>OY728142.1:1057781125-1059031125 GCA_963277665.1 Viscum album
GCATTAGATAATTATAATAAATACTAAATCATCATGACATGAATATTTTACACTGTAATATCTAATAAATAAATTAATAAAACCATGAAACATTTTAGGATTAAGTATTACTCGAACACAAATGATTACTATTGTTAGTGAAAATCTCACTACGAACACATTCTTGTTTATAGTAGTATGAAGACATTGTTAACTATACATAATAAAACATCATTATATAATGAATAACATGATCACATTAATGATTTTATAGGAAATAATTTGTATATATACTAGTGTGAATAAGGAAACATATAAGAACAGTGAACACATTTCTTCATGAAGAACGATAGTCCATGAATTCTCCTGTACATGTGAAACACTTAAGGAAATATATGAAAGATAATATTGCATAAAATAATATAAAATAAAAAAGGTTCATTAAATATTTGTACAAGAGTTTATGAATACCATAAAATGGATTCTACATTCATAAAGTCGCTATGAAGAAATAGTGTGAAGCATTTTCAACAATATTATTTGAGGTTCGGTCTTCATCTTAATAATAATGACCTAAAGCCTATTTATTTTTGACACTGAGGATACTATTCATTTTTATGTAATAAGAATATATAGATTCCGGCCGAAAAACCTTACCAGTGGATGTTAAAGGTACATTTAAAAGAAACATGATCATATCACATCTTTCATGCTCATAGATGAATATCAAATTATCATTCTATATAAGATAAATAAATTATGAAATGTAAAGTCATGTGGTATGTCATGGGAGATAGAGAAGTCTTCTAGATACTGGTACAAGCTAAGGAGTATCATAGGTGGACTACGAGAAAAAAAATCTATAGATTGAAACAAAATTAATTAAGAATTTTGATCCAAATAAAAATTATTTCAATTTGAGATGAAAGAAATAGAACCCCCTTTGTTGGGTTTTGGGAACATTTTATTAACTTTCATGATAGTGAAGACTCAATAAAAGTGGGAAAAACATGTTTCACCTATTATAATTATTTCTTCAAAACACTATATATAATGTGTTATTCTATCAGTATTATAACAACCACACATTAGTTGATATTGACGGAAAATAATGTGTCGATTTGTAAGCATAACAAGTTATAGAGTTTAATATAAATATTAAAATGAATTCATTAATAAAACCATAGATTCAACCCCCCCCCCCCCTCTTAATGTTCAATCTGACATAGGGATATACAAGTGTAATTAGTGAAATTATTTCCTCTAAGATCCTAGAATGATTTTAACTGAGGGATAATATTAATTATTTCAATAACTAAGGTGTTCCCCCATATTAAAGGAATACATATTACCACTATAGGTGTTTTGTTCTGCCTTGCCTATTATAACTCAGCATAGAAGTGACCGATACTACAAAAGGGTTTTTTCCAACCATAAATGATAATGATTCAATTTCACTTGATGATATTAGAAAAATGTAGTTATATTTAATGGTTCAATATTCACTATTAATTCATCCATAAAAAGAGGTCTACACAATATTCATAAGTCTCAAAATTAAATAAGAGGTCATGGAAATTCTGAGAAGTAGTTATGAATGAAATTTAAAAGTCATGGATGATAAATTACATGATTGGATATAATGTTTAATGTGAATAAAATTATGGATGATGAAAATATTATTAACTGTTTAACTATAGTTGTAGAGAAAGTTGGAGAAATTTATGGATTTTTTGGGAATCAAGGTGACTCTACCACTACATGAAAAACTAATGAAGAATCATCAAGATTGTTTCTTTTAATATATAATCATTGGAAGAAATAAATTATTTATCACTATATTAACTACAAAATATTATCATATCATTTGAAATGAGTAATATTATATCAATTAATGTCAACTAAACAACATTAAATTTCCATAGATGCAATATATAAATAAAATTTTATAGATAATGGGAATGTGAAATTTGGTTATTCATTTGTTGATGAAGATGATGGATAATTCAATAATATTGTTTCAATTTTTTTAAAAAGGATTTTGAAATTTAATTAATAAGAAATTAGCATAAATATTTAACACTAGTGATATTATTCCTTTTTCAATGAAGTATGTGAAGAAAAATGAGGTTGAATATGAATCAGAATAAAAATCAGGTGATGAGATGTGTCAAATATAAAATATTTTAAGAAGAAAAAGAAGAAAGGAACTATAATGAAGATAATTCAAATGAAAAAAACAATAAACAATCATCACAATTATATTTTTTATATATTTAAAATGGATTATTTTATCCTGAAATTGAAATAAATTATCCATCATGTTATAGTGATGATGGAAAAATGAAAAACTGAATACTACTGTGTGAAACAAATATTATATTTATAGTGGGGATATATTCAATACTTCAATAATAAAAATATGATTCATGAGAGTGAAAAAATAAATTAACATCAAAAAAAATTAATGAGGAAATTTTTCTCCATTTTGATGAAAATTAAGAGAACATCAAGATGAAACAATCTTTTCATAATGAGATGTATATGCACAAACTAAAAAATTCATAGACAATATTAAAGGATATATATTCATAAATAGAATTAATATTCTAGAGAATACGATTTTTCTAATATACAATCTATATATGACTCGGTTGAACATGAGTTTAATAAGGCTTGTGAAGATTTTAATAAATCTATTTTGATAAATGGAGAATGGTATAAGGTTTGATATATTTAATGTCAAACTAAACATATTCATTCTGATATATTAGTAATTTGTAATAGTTTATATTATTAAACTAATACATATGAAATGTGGTCCAATACGATTGATATAAAATTCTCTAGATCAATTGACCACATCCCTACAAAAAATATATAGCATGATTGGAAATAGGAAAACAAAAACACAAATCTGGATTCATATAGAACTAATATAAGAGAATATAGTTTCAAGTATTTTATTTGTGTGGTGGTAATATTTTTACCAAATACTATTTGGAGTATTTATATTGTGGTACCAATGAATTATGAAGTAATCTAGTGGAAGTTTGAATGATAATCCAAGGACAAAATATTAGAGAAAAAACATCTTCTGTGATACGTAACATAACTCCTTATACATATAAAAATTCATAATCTATAATATGTATTCATTATATGTATTTAATAATCTATAATGAATGTGTTATCCAAAAAAATAGTGGAATCAGAAGTTCGCAAGGTTGTAAAAGGTTGAAAATCTCAAAATAAAATCAACAGGATGTTAGATAATGATTCTATGGAGATTTATAATGTCATGAATGTTTATATACTTATTTTCCAACAACATTTGAATGATTATAAATAATTATGAGAAACATGTGATTTTTCTATAAATAATATAAATTATTTTGATGTATAAAATTATGTTTTTTCTATTTAGAAAAAATAATAAGAATGTTCGAATGAAGATAGTCAAATCAATGAGGTAGTAAACATAAATGACATCCAACAAATTTATCCTCTTCTGGTTATGGAATAAATAAATTTCCTAGGATTAGAATAAATTATCATAAATAATATTATTATACATTAACATGATGGACCCTACTTATTCACACACACAAACACACTAATATATATATGTTCATTTTTTTATTATATAGGGTATTCTAAGAGAAAGATTCATCCCCTATGAGGGAGAATTGATGGGATAAATATGTCAAATCATCAATACATATTTAATGTAGAATTTCTAAATATATATATATAATTTAACTGAGTTGTATAATAAATATTTTATCCATCATTCCTAATTTTATTAATCATATCAATTTATTGGTGGTATTTTTTATGAAAAATTGATACACATAAAGTTATTTATTTCCACATAAACATTTGATATATCTATTGATGGGTGCATGTGAATTTACAATTCATTGATAAATATATTTATTATTTTCACACAAATAATAGAATTGATTAATTCTTTCCAAGAAATAACATTCATAATAATTTATAGAAAAAATTGGAATCCTTTATTATATCTCTCATGTCTTCCACATAATATTATCCCATGTAGACATAGAGTTGTTGGACTGTTGTATCTTCTAAAATAAATCCATGTGGTATAATTACCCTCTCAAAACCAATAGTACCATGTAGAAAACCCCCTTCGTATCATTTTCATTTGATTTCCAATAAGGTTTAGAATTTTGATCACATATATTCACTTTTAAATATGCAAACATATATAAAAATGGAGAGTTTTTATAGACCAGTGATTCTTCTTTTTTAAATTATTTTTCAACATGTTTATAGTTAGAGGGTGATAAGATATAGTAATTTAAGGAGGATTTCAATGGATTCACTTGATTGAATTGGATTTCAATCTTGAGAAGTTTTACATATTTTAATATTGATTGGATTATACATTCAATGTCAAAGTCTTGTGAAAATATGATCACATTGTATACAAAAAGTTTTGTCTTTCATATACATCTATAAATGTTAAAGGGTTTATGTATGAAGATTTTCTATTAAAATTCATAAAGGATATAATTAATTTCATGAAGATGATAATAGGTTGTAGTGTAATTTTGTTCCATAAATATTATTTTACGAAGTACATAAATGATCCCCTAGTAACAAAATGAGACAACCATTTGAATAGCATAAGGGTAATCCCATCTAACACCCATGAGGGACTTGCTGGTTAGCCTTGTGGGAGAGACAACCCAAGAAACTCACACAATGGAAGGGGTTTAAGTGGTCTGTGTATAGTCCCATCGGAGTGTACCATTATTTTGGAACATGAAAATGTCTAAATGGTGTTGATGGAAAAACACATGTGTCTCATGACCCATAATTAATGGGTGATAGGAGAATAAAAGTTACTATCCAATGCTATTATATACAAAATATGTTATTTGTTTAGCTTGAATAACAATTTATTATCATGACTAAATAGATCTCTGATGTGGGATACGATACCTGAAAACCAATTGATATCTTATTTAAAAGACACATACATTTCATCCACAATATAATTTATCCAGGTTCAATTTGTATGGATTTATACTGATCATCCGTAAATCATTAATGATTGTTATGAAATTTAGATTATGTGAAGATGTGAATTTGATCCTATATGTATGAAATTTTCATCATTCATTCTGGATATTATTAAAAAACATGAAACAAGATACTAAAAATGAAGGCAATACATGCATAATTCTTTATGTATGAGTTTTAACAAAAAAGTTATAATAATCATGTGATCAATATCACATTCACATGATTAAAACTCATGTAAGATAAAAATATATTTTTAAAAATAATGATTTTGGAAATTAAAGGAAATTCACATTCAATTTTTTTATATTCATTGTAATTTTCATCTCAATGATAATCATCCTTGAATGTATTTGACAATCAGATATAGTGTGGGGGATACTCACCAATAAATGGAGGAGCAACTAACTAGTGAGAGTTGATGATTATATTTAGAGATCTTTTTTTCGTTGAAAAATGTAGAGCATATGTAAAGCATATATTAATGAGGTGATGGTAACCTTTAATGTTTTCAACTTATATTAAGGAGAATAAATATAAATCCGTCATGAAATGAAATTTAGGTACTCATGTATCTCGTTACAAAACTTGTAGACGGAAACTTCCATTTAAGTTTTTTGTGTAACCGTAACATTATGGAAAACTATAGATTGAATGAAAATCAAGAAGAGCTTCCTCATCTATATAATTTTTAATGAAATTACCTAAAAAGGCAGTTCGATATAAATCCATTGTGGTACTTGTGTAGAAATTAACTTTCATCTGTTAAATAAAGTGTAAAAGAAAATGTTTTCATATAACTGTGTGTGCGAGGAAACAAATATGACCATTTAATCCACAGTTTTCATGATGTAACACCACAACCCTAGAATCCTTGTGGTAGTGCTTTATTTTATTACACTGGAATGTTTACAGGGACGAAAATCATGATGGTCTAATTATTTTAATAGTTTTGGAATGAAAGATTACATCCATGATACCCATAATACATTAAAAAATATAAAATACAAATATTTTACATAACGAAATGAACTAAATCCTTGAAATATTTTTTAAATATTTCATTTTCATAACCTGGGGAAAGAAATCATAGTAAGGGTGATATAAATTTTTTACTATGGGTATTAAATTATGTATAAATAATGATTAAATGAAAGAAAATGAAATTTTCATGGTTTATTATAACTGATAACACATTCCATTCAAATAATAATATAAGGAAAATTCAATATGGAAATATAGGAAAATGAAACTCAATAAATTTAATCAATGAACTAAAAATTAAAAGCCTCCATAGATATGTAGACACAAAATATAATAAATTAATAGTAACTGAATTGTCTATGAAAGAAATTCATAATTATTGGATGTCATGTATAAAGAACATAATGAAATATTCTATCAAGATCCATCCATAGTATAGTTGAAATCTATAGTTAGAAATCTATTTAATTTTTCCAAAGTAATCAAATCATGAGAACATATTGATGCATTGTATAGATATATAATGTTCAGGCACCATCCGTCATTTCATGTCCAAATAATTACTCATATTAAATAATCAATTTCATCAATAGACCATATTCTTTATTAAATATCCATATTGAAAAAAAGATATGGATTTACCTATAATTTCCCAGTTAATCAAATAACTGTCAAAGTGAACACCGTATGAAAATTATATATGGTTTATAAAATATTTATATCTTTTCTTGAGAATAAGGATATTGAAGAAAAGGGTAATATACCATATAAATGATAACAAAGGATTTATTTTTTGAAGATTATTTTTATAATGAAATCGATGTGATATTGTGAAGATGGTCGTTAACCACATTTTCATGGATAATAATTATTAAACATTCCATAGTGTCTCATACCAGGATAAAACATTTAAATCATATTATCCATGAACTAATAATAATAAAATGACACATAAAATATCAATTGAATAAATAGTCTCACTATAAAAAAATGTAAAATGGATTTATATACACCATATAAAAGAAACAAGATGCATAACAACAAAATAATTCTCAATGGAAAGTAAATTGAGATGAAATATCTTAACTTATTCAATATATTTTTTGGGAAGTGTTTTTATGCTTGTATAGTGGTTTAAAATATTTAAGTAACATATATCATAACAATAATCATGTATATGATATCATATATTAACTCATTTAAATATTTTATTACCCGTTTGTTAATGCAATGTCGTTATTTAAACTAATTTGAGTGATAATTTTACATTTTTCTCATGTACATTATGACTTTTCATATGTTTTTCCTATTAATTAGATCATGATTACATCATATCAGAAATATAATGTACAACTCAATTATCATATATATATATATATATTCACTACATATTTATTTATAATAATCCATAATATTTGAAGATAGGAAATTATGTGCACAATTCGTGTAGGCGGTAGGACATACATACACATGAATGATACTTTCATTTCCTTACCATAGAAAAATAATGAAAGGTAAAATATAAATATGTATAAAATAATTACATTATCAAATATATTTCTTATATTTTAAATAATTTATATAGAACCATCCTTAACATGTTTCATGTATAGCGTAAACAAATCACATCGATTTGGGGGGGGGGGGTAGTCCACACTTCTATAAACAACGTTATCATATTTACAGAAAATGAAATTTTTTGAGGAATTTATTAAAAAATAAATATATAAGTATATATTAGTTATAAATATCATATATAACATATATTAATATAGTTTCTATAATAAATTCCACTATGACATGTGGTAAATTAAAAAAGAGCTATCATCATTTCATGAGAGAGTAGTTCACTGTATATGTAAACAATATATTCCATATCTATTATATGGAAGTGTGTGTTAGTTTATATTGAACCCTTAACATTAAAAAATTCTTGGTTTTTATTATATTTTTGTTGTTATATAACAATAGAATAATGATATTTGATAGGGTGAATAATGTAAAAGAAACTATAGACCTCGAGAGAATACATTACTCTATAATATGGTAATTCCTTTTAATTTGTACCGAAAGGCTTCCCTGGATTTTTTACATACCATATGGAGGCTTCTAGGATTATAGTGGGGATAATGAGGAGATATTTATTCACATATTTTTTGAGCCAAATTTCCTTAGGCGGTGTGAGGAAGTGGGTGGAGAGGATTCCTTTTTATAGTTGTGGAGGAGTAGAACTCATATAATATTTTGACAATGGAATTCCATTCACATTTTTCACATTGAAAGTTCAAAAAATATTTGACCGAAATACAAAATGGATTATATGTTAGAAATATTTCTATAAAATGACTTTTCCAAAATATTATACAGTATTTTAAGCCATGAGATTAAGGTTTTGTCATTTATTATGTTTAATTTTCAATTAATAATTATAATTTATTTTATTCAATTTCACTAATATTTTTTATCAAAAATAATTTTATCTTATTAGTAAATAAAAATTATATTGATACCAAAATTTGGTATCCATTTTTTCAAATTCCAATCAAGTAAGTGGAAAATTTAATTTAAATATTATCCTTAATGGTGGATGATAATTATGGGTTTTAAAGAAAAAATTTCAAAATATTTGATATGTTTGTGGATTGAATTTTTTAATGTAATTGATTTTAACGAACCAAATTGTTTTGATAGATAATAATATGATATAATTAATCACTAATATAAATATAAAACATAATTTATCCTTATAAGTAAAATAAATGATGAAAAATAAATTGAACTAAAATGAAATATTCTCCACTATTTATTAAAAAATGAATCTTCAATGAAAAATACCAAAAATTCACCTAAATATAATTTTATCTTGCTCATAAGATATATGAAGTTCATTTTGACATATTATGTATTTAAATAGTCAAAAACCAAAATTCAAATTGATTCTACATTATAAGGTGATAATAATGCCTTAATCAAAATATAGTAATTTTTAATAAACAATTATGTTTGTTTATATCTTAATCATATCAAATATATTAGTTGAATTTAAAAAATAAATGGCTCAATATAATATATATATATATATATCAAATAAATATCTATTATTAATTTTAATTAATTTAATTTATTATTGTAAAACAACATTGTGAGGAAAAAAAGTTTTCTTTAAAAATATTTTGTTTATATTAAATTAGTTATTATATTCATTTCCAATTAAATGTAACCAAGTAATTAATTTCATATTTTTATAAAACATATTTTTCATAACATATTTATTACTATTCATAAATGCTATTTTATTGCCTATTATATTATTTAAAAATATAATCATAATAATATATTATAGTTCGGTAAAACATGGTCTTGCAGTAATCCACAAAATTTAGTAAGGTTTCCCTTGTGTGTTACACATGGTAACTCAGTGACGAATTCATTTCAATATATTGAATCAATTTAAAATATTAAATATATTATAAATATTCAGGATATTAAATTACCATAAGCACTTGGTGAATTGTCTGATACATGCTGTCAGATAAAATGTTCATACATTAAGATTTCAGGGTGATATATTCTCCCAACAATAATTAAATTACGTACTCACAATTTAAAAATGATCATAGTAATATAAATTTTTGATATTTCCTATTTTTAAACACCACATCATTAGAAGGGTTCATAAAAACATCCTCTAGGAAAGAGGGAATGGGATGTACAATTTTTACATAGACAAACATAAATCAATGTATCTACATAGGATAAAATTAGTATAATGTATAGATACATACATGGAGGAAAATCATTAATACTTGTATTTCATGGTGGAGGTCATAAATCACAAACTATTGAGTGATCATTGGATTGTTTAGTCTGTAAATTTCAAAAATATTCAATGATTAAAAGACCATCGGTTCAATAAAAATCAATTTATTAGCACAACATTCTTGATTCAAAATATTTTTTAATGGAGTTTAAAAATTTATTCACTATAAATCAATATATGTAAACGTAATTACACTGTGAATTTATATAAGAACATTATTATCTATTGTAAACTCCATCATATATTCCTACTTTTTCTCATAGAACAAGATTCATCATATATTGATGTAATATATAAAACATCAATACCCGATCAAAAGTTAAATGTAAACCATTTCATAAATGGTTAATTATTCAAAAATATTTTGTTCCAATACATTAAGAGGATGGCCACTGGATTTCCAAAATGAACCTATCATTAGTACTTAATCATTAAAACTTAGCTATAAATAATCAAATTCCAAACATGTGAATAAAATTTCATTTATCCTATACAAATAGGGTAATAAATTGAATCACCATAAAAACATAATGGAAACATGAATTAGTCCTTATTCCTTATGTATTATATGTGTTATTGGATATATTCTTTAAATACAAAAGTGATTTCAACTCTACCAATGATAGAATATACAACTTGATGAAAATTCATTAACTAGTTCCAAGTTAGTCATCTATTTTTCTAATCAATAATTTATATATAATTAAATCAACAATAAATTTATAATAAGGGTTGTATTTCCATCAATCGTGTGTTTTAAAAAAACATTAGCAATATATTGAATAAATATTCTTGGTACCATCCAACATATGATCTCAAATACTTAATTAAAAAGTACATCATCAAAAGCCTAATATATTTCATAATTATTATAACCATTACATCATTGATTATAAAGTAATATTAACTTTTTCATGAATCCATGTGCATAAAAACAATTACTATTCTACATTAACAGGGTTACCTCATCAATTAATTAATATCACATTCATTTAACATTTCACTAGTAGTCTTATCATCATAATCATTATAACCATTACTTGTAACACCTTACTGATTCTCTTTATGATCATTCCAAATGGAAAATAGATTTTTATAATGACCATTCAATCCACACATAAATCATTTCTTCCCCGATTATGTATTATTGAGATTAATATTTTAATCTAATGCATTAATAGAACTATCCATTCTGATATTGATGTTTCATGATTTGACCCATTCGATTACATTATCGAAAATTCTTCTTGAACCTCTAATACATTCACTTGGGTGATTATTTCTACATCATGGATATAGAGGTAACGAAATATTCTTTCCTCTATGGCTTATATTACCCGAACTCTTAGTGAACTCCTTCTGTATCTTTTCTGGCGCATCTGAATGTTGTCTAAGGTACACATTTTTAATCATGTTATGTGAAAGCTGATTAGCCTTGATTACAACATCCTTCACTCCAGTGGTCATTACAATTAACATAACATATGTAAATTTTCCACAACATTCACTGTTAACCAAATTCATTCTTGTTAACAATCCTGAATAAAACCATAAATCATAGTGTGAGAAAAAAATTTCAAAATAGAAAGCTATATACATATAAAAATTTACTTATAGGATTTCTAAATCATGTATCATACATCATCAATATATGAAACCTTATGTTTATCCTAGGTTATTAAAAGACATATTATACATGAATACATCTTAAATGTTTGGAAAAAAAGGAAAATTCTCATAAGTGTATCCCCTATGAGTTCCAAACTAGGGGAATAGTAAGGATCATTAATGTCTACAAGGATACCAAAAGTCAGTCCCATTACTCATTTTTGGAGATGTAGCTCCAAGGTTCTTATGTGGGATAACCAAATACACCTCTATTATACAAATAGGGAAATATTTAGTGAAATTACAATATAATATCTTCCTATAAAAAATTATCGGATTATCATCTATTCTTGTCCTCAACGTCCATCATATAGTTATGATCCTTAATCTCAGACATCAAAATCTACTTCACATTGTTACTTAAATTATTCATTTTATACCAAATATAATGCCTTTACCCCACAATCTTATTGTCGGTGCATTATTTTATTACATTGTCATGCTTACAATGAGAAAATCCTAAGGATCGATCAATATAGAAGTATTGGAAATATTTATTATATACATTACACCCATAATACATTTGGAAATAGGAAATAAAAATATGATACATAAAAAGAAAATAAATAGCATCCTTCAATGTTTACTCAATTAATTTTTCTCCATAACATTATAAAATGAAACATAAAAATGGTGGGATAAAATGTTCAATAAGGATATGTAAAGGGGAATTAATAATGATTAAATTTAAATAAACCAACATATAAAGGTAAATAACTTATAACCCATATCATTCAAATAAATAGATAGGGAATATTCAATATGAAAAGGTATGAAAATGAAAAACATTCCATTTAAAAAATGAAAATGAAATTAAATGTTTCCACAAATATTTTGATGCAAAATCTCACTGTTGATATCATTCTAAAATAACCATGATGGAAATTCTTAATTATTATACATCATTTATAAGGAACATGACAGCTTATACTATCAAGACACCTCCTCGAGGAACTATATAAATTATGGGATCCACTAATAATTTCATGTAAAAATAATTCATCATATCAAAAATTAAATTTGATAGTAACGATTATTCCTTATTTAATATTTCTATTGAATAAAATATATATAGTTATAAATAATTCCTTAGTTAATCAAATAAATACCAATGTGAACACTATGTGAAAACCGTATACAGTTTAGTTAATAGAAATATACATTACATGAGAATCTGGAATATTAAGAAAAATTTACTATAAAATTAAAATTATACTAATTTATTGAATTTTTAAATTAAATTTTAACAATAAAAAGGAGGTTAGATTGCAAAGGGGATCATTAAACATGATCTTGACTAAAATAAGATTTAGACATTCCAAATGGACTAATAGCCTTTTGAAACATTTAAATCAAAATATCAATGAAGAAATAATAATAAAATGGGTCATATAATGTATTATGAATACATAGTATCATGATAAAACATTATAATTGATTTAATATACACCATATAAATGAAACAGTGATCATAAAAAAATATAATTCTTAGTATAATGTAAATTGAGACAAAAACTGTTACCATAACATTCTTTTTTATTGTGTGGAATTTATCCTCATATATATTTATATAAATTTTGTTACTATATTTTAACATTTCTATAATCATGTTTGTAATATCATATATTAACTATTTTTAATATTTTATTACCCGTTTGATAGAACTGTTTCACTATTTTAACTAATTGAATTATTTATTACATAGTTTTCTAAAGTGCATTTTTACTTGTCATTTGTTGATCTTGTTAGTTATAAAGTATTTAAATATCTCCATAATTTAAAATATTACATAATTAATATATATATATATATATGCAGTAAATATGTATCTATAATAATTCATAATAGATGGAAATAAGAAATTATGTGCACATTTCATGGAGATGGTAGATCGTATGTACACATGAATTCTACTTCCATTTCATTGTCTTTTGAAAAGACAGAAAGAAAAATGATATATTTATATATATAATATTTTAATTAAAATACCATTGTAATATATATTATATATGAACATTAAAACTATCCTGTATACATTCCATATAAAGCGTGGAAAAAACATATAACATTGAGGAGGCAGTAGTCCACACTTACAAACATGATGATTTCTTATTTAAAAAATGTAATGAATATAGTTATGTTTTATAACATAAATTCATAAGTATATAAAAATTATAAATATAATTATATCATTTATAAATATATTTTCGATCATAATTTCCTCAATGAGAGACAATAAAGGGAAAAATGAAAAATCACAGTTTGGTGCGGCGATAGTTTTTAGTAAATGTAAATAGTATGTTCGTTATCCATTAGATAGGAGTGTCTATAAGTGTAGGTATAACCCTTCAAATAAAAACAACTTGGTATTGTTAATATTACATTATATATATATGAATATAATAAAGTGATTTTATGGGGTGGACAATGGGAATGAAACTAAGGATCTTGAGATAAGATGTTACTTCTTAATCTAATAACTTTATTTAGTTTATACTAAAAATATTACTTGGATTCCATCCATAAAAATTGGAGGATAATGGGATAATGAGATTTATCTTTAAGATCTATTAGAAATGTTTTTGGTTGAGTGAATGTGGATTTATAGGTGTGAGTCAGTGGGAGGATAAGAGTCCTTTTTTATTGTGGAGGAGGAGTGACACTCCTGTAATATCATAAAAAATTTATTCGATAAAACATTTTAAAAATTAAAGTTAAACTAATAATAGAACCAATTTTATACATGGTAGGATAAGGTTGATATATGTCTATATGGTTGATTTTAAAAAAATTTATAGGTTGTTTTAGTCCATTGTTTACGGTTTAGTCCATTATTATGAATAATTTTTTCTTAATCGTGGAAAATAAATTTAATTTATATCCCAAATATATTTATCAAAAACAATTTTGATCTCATTATTTGTTATAAATTATTTAGAATCAAGTTATGGAATTACTTTTTTAAATTCAAATCACAAAATTTGTATAAATTAATATAAAAATAGTCCCACGGGCATGATGAGAATGCATGGTTTAAATGTTAAAATGTCCACAAGTATGACAAGTGATTTTTTCAATTCCAATTTAAACTATACTTTAATAACCTAAATTTTATTAATTTTAAAAAAATAAGATCTAATTAAATCATAAAAAATATTTAAAAAATAATATAACCTTTTGAAAAAAATATAAACAATCACTTTTTAACGAAAATTCATTATTTTTCCATATTCATTAAAATATAAATATTCAAAGAAAAATATAAAAAATTCACCCTAAGAAAATTTTCAAGTTTATCTTCCAAATAATAAGTTTATTTAAATATAAAATAATTATAAAATGGAAAATATTTATATTTATTATGGGGACTCCAGTTAAATTCTCTAAATATACCTTAATAAAAATATAGTGGTGGAAAGTATGAATTTTGATAACATACGTCAACAAAACCGGAAATGAATATCATATAGGGAGATAGAAATGGAGACTGAGTTCATCACCTATGAAAATACACATAAATATTAGATGATGTGAACCCATATGAAAAAAAATTGACTTTTCAATTCTAAATATTATGTGAAGCGAGAAAAACCACAATATTATTTCATTTATGTAAAATATTAATAAGAAACCCTAGAACCATCAAGAGAGTGATAATATTTTTTATGAAATAGGTTATACTCAATGTTATCATCACATTAAAATTAAATTAATTCCAAATTATTATGTTGGCCATCTCCACCACCTCTATATAAAAATTTCATTATTATAGATATCCATTCCATTGAGAATAACATCGGCCTCTACTATCAATTAATCTCTCTCACCATTGTTAGAATTGAAGGAAAGAAAGAAGAATCCCCAATAACCCTACACCACGCTTCCTCCACAAGAGAACCCATGTAATCATGATCCCACTATATTATTATTTAGACTAACCTACGAAAGATTCCATTTCACCAATCTACCCGGAGAGGTCACCCTCAGATCATTACCACTACGATTTATAGTGTGAAACAATGATATCATAGAAGGTGAAAACTCCCTAATACCCAAATGATGCCTGATATCCATTGTTATACCATGAAAACTGAACTGAAGGTAAATCTAGGAGAATTATTCACCCTCGTATTTTATTTTTTCTCATTCCTACAAAAGGGTCCAACAACCCATAACAATAAAAATTACCCGATTCTTATGTTCAATTTTGTTATTACCAGTACCGATTAACTAATTATGAATGAAAGAATTCCATGAATCAAACAGATTACTATAACTGAATAATTCTATCAGCCTTCTCTGGATACCAAGATCTCACACCCCCATAATGAAAAGATGAATCTTTGATTCCATGCTTGGCCTTGAACAGTAGAATCATTTCAAAACAAGGGAGATTCCTCAATGTCTCACTTCAAAATCTATAGAAATGGCATGGTTTTTTATAAACCAAACATGAAAGTTAAATTTATCTAGGATGTATCCAAACCAAAGGATACCCCAACTCATCACTATAATAATGGATTATTTGAAGAGACATATGTAATTTAAAATAAGAAGTACCAAGGTAGAGCATGTGAACAACAACCAATCATCATAATCATTAAGCATAATAGAACCATAAACAGCACATTACTGTGGGTTAAGAGTGGTTTAGATGAGAAGAGGATATTGAATATCCTTCTTAAATGAAATACTTTGTGTGTAACATCTCAAAAAACCATGATCAGAAACATTATTGTTCATGTGGGAAAAATTGATATACCTGCCCTCAACATTTCAACGTGAATTAAGATAAATCTATACAGCATACCATTAGATATGCTTGTATATTCATGTGACTGAAAATTTGGAACATCATGAACATCCCTAAAATTCTTCAAAAAATTATCCACCCATATAAATTGTCCTTCAATAGTATCTAAGTGAAGGTTTTCGTTCATCCATTTCATGGTCTCCTCTACATTTCTCACATTAATTTCCTTGCTACATCCTCCTTTTCCAACCACTCCCACGAAGCCAAATGGAATTTCCCATCGTCATTAGAATCACAAAAAATTCCCACAAAAAGCCTATCCATTATCTCATTCGCTGTCTTAGAAACACTAAGGGATGATAAAATATGAAAATTTATTAGAGAGGGCACATTGATGGCTAGGGTAATTTATACCGCAAAATAGTCCAATCAATTCTTTGAATCGTTGATTCAGTTTGTAATTTTTGTCCAAAATCCATTAAAAATGATGACTACAAACTCAGCCTAGGGAAATAGGGGTCCCCAGATACTCTAAATTAAATATGATTCATGGTCTATCAATAAATGACTCAATACATTTCTTCACCCATCCGTGAAATGCCTATAGGTAGAAACATTACTCTGGAGTTTATTGATATATTTACCACTCCATTTTTATACTCTACAAGGTCCTTTTTTAGATTTCTAATTGAACTGTGACATCCATTTATAAATAAAGTTTTATCATTATTACAAAGTAAATTTTATATACCTGTGATATTTTTCCAACAATGATATGGTAGAATAAAATGGATGGAAATTCAATTCATGATATATCTACTAAGAGAATTTTATACAAAAAAGAGGGTATGTTTTTATCTTAAGAATATAAAATCTAGAAAATGATATAAAATATATTTTATATATAATATAAGATATATATTAAATTTATATTAATAACTTATTTTAATTTATTTAATTTATTTTGGTAGAACAATTTTGTGATCATCAAATTAGTATTCTCGAAATAGATTCCCATTTAATTCAATTGGTTCTTATATTAATTTCAATTAATTTTTTACCCATGAATTCATTTTATATTTATGTAAACCATAAATTCCATACATTTATTTTGACTATTAATAATTACTATTTTATATCTTATTATATTAAATAATTTTATTTTAATAATACATTATTATTCTGTAAAACTCAATCTTGCGTGTAACATAGGCCATTGAAGAAGGATTCTTTTGCATGTAATGCATGATAACTCAATGTTTATATAATATCAATATATAGAATCTATTTCAAATATGAAATATATTAAAAAAATTCAGGATATTATATTTCCATATATACTTGGTGATTTATGTGACTCACGCTATCAGATACAACGTTCATACACTATAATTTCAGTGTGTTACACATGAAGTAGGACATTCCATGAATGTGCATTAATATATTAAAATATTATGGAAATATCCTAAAGATAATATTTTAATAATTAAAATAAAATTATTATGGGGGAATAAATATGTCACATTGGGTTTATGAGGACCATGCAATGTACCGCAAAAGCATGTGGCCTCTTTGAAGAACATGGGTGGATCATTTATAGACATATTAATTGAGGAAAGGTATATTTTATACGTATAATAATGTATAAATGTTCATTTTTTTAAAAAACATACAATTAATGGTGTTGAAAATTTATTAATCAAGACCAACCGACCTAACTAGTTTGTATTAAAGGTAGTTGATCATCTACATGAGTATCTAATAATATGTCACCTTTTAGTGGATGATTAAAATATATTCCTACAACAGATAATCACATAAAGATAGTTGAAGTATTATAGTTGGTTTTGGGAGTATGTTATGTCTTTAAAAAGTTCTATT
Source organism: Viscum album (assembly GCA_963277665.1). Classification (NCBI taxonomy): domain Eukaryota; kingdom Viridiplantae; phylum Streptophyta; class Magnoliopsida; order Santalales; family Viscaceae; genus Viscum; species Viscum album. Next base: position 1,057,799,269 of record OY728142.1, read on the forward strand.
AATAGAATACATATATCAGTTAGACCTGAAGTAAGAAGTATTTATATTAAAGATGAAAGAAAAAGGAGTGTCATGGTTGTATCCCTATGAGAAGTCAATCATTTTGATTTGAATGTATGAAAAGTCCCTAAGTTAGTGTTTGGATAATTTTAATCACTTTTTTAATAGTGAATATATTTTAATCAGGGTTAGAAGAACTAGTTTCATTAATGATTTGGATTTCTTCTATGCTATTTACTTCTTATGTTATTACCTCTCCATTATTACAACTATAAACGAGGCATGATTAAGAGATAACTTTTAGTGGATTGAGATCCTTAAGAGGATTGGTAATTTATATATCAATGATAAAAATTCATGAAATTATTCCAATAAATCACCAATCCCTTATATGATATAAATCATTCGTGTTTATTAGAAATTATGGAATGCATATCAGATAATGAAAAAAATGAGAATATAAACTCTTAAATAATTGTTATTATTTTAATTTCAACCCAATGAAAGATATATAATGTAACGCCCCGACCCCAGCTACCTAGATCGGGTGCATTACTTCGTAACATTGGCATGATCACAAAAGATCAAGTCTCAAAAGAACGATTAGTTTAGTAGCCTTGGTGACAGTAGATACATTCATAAGTCTTTCATTACATCAAAAAGTAAACAAACTACAATAACATGGTCTTCATTGTCCACAATCATATCCCTTTCTGACTACCCCTGCAGGTCACTCATAAATTACTTCTTCACATCCTGGAAAATTATTAAATCATTGAAAGGGGTGAGCTCAGATGCTCAGTAAGGTTAACAATATAGCAGAAGCTTTCATAAATAAACATTAACATTTAAGGCAGTGTATAACTAAAGCAAAAGCCCATTAAACTTGATCATCAATATAATATGGCAAAAATAAAATGAGATAATGCCATTTACTTCTTCACATGGATATTCTACTGGTCGAATAATCACATGCAATATCAATAACCACTTTCATAATGAGGGAATGTATAATGCCGAACATTCTGAAACATTTTGTCAAGGCCTCAGCCAAGAAGTCTAAAATGATTAAGGCCTCGGCCGAAACCATAAATCAAATTGGGAAAGGGCCTCGGCCAATTCCACATCTAGTTGTCTCATGAAACCTACCGATGCATCAAGAAGCTATAGCGGGCTCCACCCGTCACTTATTAAGTCCAATACATTCCTCATATGAATAGGTTTAAAAATATCATAAACCATAACATAATCGTATCACATAAAACATGCATAAAGGAAACATAACATTTCCACATTTCAATCACAAGATATCAATACAACACATTGATATAATAAAAACGATTTCAAAACCATTTTCAATACCAAAATAAAATAAAGTTAAAACTTTGTATTTATTTTTCATTAAAAAAATGATGGCTTGTAGAGGAAGCCGAAACTCAAATAATGGTCACGGCGGCGGAGAAGTCGTTGTCACCGAATAAGTAAAGAAAGAAAAACATTCCCTTTTGTCGTTTAGCAAAACTCTTCGTATAAAAAAGATTCCTTTTGAATAAACGTAAAAGTCAAAGGGGTTTATACACCGTATAAAAGAAAGTTGTGTATAAAACCAAATATGCCTCAATGATAGGGGATTGAGACTAAGTCCTTAAAAGATCATTTTTAAAATAAAATAGATCTATTATGTGTATTCACTATAGGTACACATAAAGAAAGTAAAAATACAAAATAGGACATAATACTATCAAGACTTAATTTGAAAGTAGGAGATTAACCCAAAGAATGAAAATTGGGTTAAGAAATTCCCTTACCTTGCGTCTTGTCCTGACTCGACCGTTCTTTAACCTCCTGAATAATAAACTAGTTTTAATTTCTATTTACTTACGAACCTTTTTCATGTTCATTATCCCTTTTATATTAATTATTACAATGTTATGAACATTATTTAATTATTTAAGTTAATAACGGTCGTTTTGTCGATCTTTGGTACTTGAGTCAAAAATAAACTTCTTATAATTACAAGTTGTTCATGTGGTGAAATATCAATTATATCCAGAATTATATTAATGATGTAGATATCATATATATCATATATATACATTATATACATTCATTTATAATATTACGTAACATTTAGAGGTAAGAAATGAAATGCACCGTTCATGGAGACGGTAAGCCGTACGTACGCATGAACGCTACTTTCATTTCTATTTCGTATTTAATGTAATGAAATCATAATTATATAAAGGTATAATATATTTCCAGTATAATATCATATATAATATCATTTACTCCATCCTTTATACATCCCACATATGGCATTAACGATTCACATCACTTTGAGGGGGCGGTAGTCCGCACTTCCTAAAATGAAATTATCGCGTTTTACCCATAATGGAAATCATAAAGTATGCCATAAATGAGAAATACAGAAGCATAAGTAAAACATAAACATATTATATATCATATATAAAAATATTGACATCTTAATGGCCACCTTTGAAGGTGTTATATGAGTGTTGAACAATCATCGTTTCGTGAGGCAGAAATTCACCATCCACAGAAACCGTATGTTCTTTAACCATTAGATGTAGGTGTGTGTAAGTGTAAGTCGAATCCTTCTTATAACAACATCCCAGTATATTGAGGATACTTGTGTTGTTATAATAGAAATGAATAAAAAGAGTTAAGGGTTGGAGAAGAAAAATAAAACAAAACAACATTAGAGAAGACATTACCTCAAAATCGGGTTACTCTTTTTTATTTGAGCCAAAGGCTTCCTTGAGAAGAGTTCTGCCCAAAGTGAGGCTTCTAGGAGTAAGAGGAGGAAGTTGGGAGAGTATTTGGGCAGAGGTTGCCCGAGACAAATGGCTTAATGGTGTGAATAAGGTGGGAGAGGTGGGGGCCTTTTATAAGTGGAGAGGAGGGGCTCTTTTGGAAAGATTAAACCGTTACATTATTATACAATGATTTTTGGATTCTAAAGGTCCCAAACATATATAATTCGTGTATATGGTGATAAGGGTTCTAAATCTTCTCATCTAATAGGCTTCGGACAAGTGTAAGCCTTGGATTTTTCATTATATTTTCATTTTATTAAAATCGTTTAATAATGAGGTCATCGCTGCATCATAATGATGTCATAAATAATTTAATTTATATAATTTCTAAAAATTATAAAAAAAATACTATGATGTAGGAAATCGTTTTATCCTTCTAATGAATATTTATAGTCAAAATTTGTACTTCTGTAACCCCGGTTAAAAACATTTTTAGTAAAACAACTCATGTTTGTGTCAATTTAATTTTAACATTAAATAAATATATATTAATGTCATTTTCCAACTAAAGTGGCTCCATGGGGTCCCCAAGTTGACCCATGGGTTTTCCTGGTCGGCCATGACTCATCCAATTGGAGTAGGACAAGTTTCAAGCTCATATCATATTATTAAAACATTGTTTTTAACTTAAACTACACTAATTACCTCTAATCGCGATTAAGAACTTAAAAGTTACTATTCACCAAAAAATTATTTTAATCTCATTGAACCACATTTTACTTCTTAATGACAACCATGTATGTCGGATTTTTGAAAATCAAATCACAGAAGTGGTAATATTTCATTTAAACGAAAAAATCAGTTATTTAACTACCACTTAGTGGTTTCACTATTCATCAAAAATTGAAGTTTTTCAGAACAATGCCAAAATTTCACCCTAAGCTATAATTGATATTCCGAATTCAAAAATGATGTCTATTTTACAAAATTACAAAAATATAAGTTGCATTAATGAATTTTATAATTAATACCCGCTGTCACAACAAATAGCGTGTTTTTAAGAAACAATTTATATCAAAAGATTGACAATTGTTTATGTCCAATTGAATTGTTAAATTAATTCTAATGACCACCATTGGATAAAATGGTAAAATTATATTCTAATTATACTTTAAACCCACTAAATAGTATTATTTATCACTATAAATTTTTTTGATTAAAAAAGTTGTTTTTAAGTATTTTTCACTATTCATAAAAAGTTGGAAGTTCTCAGAAAATTACAAAAAATTCAACTTTGGATAATTTAGATATTACGAATACAAAAATGAAGTCCATTTTGAAATATAAAATTTCTATAATTTTAAAAAGTGGTTATTACTATTCATAACATCTACTTTGATTAGTCGCGGTGTTTTAGAACTCGAAGTTGCGTACAATGCAAGCTATTTCATTATTGAATGAGAAGCGTATCGTGGAAGCTCGGGGTGTTACATTCTCCCCTCCTTCAATAAATTGCTACCTCGCAATTTGAAATTTTTCTTTGAAAATAAAAGGTTGAAAAGAGAAAATACCTTTGAGGAAAACCCACATCGGAAATAAGGTTAATAAATATATAACATTATGAGAAAGCAAGATAAGTACAAAGGTCACCCAATATAGCCCATTCTAGGATTCTATGAAAATGTGGATATGGAGGAGAAACAAACCATCAAGGTCTGATGGAGAGTTATAGAAAACAAGATTAGGAGAAAGTTTAACCATGAGAAAATCACAAACTTGTGATTGGTTAAACGGTTATTGAATCCCCAGTTGGAAAAGTTAACTGACAACATTTTTGTTTTAAGTTATCTTTTATAATGTTGAGAAATTTATTTAGGAGATTTACTAAGAACGTAAGGGAATATACATATTTGTTATGTATACTTTCATTCGTTAATAAATTTTTACCACAAACCCAACTTTTACTCCAAATGGTAACGAAACTCAAAAATATTCTATTTATCCTAATTGTATAAGGTTTCAAATGTTAAAACATGCCATTTAGATTAGTAAAATTATTTTGTAATAACCAGGGACTTCTTGTGGGCTAGTGGTAGGAAATAAAGGCATGTCGCACTATGATTGTGGGTTCGATTCCTGCAGCTTTGTCCGACGCGACGGGTTATGCCCCACCATGCAGGTTGTCCTTTTCCTAAAACTATATTATTATAATATTCCAAAAATAATCATCAGAAAGTCTTTAACCTTAAACAATACTATCCAAATATCAACTTAATCCATTCCAACCTTTAATGTTATCCAAAATACTTCTGTCCAACTCACAGTCCAAATTTTATAATGAAGGTAAACATAATGAAGGTCCTTTTTTCCACGTAACAACATGTGAAAACATTCATCATGTATTATTTTTAGACATACTGAATTACCATGATCCCTTATTCCTTATAGAATACTAGATATACTCCTTCTATCCAAAAATGTTTACAAATCATCAATCAGTTTCAAGGAAGTTAAGAATATCCAATATAATTTATCCAAATCAATCACATCTTATTCCAAAATCACTATCCCAAAATCAGAACCATATTATGGTTTATCTTTCCCTCAACCATATATTTTCCAATAATTTAACCTACTGTGGAGTCACTTTTCTTGGTTCCACACAATCTCAAGTCCTTCATGAAATAGTACTGCAGTACAATCCTTATGTACTCCATAATTATTATAACCAGTACATAATTGATACAACACTCAAATTACAAAATTCATCAATAACAACATAAGAAATCTAATCATTACTCCTCATCTGTGGTAGTATCATAACTTGATTATTATCCAATAACATCATTTGGGGCATACTCTGATGACTTGGACATTAGTTTGCACAGTGTCCCCAATCCTTGCAGAAGAAGCATTGTACATTTGAAACCATTTTCTTACCCTTGCAGTCACGCACTTTGTGTCCTTTTTCTCTACACTTATAACAAACTCTCATTCCCTTTAGGAAAGTTTCATGATGTTTCTTCCCACAATTACCACATATTGGAAAATTCTTCTTTCCCCTCATCCCTTTATCCATCATTCTCTCTTCCACCCCTTTCGTCTCTTACTTCGCTTCAAAGCCATAGGACTCAGAGAATTCTCTACTTATCTTATTAACACATGATACTATTTCTTCATATGTTGAGAAAACATGGGAGACTATTTCCCTTCGAAATGTTGGCTTAATACCGTGAAATATATGATCCTTATTACTCTTTGGATAGTACGTATTGCTGGAGTTCACATTCCTTCTACTGGGATCCATTTATATACAATGGCATAAACTAGGTTAGTTTATGAATCAAAATACATAATTCCATATTTGTAAAACACTTTACATAAATTGAACTATTTATGGATATAATCCATAATCATAAAAAGAAATGTTTTCTTTGATAAAGTATATACTCATAACCCTTCATAGTGGTTTGTAAAGAAAATGATAATTATCCTAAGCATATCCCCCGGGAGTGTCGTAACCAAGAGTGCAGCAAGGCCCGTTGTCGTGCACCAGTTCCCGTTCGAGTCTAGATCAAAGCGGTGTTTTCGGGTTTTACCCCTAGGAACTTCTGTGCCAGAGCCGCCTCTACCTGCTCGTATCTAGACAGGGATGTATTGCTCGGAAAACACACAGCATCTCTACAATACCAAAATTCTAGGATGTTCTTCTATACTAATCCTCAATGTCTATCTTTGGGGTATGTGCTCTAATCAGAGTTTATCTAAATCTAGCTTCCAAGGTTAGTACTAAACGGCCTCTGATACCAACTGTAATGCCCCGACCCCAGCTACCCAGAGCCGGTGCATTATTTCGTAACATTGGCATGATCACAAAAGATCAATTCTCGAAAGACCGATTAGTTTAGTAGCCTTGGAGACACTAGATACATTCATAAGTCTTTCATTACATCAAAAAGTAAACAAACTACAATAACATGGTCTTCATAGTCCACAATCGTATCCCTTTCTGACTACCCCTGCAGGTCACTCATAAATTACTTTTTCACATCCTGGAAAATTATTAAAACATTGGAAGGGGTGAGCTCAGATGCTCAGTAAGGTTAACAATATAGCATAAGCTTTCATAAATAAACATTAACATTTAAGGCAATGTATAACTAAAACAAAATCCCATTAAACTTGATCATCAACATAATATGGCAAAAGTAAAATGAGATAATTCCATTTACTTCTTCACATGGATATTCTACTGGTCGAATAATCACATGCAATATCAATAACCACTTTCATAATAAGGGAATGTATAATGTCGGACATTCTGAAACATTTTGTCAAGGCCTCGGCCAAGACGTCTAAAATGATTAAGGCCTCAGCCAAAACCATAAATCAAATTGGGAAAGGGCCTCGGCCAATTCCATGTCTAGTTGTCTCATGAGACATACCGATGCATCAAGGAGCTATAGCGGGCTCCACCCGTCACTTATTAAGTCCAATACATTCCTCATATGAATAGGTTAAAACATATCATAAACCATAACATAATCGTATCACATAAAACATGCATAAAGGAAACATAACATTTCCACATTTCAATCACAAGATATCAATACAACACATTGATATAATAAAAACGATTTCAAAACCATTTTCAATACCAAAATAAAATAATGTTAAAACTTTGTATTTATTTTTCATTAAAAAAATGATGGCTTGTAGAGGAAGCCGAAACTCAAATAATGGTCACGGCGGCGGAGAAGTCGTTTTCGCCGCATAAGTACAGAAATAAAAACATTCCCTTTTGTCGTTTAGAAAAACGCTTCGTATAAAAAAGATTCCTTTTGAATAAACGTAAAAGTCAAAGGGGTTTATACGCCGTATAAAAGAATGTTGTGTATAAAACCAAATATGCCTCAATGAAAGGGGATTGAGACGAAGTCCTTAAAAGATCATTTTTAAAATAAAATAGATCTATTATGTGAATTAACTATAGGTACACATAAAGAAAGTAAAAATACAAAATAGGACATAATAATATCATGACTTAATTTGAAAGTAGGAGATTAACCCAAAAAATGAAAATTGGGTTAAGAAATTCCCTTACCTTGCGTCTTGTCCTGACTCGACCGTTCTTTGACCTCCTGAATAATAAACTAGAGTTAATTTATATTTACTTCTGAACCTTTTTCATGTTCATTATCCCTTTTATATTACTTATTACCATGTTATGAACATTATTTATTTATTTAAGTTAATAACGGTCGTTTTGTCGATCTTTGGTACTTGAGTCAAAAATAAACTTCTTATAATTACAAGTTGTTCATGTGGTGAAATATAAATTATATCCAGAATTATATTCATGATGTAGATATCATATATATCATATATATACAGTATATACATTCATTTATAATATTACGTAACAATTATAGGTAAGAAATGAAATGCACCGTTCATGGAGACGGTAAGCCGTACGTACTCATGAACGCTACTTTCATTTCTATTTCGTATTTAATGTAATGAAATAATAATTATATAAAGGTATAATATATTTCCAGTATAATATCAAATATAATATCATTTACTCCATCCTTTATACATCCCACATATGGCATTAACGATTCACATCACTTTGAGGGGGCGGTAGTCCGCACTTCCTAAAATGAAATTATCGCGTTTTACCCATAATGGAAATCATAAAGTATGCCATAAATGAGAAATACAGAAGCATAATTAAAACATAAACATATTATATATCATATATAAAAATAGTGACATCTTAATGGCCACCTTTGAAGGTGTTATATGAGTGTTGAACAATCATCGTTTCGTGAGGCAGAAATTCGCCATCCACAGAAACCGTATGTTCTTTAACCATTAGATGTAGGTGTGTGTAAGTGTAGCTCGAATCCTTCTTATTACAACATCCTAGTATATTGAGGATACTGGTGTTGTTACAAAATAAATGAATAAAAAGAGTTTAGGGGTTGGAGAAGAAAAATAAAACAAAACAACATTAGAGAAGACATTACCTCAAAATCGGGTAACTGTTTTTGATTTGAGCCAAAGGCTTCCTTGAGAAGAGTTCTGCCCAAAGTGAGGCTTCTAGGAGTATGAGGGGGAAGTTGGGAGAGTATTCGGGCAGAGGTTGGCCGAGCCAAATGGCTTGAAGGTGTGAATAATGTGGGAGAGGTGGGGGCCTTTTATAAGTGGAGAGGAGGGGCTCTTTTGGAAAGATTGAAATGTTACATTATTATACAATGATTTTCGGATTCTAAAAGTCCCAAACATATATAATTCGTGGCTAAGGTGATAAGGGTTCGAAATATCCTCATCCAATAGTCTTTGGACAAGTGTAAGCCTTGGATTTTGCATTATCTTTTCATTTTATTAAAATCGTTTAATAATGACGTCATCGCTGCATCATAATGATGTCATAAATAATTTAATTTATTTAATGTCTGAAAATTATAAAAAAAATACTATGATGTATTAAATATTTTTAAATTTCTAATGAATATTTATAGTCAAAATTTGTACTTGTGTAACCCCAGTTAAAAACTATTTTAGTAAAACAACTCATGTTTGTGTCAATTTAATTTTAACATTAAATAAATATATATTAATGTCATTTTCCAACTAAAGTGGCTCCATAGGGTCCCCAAGTTGACCCATGGGTTGTCTTGGTCGGCCATGACTCATCCAATAGGAGTAGTACTAGTGTCAAGCTCATATCATATTATTAAAACATTGTTTTTACCTTAAACTACACTAATTACCTCTAATCGCGATTAAGAACTTAAAAGTTACTATTCACCAAAAAATTATTTTAATCTCAATGAACCACATTTTACTTCTTAATGAAAACCATGTATGTAGGATTTTTGAAAATCAAATCACAGAAGTGGTAATATTTCATTTAAACGAAAAATCAGTTATTTAACTACCACTTACTGGTTTCACTATTCATCAAAAATTGATGTTTTTCAGAACAATGCAAAAATTTCACCCTAAGCTATAATTGATATTCCGAATTAAAAAATGATGTCTATTTTAAAAAATTACAAACATATAAGTTGCATTAATTAATTTTATAATTAATTCCCGCTGTCACAACAAATAGCGTGTTTTTAAGAAACAATTTATATCAAAATATTGACAATTGTTTATGTCCAATTGCATTGTTAAATTAATTCTAATGACCACCATTGGATAAAATTGTAAAAATATATTCTAATTATACTTTAAAATCACTAAATAGTATTATTTATCACTATAAATTATTTTGATTAAAAAAGTTGTTTTTAAGTATTTTTCACTATTCATAAAAAAATTGGAAGTTCTTAGAAAATTACAAAAAATTCAACTTTGGATAATTTCGATATTACGAATACAAAAATGAAGTCCATTTTGAAATATAAAATTTCTATAATTTTAAAATGTGGTTATTACTATTCATAACAGCTACTTTGATTAGTCGCGGTGTTTTAGAACTCGAAGTTGCGTACAATGCAAGCTATTGCATTATTGAATGAGAAGCGTATCGTGGAAGCTCGTGGTGTTACATTCTCCCCTCCTTCAATAAATTGCGTCCTCACAATTTGAAATTTTTCTTTGAAAATAGAAGTTTGAAAAGAGAAAATACCTTTGAGGAAAACCCACATTGGAAATAAGGTTAATAAATATATAACATTAAGAGAAAGCAAGATAAGTACAAAGGTCACCCGATATAGCCCATTCTAGGATTCTATGAAAATATGGATATGGAGGAGAAACAAACCATCAAGGTCTGATGGAGAGTTATAGAAAACAAAATTAGGAGAAAGATTAACCACAAGAAAATCACAAACTTGTGATTGGTTAAACGATCATTGAATCCCCAGTTGGAAAAGTTAACCGACAACATTTTTGTTTTAAGTTACCTTTTATAATGTTGAGAAATTTATTTAGGATATTTACTAAGAACGCAAGGGAATATACATACTTGTTATGTATACTTTTATTCGTTAATAATTTTTTACCACAAACTCAACTTTTACTCAAAATGGTAACGGAACTCAAAAATATTCTATTTATCCTAATTGTATAAGGTTCCAAATGTTAACACATGCCATTTAGATTAGTAAAATTAATTTGTAATAACCAGGGACTTCCTGTGGGCTAGTGGTAGGAAATAATGGCATGTCGCACTATGATTGTGGGTTCGATTCCTACAGCTTTGTCCGACACGACGGGTTATGCCCCACCCTGCAGGTTGTCCTTTTCCTAAAACTATATTATTATAATATTCCAAAAATAATATTCAGAAATGCTTTAACCTTAAACAATACTATCCAAAGATCAACTTAATCCATTACAACCTTTATAGTTATCCAAAATACTTCTGTCCAACTCACAGTCCAAATTTTATAAGGAAGGTAAACATAATGAAGGTCCTTTTTTCCACGTAACAACATGTGAAAACCTTCATCATGTATTCTTTTTAAACATACTGAATTACCATGATCCCTTATTCCTTATAGAATACTAGATATACTCCTTCTATCCAAAAATGTTTACAAATCATCAATCAGTTTCAAGGATGTTAAGAATATCCAATATAATTTATCCAAATCAATAACATCTTATTCCAAAATCACTATCTCAAAATCAGAACCATATTATGGTTTATCATTCTCTCAACCATATATTTTCCAAAAATTTAACCTACTGTGGAGTCACTTTTCTTGGTTCCACACAATCTCAAGTCCTTGATGAAATAGTACTGCAGTACAATCCTTATATACTCCATAATTATTATAACAAGTTCATAATTGATACAACACTCAAATTACAAAATTCTTCAATAACAACATAAGAACTCTAATCATTACTCCTCATCTGTGGTAGTATCATAACTTGATTATTATCCAATAACATCATTTGAGGCATACTCTGATGACTTGGACATTGGTTTGCGTAGTGTCCCCAATCCTTGCATAAGAAGCATTGTACATTTGAAACCATTTTCTTACCCTTGCAGTCACGCACTTTGTGTCCTTTTTCTCTACACTTATAACAAAATCCCATTCCCTTTAGTCAAGTTCCATGATGTTTCTTCCCACAATTACCACATATTAGAAAATTCTTCTTTCCCCTCATCCCTTTATCCATCATTCTCTCTTCCATCCCTTTCGTCTCTTGCTTCGCTTCAAAGCCATAGGACTCAGAGAATTCTCTACTTATCTTATTAACACATGATACTATTTCTTCATATGTTGAGAACACATGGGAGACTATTTCCCTTCGAAATGTTGGCTTAATACCGTGAAAGATATGATCCTTCTTACTCTTTGGATCGTACATATTGCTGGAGTTCACATTCCTTCTACTGGGCACCATTTCTATACAATGGGATAAACTAGGTTAGTTTATGAATCAAAATGCCTAATTCCATATTTGTAAAACACTTTACATAAATTGAACTATTTATGGATATAATCCATAATCATAAAAAGAAATGTTTTCTTTGATAAATTATATACTCATAACCCTTCATAGTGGTTTGTAAAGAAAATGATAATTATCCTAAGCATATCCCCTGGGAATGTCGTAACCAAGAGTGCAGAAAGGCCCATTGTCGTGCACCAGTTCATGTTCGAGTCTAGCTCAAAGTGGTGTTTTCGGGTTTTACCCCTAGGTACATCTGTGCCAGAGCAGCCTCTACCTGCTCGTATCCATACAGGGATGTATTGCTCGGAAAACACACAACATCTCTACAATACCAAAATTCTAGGATGTTCTTCTATACTAATCCTCAAAGTCTATCTTTGGGCTATGTGCTCTAATCAGTGTTTATCTAAATCTATCTTCCAAGGTTAGTACTAAACTGCTTCTGATACCAACTGTAACGCCCCGAACCCAGCTACCCAGAGCCGGTCCATTACTTCGTAACATTGGCATGATCACAAAAGATCAAGTCTCGAAAGACCGTTTAGTTTAGTAGCCTTGGAGACACTAGATACATTCATAAGTCTTTCATTACATCAAAAAGTAAACAAACTACAATAACATGGTCTTCATAGTCCACAATCATATCCCTTTCTGACTACCCCTGCAAGTCACTCATAAATTACCTCTTCACATCCTGGAAAATTATTAAAACATTGAATGGGGTGAGCTCAGATGCTCAGTAAGGTTAACAATATAGGGGAAGCTTTTATAATTAAACATTAACATTTAAGGCAATGTATAACTAAAACAAAAGCCCATTAAACTTGATCATCAACATAATATGGCAAAAGTAAAATGAGATAATGCCATTTACTTCTTCACATGGATATTCTACTGGTCGAATAATCACATGCAATATCAATAACCACATTCATAATGAGGGAATGTATAATGCCGGACATTCTGAAACATTTTGTCATGGCCTCGGCTAAGACTTCTAAAATGATTAAGGCCTCGGCCAAAACCATAAATCAAATTGGGAAAGGGCCTCGTCCAATTCCACGTCTAATTGTCCCATAAGACCTACCGATGCATCGAGGAGCTATAGCGGGCTCCACCCGTCACTTATTAACTCCAATACATTTCTCATATTAATAGGTTTAAACATATCATAAACCATAACATAATCGTATCATATAAAACATGCATAAAGGAAACATTACATTTCCACATTTCAATCACAAGTTATCAATACAACACATTGATATAATAAAAATGATTTCAAAACCATTTTCAATACCAAAATAAAAGAAAGTTAAAACTTTGTATTTATTTTTTATTAAAAAAATGATGGCTTGTAGAGGAAGCCGAAACTCAAATAATGGTCACGGCGGCAGAGAAGTCATTGTCACCGCATTAGTATGGAAAGAAAAACATTCCCTTTTGTCGTTTAGTAAAACGCTTCGTATAAAAAATATTCCTTTTGAATAAACGTAATAGTCAAAGGGGTTTATACACAGTATAAAAGAAAGTTGTGTATAAAACCAAATATGCCTCAATAAAAGGGGATTGAGACGAAGTCCTTAAAAGATCATTTTTAAAATAAAATAGATCTATTATGTGTATTCACTATAGGTACACATAAAGAAAGTAAAAATACAAAATAGGACATAATAATATCATGACTTAATTTGAAAGTAGGAGATTAACCCATAGAATGAAAATTGGGTTAAGAAATTCCCTTACCTTGCGTCTTGTCCTGACTCAACCGTTCTTTAACCTCATGAATAATAAACTAGAGTTAATTTATATTTACTTACGAACCTTTTTCATGTTCATTATCCCTTTTATATTACTTATTACCATTTTATGAACATTATGTAATTATTTAAGTTAATAACGGTCGTTTTGTCGATCTTTGGTACTTGAGTCAAAAATAAACTTCTTATAATTACAAGTTGTTCATGTGGTGAAATATCAATTATATCCAGAATTATATTCATGATGTAGATATCATATATATCATATATATACATTATATACACTCATTTATAATATTACGTAACATTTAGAGGTAATAAATGAAATGCACCGTTCATGGAGACGGTAAGTCGTACGTACGCATGAACGCTACTTTTATTTCTATTTCGTATTTAATGTAATGAAATAATAATTATATAAAGGTATAATATATTTACAGTATAATATCATATATAATATCATTTACTCCATCCTTTATACATCCCACATATGGCATTAACGATTCACATCACTTTGAGGGGGCGGTAGTCCGCACTTCCTAAAATGAAATTATCGCGTTTTACCCATAATGGAAATCATAAAGTATGCCATAAATGAGAAATACAGAAGCATAAGTAAAACATAAACATATTATATATCATATATAAAAATAGTGACATCTTAATGGCCACCTTTGAAGGTGTTATATGAGTGTTGAACAATCATCGTTTCGTGAGGCAGAAATTCGCCATCCACAGAAAACGTATGTTATTTAACCATTAGATGTAGGTGTGTTTAAGTGTAGATCGAATAATTCTTATAACAACATCCTAGTATATTTAGGATACTGGTGTTGTTACAAAATAAACTAATAAAAAGAGTTTAGGGGTTGGAGAAGAAAAATAAAACAAAACAACATTAGAGAAGACATTACCTCAAAATCGGGTAACTCTTTTTGATTTGAGCCAAAGGCTTCCTTGAGAAGAGTTCTTCCCAAAGTGAGGCTTCTAGGAGTAAGAGGGGGAAGTTGGGAGAGTATTTGGGAAGAGTTTTGCCGAGCCAAATTGCTTGAAGGTGTGAATAAGGTGGGAGAGGTGGGGGCCTTTTATAAGTGGAGAGGAGGGGCTCTTTTGGAAAGATTGAAATGTTACATTATTATACAATGATTTTCGGATTCTAAAGGTCCCACATTTATATAATTCGTGTCTAAGGTGATACGAGTTCTAAATCTCCTCATCCAATAGGCTTTGGACATTTGTAATCCTTGGTTTTTTCATTATCTTTTCATTTTATTAAAATCGTTTAATAATGAGGTCATCGCTGCATCATAATTATGTCATAAATGATTTAATTTATTTAATCTCTAAAAATTATAAAAAAAATACTATGATGTAGGAAATCTTTTTAGCTTTCTAATAAATATTTATAGTCAAAATTTGGACTTGTGTAACCCCAGTTAAAAATTGTTTTAGTAAAACAACTCATGTTTGTGTCAATTTAATTTTAACATTAAATAAATATATATTAATGTCATTTTCCAACTAATGTGGCTCCATGGGGTCCCCAATTTGACCCATGGGTTTTCTTGGTCGGCCACGACTCATCCAATAGGAGTAGGACAAGTGTCAAGCTCATATCATATTATTAAAACATTGTTTTTACCTTAAACTACACTAATTACCTCTAATCGCGATTAAGAACTTAAAAGTTACTATTCACCAAAAAATTATTTTAATCTCATTGAACCACATTTTACTTCTTAATGACAACCATGTATGTCGGATTTTTTAAAATCAAATCACATAAGTGGTAATATTTCATTTAACCGAAAAATCAGTTATTTAACTACCACTTAGTGGTTTCACTATTCATCAAAAATTAAAGTTTTTCAGAACAATGCCATAATTTCACCCTAATCTATAATTGATATTCCGTATTCAAAAATGATGTCTATTTTACAAAATTCCAAACATATAAGTTTCATTAATTAATTTTATAATTAATTCCCACTGTCACAACAAATAGCGTGTTTTTAAGAAACAATTTATATCAAAAGATTGACAATTGTTTATGTCCAATTGCATTGTTAAATTAATTCTAATGACCACCATTGGATAAAATGGTAAAAATATATTCTAATTATACTTTAAAACCAATAAATTTTATTATTTATCACTATAAATTATTTTGATTAAAAAAGATGTTTTTAAGTATTTTTTACTATTCATAAAAAATTGGAAGTTCTGAGAAAATTAAAAAAAATTCAACTTTGGATAATTTCGATATTACGAATACAAAAATGAAGTCCATTTTGAAATATAAAATTTCTATAATTTTAAAAAGTGGTTATTACTATTCATAATGGCTACTTTGATTAGTCGTAGTGTTTTAGAACTCGAAATTGCGTACAATGCAAGCTATTGCATTATTGAATGAGAAGCGTATCGTGGAAGCTCGGGGTGTTACATATAATTGGAATGCTTTCAAAACACAATATATTTTATCAAAATTTATGATAAAATAATTCCATGGAAAATATATATAATAGAAAAAAGAATAATGTGGTAATTCAAGATCATATCTTAATAAAAATTGAGTGCGATTAAAAAATTTGAATCTTTTATCCCTCTTAGTATTAATATTCTTTAACTATATTATAAAATAATATATATATTTGTCCAATAATTGAGAATATTATTCACATCTATAACAATATAAAATATGTACTTCCAATAATATATTACAAATATTAAAAAAATTTATAATTTATATTAATCATTTTAATGTTTATTAGTTTCAATGGTTTTTAATTAAATGTCTCACAGTTTCATGTTTCATTGAAATAAAAGATACATTTCTTATCATTATGAAGACATTAAATGTACTCCAATATATGTTTTATAATGATATATATTTTTCATATTTAGTTCAATATGAATTTTAGTAATGAATCATGATGAAGAGTCTAGTGTCAAACAACTTTTTTAAAATTTCAAAAATTATAATTGGTATCTAAATAATAAGATATATATTTCAATTACAAGTATAAATTCCTAAAAATCAGTATTTTATTGTTATTTTAAATTATAAAATTTAATTATGTTTCTTTAATTACCCATCATTGATATTTATAGTGTTGTTTTTTATGTGTCTAAACAATCCCAAATAATAACAAGCATTAATAAATGGAAGAGTATGGTTAAGAAATTAAATCACTTAGAATAATTTAATTATTACATAATCATATATATATATATTTTCATTTTTGTATATTATGTATTATGAGATTATTATAAGAGTTATTAGATTGAAAAATAAAATATGAAACATTCATTGAGGTGGTAGTCCATGAAAATACACATGTTAAATATTTATTTTCAACAAAATTGAAATAATAAATCGAATTAATAATGATTTAATAATATAAAAAATGTTATAAATATCATTTTAATCTTCTAAAAGAGATTATATAATCTTCAATGTATGATTTTATTTATAAATTAAGGACACCATTAATTGATGCTTTAGTTCGCATGCACACTGGAAGAAGTCATTGTATTTGTATTGATTTATAGGGAATGATGAAAATGGATATTCCATTCAAATAATAAAATTTGTGGAAAATATAAATTCTAATTTTAGGAAATTTTCTAGGATATAATTGGTTTGAGGGTATTGGAGAAAAAAATTATGAATTATTGGGGAAGAACATTATCTCTCCATGTGGATGTTCTCTATTGGGTTACTCCTTAAAACTCTTTATCATGTTCTTTTAGAACCACCATGGGTTCATGGAAATGGGTAGAGTGTTGTTAGGATATTAGGGATGATTTTGGGTCAATATAATTCTTTATAATGTGTGTTGAAATTGGTCAAAGGGGAGGTCCTTTTATAGGAGAAGGGAATGACATTTCTATAAATATTACTTCATAATATAAAGGGAGAAAATATTTCACATTGAATTTTGATTCAATGTATATAATAATGGTGTATAGGATGAATAACGGTCGATTATCCATCAATTATTTATTTCATTCATTTTTTAAACTATTCTTCACTCTTTTAGTCATTTATTCTCACTTATAATGCAATTAAATTCCATTCGGTTGATTTATTTTTTTCCCCGCTAATTATACATTTTATTCCTACAAATAAAAATTAAAACATTTTATAACATTGAAATACAGATTCAAAATTATATATCTATTTTATAAAATAAATTTTATAATTGGGTTGAAAATTAAATTTTAATATTACTTTACATAACACATAGAAGACAATTTTTGGAAAAGTGTATTTTTATTCATATAAATAGTGTTGGCGATAAATGTATCCTATTTGTTGATTTAAATGATGTTAATTTGATTAATTTTTCACAAAATATTTATATATGAAATTAAATTTAATCCAAAACTGCATTTCACTATTTTAAATTTATATTTTATAGAAACAAATAAAAAACATTTTTGGAAAATAATTATTACTGAATTAATAAAATAATTAATATATGTTTTATTAATTAAAAATTTTATTTCTAGATACAATATTTTCATTTTTTAAATAATTTTTTTATCAAACAACATTTTTTATAATTTTTTTTGTATAAATTCCCTATATGGTCATAATGTCTATGGTTTTATTTAAAAATATATTTTTCACTACTTACCTACAACAATTATTCAATAAATTTCTATGTAATTCAGAATATTATAATATTGTTATTATATTTATATAAATGGATTAAATATTTTTATTTTGAAATTAAAAAATATTACCCAAATATAAAAACATAAAAATATAATTAGGACAGTTTCATATATTTATAACATTTGGTAAAAAATTATACTCTTCATAAATTTAATACCTATAAATTGATAATATCTTTTTTGTAATATTTTCTAGGCAAATGTTAAATAATATATTTTGATAAATTATATAAGTATCAATAAATAATGTCCACAATATATACTATTGTTGGGTGACTTCTTCTTATGTGTCACCCATATATCCTTCCACATCACCCACAAAATGAATTCCACACTGTAAAACACAAAAACATGTGAAACTCTATATCCCTCCAATATGACTGATCACATTTTCCCTCCCCACTTCCAAGGGTTTAGGCCTCTATGATGTGATCTTTCTCCCACCTTGATAACCTTCTCCTCCTCTTGTTTATCTGCCTATTACTGATCTTCCTTTGGGTCCTTTGTCTCCACCTACTCCACATCTACATCAGCCTCTGCCATCTTTTTCTCCATCTTCTCCACCTGCTCTTTCTTCTCTTCCTCCACCTATGGATTCTACTCCTCCAGCTCCACCCCCACCCATTATAGCTCCCACTACATCTTTCATTGTCTATATCACCTCGTGATCCATTAGTCTTCTTTGAAGGATTCCATCAAGCATCCCTCCATTAAAAAAATTAAATACCTAATTTTTGTTACTTATATCTACGATATCTATGAATTTACACTATCATAACCTTAATGCACTAAAAAAAACACCAAAGGATCACAATTTCCCATTCCTATAGCTATGATAACCCCTAAAATTTAACTTATGTAATCTCCAGTCCTTGCAACGGATAAATTTTTTTTTTTCAGTGACAACCAACTGTGACATCTACATTTTCCCTCTATTTAATTCACTTTTCACCATTAATGATAAATATATATGATATTGAATATGTAACATTTCTGATGCATGCTTTTTAAGGTTTTTTGTAATTCCATATAAATGATCCTTAGATACTGTTACAAATTAGATCCCAATAAGCACATCTGTTGATTGGATAATGTTTCTTGGATCTAGTATGGTAGAAAACTGGTTAAAAATATACAATATATTGACTTATTTGGTGTTTTTTCTGTTCTATGATCTGTGTAATAGAGTATATGAAACAAATGAGTTTATACAGAACATGAAAATATATAGGTTGTGGTATTAGTCCATCCTACGTAAGAAAATTTTGAAAATGCATTTAATCAATTTTTCAATATTTTCCTTCATTATCTTTTATTAAGTATTTGTATCACAGTTTTGTTTCATAATTGGGTGAATGATCTACAATGTGTTATGTTAATCAATATTTGAACATTTTTTTATGTTTCATGATCTTGTAATGGTTCTCAATATAGATAGATATATTCATTAATTTAGGTTTCCATATCACCATCTCCAATTTTTTATTCAATGGTGATAAAGATTCATGTTAATTTTTCATGTATGCAATTATTTCATTTATATTTATTTTTTCATAAATTCATGAGGGCCTTTTTATCATAAATAATATTAATATATCAATTGGTGATTTTCACAAGGATCAACATACCAATATTGTGGTCATATATCCAAAGGTAAAAAATTCATTTTACCATTCTCATCAATTTTCTTTAAAAATTCACCATGTACTATATTTCTTCATACATCTACTAACATATTTTTTTATTAATTATAAATCAAATTTTTGTACATTATTATTCATACTATGGGATGTGACATTAAATCCCTCAACTATCATGAATTTTTAACCATATTTTTTATTTTGGTATATGTAATATGTCTCCTCTGCACACATTCCAATTTAACCCATTATTTTAATTTTATTATGTACATTAAACATATAATTATTATGTGAGTTCTATGTTTGTATAGTTTTTCCCTTTTTTGAACATCTATACCCTTATTCAATGCACAAAAACAAGCCCCATATATTAATTGGATTTACAGAATACTGAAAAATTACACATAATGTTTTATCCTATGTCTCTATTTGTCACTAGACATGAATTAGATGATTCATTATTATGATTTCATTTTGAATCAACCAATTTACAATTGATTACCAAAGGTGTGTACAAGTAGTTACTATTTAATAGATATTATTCTCTATTGATTTAAATATAATCACATTAACAACATTTTTCATGGTTGAAAATATTACAATAATTTTGTTTCATTTTTTATATATTAAATTTTTTCCATGTCATGAAAAATATTTTTGGTTTTTTACTACATTATTCTTAATTAAACATATCCCTCAAATTAAAACTTCATATATCATCTCCAAATTCATTTAAAAGAAAAATTATGATTCCACATGGTGAGGTTGTCAGGTTGGACCAATTGATAAGAAATTCACAGCAGCAATAACCCTAGTGTGTGATACTTTTTTGGGTATTGAATCTAAACCATACAAAATTGAAACATGAAGAATGATCATGTAAGGACAATAAACATGCATGCGATTTAAACTCTGTTCTCCCACAAAAGACCTATTTTGATACAAATAAAAATAATCATTTTATATTTGCAGTACCTCTTCTTCTCACTGATATATCCATTTTACAATCCCTTCAGCTTCCAAGCCATCAACTGTTTGATGTAGACATGGTGTAAAATGTGAGGAAATTATCAAAGCTGTGATTTTTAAATTTTTATGATTTAATTAGAAAATAATTTTCTCCTAATTAAGCAAGGATTTTTGGTTCTTTCATGTAATATTTTTACAGGATAGATGTGTTTTTTCATGAACATAAACCCACATATATTTCTTTTTAATTTTTATACTCCACCAAAGTAATTCTAGTTTATTTTTATCATTTTTTGTTAATTTCTTGTATAAATAATATATTATTTGTAATCTAAAGAAATATTCTCCCAATTTAATCTTATTGATCACTTTTACATGAAATAAACATGTTTTCGTTTCATTTATTTTTTTACCAGACTGAGAATGCAGTATGAGAGGTATATCTCATCTTTATTCATTCCATTGTATATCTATATTAAACTTCTTTTAAAATATTTTCAAACGTTTATTTGAATGAAAACATTGATAAATTTTTCTAAATATTTAATATTAATATTCGGTTCTCAATTAAGATTCTCAATCATTATTTTTATTTGGCTAGTAGTAGGCCAGTAATACATGGATTCATAAATTCTTCTATAAATGATTCTACCTATTTGTTTCAACATATTAAAAATATGGGTCCTTATTATACTCAGTTAATTATTAGATATCATTATCATTTTCATTCTATGTTTATGTGATACAAACATCAGGAAATATCATGCTTTTATTGGGTATGAATTTTTTGTATGTTAATAGTTTTTCTTTCTATATGGTTTCTCAATTAATTTGGAGGTCCGAGTTAATTTGAAGGGAAAAAAATATTTTAAAAAGGATTTCATGTTATTTATAAGTTTCCATGATTAAACATTTATAGATTTAGAATTATCCCTCAATTTACTACTTCAAAAAATTTCATCCAAATATTTAAAATAAAATTAGAAAACATTAATATTTTATAAAATAAAATTTTTAGTGGATGGAAATTTTCATTGATAGATTTTAGAAATGTAGTTATCATATTGATTTGAAAATAAATATGTATTTTTATCATTACATTCACACAACATTATATAAAATATTTCACCTCTAATTTTGGGATTTTTATTGGATTACTAATTATAAATTAATAAACTTATCAATATATGAATTTAGATTTTATCTAGTAGTACATAAATTATTATTATTTATATAGATATAACAATAGGAAACTCTAATGTTTTAGGATGAACTTCTACAGGAATACTTATAATTTCCTTTAGAAATAAGAACAAGATACCATCTAACTACAAAATTACATCCACCCAGTCACTATAAAATATTACATGGTTTCAAGGAACTAAAGTTGAGTAGATTTTAGGAATAGTGACCCACTAGTTGAAGTCAATTTCAAACCATAGTTTGTCTCAGGAATAGTTAACTGAAAATATTTTCTTATTCAAAATAACTAAAAGGCTCGTGGTATTGATAGAATCAACACATAATGAATCCATTGTTGTTTTCAAGAAATTGAATCCATAACCTGTAGATCCAAGATCCCATTAGGGAGCACCATTAATGCTAACATTAATATGGGAGGATTGACTGGGTTTCCTAGTTACCCTAATTACCCATAGAGTTTTCATGATAATAAGCTACTACAGTGAATTTCTCATGCATAATAACTTCAATGTGGAAGATGTTTGGATATTATTCTTGATGGAAATAATGATACATTTGAAGGGAGATATTTTTCACTCAATTATCAAGATGTTTCATTGATTCCATATATGATCAATTTTGGAAACAATAGTGTCAATAAAATCGTTTTTAACTTCATTTCACATGTCCAAGGATAGAAATTTTTTAATTAAGGCAATTATGTCACTATTCATATATAGCTTACAGTGAAGCATTTCATCAATATGATTTCAGATCATCATGGCATGGTTGAACATGAAGAGAATGTGATGGAACTCCTTTGAATTTTTAAGGCATACAGTGTAGGAAGATGCAGTAAGCCTCCCAAATGGAGGTGTTTTGGAAAAAATTTGACAAAAAGCAATACTATTGATAATGCGAAGGATAACTATATTGCAATGATCAAAGTTGTGCTGAGTACCAACATATTTCACTTCAGAATTATTATCATTTTCTTCATGCTGTTATTATTCAGTGATTGTTTTTTATATCTTATTCATTGTTATGATTTAGTTATTCATGAGAACTTTAAATAATATTTTGTTATAAAATGATGAGTATGAAATTATATATACGCACTGTAATTTACTAATATTATAGAAGACAAAATTTAAAGTCATATTCTGAATTGGGTGGATGAAATTATATGGGTTGTTTATATTTTTTAGTTTATCTATTGGGTTTAGTTATTTTTAGGGGAAATTGTTCCATAGAGTCATAAGTATTAAATAGGATAAAAGTGTGAACATATTATTTTTTTAGTGATCCTTTACACTTGATTCTATTTATTTTTCCACCTCATTTATAATTTCTGAGTAGATATTATAAATACATGTAAATATATTGAGATATTTCACTGATTCAGACAAATTTTTACCCTTTATGATGGGTTGAAATTTTTTTGAAAAATTTCACTTACAATTCAACATCGTTTTCTATTTTTTATAATAGAATGTTGAAGGATCCATAGGGTTAATATAGGACATTAATATTTCAGTGCACCATTCCATTGATAATGGTATAAAAGTTTGAAAGAAAATAGAATTCATTATGATGATAGAATATGTTATATTACTATTTATTAAGATTTTGAATTTATTTTCATCATGATTGTAAAAAATTATAGCCTTATAGAAGATTTTTCTTATGATTGATGCTAATTTGTTGACATTCTTATGATAATAATGAAAACCATTAAAAAATTATTTACTTGTCTATTTAAAGCTCTCTAAATAACTACTCTAATCACTAAATAATTTCTTTAACCATTCACTTTATTATTGTAGAATTAACTCTATATTATGAAAATAGCATCACCCTCTATATATGGGTTTGTTTTATCAATAATTTCACAATTATATGTAAAATATACTTCTCTTTTCTATTTTAATTCCTTTGTTCTATAATTTTTTTCACCTTAAACATATTTTCATATAGTTTTCAAATTATATAATTCATATTCCCTATGTTTTCATTTTAAATTTTATTACTCAAGACTGATACATTGAATTTGAACATGTAATATGAATGAATGTTGGTTTGCATAACAAATTATTTAAAAATATATTAAATTTTTTAATGCCTCTTAGATTATTTTTTCTTTCCACCCCTCTGATTTAATGATAAAATTACTCATTTGATACATTCTCCTATTTCTCAAAAAAAATAACAACAATACAACTATATGTGCATAGAATACTTGACATGTAATTTAAATGTTTTATAATTAATTTAATCCAATTTACTATATTCTTTTTCTCTGCACCCTATCTCGGTTTTGTGGCTATATTATGTAGATTTCTTCCAATCCATTCCATACACCTAATTTTTAAATTACATCTTATCATATAAACCTACATGAATGAGATAAGGAGGATGTGTTGTTAGAATTATATGTTCTTATTTTAAGATAAAATATTTGATCAAATGTAATGGAAACATTGAATATGAACACCTAAATTATTATTTTTTGGTTTTGTGGATTGTCTTTGTATACACATGTTGTCTAAATTGTTTATATAATTTGATTCATTTCCAAAAAATTAATTTTATCTATGGTTATAAAAATGTTTTTTTATTTTCAATTTCCAATTAATTTATCTGAAAATGAAATATAGTATATAAGTGAAATTGGTTTTTTTAAAATATAAATGGAAATGATAGTTTCTAGAACTTTTTCCATGTTTCATGGAAAATGAAAATTCAATAAAAGTTAAACCGCATGCACATAATTTGAATTCCTATTAATGGTGTACTTTTTTACATTAAATGATGAAAAACAACATTGTAGTGCCCCTGAGTGCCATAATACAAATTTTCATCATATTTTTTCTATACTTATTTGAAATTGTTTAATATTATTTCATGTATATTATAAGATAAAGTGGGTCTTCCAATTAAATGGGTGTATCATGTATTCCTCGGCATGGGGAAAGGAGTGGAAGGGGGGGTAATTATATTTAGAAGGGCTATTATTGAATGAAATACATAGATGATATCAATTACCTATTTTACATAATTTCAATTCTTTTATCCCATTAATTTTGTGTGGTCTACCATGTAAAGTATCATCCCCCTTTTTTATTGAAAAGAACTTATCGTTTTTATATGGAATTTTTTTTTGAATAATATATGTGAAAACAGATTGTGTTCTATTGGTTTATTCCTTCAATCTTATATATTCATATTCTAAGCCTTTTTTACATTATTAGTTGTCTTGATACAATTACTTCAATATAATATGGAATCATTTATGGTTGGTAAATTAGGGTTTCATTTGAGAAATCTTATCTAAAATTGGTTATTTATCTTTTAATTTATTATAAGTGCATCCATTCAAATGTGTTAGGATTTCTATATTAAGATGTGTGTTTTTACAATTTATTTAAATATTTTTATTCTAGAGTAGGTGTGCATGATGATGGAAGATGGTTCATGGTGTCTTGCTTCTTGGGAGTGGGTGGTCGCAAGCAGTGGCCACCATAAAATAGTATGTAAGTGCACCAAAACATCATCTACTACAACAATTTGAGGTTGATGATTTTTTTTATTTTAGTAACCTAATGATAATAGTTACAGTAATTACATAGTAACTTTCATACCTTCAACAAAATTTGATTAAATAAGTATTGAAATATTAAGAATAATTATAATGTTCATGGAATTTATATTTTTGGTAATGATTGTTAAAATCATTATGATTATTATTATGATTAATATTTCACTGTAAAAAAAAATTTCATCATAAAGGTAAAATAAAATATATGTTTGGTTGTGGTTTTTCTTTTAGTATTTTTTTATTTTATTTATTTATTAGAAAATATTACATTGATTTTTGGTGACATTCCTTGTTTTAAATCTAATTTGGTAATTATTTTTATTATTGTTCTAAATATTTTTTGTCATTTATATATATTATGTTATTACTATAAGATGATATGTTTTTCAATCTAAAAATTTAATCCACGGTTTTTCATTTACATTTTAATTCAATCTACTATAATATTATTTATTATAATTATCATAATATCAAATGTCATTTTCAATGTAATTTTCATACGTGTAATCAATGCATCCATACTAAAAATAATTTTTTATTTCATATAGATTCTCCTAAAAAAATCACATTTATTTATCCAAAATTTTATAGACTATGATAATGATAATATATACTATCATAATGTTGTGTCTATATTTTTTCCAATTTTATTCCAATAATAAGTAACACTATTATGTGATTTCAATATATTGCATATTCAGGTTCATTATTAACATTGAAATGTAGTATTATCTTCTTAAAAATAATCATTGAACCATATCTCCATGAGAATGAAAAATCAATTAATATTGTTATATCACTATTTGAATTCTTGGGTGAGTACTAGTCTAATAAAAAGTAGACTTTTACAATAAAGTAGTCTTTATATTTATTTATCTATATTAATTTAATTTATCTATGTAGTGTTATTAAAATTGAATGCTTTTTTTGATAAAAATCAAAATTTTAAACTAACAAAATATATAAGAAATGCAATTTTTTTATGTGATTAATAATTTAATGGTTATAACATCAGGGATTTCATATAAATAACTACTCAAGTTCTCCATATAAGACATATAAATAAGATATGATTAGGTGGTAGTTAAGGGATGTGATTCCCAAATCATGTGGATCATGGAATTTTGTAGGATTATCATCATCATTCACATACAATTTATTTCATACAAGAAATTTTTTAGTTCCTAATTGGATTGGTTGAGGAGAAACCATAATTAATATACCACAATAATATTCTCAGACAAATTTTCTCCATATTAATACTTTAATTTTTTCATGTCATTTGTTTTAATTTAATTTTAAATATGGCTACTTCTTTTTATATCGGATTACTCAATCACTTTTCTATATTTTAATTTTAATTTTTTATTATTTTTTTAAATAATATATATCATTCTTATGTTTATTTTATGGGTTGCATGTATCAATAGTTTTCGAACATTGTATGTTTCGTTGTGAAATATAGAATTCAAATTCATGGGGTGGTATATAAATACTCAATGACTATATGAAATCATGGAATTAGAGTAAATATTATTATGAATGATAGAGAAAAAATATTTCATACTCATTTAAAATTTGACTGTTGAAATAAATTGTTTGTGTGGGGATGTATAAATACATTTAACAACATTATTTTTTTTTGGATGAAATTTAAATAAATGAAAGCTAATAGCAAAAGTATTACTTTTGAGGACAATTTTTCTTATATTCAAAAATATTTAACCACAATAGGGTTTTTCCATGACTATGTCTAATATAAACTTCAACATGTGTATATTTAGTTGAATGTTTTCTCAATGGGGTTCAATAATGTGGAACATTCAATCAAATCTATTCTTATAAAAAGATCACCCAAATCTATGAACATTACTTATCTAACCATATGGTCTTATTGAGAAATCATAATGATTTTTATGAAACATTTATGATGACAACAACATGTAATTGTTAATTTTCAAATCAATATTATGAAAATATACGTTTTACTAAAATGAATATAATTTTATAAAATATATATTTATTTATAAAAAATTAATTATTTATGGAAGTATTATATAGTATTAATATAATTTTTTAATACAAATGTATTTGTAAAATTCTTTGAATGATCTAAATAATTTTGATAAAAAAATATAATTAAATAATTTTGTTAATTGTTATATTTCTTAATAAATTATTCATTATGAATTTTCTTTTTATATTTTAAAATATTAAATGTATAATGGTTAATAGATTATGTGAATAAAATATATTTATTAAAAGAGATTCTAACTAAGATTGAATGAATCTTAATGGGTATACAAAATATTAGGAATACATTATTTTTAGAATGTTTTCTTTTGAGAAATGAAGTTTTCTATTGGTATAATTATTTTCATACAAAAATAAAAATTGAAGAATTTGTGAAGGATCATTTGCAACAACATCCCCTCACAAATGGCTAGTTAAAGAAAGTGGTGTCGCAAATAATTTTTTATGACGGTCTGTCACAAATAGTTTACTTGGGATTAAAACCCCATTTTTTGAAGGGATTGTCGTAAAAATTTCTATATTATTATAAAATATATAATATTAATAAAATATATCAAAATAAAAATAATAAGAAAGTGTAAATAAAAACTAAAAATATTTATGAAAATTATAAATAAAGTAGTAAGAAAAAAAAAATTATTAATTTAATAAAATAATAAAATATAAAAAATACCATATTCGTAATAATATTGAAAATAATAACAATAATAAAATAAAATATAGTTAATAAATTACTATATATATATTAAAGAAATAAAATCCTAAAAATACTAAAATTATAATGTAGTAAAAAACATAATATATACATCAATATAAAACACACACTATATAGAAATTTAAATATAAAGATTAGTGACAATATTACAAAAAATTATTACATTCAAATATTTGTTAGAAAAACTAAATAAATCACCAAGGGGAGGGTCATCATGAATTTTTTTTATCTGATGGAAGGAAATCCATCACTAATCCATGAGTGAGACATCGCATACACTCCATTATCTATTCGTGCAACAACTGCCATTGATGCTTCTCCTCCGGCTTCTACTACTACTGTCGACAGAGATCTTCGTGCTCCCTATGCAATGTCTCGATAAGCTCATCCCGAGATCAATTTTGTTCCTCATATTGTGAAGTATGCGATGATGACCCTACACTATCCCCTTTGATCTACAAAAAACAACACATCATTACCATAACAACTCAAAATAATCAATTGAGAGTTGATACTAAGTCTGCATTCCCTCTCGAAGGCATACTGAGTCGTTTTCATCAATGCTACATCATCCATTACTTTGATACATGAGTTTTGTTCCATGGTATCGGCCTGAATCTCAACTTATGTCTAATACATCATAGAATCATTAAAAATATTCAAATTCCATTTAAAAATAAAATATTTAAAATATTATGTAAAATTGGTTTTTAAATTTATAAATAAATAATACTGAGCACAATATGACACTTGTAAAAACCTACAATCTTTACAATGGAAGGATTGTTATAAATTATTCTATAAATGTGGACCTATGTAATATCATCTTCTTTGACAGCATGTATGATTATAAAATTGACATATTACAGTTAATTTAATATAAATAATTAAGAAATAGTATATACCAAATATTTATAAAGTAGATTGAATGTATGACTACAAGCTAAATGTGTCACCTCATGTCCCCCATATTTTTATCACCAAATGAAGCTCTCTTAAAAATTATTCCTCCTATCTAATATTTACATAATCTAGACCAAACCCGTGATAAGATGTAATCTAGTCAGTTGGTGAAGTAAGAATGTTAAAATCAGTGTCTCTTGCATTCAGCATTGTTGTCCCCCTAAGAATATGAAAATGCTTCTAGCAATGGTCATGCATACATACCTCACAAGCCACCGTGATAGTGTCTGACATGCTATCATCGATGGGATCCCATAAATTCTATGAATAATTTATAATATTAAGTTATTAAT
This sequence comes from Viscum album, assembly GCA_963277665.1. Classification (NCBI taxonomy): domain Eukaryota; kingdom Viridiplantae; phylum Streptophyta; class Magnoliopsida; order Santalales; family Viscaceae; genus Viscum; species Viscum album. Next base: position 1,057,829,318 of record OY728142.1, read on the forward strand.
TACATATTTTTAAAATATAAATATTATTTTTTTACAGACCATACCACGATTGAACATGTGATGATAAAAATTAATGGAAATTTGATCCTATATAACCCATGTTGTAGAAATGTAATTCTATAATATTTCACTTATCATTAAATATTCTATAGGGTTGAAGATATAAAAATAGGTAAAAATAATGAAACAATTAGTATATAAATTAATTAATGAAAATCAATTCAAACTAACTAAAATACACAACTAAACATACATCCACATGTGGTGATCGAACTGATGTAATGGACATCACCCTAGTATATGGTCATGAATAATCAATCTCACATGACCATGGCCCTTCATATTAGTCACTGAACCAATGGAAGTATGAGGGTTAGAGGATGTACCATCAGTCTCTTCATCTGATAGTACATTATCATCTAACACATGAATTATATGAGATAAACTCTCCTAATTCATTTGAAAATGAAAATGTCAATTATCAACAAATTACTAAATAAAATTATTATATATGGATATATATAATTTTTCAATATAACCAACATTTAATTAAGTTAATATTAATCTTCATATTCATACATGATTTTGTTAATACCATCATATTCCTTCTATGTAACATCAACTTCTATGAGAGATTTATCTATATCATATCTTTCTCTTGTGAATCCAGATGATACATCAACAACATTGTCACCTCCATTGACCCATAACTGGGGGGTTTCAAAATCAATATTAATGTATCTTCATGGAAAATTTGGATTTGGATTATTCTCCAGAAGAATTTCAATTACTTTCACTTCAGCAGAACCGCATTCACATTCGATAAATTGAATTTCATGAGATATCATTTTTTATATTTCCAAAATCAGTAAATTCTCTTTGAAGTTACATAATAATTACTATAATAAATTTCATTATCCAGATGTTCCAATTAAATGGTTCATTTACTACAAGAATACATTTATATATTATGTCAATTATTTCATGGAATTAAGGAAAATGAAAGCATCTATCAGTATCAAAACAATGAAATTTAAACATACTAACACATTTCTATCCAAGATAACATAGATTAATTAGTTCTTCTAGAATTCCATAAAATTACATATTACTTTCTCAATGATGATATCCTCTCATGAAAAAAACCCTATTTATTTATTTGATTCTATATATGAACACGTATAAAATCGAAAACCACTCACCACCAATGCATTATTGATTTAACGATTTTTGATTTTGGGATACCCAATACACCAAATCAATTATCATTTTTATTACCATGTTCTGATCCCAGATAATTTCAAAAGAAAATTATCAATATAAAAATTAATAAATTGATTTTATATATCAAACCATAAATAATTTACATTAACAGTTTTTATACCAATTGAAAAAATTATTTTTCCCACGTTCATTAAGAGAAAATGAAATAATTTTTGGACAGTGTATAATGACATGATTATCATATAATGTTAAAATAAAATACTATTAATTTACAAAAAAAATATAGAATAAATTTTATTGTAAATCAGAGTACAAATTGTTTCATTTCTTCCTAGTTTAGAATAAGAAATATATGGTCCATGTAATGTTCACCATAAAAAATCCATCATTCATTATCTCCACCAAACCAACCTCAGGATGATTAAAAACCGATAATTTATTTTGCAAATCATTATATTAATATTCATCATTGTGACCCATGAGGTTAGGTTTTTATCAAAATTCAAATCAAAAATAATTCGACTGGATGAAATATATTTTCTTTTGTAAATCACCTTCAACAATTGACACTTATAGAAATGTATTTTAAGAACATCTTTCTACAATATATGTAATCATATCTAAAATGGGTACATCTAACGAATTGTATCAGACCCTATCATTTTTATTCCATCCATTAATTTAATATCAAATTTCTCGTGGAATCAATGATATCTAGTGGGAAATTTTTATCAAATTAATATTAAATTAAAACATTATCTTCTCCCAGTATAATCAGTGCATAATAGTATTTTCCAATAAAAAAATGTCTTCGAAAAATATAATATCTCTATTTTCACAAAAAAAATCATAGAATTCATAAAACCACTAAATCAAATAAATAGATTTATTTCCAGTATAAAATTAGAAACATTAATTTTTAGTTAGTAATATGATCATTTCTAACACATCTACAAAATTGGAATCATATCCATATCAAAGCCTCAAATTTGAAATCCATTGATCAAATAAAAATTTATTTTCTATGAAAACATCATTATCCACATTTGGCTTTCTTAACTTCTATGATTTTACATTTTCTAACTGTTCAAGTTCTAGTCACCTTTATATTTGTGTAGGCTCTAATCATGCATTTACATTGTCATTAGTCTTTCTAGGTGTGTCCAAAATTATAAAAAATTTATTATCAATACAATTCTTGTCAATATTCATGACATCCAACATTTAACAAAAAAATCAGTCCAATAAGGAATGTCACGACCTGCCTTCACCTAGATGAGAGAAGAAACATCAGATTGCCAGACCATTCCTTCATCATGTTTAAGGAGAGATAATGACCCCCAAGACCTGCCTTCAATAGGTCCCGGAGTGGTGACTAGAACCTAGGGTATAGAATCACACACAAGATTGAAGGAATTACCCTTTTTCTTTAATAGGATTGGGAGATAAGATTATAAATCCAAAAAATACCAAAACTGGTGGTAAAAAGGAAAGCCAAAGAAAACCATTCCCATATGCATGTTACAAAAGTAAATACCCCAAGTACAAGGAGACTACAAAGGTAAAGTACCACTATAATGAAAAACAACAACCACAACAGTCCCATTGTCTGAGCTAGTACGACCCCGCATGACCCCTGATGTCCTTCGGGAAACCTGAAAGCAGTTTTATATACATAGTGTGAGCATAAAAGTATACTCAGTAGGGAAAACCAAAGACTCCCATGCACAATTTGGGAGACATTATAATGCCCTCTAAGAAAAGAGGCAACCAATGAACCTAACAAGGAAAACTATCCAACCAAGCCTCACCAAGGAACACTCCCCAAATAACGCAAGTCAAGTAATGTATAGTAATAGCACATCGACATTTGGGTACCCCGCGAATCTTTCCCACTGGTTATTGAAGACATCCTGGGCATGGAACCAATCCCAACATTCTCCTCAGAGTCCCACTCCCACACCCCACCCGCAGACACCTGGGCCGCAACCGCGCATCCCGCATGCAAACACCTGGGCCACAACCACCATACCGCCCACACACACCTAGTCCACACCCACCATGCGTAATAAATCCTACAAACACATGGGCCAGAACAACTACTGCCACGCCCGAAGACACATGGGACTCATCTCGAAGACTCTTGGGAAACAACCTGCCCGCACAGGCATGGGCCAACAACCACAACTACCCCACCCAAAGAATCATGGGCTATAATGGACCTCAGGTCATCACAACCTGCCCGAAGAGTCATGGGCTAATCGGGAAATGTAGTAGAAAATGTGTCAATAACTAGCTACCCATAAGAGTGTTGGAAAAAACACCCTCCCCCATGAAATGGAGGTGTTTGGAACTAAGTGCTCAACTTGGTTGGAGCGCGAATAAGAAACATAAAAACAACTGATATATGTATAGCTAATAATCACTCATCCCAACCTAGGGTTTCCAAATCACACCTATGAAAAACACCCTTATTACTATACATTCATAAAATAAGGCAAAATACTCATGGAAAAGTCACAACTCATTCCCAAAACTAATTCCCCATTTAAACCGTTCTTGTTTTCATGTTCAAGTGATCCCATTTAAGTAAATTTTGCACTAATGGGCAACTAAGAAGACTAACCACAAGATAGGGAATGAGAGACAACTGAACATCAATTTAAGCATTCACATTCGATTCTCTTGTAAAGTCACGCAAATAAAGGGATCAATGAGATCCCTCAAAGTACTTGAAGCAAACCAAGCCTTGAGATACAACCCCACACAGCTTCAGATTCACAACCAACAACCATGCCACAATAGAGGATCCCATCCTCACCCAAATCACCCCATAATCATCAAACATTACAACAATACTACTACCAAAACACAGTAGGGAATCTTACAGGATCAAGCACATCATTCACTAAGTTTTCTTCTTTCTGTTTGGTCAACTAGGGTAATCACACAAGGTTTGTTGTTCACTGGACATTTATTTAATCATACGAGTTTACCTAATTACACAAATTACTATGTTGGAGCCATTCAATCATCACAAAAGTTGGGTTTTCATTAATGTGTAGTGAAATACCACAAACGACCATGATTTTCAGGGGGCATAAGCCCATACAGTTCAAAACATATAGCAATTAGAAAATAGTACAACAGAATTGTTAGACGCACCCCATCATCCTTTAACAGTTTGTTAATTATCTTTGTTAAGGTTTTGTTTCACCCATTCCCACAGAAACAGTAGCGTACCCACATTGCACGTTACACAGTAAGGAGAGACAAATGAAAATCCCTACTTGGATGATCAAGGATCGAAGTCCTTATCCACGCGCCAAGAAGGGGATGCGTGACATGCAGGGGAGGAACATCAGGGACACTAAGGGTGAGCAGAAAAGATTCTGCACTGGTGCACTACCTGACTCTGGAAGGGGAACTCCAAACACACCAGGAAGAAAGGAGAGGAATAGAGGAGGAAGAAAAATAAACTACCGTGCGCTAAAAGGATGAAATTTGGTTTTCACATGATATGGATTTTTGAACGGCTATAAGTTCGGATCGTGGTTTCACCACAAGTTTGAGTGGTTACACAATACTAAATTAATTTTTATTTAATAACTCTTTTCGTGAAAGATGGTAACAACTGTGACGTTTAAGGATTTTATAAAAACAGAGGTGAAACGTTACATGGACACACAGTTGGGTCCGTTGAGGGTCACACCACTATTAGGAATTCGAATGTTGATTGTGGGGATAAAAACAGCCTTTAACCACTTCCCAAAAGGTAAAAAGGGATTAAAAGTGGTGTTACAGGAATAGTCGTAGAAGAAAAACACGATAAGGCTGTGTGACACCAATCAGTCGCACCGATCTGTGACACACTGATCGGTCGCACCGATCGTGTCCTGTCGGTCGGTCGTACACCGATATGATGCCATACCACCGAAGAGCCACCCTCAAGATCTAGAATTTGGAAAAGGAATTGGAGATGAGGGTTGGGGCCATTACATCAGACACCTCTCAAACTATTCTCGCACTCGAGAATCAAAACCAGACCCGAAGAAAACAGGGGGTCCGAACAACCACCGTGAAAGATACCTCTCAGGAGTGAACCTATACAACATATAGGGACACCTCCCTCCTTAAGAAACCATGCAACATTAAAGGGACAAGTTGTCCATTCAAATGGGTTAGGGGGTTTCTTCATCCATGTCAAGATACTATCTTCTTTGGGCGGCACTGACTCGCCCGCACTGGTTTAATCACATCTACCTTAATGCGTCTTAATTAGGGATCGTGTCCTCCCCTCCCCATAGTCAGGACCTTTCACATGAATTTAGATAATAAATAAAACCATACATTCCTAATTTAACAAGGTAATGTGTTCCATCACAAGCAATTATAATAGAACAAAACTCAAAACAACTCTAGGTATTGTGCATCCATATGTGCCTTCCATTCCCAGGTACTCTCTTCTATCCCACAATGTATCCACAACACATGAACTAAAGGAATGGTATGTCCATGGAGCACCTTTTCCTCATGATCCACGATCTATACTGGTCTTTCCAAAAAATTCATGTCAGCCTCGATGTCCAGTTTTCCCCAGTCAAGGATGTGTGAATTATCGTGTAGATACCATCGGAGTTGTGACACATGTTATACGTTATGTATTATCAGTAGCGGCGGTGGTAGCCGCTAGCTAATAAGCCACTTCTCCCACACACCACATCACATCAAATGGTCCAATGAACCTTGGAGAGAGCATACTCCCCCTGCTGAACCTCTATTACCCACACCGAGGGGAGACCTTCAAGAATACGTGGTCCCCTACCCCGAACTCCAAGGGTGTCCTCATATTATTGGAATATGACTTCTGCCGGTCATAAGTGGCCTTCATGATCTCCCGTATAAGGTGATCCATCTCTGTCCTGCTCTGCACCACTTCCAGGCCATGAAAACTTGTTTCCCCCACCTCAGTCTAGCACAAGGGTGAGGGACATGGCATTCTGTACAAGGCTTTGAACGGAGCCATGACAATGGTAGTGTGATAGATATTATTGTAAGAAAACTCTACCAGAGGCAAGTGTCGCACCCAAGATCCCCAAAAATCCAGAACACATTCCTGTAGCATGTCCTCCATTGTCTGGATGGTGCACTCTGTCTGTCCATCTGTTGTGGGTGGAAAGCACTGCTATGACGTAGCAGGTTGCTAAAAGCATGTTGCAATCCTCTCCATACTCGTGAGGTGAACTGTCCATCCCTATCTGAGACTATGGACCTTGGAACTCCTTGCAACCACACCACCTAATCCATGTATCTCAGTTCGAAGGCATCAACTGCACCAGAATCCTTGATTTCTAGAATGTAAGACGATTTCATCAACTGGTCCACCACTACCCTGATAGCGTCGCATCCTCCTGGAACATTGGGTAGCCCTGTGACGAAATCCAGTGAGAGGTCATCCCAATTCCACTCGGGGACGTCTAAAGGCTGCAACAAACCACCTAGAACATGGTGTTCACCCTTCACCTGATGGCACACTAGGCACCTGGCCACGAACTCTACCACCGCCCGTTTTACCTGGAGCCCCCAAAACTGACTCCTCAGACTTTGGTACATTTTAGAAACTCCTGGTTTCACTGCTAGGGGTGAGTTGTGGAACTCACCAAGAAATATCTTGTGCATCATCTCTGGAACAAAAAACTTTTATTGGAAAAGCATCTGATTCTGACCATCCTCTGACCATCCTTCCAGAGCGTTGCCTTGGTAAGCATAATCGCACATCACTTCTCTCTTTATGTATAACCACTCATACTCCTCCACCTGTCGTAGTAGTGATGACTGCAATGTCATCAGATACAGGAAACCTCTACCACCATCCATCATCGCATCCAGGTGTAGGGCATCTAACTCCTCCATCACCTTCCAAGCATCTGCCGACTCTCGAACTGCATCCTTCTATGACTTCCTTCTCAAGGTATCGACCACGACATTCCTTTTTCCTATGGTGTAAGAAATATCGAAGTCGTAGTCATGAAGTAACTCCATACACTTTCGCTATTGTATGTTCATCTCCCACTTGGAGAAGATATACTTCAAGCATTCGTGATCCATGAAGACCACGAAGTGATCCCCGGAGAGGTAATGATACCACAACCTTAGTGAAAAATTGACTGCCTCAAGCTCCAGGTAGTGGGTGGCATAAATATGCTCATGAGGACGTAGCTTTCTAGACGCATAAGAGATCTCCCCTTTTCGTTGCATCAGCACCAACCCAAGGCCATGTCCTGAAGCATCACAGAATACTTCATATGTCGCCCCATCTTCTCGAAACCTCAACACTGGGGAACTTAACAACTTCTCCTTCAGATAGATAATGATTTCCCCGCATCATCCATTACATGCGAATGCCTGGTCTTTCTTGGTTAATGCTGTCAAAGGTGTTACAACTCGATAGAAGTTTGGAACAAATCTCTGATAGTAACATGTGAGTCCATAGAATCTATGAACCTCTACCATGTTCTTGGGTGTTTCCCAAGATAAAACCACCTCTACCTTTGATGGGTCCACTGCTATTTCCTACTCGGACACCACGTTCCCAAGGAAGTGCACTTCTCGCGTCCAGAACATGCACTTGGACAACATTCCATAGAGTTGGTGCTGTTGGAGGACCTCTAAATCCATTCTTAGGTGCTCTGCATGATCATCCCCCGATCTTCAGTAGAACAGAATGTCGTCAATAAACACCACTATGAACCGATCCAGGTATTCCTGGAAGACGGACTTCACGAGTCCCATGAACATAGCAGGAGAGTTCGTGACATCGAACAGCGTGACCACATACTCAAAGTGCCCATATCTGCATCTGAAGGCAGTATTTGAGATGTCACCCTCCTTCACCCTCAGATGATTATATCTAGACCGAAGTTCAATCTTAGAGAACCACCCTTCCCCTTTTAACTGATCGAAAAGGTCCTCTATCCTCTAGAGAGGGTAACAGTTCTTGATAGTTACATGATTCAGTATCTGGTAGTCTATGCATAGCCTGAGACCACCATATGCCTTCTCTATGAATAAGACTGGAGCACCCCATGGAGACACACTTGGTCGAACAAAACCCTTCATCATTTGATCGTTAATCTGAATCTGCAACTCCTGTAACTTAGAAGGTGCCATATAAAAGGAATCCATCAAAATTGGACGACCAATAGGTTGAAAGTCTATACTAAACTCAACATCATGTTGAGGGGGTAGAGTTTCCTCCTCCTCAGGGAAGACATCCATAAACTCACTGAAGACCCCTGGAAATTCCACAATTTCGGCATCCGATGACTCCACTGATAGCTCATATAACAAGGAAAGGATGGGCTCCTCTTGCCTACTACTTTCCTAGAAACATTGCTCGTCGATGAAAGTTACTCATCGACTGCCCAAATCTTAAAACACGACCCTTCCTTGGAAGTAATCAATTATGGAACATATAGAGAACAACTATTCAATTCCTAGGATGACATCATATGGTTTTATCTGCAACAATAGAAGATCCCTCATGGACTGATGTGGCCCTATCATATTTTTAATCCCTCGAAAAACATAAAACAAGTTGTTCTGACCTCCGACTAGTGTGCTCAGCACCAGGGGAACTGGAAGTCTCTCAATGTATAATCACAGAGCATGGGACAAACTGGGTGCAATAAAAGATTGCGAAGATCCAGTATCGAACAATGCAAAGGCAAGGGTGCAAAACAATGTGATCGTACATCGAATGACTTCTGGCCCAACAGGAACTGCTCCCTCTATGGCGTACAACTTCCCAAACCTAGTTCATCTGCCTCTTGGATGTCGGCCGCCTCCCCGACCATGCCATGGTTGAGGTCCCGGTGGGGAATCCTGGGGTCGGCCTCCTCCAACCACATCTAGTCTCGGAGGGGCACGAGCTTACTGCCCCTGGTAATGCTACTGAAAGGGCCTAGTTGGAAACTGCTGCTACTGAGGTGGGTGCTGAACTTTCCCACCCTCTCTGTACTGTACTCTGTCCGGGAACTCATTCCGAAGGTGCCCATGGCTTTCGCATATGTATCATCTTGGACCTGGGCCCTAAAGGAAAGGGTGAGGGCTGGGAGATCAGAACTAGAACTGCTGAGACCTACTTCCCACATGTCGAATCCTAGAGGGACTTTACGCTGGAGGCCTGCTACTGACGGCTTTCCCCTTTGACGAGCCCAACTGGAATCCCTCTTGTGACACACCTACCAGCGTGTGCATACTTTCCACCTCTTCAGCATTCGTCTGGACCTCCATGTACATTGGTAGGGTGAAAGGAGTAACAACATACTAGAGAGAAGGCCGAAGTTCCTCCTCCAACTGTCTCACCTGAGACTCCTCATTCGGGAAGTGGTTGGGAGAAAATAGAAGGAGATCCTTGAACTTTATCCCCATTTCTCTCACTGAAATACTCCCCTGCTATAGGGAGAGTTGTTCCAGCCACTTTTAAGCCTTCATCATGGAAGAGAGTAATTCCGCCCAGAACTCCTTCTCGAAGTCAGCCAACATGACCTAAGCCTTCCTCTTCTCCCCCAGATAAAGGGTTCATCACTTACGTGCTACTCCACGCATCTGGCATACAACTAGAGGAAACCAGTAATCTACCAGTGCCCAGATCAAGTTGAAAGCTATCACCAGCTCCTCTTTCAAGAATTTGATCTCCTTGTTTGAGATGCTACCCTCGTACTTCTAGAGGGTCTGTCACTGAATGTCACGAAGCGTCCTCTGCCATTGATCATCCTCCTCCTATCGGTCATCCCTCTATTGATCAGCCATGTTGATATCTTATGCCTCGACTGCCTGTACTACTCATGGACGTCTCCCAGGTTCCATAGCTGCAAGGTAAACAAGGAATACATAAGACAGAGTACTGTAGTATATTGATCTTAAATTTTCTTATATTTATTATTCATTTTAATCACAAAAATAACCCTGAAACATAAGAACACAAGTCATTATGATGCATGTACCTTTTCTAGGGTCTCTACCCTGCAATCAGTGTATCCTCACTAGGTCGTTCGGTAGGCCCAAAGTCCTTTCATCGGATCATGGGGGACCAAAAAATCTCATGTCCTAGCCGGTCTTCCCTGGCCTACTTCACGCACCATGATTTCCTAACACTGTTTCCCTACCATACCATGCAATACTCACTATGCCTAACTCCAGACTAAATCATATCTCTCAACATCCCTCTGATACCATTTTGTCACTACCCGCATTCACCAAGATGAGTGTAGAGAAAAAAAAATTTTCATACCCATCCTTCTTCAAGTTGAAGGAGAGATAATGACCCCCTGAGACCCGCCTTCAATAGGTCATGGAGTAGCGACTTGCACCAAGGGAATAGAATCACACACAAGATGGAAGGCCTTACCCTTTTTCTTTAATAGGATCGAGAGATAAGATAGTAAATCCCAACAACACCAGAACTGGGGTAAAAATAAAATCCAAATAAAAACATTCCCCTATGCATGTTACAAAAGTAAATACCACATGTACAAGGAGACTACAAAGGTAAAGTACCAAAGAAAATAAAAACATCAACCGCAACTATCCCACCATCCGAGCTAGTACGGCCATGCACGATCCCTGAAGCCCTCCTAGAAACCTGAAAGTAGTTTTATAAACGTAGGGTGAGAATATAAGTATAGTCAGTAGGGAAAACCAAAGACTCTCGTGCAAAGTGGGGAGGCATTCTAATGCCCTGTAAGAAAAGAGACAACCAAAGCACCTAATAAGGAAAACTATCCACCCAAGCATCACCATGGAACACTCCCCAAATAAAACAAGTCAAGTATTGTGTGTTAATAGCACCTCACCATTTGGGTACCCCGCGCCACTTTTCCACTGGTTATTGAAGACATACTACGCATCGAACAAATCACGCCATTCTCACTGCAGTCCCACTGCCACACCCCGCCCGCACACACCTGGGCCGCAACCACACATCCCGCCCGCAAAAACCTGGGCCCCAACCACCATCCCGCTCGCACACACTTGTGTCACAACCACCACGCGTAACCACGCCTGCAAACACATGGTATAGAATAACTACTGCCACGCCCGAAGACACCTGGACCTCATCCTAAAGACTCTTGGGAAACAACCTGCCCACACACACCTAGTCCAACCACCACAACTACATTTCCTGAAGAATATTTGGCCATAATGGAACTCAGGTCGTCATAGCCTACCCGAAGAGTCATGGGATATTTGGGAAAGGAAGCAGAAAAGGAGCTAATAACCATCCACCCATAAAAGTGTTGGGAAAAACACCCTCCCCCATGAAATGGGGGTGTTCGTTACTAAATTCTCAACATGGGTGGGGCGCGAAAAAGAAACATAAAAACTATAGATATATGTATATGTAACAAGATATCATCCCAACCTAGGGTTTCCAAAGCCATGTTAAGCATAACACCCTTGAAACTATACATTCATAAAACAAGTCACAACACTCATGTCCAATTCACAACTCATTCCCAAAACCAATTCCCCATTTAAACCATTCTTTTGTTCATGTTCAAGTTATCACATTTATTTAAATTCTATACTACTGGGAAACTAAGAGGCATAACCAAAATATAGAGAAAGAGAAATTGCCAAACAACAATTTATGAATTCACACCCGTTTCTCTTGTAATGTCACAACAACAAAGGGATCAGTGAGATCCCTCAATGTACTGGAACCAGACCAAGCCTCGAGATACATCCACACACAGCTTCAGATTCACAACCAACAACCGTGAAACAACAAAGGATCCCCTCCTCACCCACATCAACCCATAAGCATAAAACCGTACAACACACCAACAACCAAAACATAGTAGGGAAACTTCTAGGATCTAGTACATCATTCACTATGTTTTATTCTTTCTGTTTGGTTAACTAGGGTAACACACATGGTTTGTTGTTCACTAGAAATTCATTTAATCATCTGAGTTTAGGTAATTTAAACAAATTCCCTTGTTGGAGCCATTCAATCATCCCCGAAGATGGTGGTTCATTAATGCACAAATAAAGACCACCAACAACCATGATTTTAAAGGGGCATAATCCCATACATTTCACAATTTATAGAAATTATAAAAGAGTTCAGTAGAATTGTCAGATCCACCCCATAATCCTTTAATTGTTGTTTTATTATCTCTGTTAAGGTTTGGATTCATCAATTCCAATAGAAACAACAGCGTACCCACCCCGCATGATACACAGTAAGGTGAGATGAAGGAAAATCCCTACATAGATGATCAAGGATCGAAGTCCTTCTCTACCCACCAAGAAGGGGATGCGTGACTTGTAGGGGAGGAACGTCGGGGACTCCAAGGGTGAGCAGAAATGTTTCGGTAAAGGCGCACCACTTGACTCTGGATGGGGAATTCTAAACACACAAGGAAGAAAAGAGAGGAAAAGAGGATCAAGAGGAAGAAAATTCTGTGCGATATAAGGAAGAGTTCTGGTTGTCACGAGATATAGAATTTTAAATGGATATATGGTTTGATCGTGGTTTCACCACGTTGTTGGGTTTTTGCACACGACTGAATTAATTTTTATTTAATAACTCTCATCGGGAAATGAGGTAACAGATGTGACATTGATGGATTTTTATAAATGGAGGGGAAACATTACGTGGACACACAACTGGGTCCGTTGAGGTTCACCCCACTCTTAGGGATTCAAATATTTTTTGTGGGGCTAAAAACGGCCTTGAACCACTTCACAAATGGTAAAAAGGGCTTAAAAGTGGGGTTACAGGAAAAGATGTAGCAGAAAAACTCAACAAGGCTGTGTGGCACCGATGGGTCACACCGATCGGTGACACACTGATCGGTCACACCGATCGTGTCTCGTCGGTTGGTCGCACACCGAAATGATGCCCTACCACTGATGCTCCACCCTTAGGATCCGTAATTTTGTAAAGGCAGGATTTGTGCCATTACAAAGAATATCCCAATAAATAATCCATTTTATCTAGTAGTATTCTACCCCAAATACATATATTTTCTATTCGTCAATAGTCCCTCCAAATGAAATGATAAGTAATGAAGAAATGATATATTTTAACTCAATACATATGTTAATTTTTGGAGGTCAAACTCATTCAATTGTTCTCTTTTTAAAGTTATTTATATGCATCTCAAAAGGATGATAAATTTGAAGAAATCTACATTAACTGTTGAAAAAATAAGGTTTTCTTCTATTATGAAGAATAAATGATTAACATTCTTTCATTAATAATTGACATGATTTTATATCATTTTTAATCTATACCAATAACATTCCATTGGATGGGAAGTCGCTAATTTTTTCATATCAATGAAACAATCATTGTGAAATTTTACTTCTCAACAAAATCATAAGTACATACACCATTACTCCACAATAATTATAAATCATAAATAAATGGATAAAAATAAACATCAATATTATTTTTTGATATTCTAAAATTTATATTTTCAAAATTATATGTTGGATCATTCATTAACATCTAAGGAGATAGATTTTATGGTGCTCTAAATATGGACCAACAAGAATATTGGCTTCCAAATCAACCAAATAGATAGAAAATATAATTATAAAGACCCTATCACATGTGACCAGATTTTAAAGAAATATTTGGATGTAGATGAACAAAATTATTCTATAAATCACCATTTATTAAATGATTTAAGTATTTATCTGTTGAAATATTGGTTTTATGCTATGATATCAATGATATTGTGTTCTGAGACTTTAATAAACACTATAATTTGGCTGTAAGATAGAAATAGAAATAATATTTAATGGGAATGAATCAAGACACCACTAGTTGAGCCTCCTTGTACCAATATTGTCCATATGTAGGATAAATAACTAAAGATTCATTTTTCCACTAAAATACAAAGATGTCATTTGATCATGCATGACTCTTCTAATACATAAATCCCAAATTTTGAGCCATCAACTTTCTCACCTAAAAATTAATAAACCATAAATTTCAATCCAATAATAGTGGTTTACCCAAAGGGAATATATGATCCAAATAGTTATATGAAATTCCATTATCCCATTTAATAGTAATAAATTTTTCAACCGCATTGAATTTACTTATTATGCAATAAGTATGTAAATAACTCATTTAAGGAATTAACAACACCTAAAATTTGAACTATTAAAACTTATGAGTTGAATCAATATCTTCCTGAGATTCATTTTTTAAAATAATGACCATCCTCATTATTTAATAAATATTTAAACTATGATGGATCCTAAAAAAATTATTAGTATCATCTCTAAAACTATATACACCATGTTGATACATGAAAACCTAATATTTTTGAAAACAATAATTTAGTAGATGTCCCTATCATTGTGAAAAGTTCCACACCTCTTCAGATCAAATTTATTACCAGTAAATATTTTTCCCATCTAAAATAAATTCTTCTTTTGATATGGAAAATTATACAATTTCTTTATCATGCTAAAAAATATAAACGATATATAGAAGAATCATTTGGATTGATGTTATGACATATCCAATCACGATCATTTAATATAAAAAATTCTTTGGACATAATTTTTCCACAATTCTCTAAAATAAATAAGAAAATATATTTTTAATAATTTATTTGATATAGGAAAAACATGATTCAAAAAAGATAAGGGAGTTAAAAAAATATAATTTTCATCAAAATATTCGAAAATTTATCTTTTTAATAATATTATTTTAATAATTAATATTGATTTTCACTTATTACTATTAATATTAAATTATTACATCGATTAAACGTTTAGTTCTAGTAATTTTAATACATTACCTGGAATTTTAAAAAATTATTAAAAATTATTACAAATTATTAATAAATATTTTTAATTACATATAATTATTACAAATATTTACTACATATTACTAATTATTACTAATTATCACTAATTATTACTAGTTTTATCCAATTATAAATAAATATTACTAATTACCATAAATATTTGTAATTTACCACTAATTATCTCTAATTTATAATAGTGTTTTCCTAATACAACTAAATTATACTCATTTATAAGGTTTATATATATTTTCAACTAATTTTAAATAATTTCCACTAATTATTAATTTTTATTTAAAATTATTAATAATTACCACTAAATATAACTAATTACCACTAATTGATAATAATTAATACTAATTATCAATAATATTTACATAATCTTACTAATTACCTTTAATTTTAACTAATTAGAACACATTATTAATAAATATTATTAATTATTACTAATTATAACTAATTATTACAATTTATTACTTATTGTCACTAATTATCACTATTTACCACTAATTAACAAAAATAACAACTAGTTTTAACTATTTTCAAATAAATACTACTAATTTTCACTAATTTTTACCAATTTATAGAATTATCCCAATTTATTACTAGTTATTACTAATTATTAATAATTATAACTAATTATTACTAATTATATTTAATTTCATTTATTATTATGTATTACTATTTATTAATAATATTTACTAATTATTTCATGTTATTACTAATTAGTAAAAATTAGCATTAATTGGAAACAATTATTTTTAACTATAATTAATTAAAACTAATTATCAATAAGTATCACTATATACTAAAAATTACCACTAATTACCCTTAAATATCACTAATTATCACTAATTATCACTAATTAACATTAATTTCCCCTAATTAACACTAATTATTACCAATTAATAATAATTATCAATAATTATCAATAATTATTTTTAAATATTACAAATAGTTAATACTTATTTTTAATTGTTTTTAATTAGTTCTAATTAACTCCATTTACCACTAAATATCATTAACTATGACCAATTATCACTAATTATCACCAACTTCTACTAATAATCATTTATTGTTTCTATATATTAATAATAATTACTTACTGTTACAAATTACCATTGATTACCACAAATATCCACTAATTTCCACTAAATACCCCTAATTTTCACTAATTGCAAGCAATTATCACTTTTTATAACTCATTACCCTAATTATAACTTATTATCAATAATTTTTCCTAATTATAAGTAATTTTCAATAATAATTACTAAATATAATTAATAATCACTAATTATAAATAATTAATAATAATTATGACTGATTATTACTAACTACCATTAATTATAACTAAATATTACTTGTCATTTAGAATTGTCACTAATTATTAGTAATTATTTCTAATTAAAAATAATTATTACTAATTATTATAATTTTGCCTGATTATCCCAAATAATTAATAATTATAACTAAAAATTACGAAAAATTACTAATTATCAATAATTATTACTAATTATTACTAATTATTACATATTATTAGAAATTACCACTTATTATTTCTAATTTTTTATAATTTATACTAAATAATATGAATTATCACTAATTAATAGTTAATATTACTAATTAACTCTAATTATTATTAATTATGACTATTTATCTCTAATTATTACAAATTATTACTTATTATTACTTATTATTTCTAATTATTATAGATTATCACAAATTATTTCTATTTATAACTATTTATTACTAATAATCATTAATTATTACTATTTACCACTAATTATTACAAATTTATATTAATCAATACTAATAATTAGTAATCATTAATAATTATTACCATGTATACCTAATTGTCACATATAATTAATAAATAACCCTCATTAATACTGGTTATCATATTATTACTAATTACCATTAATTATAGTAATTACTGATAAATTAAACTAATTACAGCTAATTAATTGTTATTACCCCTAATTACAATTACTTGTTATTAATTATTTCTAGTTATTTATATTTGTAACTAATTATTACTATTTATTACAAATTACTGATATTTATAACAAATTACTAGTAATTGTTATATATTATTACTAATTATTTCAAATTATTACTAATAATTACAAATTATAAAAAAATGTATTATTACTAGTGGTTACTAATTTTTAACAATTTTTACTTAATACTACTATTTACTGCTAATTATTTCTAAATATTACTCATAATAACAAATTATCACTAATTATTACTAATTATTACTAATTGACACTAATTTCCACATACTTTCACTAATTATTAATAATTATTACTAATTATTACTAAAATATACTACTTAGATATAATTATTAGTAATTATTATTGATTACCACTAATTATTACTAATTATGGTTAATTAATAGTAATTACCTTTAATTATCACTAATTAGTAGTAAATACAACTAATTACTACTAATTATCAGTAATTATCATTAATTATTACAAATTGTCACTAATTATTAGTAATTATTACTAATTATCCATAATTAATAACAATGTTTTCTAATTATTACTAATTTTTACAAATTATAACTATATATTAATGATTATTAGCAATTATTACTAAATGTTACTAATTAATACATATTACAACTAGTTATTGCTAAAAAATATAAATTATTACAAGTTATTACTAACTATTATTTATTTCTACTAATTATTCAAAAATTATGGTAATTTAAACTAATTAAACATAATTTTTACTAACTATCATTAATTTTTAATAATTACTACTAATATAAACTAATTACCACTTGTTATTACTAATTGCCTGTACTTTTGAATAATTACCTCAAATTTTTATTAACTACCATTACTTTTTAATAATTTCTACTAATTATTAATGGTTATTATATATTATTACTAATTATTGTTAATTATCACTTATTATAAATAAATTTATTAGTTTATAACACTATTTTACTAATTACTGCTAATTATGAAATAATGTTAATTTTTACTAATTACTTCTAGTTTATAATAATTATATTGATCCCTTCGATTTTTACTAATTACAGCTATTCAATACAATTTGACTCTCTTTATATTTAATCACCGTTATTTATAAATAATAACTACTAATTTCTACTCAGTAGCAATAATTTTAAATAATTAAAAATAAATAATACTTATTACAACTAATTTTATCTAATTTCTGATAATTATCATCAATTACTATTATATACCACTTATTATTTTAAATTTTAATGATTTTATAACATCTCATTACTAATAAACGCTTATTATATATATATTTTGTATTTATTGATAATTTTTATAGGTTCCAAATAATCATTACCAATAGCCGATTTTTTGAATCATTACCAATAATTATTACTAATTACCTATAAATATTCCTATTTACCACAAGTTAATACTAAATAATACAAATTAAAACAATTTTGTTTTTAATTACAAGCATTACTACTAATTAAAACTAAATATTAATAATTTAAAATAACTACTTCTAAATATAAATAATGACTTCTACTGATAAATAATTACATGTAATTATAAATAATTAATTCCAAATGAACTACTTACAAATAATTAAAAATATTAGAATACAAAAAAATTAAAAATAATTTTTTTTAAACATGACATAAATACCTAAAAAATTATGATTTTTTGTTGTAGACTCCATAATTCCCTTCACTATAAAATTTTAAACTTATACTTGGAGGAGGGAAAAGTAAATAAATGTGAGGTGAATTGGTTAATGGAGATAAACAAACGAGGGTTTAGGGCATATATAGGTTAGATTAGTTGTGATGGGAATATTTGCGTTGGGAACTGTCACACTACTAGAAATGTGTTTTTTACCCATGGTTATTTACAAACGGTTTTCTTAAACTATTGGTAAAGAAGGTTTAGGAAAGCCTTTCCCAAAGGTTCATTAGAACCATTGGGAAAGGGTACCCCATTGCCAACGGTTTCATAAAACCATTGGCAAAGGGGTGTTGAGGATACCCTTTCCCAACGATTTTATGAAACTGTTGGGAAAGGGTACCCTGAACACCCCTTTGACAATGGTTTTTAAAAACCGTTGGAAAACATTTCCCACAAATACAATCGGGTCGCTGCTCTCCCCCATTCGCGACAGAACCATAAAATCAATCAGGTGCTCTGCTGCTCTCGCGAATTCCCCCATCTGAACAGATGAAAACCCATCTGAATCATCTAAAATCATGTATTTTATTCTTTACACACATATTCTACCTTGTTTTTATTATTATTGATCTAATATTTTTGTTTTAAGTTTGTATTTTCATGTGATTTCATCGTGAAAATTAGGGAAATGAAAGAATATTTTGTTAATTAATTAGTTTCTAATGGAATATCATTTGTGTTATAATGTCCATGCTAAATAAAGGGGTAATGTAATAAAAGAACTTGAATAAATTGTGGAAGTTGGGGTTTGTTTCTTCAATGAGAGGTTTTTTGTTGTGTTTCATTATGTTGTAGGCGGCTGTATGGTGATTGAGGTGACCAGTTGGGCTTTGTGATATGTGGGGTTGTAATGTGATGGTTAGTGGGCATGGATGTGACATGTGAAGTTGTGTGATAGTGATGATGTGTGGTGGTGTTGTGTCGTGTGGAGGTGTTGTGTGATGAGGTTGTGGTGTATGATGTGGTGAGGTGGTTTTAGTTGTGCGGTGGTTTGTGATGTGCAATATTTTTGTTGTGATATATGGTTTTTTTGGTGAGATGGATGGCCGATGTAACATAGCGATGATGGTTATTGTGAGATGGTGAGTTGTTGTGTGGTGGTTTTATTAGTTTCTTGGTTATCTATGGAATAAATTATGCTGTTAAAACAAGAAAACAAGATAGTAAATAAATGAGATGGAATAGAAATGGATGTGTGGAAAATGGATTTAATTAATTTGACATTAAATTAATGTACAATGTAAATGTGAATGAAGTGGCTTATAAATGAATGTGTGAAATGCTATGTGTCTTTTATAGTGGTGGTGTGGTGTAGTTTTGCATATAGTGGTGAAAGTTGTTGTGATGATTTATGTGTTGTATGGTAGTAGTGAGTTGTGTGATTATGTAGTTAATGTGAACCCATAGGTTGGGTATTTTGTGCTATCTATATATCATGTATTTTCTGTTATTTCTACACATTCCCAACCAGAGATTGATAAACATACAAACGATCAGAGGTTTTGAGTTATAGGTACTTTTTTTAATATCTAGGATGGTGGTTATATGGTTGAATAGCTACCATGTCTTCCCTAATCTTCCTTCATAAGTGATTGACCATGTGTTTTTAGGCAATATGCGATGTGATTGTCCATGTGTCTTCAGGTGAGATGTACAGTGATTTCCCATGTGTTTTCAGGTGAGGTACGATGTGATAAGGCTATAATAAGATGTGGCATGTGGTTGGGGTCATGTAGGGTAGGAGGATGGCACAAGGTTGATGTTATTCATGTTCATAATACCCTACTAATATGGTTATGGGATGAGGCATGCTGTGAGGTGATAACACATTATGTTTTTGGTGGTTTTAAAATTTTTCAATAACACATTAGTATGTATTTTTCACATGTGTAGTTTATGCCTTGATTATTTTCTCCCGTAATCATTTACTTAAATGTATTTTCTATTAATGTTCAATTCTATTGAATGGTTTATGACAAAATGACTTATATAAATTCTTTTTATAGAATGGAAAGAAGTTGGATGTATGAAAACAATCGGATCTCAAGCGATTTTCAAAACAATTTGGAGAGCTTTATATATTTTTCATTTCACAATGCTTCAGATAGTAATCGAATACACTGCCCATGTTCCAATTGTGTTGGTAGACCTTGGTTGAGCCGTGAAGAAGTCAGCTACCACAAAACCAAAAATGGTTTTAAAGAAAACTACATTGTGTGGTATCACAATGGGGAGAAAATGAAATCTCAAATTGCTGATTATTGAAATGAAAGTAATGGAATGGAGAATTTATTAGATGGTCGGTTTCTGTTTATTCTTCATCATCAAAAAGAAAGGATTTCGACTCAATAAGTCTTCGATATGAGTACAGTTGATGCATCAAGTGAAGATGATGATATTGATAGGGTGAAAAAATTGAATGATGCTGCCCTGACTCCAGTATATAGACAATGCGATAAAATGAAAAAGCTAGAATTTTTAATCCGATTGTTTCATGGAAAAACTATGTATGGGATTTCTAATACAGCAATCGATAACATTCTTACCCTCTTGAGGGATTTACTTCCAGATGATGCAGATATTCCCTCAAACCACTATATGGCATGGAAGTTAGTTGAGGATCTTGGATTTTCAAGAAACAAAATTCATGCTTGCCCAAAAGATTGCAGTTAATTCTGGGAGGAAACCGCTAAAAAAATGATTGTATAAAATGTGGCACATCCCACTGGAAGTCAACATCTGATGGAACACCATACCACGTTCCACACAATGTAATGTGGCATTTTCCATTGATCCACAGACTCTAGAATCATATTATGTCTGATGACATATAAATAAAAATCAGATGGCATGATACCGAGAGAAAGAAGACTAATGATGAGTTGGTTCATCCTGCTGATGGATTTTCAGGGAAGAGATGTGATGCTCGACATCCTGATTTTGCAGTTGAGGTGCATAATGTGAGGCTGGGTCTTTCATGCGACGGTTTTAATCCGTTTGGGCAGATGCTTACTTCGCACAGCACATGTCCAATTTTTATACACATTTATAATATTCCCCCATGGTTGTGTATGAAAAAACCTTTCACTTTTATGAGTATACTCAAATCTGGTCCTACTAATCCTGACATTGATATTGATGTATACATGAAACCTTTAATAAAAGAGTTGAAACTTCTTTGGGATGTGGGTGTGCGCACATACGATGCATGTTCGAATGACATATTTCAGATGCGTGTTGCGCTTATGTGAATGATCAATGACTTTTTGGCTTATGCAATGATGTCTGGATGGGGCATGAAGGGAAAACTGTCATGTCCAGTTTGTATGAAAAATACACGATCCAGAAGACTGAAACATCGTTGTAGTTTCAGTTTAATGGGACATTGACGATTCTTTCCAAATGATCATCCATATAGAATGAATCGTCAAAGATTTGATAATAACATAGAGACCAATGATCCACCTCAGCGTATGCATGGAACTAATTTTCTTAATGATTTGAAATATTTGAGTTTTTCATTCGGGAAGGGTCAAATGAATTCTAGAAAGAGAAAGAATTTTTCCACTGAAACATGTTACAATTGGAGGAATAGGAGTATCTTGTTTTATTGGCCTTATTGGTCAACCAATTTGTTACGTCTTTGCTTAGACGTAATTCATATTGAAAAGAATATATGTGAAAAGTTTCTTTCGATTCTACTAAATGTCAAGGGGAAAAAAAGATGATTTATGATCTCGACGTGACTTGGTGGATTAGGGCATCAGACCAGAATTGCATCCTGTGCGTATCAGTGAAAATAAATGGAAATATCTATGTGCTTCTTATGTGATGACACCTACGAAAAAAACAATTTCGGAAAGTATTAGAGACTATTAGAGTTCCTAATGGCTATTCAAGCAACATATCTAGATGGGTCAATAGAAGAGAGTTAAAGCTAAAATCATTTAAGACTCATGATTATCACGTTCTACTGCAGGTTTTTCTTCCAATAGAAATCTGTCATCATTTGTCCAATAATGTAAGGGTGGCTATTATTCGGTTGTGCCATTTCTTTAGAGATCTATGTGCTAAAATGTTTTCCAAGTCTTTCTTGCAAAAAATGTTGATTGATTCCCCATTAATTTTGTGTGAGTTGGAAAAAATATTTCCTCCATCATTTTTCAATTGCATGCTGCATCTGATTGTGCATTGTCCCACAGAAATACTTCTCAGAGGAACTGTTTTTTCAGTTGATGCATCCAACTGAAAGAAATTTGTTCACATTAAAGTCTTATGACCGAAACCGACATCATTCCGAAGGTTCTATCGTGAACGGTTATGTGGATCGAGAATGTATGGATTTCTGCTCGACGTATTTTTTTGATCTTACTACAAGACTGAATAGACCAATGAGAAATGAAGAAGAACAGTATGAGAAAATTGAACCCAGTTTTCCATCACTTCCTCAAAAAATGAGGAATTCAGGGATCATATACATTGAAGACATTATGCCATGAAGAGTGGGAGATGGCACATCACACAATTTTGTTCTACTGTGATTTGTTCGATTACTATATCAGGTAACTAAATTGATTATGTATATCTGACATATATATCTGTTAAATTATTCATATTTTTTATTTACATGGAACATAAAACAATGATAAATAGAAAGCATCATTATTTATCTTTGAGAAGGAGAGAGACTTTGCATAGCAAAGAGTTTTCTGTTTGATTAAAATTAAAGGTAAAAATATTACTATTTAAATTAATTATTTCAATATTTCATTAAGTTTAAGAGTAATTTATATTGTAGGTACTGAGTTTTTCTGCTAACTCTATCTTTTAGGAAATAAGCGATTTGGCCTTTGTTCATAATACAGTGGTTCGTGACTGTAAATCAATTGTTATCAACGGGTACAAATTTATTGTCACTGAATGAGAAAAGAACATGATAACACAACATGATAGTGTTATGGTTACTTCCACAATAGATTATTATGCCTGTGAATCAGATACTAGACGGAAATTTGGAAATGGGGGTTATTATGGAGTCGTTTAGAAAATAATAATATTGGATTATTACAATCATGGACGAGTCACAATGATGAAATGCCATTGGTTTGATTCGATATTGAGACATGGCACATTTATTGATGATTGTGGATTTCGAGTAATTAATATAACTCGCACTCTTTCTACCGATGAACCATATGTGTTGGCATCAGTGGCTAAACATGTTTTTTATGTCAAAGACCAACTTCGACCTGAATTTTGTGTCATATTTGATGTAATTTCAAGACATATTTTTGATGATGGTGATGATGGAATTGACACTGTCCCTATTTCAATTGGATCCAATCCATTTATTTCTTTTGATGACTCTAATAGATCAATTTTCAGAGTTGATTGTGAACATGATGTTGTGGTTGAAAATATATAGAATCATTCATCCATGTTCTTAATAATTTTGGTTTTCCACAAGTTGGGTTGTTAAGGTTGGTAATATTCAAATTAATTTAGTATTGATCACAAATATGTTTTAGCTGACTTTAAAGTTATGTGAATTTTCAATGTTTATTGGTTTCCGTTTTATTTGAATTGCATTTTCTCATTTGGAATTGAACTGTATTCAAACCCAGTCAAACAATATTTCTAACTTGGTGAACATTACAACTTTAATGATTTATTAAATTCAATCAAGATCTTCTAAAACAATTGATAGCTAAATTACCAATGAAGCCCCCTATTCTCTCATATATTTTGTTTTTTGGTTTACACATTAGTTTCCTTTTTCTAATTAATTAAATATTTGTTTTCAAAAGTAGGAAATGCAGCCAATTGAAGAGAGACGGAGGGAAAAAATGATAGAGAACAATCGTTGGATGACAAAGATGGGTGTTCCACAATTAGTTCATACAGTGAGTACATTATTTAAAATATATATATATTTAAAAAATATATAATGTCATGTGATTAACTATTTTGTAAACATTTTTTTAGGATCCACCTATATGTCGACGGTTATTCTATGAGGAGCCTAGTACTGGTCCTAGTACTCAGGCCGGTGGTACGAGGAGTGTTCGTACCAGAGGTGGATGATCAGCTGCGTGTGCCCGACTAGACCATGCCCCTCCCACTGACATGTCATCCTTCCCACACTCTGATCCTGGTGTGTCGTTTGGGACATAAAGGATATTTAGGCCTCCATTGTTTTCACTACCTTCTACATCTTCTGCCCCATAATTTTCACATCCCATGATGATTCCCACTCCCCAGTCAAAATCAATTCATAATGATGTCCCATCTTCTTTTCCTTCTACATATGTCTCTTCGTGCTTCTATATTCCATCGTCTTCGACTCCTGTTCCACCACAGGGTGTTCCATAAGTTTCTGTGGATCCGGTAGCGCTCAGCGATCAGACTGTCACATGTATATTTATAAAACCCTAACAAATTTTTATAGCAATATTTATTTTCATTATAAAATGTTTTGATAAAATATTTGTTTTTCTTTCATTATAGAGACATCTACTGATATGAGGCTGGGGCGTGGGGCCTTCATGCATGCGTTCGGTGTGGAACCAATGCATACAGGTTATGGTGGATTACAATGAATACAACCAAATGGTTGAGAAAAAAGGGCAGCAATTTCAGAGTTTTTTTTGTGACGCTTTCCAAATACTCCGACATCATTCCCGTCAGCCCGCTGTCATGGATACATTTTCCACATGAGGTCAAGGATAGATCTTGGGTAGAGATATGTGTAAAAAAATATTTTGTATTTATTTCCATGAATTATTTTTGTATTTATATGAATTAATATTTTGATGTCATCTTCGATTTAATTTTCCCAATGGTGAGGGTGCTTGAGCGGAACGTCTAAAGGATTTAGGCGAGCATTGGAGAGCCTACAAGAATGAGTTGTATATTGGATGATTTCCTGTAGTTAGCACTGAGTTAGAGGCAATACCAGTCGTGGATGATTGTCCAATGGACTAGTATCGTCAGATGATTACTCATTGGACGAGTACCCATTTTAAGGTATGAATTACGTTTGAGGTATTTAAATAATTACACTCATGTTTTGCATTATGATTATCCTTTTCATTATCTAATTTTATTTAGGAATCTTCTGGAAAAAATAAAAAAACATTGATGAAAAAAATACCTCCACACACTAGGACGTACGATGATGCCAGATCATGAGAGGAAGTAGGTGTGACAATTTTTTATAAATTTTCATTACGACTTAAATTTTCTTTTGTTTTATCAATTATTTAATCATTTTCTAAATATTTCATATAAATTTAGTTTTCAATGTCATTTTTGAGGAAAATACAGAATATTGAAGGACGTGTGCCTCGAGAAAAACTGTTTTGCTCGAGTAGATGGAAAAAGATGGAAGTGCCGTCAACGAAGCGACTCAGCAGTAGATTGTAACTTTTAATCTTTTGATTATATATTTTAATATCTATTTTTTAACTTATTAATATATTTATATTTGTAACATGTTTCTTTAGAGGCCCTCGATTCCCAAGAACCAGTCAATTTTGGGCCAACAGATCACATACAGCATGTGTTGGGAGAGGAGCATCCTGGCAGAGTATGCTGCCGACCTAGGATAGCCCCGACGAGTTATTGTCCCTCCATAAGTACGAGCTATAGTGCCACCGAGCTGCAGCATGTTAGGGAATAGGAAGAACAGGCTGAGAAAAGGGCCACAGAGACGGAAGAACAGTCATCTAGGGTAAACAATGCTATTATGAAATTTATTGAAGTTATATATCCAACAATTCCCGCAGAGGCCAGCCAAACTTTTGATGAGTATGTGTCATCGATAAGTTCTATATATGGTGCACCAGGTGGCAGTTCTAGTGGTTTTTAGGATGATTTCTAGCTTGACGATGATGATGGCAAGGACTCTGATGTGGAAGAGGAGTGGGAGGAGGAGGGCGAGGCGGGTGGCGATGGCGAGGAGGAGGGCGAGGGTGAGGAGGATGGCGCTGAGGAGGGCGAGGATGATGATGGGGATGAGGAAGAGGGGGATGATGATGGTGATGATGGTGATGGTGATGTGGGGAAAATTGATCCATTACAATTTTGACTGATATTACTGAGATTTGATATTTAATATATTCTTGTTGTTGGTTTTATCTAGACTCTTGGTATAGTATTGGAGTTGAGTTATATTTATATATTATCTGTTTTTATGGATGTGGTATTCTTTTAGTGGTTGTTTGTTTGGGAACCCCCCTCATTCCTGGACCCTAGAAAACCCCCCACCATCCTCCTTGGACCCCAGACACCCCCCAGACAGCCCCCGGACAGCCCCCCGAACAGCCCCCCGAACAGCCCCCCAGACAGCCTCGCCACCCTCCTCTCTGGACCCCATACAGCCCCCCAAACATCCCCTTTGATAGCCCCCCAGATAGCCCCCCCCCCACCATCCTCCTTGGACCCCAGACACCCCCCGAACACCCCTCGGACAGCCCCCCGCACAGCCCCCCCACCCTCCTCCTTGGTCCCCGGACAGCCCCGCAAACACCCACCAGATAGCCCCCCGGACAACCCCGCCAGACATCCCACTGCCCTCCATGATTTCATTTAATAATAGAAAATCAATAATATATATTTTATGTATTTTCATCATGACAATCAATGTAAATCACATTTACATATCTAATCAATATCATAGATTTTTGGTATGTTATAAAAGAGATGTATTCATTGGGAATGACATTTTTAGCTCTAAAATGTTTCATAGCATGATGAACTAAAATATAATCCATACTAAGAATGATATAAAAATAATCTATATGAATTTCCACAAGATTTTAAGTAAATACCATTCCACTAATAGACACATGAGGATTCTCATAAAATGGACAACATTTTAAGTACATACGGAAAACTGACCAAACGCATTCAGTTTCTGTTGAAACTTTAGGAGAACAATCCATGGGTCATATGTGACGTGTACAAATAATTTCTGCATCAATCCAAAATGTGGTGTGGATGGAACCACTCAAAGTGTCTGTCTTTTGTTTCCAAAGGACGTCATTTAAAGTGAAAAACACCAACTGCCATATAGAAAACTGACCAAACGCATTCGGATTGTGTCTATACAGTAGCACAACAATCCATGTGTCATATGTGTCGTGCATAAGTCAACCCCGCCTCAATCCGAGGCATGGTGTGGACGGAACCATTCACAGTGTCTCTCTTTTGTTTAAAATGCACAGGATTATAAGTAAAAAAGAACAACTGACATACGAAAAACCAAACAAACTTATTCAAAATGTGTTCATTCTTTAGGAAAACGATCCAGGGGTCATATGAGACGTGTACGAGTCAACTCGGGCTCAGTCTGAGGCACGGTGTGACCGTGATCACTCATAGTGGCTCCCTTTTGATTAATATGGACAACATTTTATGTACATACAGAAAACCAACCAAACTCATTCGTTTTTCGTTGAAACAATAGGAGAATGATCCCTGGGTCATATGTGACGTGTAAGAATCAACCCTTCCTCAATCCGAGACTCAGTGTGGCCGCTACCACTCAATGTGTCTGTCTTTTGTTTCAAAAGGACATCTTTTTAAGTAAAAAACATCAACTTTCATACGGAAAACTGACCAAACGCATTTGGATTGTGTCGATACTTTATCACAATGATCCACGAGACATATGTGTCTTGTACGAGTCATCTTCGCCTCAATCCGAGGCACGGTGTGGCTGAAACCATTTATAGTGTCTCTCTTTTGTTTAAAATGGGCAAGATTATTAGTGAAAAGAATAACTACCATATGAAAAACTGACCAAACGCATTTGAAATGTATTGATGCTTTAGGAAAACGATCCATGGTTCATATGTGACATGTACGAGTCATCTCGGGCCCAATCCAAGGCACGGTGTGGCCGAGATCACTCTAAGTGGCTCTCTTTTGTTTAAAATGGAAATCATTTGAAGTACATACAAAAAATTGACCAAACACCTTCGGTTTCCATTGAAACATTATGAGAACAATCCATGGGTCATATGTGACGTCTAAAAATCAAGCCTACCTCAATCCGACATGCGGTGTGGCCGGTACCACTCATAGTCTCTGTCTTTTCGTTCAAAAAGACATCATTTAAAGTGAAAAACCTCTACTTCCATACAGAAAACTAACCAAACGCATTCGGATTGTGTCGATACTTTAGCACAACTATCCACGGGTCATATGTGTCATGTAAGAGTCAACCCCGCCTCAATCCGAGGTGTGGTGTGGCTGAAACCATTTATAGTGTCTCTCTTTTCATTAAAATGGACAGGATTATAAGTGAAAAGAACAACTGACAATCGAAAAACCGACCAAATAGATTCGAAATGCGTTGATGCTTTAGGAAAAAGATCCATGGGTCATATGTGAAGTGTACAAATCAACCCGGGCTCAATATGAGGTACAGTGTGGTTGGGATCACTCTATGTGGCTCCCTTTTGTTTAAAATGGACAAAATTTTAAGTACATACGGAAAACAGACCAAACGCATTCGGTTTCCATTGAAACATTATTATAACGATCCATGGGTCATATGTGATGTGTACGAATCAACCCCGCCTCAATCTGAGATGCGGTGTGGCCAGCACTACTCAAAGTGTCTGTATTTTGTTTTAAAAGGACGTCATTTTATGTGAAAACATCATCTTCCATATGGAAAACTGACCAAACGCATTCTGATTGTGTTGATACGTTAGCAAAAAGATCCACGAGACATATGTGTCTTGTACGAGTCAACCCTGCCTCAATCCGAGGCGCGGTGTGGCTGACACCATTCACAGTGTCTCTCTTTTGTTTAAAATGGACAGGATTATAAGTGAAAAGAATAACTGACATATGAAAAACCGACCAAATGCATTCAAAATGTGTTGATTCTTTAGAAAAACGATCCATGGGTCATATGTGACGTGTACGTGTCAACTCGGGCTCAAGCCGACGCACGGTGTGGCTGGAATCACTCTAAGTGCCTCCCTTTTGATTAAAATGGACAATATATTAAGTACATACGGAAAACTGACCAAACGCATTCAGTTTCCGTTGAAACATTAGGAGAACGATCCATGGGTCATATGTGATGTGTACGAATCACACCCGCCTCAATCCGAGACACAGTGTGGCTGGAACGACTCAAAGTGTCTGTATTTTATTTCAAAAGGACGTCATTTAAAGTGAAAAACATCTACTGACATACATAAAACTGACCAAACGCATTCGTATTGTGTCGATACATTTTCACAATGATCCACGGGTCATATGTGATTTGTACGAGTCAACGCCACCTCAATCCGAGGCGAGTGTGGCTGACACCATTCATAGTGTCTCTCTTTTGTTTAAAATGGACAAGATTATAAGTAAAATGAACAACTGACATACGAAAAACTCACCAAATGCATATGAAATGTGTTGATGATTTAGAAAAACGATCCATGGGACATATGTGAGGTGTACGAGTCATCCCGGGCTCAATCTGAGGCACGGTGTGTCTGGGATCACTCTACGTGGCTCCCTTTTGTTTAAAATGGACAACATTTTAAGTACATATTGAAAACTGACCAAACGCACTCAGTTTTCGTTGAAACTTTAGGAGAATGATCCATGGATCATATGTGACGTGCAATAATCAACCCCTCCTCAATTTGAGATGCGGTGTGGCCGGTACCACTCAAAGTGTCTGTCTTTTGTTTCAAAAGGACGTCATTTTAAGTGAAAAACATCAACTGCCAGACGGAAAAATGACCAAACACATTCGGATTGTGTAGATACATTAGCAGAACGATCCACGAGTCATATGTGTCCTGTACGAGTCAACCTCACCTCAATCCGATGCGCGGTGTGGCCGAAACCATTCACAGTGTCTCTCTTTTGTTTAAAATGGACAGGATTATAAGTGAAAAGAACAACTGACATAAGAAAAAGTAACGAAATGCATTTGAAATGTGTTGATGCTTTAAGAAAACGATCCATGGGTCATATGTGACGTGTACGAGTAAACCTGGTCACAATCCAAGGCACGGTGTGTCCAGGATAACTCTAAGTGGCTCCCTTTTGTTTAAAATGGAAAAACTTTTAAGTATATATGGAAAACCGACCAAAAGCATTCGGTTTCCATTGAAACTTTAGGAGAATGTTCCATGAGACATATGTAAAGTGTAAAAATCAAGCTCGCCTCAATCCGAGACGTTGTGTGGTTGACACCACTCAAAGTGATTGTCATTTGTTTCAAAAGGACGTCATTTAAACTGAAAAACATCAACTACCATACTGAAAACTAAACAAACACATTCATATTGTGTCAATACATTAGCCAAACAATACACAGGTCATATATGTCATGTACGTGTCAACCCCACCTCAATTAGAGGTGCGGTGTGGTTGACACCATTCACAATTTCTATCTCTTTTTTAAAATGGACTAGTTTATAAGTGAAAAGAACAACTGACATAAGAAAAACCGACCAAACGCATTCGAAATGTGTTGATGCTTTAAGACAACGAACCAGGGGTCATATGAGACATGTACGAGTCAACCCGGGCTCAATCTGAGGCACGGTGTGTCCGGGATCACTCTAAGTGGCTCCCTTTTGTTTAAAATGGGCAACATTTTAAGTACATATGGAAAACTGACGAAACGCATTCGGTTTCAATTGAAACATTAGGAGAACGATCCATGGGTTATATGTGTCGTGTAAAAATCAACCCCACCTCAATCCGAGATGCGATGTGGCTGACACCACTCAAAGTGTCTGTCTTTTGTTTCAAAATGACGTCATTTTAAGTGAAAAACATCAAATTCCATAAAGAAAACAGACCAAACACATTCGAATTGTGTAGATACATTATCACAATGATACACAAGTCATACGTGCCATGTACGAGTCAACCCCGCCTCAATATGAGGCGCAGTGTGGATGACACCATTCATAGTGTCTCTCTTTTGTTTAAAATGGACATGATTATATGTGAAAAGAAAAACTGACATACAAAAAACCGACCAAACGCATTCGAAATGTGTTGATGATTTAGTACAACGATCCATGGGTTATATGTGACATGTATGAGTCAACGCGGGCTCAATCCGAGGCACGGTGTGTCCGGGATCACACTAAGTGGCTCTATTTTGTTTAAAATGGACAACATTTTAAGTACATATGGAAAACTGACCAAACGCATTCAGTTTCTATTTAAACCTTAGGAGAATGATTCATGAGTCATATGTGATGTGTAAAAATCAATTTTGCCTCAATCCGAGATGTAGTGTGGCCGACACCACTCAAAGTTTCTGTCTTTTGTTTCAAAAGAACGTCATTTTAATTGAAAAGCATCAACTGGCATACGGAAAACTGACCAAACGCATTCGGATTTAGTCAATTATTTAGCACAATGATCCACGAGTCATATGTGACATCTACTAGTCAACCTCGCCTCAATCCAAGGTGCGGTGTGTCCGACACCATTCAGAGTGTCTCTTTTTTGTTTAAAATGGACAAGATTATAAGTGAAAAGAATAACTGACATACAAAAACGGACCAAACGTATTCGAAATGTGTTGATTCTTTAGAAAAACGATCCATGGGACATATGTGACTTGTACGAGTCAAACTGGGCACAATCCGAGGCACGGTGTGGTCGGGATCACTCTTAGTGTCCCCCTTTTGTTTAAAATGGACAACATTTTAAGTACATACGTAAAACCGACCAAACGCATTCGGTTTCCATTGAAACATTATTATAACGATCCATGGGTCATATGTGACATGCACAAATAAACCCTACCTCAATCCGAGATGCGGTGTGGAAAGAACTACTCAAAGTGTCTGTATTTTGTTTCAAAAGGACGTCATTTTATGTGAAAAACATCAACTTCCATACGGAAAAATGACAAAACACAATATGATTGTGTCGATACTTTAGAAAAACGATCAACAGGTCATATGTGTCTTGTACGAGTCAACCCCGCCTCAATCTGATGCGCAGTGTGGCCGACACCTTTCACAATGTCTCTATGTTGTTTAAAATGGACAGGATTATAAGTGAAAACAATAACTAACATATGAAAAACTGACCAAACGCATTCGAAATGTGTTGATTCTTTAGGAAAACGATCCATGGGTCATATGTGACATGTACGAGTCATCTCAGGCTCAATCTGAGGCACGGTGTGGCTGGTATCACTCTAAGTGGCTCCTATTTGATTAAAATGGACAAAATTTTATGTACATTCAGGAAACTGACCAAACGCATTCGGTTTCCATTGAAACATTAGGAGAACGATCCGTGGGTCATATGTGACGTGTACGAATCAAGCCCGCATGAATCCGAGATGCAGTGTGGCCAGCACGACTCAATGTGTCTGTCTTTTGTATCAAAAGGACGTCA
Source organism: Viscum album (assembly GCA_963277665.1). NCBI lineage: Eukaryota > Viridiplantae > Streptophyta > Magnoliopsida > Santalales > Viscaceae > Viscum > Viscum album. The sequence goes on from OY728142.1 coordinate 1,057,862,494, forward strand.
TTTAATGTGAAAAATATCTACTACCATACGGAAAACTATCCAAACGCATTCGTATTGTGTCGATACATTATAACAATGATCCACGGGTCATATGGTACGTGTACGAGTCAACCCCGCCTCAATCCGAGGTAGGTGTGGTTGACACCATTCACACTGTCTCTCTTTTGTTTTAAAATGGACAAGATTATAAGTGAAATGAACAACTGACATAAGAAAAACCGACCAAACACATTTGAAAAGTGTTGATGCTTTAGAACAACGATCCATGGGTCATATGTGATGTGTATGAGTCAACATGGGCTCAATCCGAGCCACGGTGTGGCCGGGATCACTCCATGTGGCTTCCTTTTGTTTAAAATGGACAACATTTTAAGTACATATCGAAAAATAACCAAATGCACTCATTTTCTGATGAAACATTAGGAGAATGATCCATGGATAATAGGTGATGTGTAAGAATCCACCCCACCTCAATTCGAGATGCGGGGTGGCTGGAACCACTCAAGGTTTCTGTCTTTTATTTTAAAAGGATGTCATTTTAAGTGAAACACATCAACTGCCAGACGAAAAAATGACCAAATGCATTCGGATTGTGTTGACACATTATCACAATGATCCACGGGTCATATATGTCATGTACGAGTCAACCTCGCCTCAATCCGAGGGGCGGTGTGGCCAACACTATTCACAGTGTCTCTCTTTTGTTTAAAGTGAACAAGATTATAAGTGAAAAGAAAAACTGACATACGAAAAAATGACCAAACACATTCGAAATATGTTGATGCATTAGGAAAAAAATCCATGGGTCATATGTGACATGTAAGAGTAAACCTAGGCTCAATCCGAGGCATGGTGTGGCCGGGATCACTCTATGTGGCTCCCTTTTTTTTAAAGTGGACAAATTTTAAGTACATATGGAAAACCGAACAAACGCATTCGGTTTCCATTGAAACATTAGGAGAACGATCCATGAGTCATTTGTGACGTGTAAAAATCAAGCCCGCCTCAATGCGAGATGTGGTGTGGCCGACACCACTCAAAGTGATTGTCTTTTGTTTCAAAAGGACGCCATTTAAAGTGAAAAACATCAACTGCCATACAGAAAACTGACCAAACACATTTAGATTGTGTCATTACATTAGCACAACGATCCACATGTCATATATGTCGTGTACGTGTCAACCTCGCCTCAATCAGAGGTGCGGTGTGGCTGAAAAAATTCACAATTTCTATCTTATGTTTAAAATGGAAAAGATTATAAGTGAAAAGAACAACTGACATAAGAAAAACCGACCAAACACATTAGAAATGTGTTGATTCTTTAGGACAACGATCCATGGGTCATATGTGACGTGTACGATTCAACCCAGGCTCAATCTGAGGCACAGTGTGGCCGTGATCTCTCTATGTGGCTCCCATTTGTTTAAAACGGACAACATTTTAAGTACATATGGAAAACCGACCAAACGCATTCGGTTTCCGTTGAAACTTTAGGTGAACGATACATGGGTTATATGTGACGTTTACGAATCAACCCCACCTCAATCCGAGATGTGGTTTGGTGGACACCACTTAAGGTGTCTATCTTTTGTTTCAAAAAGACGTCATTTTAAGTGAAAAACATCAACTACCATACAGAAAACATTCCAAATGCATTCGGATTGTGTCGATACTTTAGCACAACAATACACAGGTCATATACGTCGTGTATGAGTCAGCCCTGCCTAAATCCGAGGTGTGGTGTGGATGACACCATTCACAGTGTCTCTCTTTTGTTTAAAATGGACCGGATTATATGTGAAAAGAACAACTGACATACGAAAAACCAACCAAATGCATTTGATATGTGTTTATCATTTAGGAAAACGATCCATGGGTTATATGTGACATGTACAAGTCATCCCAGGCTCAATCTGAGGCACGGTATGTCCGAGATCACTCTAAGTGGCTCCCTTTGGTTTAAAATGGACAACAGTTTAAGTACTTACGGAAAACTGACCAAACGCATTCAGTTTCCGTTTAAACATTAGGAGAATGATCCATGAGTCATATGTGACGTGTACGAATAAAGTCCGCCTCAATCCAAGATGTGGTGTGGCCGACACCACTCAAAGTGTTTGTCTTTTGTTTCAAATGGTATCATTTTAATTGAAAAACATCAACTGGCATATGGAAAACTGACCAAACACATTCGGAATTAGTTTATACATTAGCACAACGATCCACGGGTCATATGTGACATGTACGAGTCAACCTTTTCACAATCCGAGGTACGGTGTGGCCGACACCATTTAGAGTGTCTCTCTTTTGTTTAAAATGGACACGATTATAAGTGAAAAGAACAACTGACATACAAAAACCAACCAAACACATTATAAATGTGTTTATCCTTTAGAAAAACAATCCATGGGACATATGTGACGTGTACGAGTCAAACTAGGCTCAATCCGAGGCACGGTGTGGCCGAGATCTCTCTAAGTGGCTCCCTTTTGTTTAAAATAGACATCATTTTAAGTACATATGGAAAACCGGCCAAACGCATTCGGTTTCTATTGAAACATTCGAAGAATGATCCTTGGGTCATATGTGACGTGTAAGAATCAACCCCAAATTAGTCTGAGACGTGGTGTGACCGGCACCACTCAAAGTGTCTGTCTTTTGTTTCAAAAAGACGTCATCTTAAGTGAAAAACATCAACTGACATACGGAAAACCGACGAAATGCATTTGGATTGTGTCGATAATTTAGTACAACGATCCATGGGTCATATGTGACATGTAAGAGTAAACCCTGCCTCAATACAAGGCACGGTGTGGCTGAACCCATTCATAGTGTCTCTATTTTGTTTAAAATGGACATGATTATAAGTGAAAAGAACAACTAACATACCGAAAACTGACCAAATGCATTCAAAATGTGTTGATGCTTTAGGAAAAGGATACGTGGGTCATATGTCATGTGTAAGATTCAACCCCGCCTTAATCCGAGGAACGGTGTGGCCAAGATCACTCAAAGTGGCTCTCTTTTTTTTAAAATGGACAACATTTAAAGTACATACGAAAAACTAACCAAACTCATTCGGTTTCCATTGAAACTTTATGAGAAATATCGATGGGTCTTATGTGACATGTACGACTCAACCCCGCATCAATCTGAGATTCGGTGTGGCCGTAACCACTCAAAGTGTCTGTCTTTCATTTCAAAAGGACGTCATTTTAAATGAAAAACATCAACTAGCATACGGGAAACCGAGAAAACGCATTCAGAATATGTTGATACTTTAGGAAAATGATTGATGGGACATTTGTAACATGTATGAGTTAACCTCACCTCAATCTGAGGCATGGTGTGTTCGGTATCACTCCAGGTGTATGTATTTTGTTTAAAATGGACATCATTTCAGGTAAAAATATATGGTATACGAAAAACTGATCAAATTATGAATTGAATTCTGGATTCCACATATAATTGTCATCTAAATTTTAAATTTAATTTTAAATAAATTATGTTTTTTATAATTATTTTATGAATTATAATTTAATTATGGATGTGTATAGTTCCAGGATTCAGTATATGTTAAATGTGTATGAATTTTTTCTCTATATGTATGTGTTTGTTGGTTATTGCAGGTATAATAATTGTATATGTATGTGATAGTTTATTGCAGGTATAATAATTGGATTGAAAATGAGATGGAACGCAGAAAATGATACCTGGTGGGAAAATTGCAGAGCTACTGTGCAAATTGAAAGCTGCTATGCAATTTTCACAGCATAGGCTATGCCAACGGTTTGAAACCGTTGGCATAGAATCATTGGGTTCTGTTTTACCCACGGTTCCATAAATCGTTGGTAAAACACTTTTCCCAACGTTTTAGAAACCTTAGGGAAAAAATTTCCCAGAGGTTTGGTAGAACCGTTGGGATAGGGTAATTTTTCCCACCTTATCCCAACGGTTCACTGTAAAGCGTTGGGAAAAGCCTTCCCAACGGCTTACTACCCTATGGTTTTCAGAACCATTGGTATAACATATACCAACAGTTCTTCAGCCTTTCCCAATGGTTTAGAACCATTGGGAAAGACTGTATTTTTAGTAGTGTCAGAAATAGAACTTGCAATAAATGGTTGATGTGGTAGTAGAAAAACTTATTATGACCGGTCATGTCGCAGATACTAAATTTGCTACATATTATTTGTGACGGCTAAATGACCCCATCATAATTACCATTACATGACCAAGGGTATTAGTGATGAGACTTGGTTTCCATTTCAAATATTCATTCTTGTGTTTTGGTGGGAAGGGGTGCTAATATTATTTCTCACGAGCTTATTTTCCTAGTTCAAATACAAGTTTACATAAATCTATTTGTGAAAGGATTATAATATCATAACAAATTGGTTATTTCAGTTTAATATTTACGATGAGTGTAGGCCCCGACACAAATGTCCCGATGAAAATATTCATTTTCCCCATAGATATTTAAAAGATAAATTTGTCTAATTTAGAAATGTAATTTTTCTAAATTGAATAAATTTTTTAATTCCTAAAAATTGTAATTTTTAAAAAAGGTAAAATTATATTTTTGGGTAATAAAATTCTAACGGTTATAAATTTTTAAAAAAACGTGGAAGCATATAAATCGAGATAAATGACAAGGAATAAATTTTTTTAATTAAAATGATATAAATACCTTATATATTTTTATTTTATGTGTTTAAATCTATCCAACAATTCTCAAAATTATTTATTTACGAAACTCACCTAACTCATTGGTTATTCAATATTTTCAAATCACCAATGACATGTTTCAAAAAAATAACCATTGTTTTCACATAATAATGTGCCTCTCACCCCGCACTCTTGAAAACATATTTTATACATTTTTCTCTTTCGTACCTACCCTAATTTTATCTCCCAATTTTTATAACAATTTATATATCCTTTTGATTCAATTAGGAGGCCCATGTCCATCCAATAAAATGATTTTTAGTATTTTTGAAAACCAACATTGAGGGGTTGAATGAGAACCCACACATGCATACATAGATTCTTTAACACTAGAAAACAAGTTACAATATACTAACTATATCAACCCAATTTTTAAATTAAAACATTATAAATTCAAATACCAAAGATAACATCATCATACATACATGATTAGATGAATCATGTATTGTTTCACTACTAACGTGGATTCCCCGAGCCAATATCCAAATGATTTTAACCGTCCTTTCATATATATCATCACTATAACCAATTAGGACCACCAAAATCTCATCATGAATTACTTTTCTAGAACAAAAAAACTATAACGAGACTATATCATAACATATCACAACTACTAATCAATAAAGAAATTCCATAAAAATGAATAAAAAATATCACCATGAATTTTCCTCATTCTAACCATTCTTATATTCCATTGAAGAACCACAATTGATAGTATTGGACACAATCAAAAGAATATCAAATACTATTATACCCACACTAACCTAAACTATCCATAATTGATAACAATAATACAAAAACCTCTCCACTGCCAAAATTTATTCTAGGGATGTCATTCCTATTTAATAATGTCATCTAACAATATATATAACCTTTCTGCATAAATTATAAACTTCCTAGATAATCCTCCACAAAACATAGAAGAAGAATAAAGGTTAATGATAGTCTAACCTCATGCAACACCATCGACCGCTTCACCAGAAAATACTAAAATCTCCTTGAGAACCATCACACAAGATTTAACTGAGGAGGATTAATGGAACAAGAATCAAGTGTATGGATTGATGAACCTAGGGAATCATCAATTGGCTAAAACATGCAACTAGACAATCAACCAAAATGGAAGTCATAATTTGAGGACTACTATTGAAGAAACATAAACCAAAAATCTATTAGAAAATCATTTTGCATACATCCTTGGACATAAATGAGTCCTCAACTAATAGATAACAAACCATATTGAATAACTATTTATTCACACTCCAAAAATTTATATATAAATAGATAAAAGATTAGAGAAATGGATAAAACCTAAACATCGTCAATAAAGAAACATGACCATGAAAAAAAACATATTCATGATCCAAAATTGCATAGAATAAAACAAATGTGACAAACTCCACCTTGATGGATGTATGTGATTCATGGATTAATGGAAAGACATCAATAGTGTGAGAGAACCAGATACTAGTGTTTTATGAGATTAAGGGTTATTGGAAGGAGTTTCCTTGTGGATAGGGGACTATAGAGTGTGAGATAACACTGGAAAATTACCATATATGCCTCCCCACTCCAAATGACTATTGATTAGACCTAAAGAATGTGGGAGTTTAACAGAAAATACTCAGAGTCCAATTCAATACCATTCATGTCCCTCATTCCAATTAAAATCATTACCTGAATGATTGATTCTGATAAATGTGTTACAATGCATCAGACCAATAGGGAATCTAAATTATTTTAATTTCATCATAGTTTCCCTTTTTTAGTAGATGTTTCATATAATGCATCAATTTTCATTTATATATTGTATATGATACTAATTACACATATTTTATAATGACTTATATTTCATTAATGGTGTTAAAAATTAATTTTTTAATCTCCCTTTCATCTAATATCGATTCATATATTACATAATTCATAAAGGATATGATTACAAAGTATTCATTTTATTCAAGAAAATTAATTCATCCTGGATTATTTCATACATTAACTATTATATTTTTTCATTTCACAATTTCATATTCTATATTATATTTTTTATTTAGAAGTTACATTTTTATATCAAAATATTTTTCCTCTGTTATGTATTTAATTAAAATAAAAAATAAAATACATATTTGTAATCAATATTTGCCATAAAATATATTTTATATTTCACTATCATAGACATGATATTATTACAATAATAAATTCTATCTATATTTTAATTTGTAAATAGGAATTCTCTTCTATACATTTTTATTTCTCTAAATCTCTTTTAAAAACTAATTTTTGTTATTTTTATCGATGTGGGTTTCCCTAAATATCTCATAAATAAAAAAATAAATGTTTATTTACACTATCTCTTATCCAATACACATTTTTAATTTATTAAATTTATTTCATTTTATGGATCCATCATTTGTAATTCATATTTAATTTTTCTAGATTAATTTTTTTCACAAATTTGTTTTTTTTTAAAATTTACCAATAGCATAATTTTTAGGACAACAATACAAAGGCCTCAAAAAATATTATGTTTCAATTTTTCATTAGTTTATTATATATAACTAAATGATATAAATCCTATAAATTTATATTTTTTCTACCATCCCTCTACATTCTAGTTTGAAACATATCTATTGCGGTATTGAATTTTGGGTATCATTGAATTTGATCCCCATTACTTATTATGTGTTAAAATATGAAAGTTTTTAGTAAATAATTACATTTACAATAGTTAAAAAATAATTTATTTATTATTTATTTCTTATGGAAATTATTTTTATAGTTTATCTTAATGTGGTGTGTTCTTCCATAAATATACATACCTCCAATGAATTTGCTAATTTCATATATATAAAATTTGAAAACAATTGATGGGATTATTGGTGCGAGATATAATATGTTATGGGATGAGAGAAGTGAATCATTACACCTTTGAGATGGGGGTAGTGAATACTGATCCACCATTTTATGATATATTTGTAATAATTCCCAATCAACAACATTATAATAGTGTGTGTGATTAACCATTATATATATAATGATTTTCATTAGAAATGATTCTTTAATATTCATTTTTTTATGTTTCCATGGACCATGATTATTGTTTATAATTATTAAATTCCTATTGTATTATATATTTTTTATTTTCATGATGATTATTTTTAATGTATATGTGTTATTAATATTTTTTATCATGCATTCTAATCATATATCATGATCATGATATCTGATATGACTATGATATAATCACTATTACTAATTGATGTGCAATTCAATGACTTATAATTCTTTCTAATACATTCCAATGTTTCCCATATCCCTATTAAATATTAAACAGGAACATTTTTAGGAGATGTATGAATATATTTTATAGAAATAATTACGAAATAAGGTTTCTTAAAATGTCTATCTGTCAATTTTTTAAATGAACTATAATTAATTTTTATAAGGTATAATTGTTTTTGATATATAATCAATGTTAATTTATGGTGATATAATTTTTATGTATGTTATTCCCAGGTCAAATAAAATAGATTAGAAACACAGATTAGTTCGTAATGTCCCATAATTTATATGTTGTTTTTTCACAAAAATATGAATGTTTTAAATCATTTATACTCTGATTTTATATGAGAAAAGATAATTATATTTTATTAGGAATGCTTAATAATAATTGGATAGAGTGTTTGAGGTTTGGGTAAATCTGGGTACTAAGTGATCTTGAACTATTTTCCTAGAGGGGGTGTCATAGATACATGTGGTTGAAAATGGAACATAGGGTAACCAATGGAATACTACTAGGAACATGGTAGAATAATGTGTAATGACCCTTTGGAAATGTAATATTGGTCAAGTTGACAACAAAATAAATCCCTTCTAATAAACCTTCTATGATAATTAACTCATTTTCATGTTTTGATCTCTCCCTCCATCTATCCCACTTGTCACTTTTTTAACCTGTGATCCCATATTTATTGTTGTTTATAAATAGATATACTTCACCAGAAGATATTTCTTCTTTCTAGTAAAGGTCCCATACCTACACTAATTTATTATTTTTTTATATTATTTTATCATGGATATTATTGTAGGACCATATTCCTTAAATCACGGGATTTACAAATTATTCCAAACTCTCGTTTTCCTTTTATTCAAGATTTTATTAGGAATTAGACTATTTTTATCAATTTAAATCTACTAGTTTGTATTTTTGGATTTTTTTTCTCTCCAATAATTGTTTCCTTAATAAATATGGTCACTTGTAAATAGTGGTTCATGTGAGCTTGTGGTGAATTATTTTATACCTTGGATCTCAATGAATTTTGAAAAATTAAATTGCAATATGAACCCCATTGTTATCCCAGACGCATATACTATTTGCATGAATATGATTTTGGATTGGGAAAGCCTAATGATAGTAATGTGTATTGGATAATAACAGTTTGTATGGTATTTAGTGGGAAGAAAATTAATGTTATTGTTTTGTTGTTTAGTATTCCACTAGTTATCATACCATTCATATAATTTTTTATATCTTTTATTTTTACCACATAAAATAACATGATTAGTTTTTATTAGAGAGTCAAAATGTATGATAAAATTACAGAGGAGGAATAAACCCCTTATAAAGTATTATTCATTGTGGATTAATGAATTCTATCATATTATATTCTTGTTTTACCTTTCAGTCTTTCTGATATTATATTTTTTGATATTATTTTTCCATGATGCATCTGTTTGAATATATATATTTTATTTTATATGATATTTTTAAGATATCCAATTATTGATGAATAATATAATGTGGGAGGAAATGGTCAAAATTATTCAACTTTTTTTCCATTTCCACTAATACTAAAGAGATTGGTTCCATGAATTCAAAATAAAAAAATTTATACATTACTCCCATTGCATTTGGTTGTTAATTGGGTTATAGATTACTTTGAATATATATATATATATATATATATATATATATATATATTGGGGATTATATGTAAATAAGGGTGGAGTTGATAGTTGTGTGTGATGCATCATTTTAAGGATTGTTCCAAAACTGTGCCTTATAATATTGAACTAAGATGCAAATATATTATTTCAAGTATAAACCCTCCTGATCGAGTGAGTTTATTAATATTTTTAGCATCTGTGAAAAAATAAGACTATGAATGGTTCCTAAAGTATTTATTATTCTCCTGAAATTTATAATGAATATATATACAGAAATTTTTATGATAGTCTCTTCAGGTAATTTTGTTACCATATATATTGTATTTGATACACAGATGCTACATGGGACCCTATTATACATTTTTAGGTTCTCATATCATTGATCAATGTAAGGTATATCAACATCACAATAAATATATTAAATGTAAAATAATCTATTGATTACATAACATTACAAATGAAAACAAATAATTCAAATTTCATGTCATTACATCCCATGAAACATTTTCATTTTTTGGATTATTTTTTTATTTTATTGTTTAGTATATTCATTTTAATAATAATTTTTTTAAAACGATCAATATACATTTCATAAGAAATTAAAATTTTGATATGTCATTTCATTAATTTTAGACATTATTATTATTATATGTTCATATAATTCAATTATAAATTTTCATTGGATAGCAATCCTATAATTATTATATATGTAAATTATATATAAAATGGTATTAAATGTTATATATCTAAAATATAATTATATAATTTAGTTAACTATTATATTATTATTATTAATTATTTAATTATTTTCTTCATAAAAATGGGAAAATCCGTCCACATCCCCGCACTCATTTGACCAAAAATTGGGGAGTGGAAAACTAATACCCATCATGTTCTATGATCTTATTCCCCTCATTAAAAATCATTATTAGTTTATGATTTATACATCACATCTCATGTTTTATTTTTTTCATTGTAATGCACATTTGTCCTCGTCACTTTATCTATAATTCTTTGGATAATGGATTTGGATGGGATTTTTCCATTTCCTTTTGAAACACCCATGTCCCATTGGGTTTCTAATGGAATTTTCAATATATTTTTTATTGGACTCATCCACAATGAATTTTTCATTGTGGTATAATTTACATTCTCATCGATATGTTCTACCATATCCATGAATATTGTGGATATTCTGAATCTAATTTATAGTTTAAAACATATCATTGATTACCCGTTAGGTCCCTATGAGTTAAATTATAATGACTATAACCATAAATATCATTAAATCCTTATAATGAGGTAAATATATTTTCATTCATCACTTTAATAAAAGAACTACAATTTAATTTTTAGTTTTAACCCATATTATTAATGATGATAAATTTATATATATAATATATTTTTAAGTGTTGTGATAAAATATGAATATGTAAACATTTCGGATTTTTGATTAGTTAAAAGATTTTATTAAATAGTTTATAATTAAACATCTATAAGATTATGAATTGAAGGTGTTTACCTAAATATCCACATTAAATTTCAATTAATTATACAAAAACTTCCTTATGTTCTTGTGGGACATGTTTTAAATTTAATTTCAAAAAAATATTATAATGGGTGGGTTCTAAGGGGGAGGGTTATTAAAATAAATAACAACTGTTCATGAAATTTTATTTTTATTTATAAAAATTATCCCATCATAAATTATAACTATTTCATCAAGATATTGAATTATTATTTACTATAAAAGGTTGAATTTATGGGAATTTTATAATCTTTTTTTGCCCCATTACACTTAGAAACATGTTTAGAAAACCGAGATACATATGGTTGAATCTAGGAAAACATAATTATTTGGTAATTATTCTATTCTACCAGGTTTTAAGACATGAACTTTTTATTTTTCTCTAGATAACATGGAATACATTAGTAATACACTCATTCTACTTCCACTATGGGCCCCATCACTAGTTTATGATTCACATATAGGTAATGAGAAATGTTCATATTGTTTTTTTTGTGGAAATTTATATCAAGTTGGAAATGATATGATCATCATTAGATACCTTTTTCCATGACCCACATGCCTCCTCCTATAATTAATGGTTTTTTATTATTTCATAAATGTTCACTATTTAGTTAAACAATAGTGCACCAATTTATGATTCACTAAATAAATTTAAAAAATTTTATTGTTAATTTTACATTATAAATTTGATCACTACATGTTAATTTTTTTATTTTAAAATATAATTATGTATTTAACATATTTATTTCAAACTATTTGGTTAGTATTTTTGTATAATGGTTATACTTAGAGCATGATGTGGAATTTGAAAAGTCAATTTCATTGACGTTCCCTATAAATCTATTTTTATATTTATATTAATTCTATGGATTTTACTGTAGGTTCTTGTGTATGATCATCCTTCCCCGCATATTAGATAACTATATTAGTGATGAGAAATGTAGGTGGTGGTATACAAGGTGTTTGTGGGACATGATGAGTTATTTGGGTGTCATTTTTTTTCTTTTACCCCTGTTACTTTTTAAATTTCATGTATTATTCATAATTAAAATGTGTGATACATATTTTTTTTTAATTTTAATATATTTATATTGTTTTATATTTTATTATTATTATTGTAACAATTTTGGAATATGTTGATAACATCACTCATATTTTATTCCTATGGAATATTTTTTAGCCCAATATGATTGGTATCTCATTCATGAGATTTTGGATGACCAGAAAAGGATATTTTCTTGATAGATTGATTTTAATTATTAATAAAATTATTACAGTGACAGTGTTAGTAGTGTTTATGGTAGGTGGTGATTGGTTAAATTGAACGTTAGATGATAAAAAATAGAACTAATAACGATCTTTGTAGTGGGATAATAATTTTAATATGGATGTAATGAATGATAATTTTATGGAAACCCTTAAAAGGTCTTTCCCTTTTTAAAAATTATTTCAGGAAAATATCATACATATATATGTTGAAGCCAAATGATTCCACCTGTTATTTCATTTGGTACAACATAAATTATTTGTATTAATTAGGCACTGAATATTCATCATATAATGATTCCAAAATGGTTACTGGAGGAAATTTGGTTCATTATGTACCTATTAATAAATTTTTATTTGGTTCCCTTGAGTTTCCAATGATATGTGAATAAGAAATTATTTATTGACCATGTTTGTGATAAGAAATTATTATTTTGGGTTTAGGTTATAATTTTTTTAATTTAGTTTATTTTTACATGAATTTATTAAATTCGGTATTAAAAATAATTCTTCTAAATATTTTTAATTTTTTTTTAAAAACATTTTTTTATTTCTTGAAAGTAAAATATGACCTTTAAATAATCAAAAAATTTATTAGTTTCCCAGTTGTTTTAATTTTGACAATGTCATAATTTTTTTTATCGGATGATTGTTATAAAGTTTACTATTAAATAAAGGTTTGTATTTTTATGTATTAATGAAGAAGAATTTAATTTTTTTTTAATTTTTAATATAATATTACAGAACTATATCATAATCATTGAAACTCATTGTATGTATCAACATTATTTAATGACTTTTAGTTACAATTTTTACAACTTCATAGGTATTCTACTACGTAAATTTCTTTTGTTGAATGTATGATTTAGGAAATTTTCCTTACCATAGTGATAATATATGCTTTTTAATGATTAAATACGTTATATTGATTATTACAAAAATTGTAATATAAATAAATATGTTACATATCGAATTCTAAAAGACTTTTTTCTTTTGAAATGTAAATGTAAATAGTTTTTAATATATTTTATTGATTGGTGTGTTGTCATTATAATTGTATTATATTTATCATGATTGAATAAATATATTCCAAAATAAAAATCTATTTATATTTAATATTTACTAACATAAATACATTAATTTAATATATCTAAAATTATGTTAACATTCAATGCATTCTGGTGTTTGAGGTAAAAAATATTTAAAATTATTATATTGATGATTATGTTTTTTTGGATGTATCATCCAAATATAAAAAACTGTTTATTATTTAAATGAAAATAAATATATATTATATTAATGGAATAAAAAAAATTCAATTTTAGGTCCTTATAATTAAATATATTTTTTGAAAACCGTTTTTAAATAAACTTTTGAATGATCAAAATAAGTCCTCATAAATTTCACCATATTTTAAAATGTGTTATTACTAAAAGAATCCCAAAAACAGACTATTTTAAATAGCTTCAACCATAAATATACAATGATGAAATATGTAATTGGAATTATTATTATGGACCATCTACTAAAAAGTCACTAAAAAAACATGTATATTTTGAGAGTTATATTATCCAACAGATTAGTATTCGATCATTTAGCAAAATAAACAATGTATTTATGATGGAATGAATAATCTATCACAATTAATATTTCCCATGGTAATAAATATCCTTGAAAAATAATTATTTGTGATGAAAATGGATGTCTACTTCAAAATATTAATAAAAATTACCAAAAAAACTACCTAAAAAATAAAAACACTTTTTCAAAAACTAATAATTACTATTTATAATATAATATTATTATAAAAAAATGTAAATCAAAATTTCACAATTATGATGTGAAATTAAATATAGGGTTTGGAGGAGGCGTGGATCTGAAGGGGAATTAGGAAGGAACTCTATCCCAAAACTAGGAAAACTTCATCATAGAAAACCCCGAATTTACTTAATCTTTTCATGATGCAACTCTTGTTGATGACTATTCCCTTAATACTATCTTTTTGTGATCATTATAATATAATAAAATGTTTTAAATGTCTCCACATACTCAATATTAGATTAAAAAAATAAACAATCTCTCTTCAGGATGATTGAGGACATCACAATAATACCATAATATATGGACATTATCAATCGAGAACCAATATGAATCACATGTGATTCTACACACCATTAAAATTCAACCATATTAAATACATATCATTAAAACATCATTCACATAAGTACATAATCATTGTTTTCTACTGAATATTTTTTATGTTATAAGTGAAAACCTAATAATTTTCTGTTGATAAATAAAACATTTACAAATGCTTGATTTTTTTAGTCTTAGAATGGTGGCATAATCATTCATATTGGCTTCACAAATTTTATTCTATATTTAAATTTGGAGGCCTAGTGTATGGTCTTATAATGGTATACGAATGGATGTAAAATCCACTTTTGGTTTCACTTATCCATTCTCAGATGGCTTCCAATGGGGTTTATCCATATAAAATAAAATTCTGAACAGTTCCCACATCCATAACAATTTATGGGAATATATTTAAATGCAATACATTCAATGGGGTTTCCTCATAATGAAATTTAAGAACACACATTGATCGAGAGGGTGGCGGTTTGGTCTCATCCCATTATGTTGGTGGGAACTTTCTTTTTTTCTATAAGATTCTCTTAAATGTTTTTTTCCATTGCAACCTTTATTGAATTCTAAAATCCGACTAGTTACAATAACATTATATTATTGATTACTAACTCATATCAATTATAATTCATATACATGTTACATGAATCTTGTAAAAGTGAATATATATATATATATAATACTATTTATTGATGATAGGATAAATATATATATGAGGTTTTACATATTTTTAGCCTTTCTAACATAGTGATGAATTTTTTGGGGATTTATACATTTTAATAACAAACGTGTGCAATAGAGTTTTTCCTATTCATGGAAGATATTATCTGATCCTGGTATCAAGATCTATCATATAATATGGATTTAATTTTTTCATGTGTGAATGGAATTAGAACAATCATAGTTCAGTGACCTATAATGGTACACACAATACTTTTTAAGAGCATGTGATGAGAACTGATCTATATTGTTCTACATTTGGAAATCAGGAATACAAGGTAAATGATCACTAGTAATGGTTGGTGTGGAAAATCATAAGTAGTTTCTCTTTTCTATTAAACATATTGGAAATATTATATAACTAGGTTGAATGGATAACAAAATGAATATATTCTCATGAAAATGGTTTCCACGGGGAGTTTGGCCCAATGAGGATGACATCATGTGACCTAGAAGTAAAATTCTGCATTCGGGATAGGCATGTATCTATTTGGAAAACGATCTGCTATAAGTTTTTTTCCATGTAATTTATATCCAATGAAAATTACATCTAGAGGACTAGGAGTATGTCTATATGAATAAATGTTGTAAATAATGTTAAGATGAATAGTGGACAATGAGGAAAAAAATTGAAGGTCAATGATGTTTTTTTTGAATCTAAATGATGAATCATATCATTCATAATAAGAGGATAATCAAATTCTATGATGTTCAAATTAGGTGGTCTATATTCATCGGATATAACCATTCCATGAAGATTAATATTATGTTATAAGGGAGTAGCCTCAATGTTTATTATCATATAAATATTACATAGTCTACATTGTCTAATATATACTTCAATGATATATATAGTAGAATTTATACATTTCATATGGTGGTTGATACATGTAGAGTAATCATTTGTATCATGTAAATATAGTAATCATATCTTACATAGAGCAAAAGTTATGTGCATTAGTGCCCTAAAAGGTGACATAAAAAAGAACTGAATAGGGATTCTACATATTAGGTTGAACTAGTATTTTTTACAATCATTCAATTAGGATCCTATAACATTTTAGAAAATGACATTTAGCTAGTACATACAACTGATATAATGGCTGATCAGGGAGGTTTTTACATCAGGTGAGTGGAATTGCCACCATAGATTTGTAATCTTATATGATTTGTTCTCTCTCTCAGTAACAATAGATTGAAGATAAACTGATGTAATTCACATATATTTATGATTGTATTTGAATAGTTTTTTTGAATTATGGATTCCCTAAGTGAAATATTATTTTGATTATGATTTACAATATAGATCTACGAGAGAATACATAGGATATCACTGTGAATATTTCAAAGTGAAATTTATATAGGGGAATTATTGACATTATAGGTTATTTTTAATGTAAAAATGCTGAATAAAATTATTATGGATTTGGATATCGGGCTTCACAAATGGGAAAAATGTATCGTATTTATAATTGGAATCAAAGTACTTATAGTTAAAATGATCATTACCCGCTAGTGGGTAATGGAATACAACTAAATTTATATGTATTATTTTCATAGAGCTCTAGAAACATTAGAATAATTGGTAACTGTACCAATATAGACTCCCATGTTGGATAGGGAGATAAAAAAAACACGGAGGTCCATGTGGAATTCATGGAATTTGGGTGATCTCATGATGGTCCTAGGGACAAATATTCTAGTAAAATTATTCTAGTTTATAAAATTAAATAATGGATGGGGGATCATGTGATCTGATTATAGAATAATGGGGATTTAATAACTTATTTCCTATTATATTAGGTGATTTTAGGAAAAAATTTGTGACCAAGGACATATTATTTTATAATGTGAGATAAATTTCATTGTAGTATCATGTTATTGGGGGATCATCATGCGATCGATGCTTGTGAAAATGGCCATGCCGTTAATTCATTCATATATTTTTTTATTTTCATGTTTTCATCAATAATTTCAAATTTTTTATTCTTCTAAATTACTTAATAAATTGTCTTATCTTATACTTTATTTTCATGTGAATCCCCTTATCTATACATACACATTTGATTCAAAATACCAATTGTGTATATTATAATGGTTAATGGGTATTTATAAACTTCGCCCTCAAATATTTATGCCAATTATTTTGTAAGGGTATAAATGTAAGTAAATTTATGTTTGTATAATAAATCCATATAAATTGTGTTTTGATCATGTGTATCACTGTAATTTTCCACATGTTATCGATGAAGAAGACGGACCACAAGATCATTTTATCACATATAGGAAATGTCACATGAATAATTTGAAATTAAAAAATTAAGTATCTTCAATAATTTCATAAAATACAATGTCTTTGAGACCCTTCCTTCATGTAAAAACTCTCCTTATAATTTTTCATATGAGGCTGTTGATGTCATGTGATCTTTTGGGGCTCTGAGGTTTACATCATCATGTTCTCCTATGGAATGACTGTTATGTGGCCATGTTATATAGGAATTGATTGTATTTATAGACATGTTTAGTTAAAATATAATGTGAATTTTGTGTTTTTCTACCACATCATTTTGACAATGTTTTGTATAAAAGGTGTCAAAAATTGTATCTCCTATGAAAAGTATTCTGAAAGTACAATGGTGGAATCAGTAATCCCCTTAGATGGATCACATAATCCCAATAGATGACTAATAAATTGTAATAAACATATATAATGTTATTGATTATCTATGACATGTTCATGTGATTTCATGAATAATTATTTGTAATGTGGTATCATGATGTTTCATGGAGCATGTGATCACACGTCCCTTTCTTTTATGATCGTGGAATATTGTGTGGGTAACACACTTCGTATGATGTTACATGGGTTTTTCACACATTCAATATTCAATAATCTTATACAATAAACCAATTATAGGATTACTCTTATTCAAAATTTACCGATTTTCATAATGTGTAAACCATCACCAAAACATATAAGGAGGTGTTAGATCATTGGATTACCAAGTTCATTATTGTGTAAGAAGACCAACACCTAATAGGTAAATTAAATCATGATCATCATGTGATTTTTATATGGATTAATCAGATTGATTATATATTGTCTAACTCCAGTACATTGTACAATATAAACCTTTAATAGAAAAATTTGTTCTTATCCCCTCATGCAGGGATCATTCCTCCCTCTTTAATCGTCATTACTCAAATCACATTTGGGGAAAATTTATCATATGCAGTTCACTTAACCTATGAATAGAAAAAATCTAATTGTTTTGTTAGGAATTATATTAGGAGTTATTTGTAAGGGTCCAACCATGAGTTTGATCATGGACCCAATGTTTATATATTCCTTTGGTAGAATTTAATATCATTTTTAATGTTTTATTGGTCATCCAGATAGTTATTTGATCAAGTGGAGGATTTTGGAATGTTTGAGTATGGCCTTTATGTGTGTCGAGTAATTCCACAATGATGTCATTTGAGATGATGGAAAATGGTCTATAATGTTGTATGTGATTCACAGACCCACACATACTAGGAAAATGGATTGATTGAAGTATGTTTCCTTATGTGGAACCTTAAAACCAACATGACCCATATGATTTTAGATGTGGTACGCTTGAGACTTTTGGAATTCATTATGTTAAATGGAATAAATATTCTTGTGGATTTGAATGTTTATTTTACATTGTCCATGTATTCAAATGATGAATTAGAATTAACTCATATCATTCATATTAATATAATCATCCTATAAAATATGTTAATTTTAAATGACATGTATCTTGGTATTTACAACATTTTAATGTAATAGGAATGTTTATTCATCAAGAAGACCTAGTATAAGCCTATATACATGAATACCAAAGTCATTCCATCATGTGGTTCTTTATAGAGGTGGTTGAGGATTTTTAATATACAATGACTTAAGTGGGTCATTTCAATGACATGTGTTTCTTAGTAATCTCCCCTATCTTTGACACATCCAACATGTTGGCTTCATTTCTATATACCTAAGAGGGTACCAATTCATGGTTTAAGGGAGTTGTGGATTAATGGTTTCCACATTACTGATGGAAGAATAGATGAAAAATTAATGGATTATTGGCTTCTACATTCTTATTAGTGCCATGTTTTATCATCAAGATCTCCAATAAATATTTATGAAATTCACCATTTTCGATTTTATTCCCCTTCAATGTGTTCTGGGGTAATATGGGATCCCACAAGGGATGATATAAATTCATCAACTCCTAATTAATTTCAAATGATTGATTTTATCAATCCATTAAAATAATATATTGGGTAAGGAAAACAAAATTGATGATATGGGGTATAAATAGAATTCATAACAAATTTGGTCAGTTCACATACGTTTCATACAGAGTATTATCTTGGACTATTTATAAATATTGAAAGGGTGATGTTGAATATTATCACCACATCTAAAATATATTCGTGAGGATTCTAGGTCTGCTTGGACAAATGTAATGATTTAATATTAGTGTTATGCATTAGACCACTTTTTTTTGTAGTTATGGTGCATCCAGAAAATGTTTATGGCTCTGTCTCACACCCACTCATATAAGAATCCAATTATTGTTCATCAGTTTTGGATAAAGTATATCCAAGAATATAATATGGTTCAGGTAACCTACACCCCAACTAAAATATGTGCTAGCCAAAAAAATTTGATAATGGTAGTATGATTTGATCATACTCAAATGTTCAGTTGTCTTCTCTAGTGATGAAGGCCTTGGCGTTATTGATTATGAAAGAGGGTGTGGTCATGAGGGATTTAAAGGAATTAATGAATTGGTGTCCTACAAAAAAAATATTTTAGTTTACATGTGGCTCTATATATTCCCTTTGGGAAATCCAGGTTCATAGAGTCAATGTCATCATCAACAAGTGTGTTGATTGATGTGACAACCCTGGGATAGGTGCCCATGAGAAAAACTCTATTTGGTGGGATGAATAGTCGTTATATGGTATAATTTAACATAGTTTGCTTGTAATAAAATTACATGGGAAAGAAGTTATAGGTCCTCAATAACATAGGGTTATATACTATGAAATAGTTGTGGAAGAGGGTTACAAAAGTTTCACCAATCTAATAGAGTGTTCTACGAGAATCAACATTCTATAGTCGAAGAATTCATCTATTATAGAAAAGTGAAAACTCACTCCTCCAATGGATATTTCCATAAAATTCTTTAGTAGTAGATAATTGTTATTATTATAATAATAGTAGTAGGTCAATATAGGTGAGACCAAAATATATTTTTATAGTAAGTAAGAAAAATTTCATCGCTACTCTCATAGATTTTACTTGTTATTAGTACAATTCTAATCACTTGATTTTGATATTGTAGGTTCATAGAAAACATTGGTCACCTATCACTTATCTGGTATAATCATTAAGGGTAAATTGATGAGGTATGATCTTATTTTTTCCAGGAGTCTAATGATTAGGGCTCTATGGGATAATTGTATGTAATGAATGTAGTGTTTTTTGATACAGAAGCAATTCCATTTGTACCTATTCTAGTTCTATCAATGGTACCTCGAGTGAATCTCACTTATTAATTAAAATAATTTCAAAATCCAATTAATAATATGTTGTAATGGTCTTTGAAAAAACAACCTTTATCATATCAAATATTAGTTTGTTGTATTTTGAGAAATAACTCATATCATTACTTCGGTAGCTTTTAAATAGTTTAATTTCATTACATATCATCATGTCCATTTAGGGATACAGAAATCTATGGTGGAGACAGATAAACTATATGCCCTATATAATATTGATGGATATCATTGATTTATAATAATTAGTATTTGAATTTAAAATAATTTCCACATAACTACATTAGAATGTAGTTTTAAATAACTAATGGTACATTGAAATATATGAATATATGATATTATTAATTAATAATTAATAGAAGGTTAATATCATACTTATACATAAATTTTTTTTGAATTGAGGTTTTAACTATATAATAATACTTTGAAAGGTTTAACTATATGTTTCACTATTGTTGAGGGATGTTGGAATTCTATTCATCAATGGGATTGGAATCCTTTCTTCACATAGTTCAATTTGACATAATTTCGTAGATAAGGCTGTTGTAATACACTATAAAGAATGAAATTAAATCACAGGTTTCCATATCTACAATATTCATGTATGTTGGAGTTATGGTGTAGCTTTTTCAAGAGTTATCATTATCATGTTCCAATTTTTGGTTATACAAAATAAGAGTGATTTTATATTATATGAGGATCTTAAATGTGAAATCCTCATGTAAGAGAAACTGGTCGCGAATCACATCCCATGATCTAGTGTTCTTTAATTATCATAAATTGTTTTTTTGGTGTTGTAACATCAATACTTATTTTAGAATCATTCCTTTACCCTACCAGAACACCTAATGTACTAGACCTAGTCTTCCCACCATGTTACCCAGTTTTCCATTACCTTACTTTCAAATGGGTGAATTTTTTTTATCAAACTAGAGTATACATAAATATAATTTCTATTACACAAAACACATTCCACTCCTCCACATATATCTCCCTCCATAATAAAACTCCCATTTTCATGTCACAAAATAATCTAAATTACGAATCAGTAGTAACATATCAAAAGTCACATAATTGGCACATCAATTATAATTCTAAATCAATGTGGAATGGTTGAAGAGGGGGTTCCCACTTCAAAAAAAATCATAGTGCTAATAGGTCATCATCATTATACAATGTTATAATATAAAATTGTAAAAATATAACTCTCCAAACATTAGAGTTCAAAACAATTAATGAAAAATAAAAATAAAAATGCACTATACCTTTAGAAAAAGATTGAAAATGCATAAATAATGAAGTCCACATTAAAGTATTACGGATTACATAAAAAACATTTGAAAATACCATATCAACGAACCCAAAAAAATTAATAGTATATAAAAATTAAATAATAAAGAAATAATACTTTGAAAATAATTATGAAATTATGGGATTCATAATAAATAATTATGCATAGTGAACAAAACACACATGGGATATAACAATGTTGAATCACCAAAAAAATTGACACCTTCATCGGTGACCACTAAAATCATCGCCTATTTGCATGCACACATATGTTCATTCACATTAATATATAAGGATAACTGTAACTTATGAATATAATTTCATGTTTGTGAATATTTATAAGGAGGTAATTACATATATATTAACAAATTAATATGCCCATTTACACTTACACACATATGAATTTATAACATATATATGTATATAAGCACAACTAGATCAAAAATATAAATTCTTACATCCATAAGTGAATAAATTTAATTGTGTATCTTATATTTATATATATATATATATTCATATGAATGCATTTATAATTTTTCATTGACATCGTGAAACCAAATCATGGAATGTCATGATGCACTCAAAATAGAGGAAGAATATTCAAGATGAATCAAAACACATCACCTTTGATGGAAGATTCCTAAATAGACATAAATCTGACATGAGTTACCCATTTCATAACCTAGAAATATGTACTGATGTTAGAATCGAGTAGCATGAAACCCACACGGTTTGGACAAATTGTACACCACAAAAGGGGAAATGATGACACCAAATGAATGGACAATTATGGTAAGTGAGACCTTATCTAAGGAGGAATCACTTGAAATCTTAAAACAAAAACAACCAAAAAACAGGGAAGGAAGGGCGTTCAGGATGTGTGAAGGATAGGGGATAGTGGAGGAGAGCTGGGCTGCAAGAAGTGGAGACAGAGAGGTGGTTTTTAGTCCTGAGGGAAATGGGGAGGAGAGGAAACCTCTTAAAAGTTAGTTAAAACCTAATGAAAAATATAATAAACATAATATTAATAATAATTATAATATAATAAATATTTAAATTTAGATTATTATTATTAAGAAAATTATTTTGTTTATTTAATATTTTTAATTAATATCATAAACATGGTAAGAAAACATGGCTTGGCTGCACAGTTTTCTAGACCATGAACATGTTCTGCGGTTTCCTATAACCAAATTCCAATAGACCGCTTGGGAACATAGGTTGTTGCACATACACATAAACCTAACTGTGATTCTTGGATAGTTCTACTATCTCGATATCATGTTTTTCACTAGAGTGGAACACATTTCTCCCTAACCATGTGCCAATCACGCACGTAGTTACAAAATTCCAAAATTTAAATGGTAAATTTTGGCTAAGTAGAATCTCAAATTATATTTTCCAAATAATTAAATAGTTAAGAAAAGTAAAATGTGATAGTAAAGGTTTGGAAATTCTGAAAACCATTACACTTTTTTCCATTAAAAGGTCAAAAATATTTAGTTGGAAAAAAAATTATACGTTTGGAAACCACTACATGAGATGAGGATATTGAAATTGAAAGACCCAAAACTAATACACCCCTTATTTTAAAACCATGATACCTAGAAAGAGATGATATTTTTTATCCCCAAATAAATGAACCCCCACTAGAAGAGAGAACTATAGAGACACATAAACATAGGCCTCCCAAAACATATTCTATGATAAAATCAATAAGCCAAACCCAAAACCCTCTTGGAAAACCAAGACACCTAATATAGAAATTATCAAGTCTTGTAACGGATCCCTTGGAGAATTCATTATAGAACCCAAAAACTAGGTTATCCAATTACCTTAATTGGTGTCAAGTGGAGAAATACCAAAAATTTACCAACAGTGAACATATTAAACAATGGTTTTCCTCAAGATCATCATAAGTTGGTATCCCCACCATATAACGACTCAAAATAAACGTTGATTTCCAAAATAATAACAACTCACAATTCCAAAACACTATTTCATAATAGTATGAAGACTTAACACCGAAACATACAATGCAATAGTATAATATATGAAATCAATGAGACCCATATTTGGGTCTTCGTGTCATTAAAAAACCAACTAGCATAGTCCAATCCCAAATACTAGGGGACTAAAAGGTAGAGGTTAAACTAAAAACCAGGCAAAATCAATATTCATAATTTATTTAAAATATAGGAATCTATAAATAGTTACATTAAAAAAACCCTTAAATATATATCTACCAGAAGAAAAAAAACAAAAAGGGTTTCAAAAATAGACAACCATGGGATGGGAAAAACTCAAATGAAATCTTCTCTTTCATCGAAGAAATTTTTTTTTATAAATCAAAAACTCCCAAAAAAATTCCAATGCATGAAAATATTAACTCTGCGACCTATGTATATAGTTCCATGGTCGTGATGCATCTTCTTCACTATAATCAATATATTATATTCAATGATAGAAACGTACTCTTTAGATAGAAAAATTTGTATAACCCCATTCAGGTGACCAAAATAACCACAACAAATGAAAAAAATTATCATAATCTAACTATGATTTAGGAATTGAATGTTTATTTTTTTAATGAATGTGTTAAAAACCATGAATAAATACATGTGGTCTAATGTCAGAAATAGCCTCAGCTCCACCACTAAATTTAGAGTCTATGTAGAGTTATCATTGGGATATCCTAGAGAAAAAATTATTTATATTTTCTACAATGACTCCTACCACATAAAATCTTACAGGCTCAAACCACTAAACGATGACCAACACCGATTTGGAAAACAATCCTTCCCCTAGGTTAACAATAATGGTTACCCAAAGACAAAAAATCACTGTTTACAAGGTCTCCTTTTGGGATACTCTATTAGAAATTGTCATAAAATTGAATCAATATTAATCACATGAAAAAAATAAATATCTCAATTATAAATCAACATAAAAACACCAACTACTATGAATACGAAGAATGTGAAGAATGTCAGGGGAGAAAAAAACCCATGATATGAACATCAATCGTTTTTCTTTTTAGCCTCAATCCATTCCATAATAATGATAAATTATAAAAAATCACTTATCAGATATTCAAAATACTCAGGAAACCCACAATCAAAGCCTATATCGTAAGAACGATCGAACCAAAGATCCATCTATTTGTTGGTTTGTTTGTGTTCATCATTTAATCTAACAATTGGGAAAAAAAATCAAACAACATGCCCTACCTCTAGGTTTATTTTTTCTCTATATAGGATTGATCGTTTCATTCTCACTATTGTTGAGATCGGTCAAAAACATCATATGTCGATCTCCAATTCAAGCTCCATCACCATTTTCAGTCGATTGAGCCCTCTAGGGTTCTCTCTAGAGCCTCCAAGATATTAATGTGTTATGAACCTATCCCTGTACCCCTTCATTGATGAATAAAATAAAATAATAATCATTTCATCCCCACAAAATGTTAAAATTAAATAAACTCCTATTATATTTTATTTATTTAAATGCTAAACTACATTTCATAGTTGACCCTCACTAGCTAACCTTAGGTCGTACCTAAGGTAAAATCACTACTCTAAATGTAACAGTTAACTCATATTTTTGTCCTAGAACCCTTTTATATGTTACTCTACATTTGCCGGAAAACTTCACATGCATTCTAATTAATATATTTCAAGCATTTATTTCAAGAACACTGGGCCTCAAAATTTGGAGTCGTATCAAATCATTATCTCATGATAATTGAATAAAATATTTTAAAGTAATAAAATAGAAATCATGGACATTACATTCTCTCTACAATTGGCATTCACATCGCTAAAAAGGCAAGAAAACAAGGATAGAAAAAATGTTGTGGGTACTGCACATGAATCTGAGCCTCCCACTCATATCTGCTCTCCTGAGGATTCGTGTACTTCCAAAAAACATGAATCAAGGTAATATTTCTCTAATAATGTATCATCTCCTATCAATCGTTGATCTTCATTGGGTACTCCAAAAATGCATCACCATCCTAAATATACATCTCACCCAAGTTGAGGACATGCAATGGGTCATGCACGTACCTTCGCATCTTCGACATGTTGAAGATGTCGTGTAACTAGTCTAACTGCCGAAATGTAGTCAAGAAGTACAAGACCTCAGTAATAATATTCAATATCTAAAAGGGTTGATAACAAAAATAAATAACCAGATGTCATGTTGAATTATCTATAATCCCCATTGAGTTGAAACTCAAAAAAATACATGGTATCCTTCCTCAAAATAAAATGGAATCCACCGCCTATCAGTATAAAACTTATGATGGCTCTAGGAAGTCTTCATCAACTCTTGGATGATCCAAAACTTCTCTGTTGTAGCTCTCACCAACTCCTGGTATATGAGTGTAGACTCTATTGGGACAGTCCCATAAAGAGTTGACCAATAGGGTGGATTATATAAATCCATGAATGGTGCCATACAAATGGATGAATGGAAGTTTTTGTTCTCTGAATACACTACTGGAGGTAGGTTATCCTCCCAACTATAGCTGATGTCTAACATAAATTCCAATAACAAGTCCTCCAGGACCTAATGGTCTGCTCCTTTTGTCTATTTTTTCAGGGGTGAAATGATCATCATGGTATGAAGAAATTGTCGATCAAACTATTTCATGAAAAACTATCTCCTGCATATATATGCATCCTCTGATCTCTACTATAATCTGTTCCTGGATAGCTAGGATGTCATCTGGATTGGTGATTTAGTCAATGATCACTTAGATAAAATCATGTACCATGGGAATGTGTGGTTAATCTGGAATGAAGTCCATCAGTATCCCTTCCCGCTTCTATTGTGGTGCCTCAAGTGGATTGAGCTAAACCCAATAAATCCCAGTTCTCAAGTTTCATGTTTTGGAACATAATACATTGACAAATAAACTCTGCCACTTAATTCTTCATCCCAATCCATGAAAACATACATCATAGGTCCACATAAATCTTCACGACTACATTATGTACCACCAATGGGGAGATATTAATCTACCATGGAACCCCCTTCTACAATGCTATCGGTACAACTATGTGTCCTCTGAAATAGAATATGTGCTCCCCACTATTTGAGTATCCATTAGATGTGTGCCCTATAGATATTTGAGCACATAGAGTCTCACCATCATTATCCCCACGATGTCCATCCCAGACTCACAATAAGAGTGGAGGGGTATCAACCCTCGACTAGAGGTAAGATACTCCATATCCATCCACAAAGGATAACTATAATGAGTCCAAATAATCCAATGCCTCATTCATCAACTGTGAATATGATTTCTTGCTAAGGGAAACTGACACCATGTTCTCCCTCTCAGGTGTATAGATAATATTAGATTCATAGTCATATAGGAACTCTATCCATTGAATATATTTCAATTTTTGATCCCTCTAAGAGAATATATATTTTAGACACTAGTGATCAGAGTAAAAGAAAAACCAATCTCCCATCATGTGGTTTCACCACATATTCAATGTGGTGTCTACCATAGCCAACTCAAAATCACGGGTCTCATAATTCTGCACATATGGACTCAACTTGTATGAACCATACAAAGTCCGCCCATGTTGTTGCATCTATACACATGCAATTTAGTTTATTGATGCATCACAGAACACTATGTACTTATCACCCTCCCCTGAAAATGTCAAGACTGGAGTGGTCGTCAAACTCTTCCTCAACTACTAGAAAGCCTCCTGGTAAATCTCTATCTGGAAGAAATGATTCCCCTTTTGATTCAAAGATATAATGGGTGAGGATTTTTGGGGGAAATTAGTTATGAATATATGCTAATAGAATTTCAGCCAATGTAATCTCTGCACCTCTATCATGCTCCAGGGATGCTCTAATGGTAACAGTACCTCAAGCATGGATGATTCCACTACCACTCAATCTGCTATGAAAAAAAGTCATAGAATGTGGACCTATGTAAACTATAACATGATCATAGAGTGCTTCCAAAAGAGTTGGTGCTATCATTGTACGTCCAGAACCATGATTATGTGTCTCGAGTGATCCTCTTCAGATTTCGATTACATAAGGTTATTTTTTATGAAGTCTTCCATGAAATGGTCTATGTATGGATAAAGATCCAGTTAATGATTCCCATTAACACTGGAGGGGAATGAGTCCATCCAAATAACCACACCATGTCCTAATAGAGTCCATAGAATCATCTGAAGTCTTTTTTTGTTATATCCTCTTCCGGTAATCACAAATGTTGATAACTTGATCAATTTTCAAACGTTGGGAACCAACCTGCCCCTCTCAACTGATCAAAGAGTTCATCGATCCTTAGTACATCATTAATTTTCTTCATGGTCACCTAGTTCAAGTGTTGTTAGTGCACAAGAAAACCTCAAACTCCCATATGCATTTTTGGATGGGGCCACCTAAGCGGAAACACTAGGTCTCTTGAATCTATTATTCTACATGAACTCCAACTGCACCCTCATATCACAAAGCTCTACGGGACCCATCTGATATGATGGTGATGGTATCAGTGCCATACTAGTGTGTAAGTTGAGGAAAAATTATACCTCCTAGTGGGTAGGTAAACATAGTACATCTTATGGATATACATCCTCGTACTCCACCAATACTACTGGGAACCAAAACCTATTAAAATTTTATTCTAAGCGGGTGATTCTAGCCAACTCAAGAGTAATCAAATACACCATCCTATGATATATTCCATCCAGTTCTATATGGGGTATCTTTTAAATGACAATGGAAACCCATGTTGTGTTACTATGGAAACATTGCAACCTTGTCCTAAAACAGTCAATTTGGGCATGAAGTTTGGATGACCAGTCTATTCCAAGAGTGAAAATATAATCCCTCCACACTTCCATAAAGTGTTTAAAACCAAGCACAAACTTCAAAAGTTAAGGCCACACAATCAGAATATATGTTTTAACATCAAGCCGCCTCTTGTATGTTTCTCCAAGAATAAGGGTCGAGTCAACAGTTCAGCTAGAATCTCTTTATATCATACAAGACATGTATAGAGAATAAAATGACTACCACCTATGTCTATTAGTACTATATATAATTTTGAAAAGACATAAATCATAACACAAATTGTCCTTGAAGTACCTGGTCCATATACCTTAACTCCATGTCGTTGTCCCCAACCTTATCTTCAATCTCTTTGATCCTATCATGGACCACCAGGGGGGTGGTGGTGATAAGTTAATACACTGACCCCTCTTGGTCCTCTCCTTGATCATATTTCAGATAAGTATCCCTATGTATCTACATTCTATTTTCATTGTCCCATCCTATGTGCTCCAATGACTATCTCCTTATTAAAGGCTCAGTGGGTCAGTGACACTTGAGCGAGGTTTCCCCTTCCAACCCATAAATAGAACCGCCTCTCTATAGACTGACTGTACTCACTCTGTGAGCCCTAAAATGACAATCCTCTATCATGTGAGCTACTACTAAAAAATATTCCACATCTGGATCCCTGAGACTAAGGTCGGAACCAATTTTCCTGGGTCTCGACACATGTTCGTCAACTAATTACTATCATCTGTTCTATATTCTAATCCAAGAAGATTTCTACCACCAAATCTCTCTCAAGCACCCCACATAAGTCAAATTTCGTAGTTGTACAATGTTGGCTAAGATGTATGAACACAAAACATTATCTATGGTACATGACCTAATGTACTTATATCTATCCATATCCATCGAGTATCTAGAATGGTTGTTGAAACTTGAGGAATAGTTAGCCACTGTCATGAAACCCTTCTAGAGCTGAATAAAATCATATATACAACTATCTATTAGAGTAACTAGTGATAACTACTCCCTAAATAGATTGTATAACTTTATCTAGGAAGGATTCTCCACGTTGTGAGTCTAGATAACCAAGCAATACTGTTATCTTATTGATCCCTATTGAAGGCTCGTTTTCAGGACCACAATCTAATTGGTTGTGGTCCTTACTAGATGGAATGATCTGGTCACTACCTCACGATAGCTCTCAGTCACCTGATGGATGATGAAAACGCAATTATTAATGGGTCTATTTCATTGAAACAGAAGGAGAGTTCTTAGACTACACTCATTTTCGGCAGGTACTACAATACCATGTGCTTCTCCCATGGTGGTGTTATAGTTGGTGCACCACATTGAGGCATCGCCTGTAGAACCAGTCCCTATATTTAATCCTCTTCACTGAGAGGGGAATCCTCATGATTAAGATGTTCAATCTTTGATGGTATGAATCTTGGGTGTATCGAGTACAAAAACAGGATGTAATACTATCAATGAGTATATCTAGAGAGCTGTCTCGAGAAGGAAATAGAACCACAACCCATTACTATATGATGCATACACCATTACTTTCCCTGCAACAAGTTTTCCCATGTACTGAGTTGAAAATAAGGTTATCATAGTCATACTATAAATATATGTTGTCCTCACGAACCAACACTAGTGTCCTTATCCTAAATGCTAAATGTGAAACACTTAACATTGTTTTCCCAAACCAATCTCATTGAATCATGATACAAATGTCAAAGTGACCATCCTTGATACCACTTTGTCTCGACCGATACATTTGGGATCTATTCTTCCACTCCCAATTCCATCCACGAATAGGAAATGGGATGGTTACTAGAACCTAGTGGGAATATCTCTATCATTGGAGGCATTTCCTATATACTAGTACACAAGCTCACCTCTCAAATCCTTCAAATTCTGAAATTTAAAAACAAATCAGAAAAAAATGCATTCATACCACTATCCAAACAAATATAAGATGAATGTATTGTTAATAACGTTATAGTTATATCATCCAAAATAAAATCCCACCCAATGTTAGTATATGTGAACTACAAAGTTCTAGGTATATACAAAATATTTTTTTGTACTTTTTCATGAAGATGTAGGAACATATTGGGCTACATGAACACACAATGATAATTATTGTCCTTATCATCCCTTGACTCAATCAAAATGTCTCTCATCTGTACAAGAGATGACATGTGTGGGAAAATACTGTGTACGTCTGACTATAACAATACATAGTAAGACACCCCAAAACCACAGTTAAATACAGAAAGAGATTGGTAATTTTATCTATACAAAATATATCTTAACAGAACATATAATAAGAAAATCCAAATATTCTAATACCAAGACTTTTAGTCTACAAATAAGTCACACCCACCACATACCCACACTAAGAAATCATTATAATGATTGAATACACTACTCATCCAAGAAAACATTCTCTGGAGTTTGATATCCCGGATTACATCTTCCTGGGTAGTATTATTCATTAGAAATTGTTATTAGACTTATATTCTGATGGATCTAAAGATATTCACAATAAACATTTGAGGATCACCACCATGGACATGGGGTGACACCATGATCTCCATCTGGATTATCATTCTATATAGTGGATCGAATCCCAGTGAATTTGGTTATTTAAATACCAAGGACTCTACCTAGGGCACAATGAATGAATAGATAATCCTGTTGTGAGCCTCTCTAAGGGGATTTTAATTTCTCTATCTATAATGTCCTCGTGAAGTGATCATACTCCTATGAGTATGAAATGAAACAAAACAACCATCAGGAAAATGACCAAGGTCATTGACCCAAACAAATATAGTACAAGATACGTTGGAGAAGAAATTCTAGAAATGTATAAAAGGGGTACACAGTGTGTACTGGGGTCACAAATCTTGTCGCTTTCCACATGAATTTATCATGTACAATAGTTCATGTTGTTTCGAACATGCCTTTTAAAAGATGGGTACATGACGTGTATAAGAATCACATGCCATGTACTTCAATCTAGGGTCCACCATTGTAATCTGGCCTTTCAATAGTACATGGTGTAAAGTCGTGTCTTCTAACATGTGTACCAATACATAGGGTAACCCATGTAACTGGTCTAGGCCATGCTATGTGGTTTGTTACACACTATGTAGGGAACCCCTGTAAACTACCCTATTTCCATGTATCTCTTGAGATATACACCAAGACTCAGTGAAGGGTACACACACCAAGTGATTGGGGCCATGTGTTGTTTGACACTTGAATGCCTCTTGAAACCCTAGCCATATCTATTTAGGGGCCACTCGCCATGTAGATGGAACTACACACCGTGTAAATCATGTATTTCTTGAACTATCATTATTTATACGTGTGTCCCATCCAATCCTCCATTATATGATCAAATATTCCATTTATCTCAAAATTGGATATCCATAGTCATCACGCCATTGTAACAAAAAAATCAGTGTGTTCTAGTCATTCTATTTTCTAAAAAAAAACCGATTTTGATAACCCACACAAAACTATCTCAAAGAACGGGATCTACCACATCACCTTGATATATCCTTCACCATTGTAGGAAAACAATAACCATGTCATCATAATTACATATCTTCAATTTAATCTCATTGGGATGATAAATAAAGGTTCAACAAAAACCATTCGTATACCATGAAGAAAGTGAATAACATGATGAATATCATGGGGGAAAACTTGACGAACATCCATAGTTACAAACCATTATCGTTGTTTGTTTTGGCCTTGATCCATTCCATATTAAAGATCAATAATAACAAATCAGTTATCAGTAACCAAAACCCTGATAAACAGCTAAAATCATAGTCCATCCATCAAGAATGAGAGAACCACTGATTAAATAGTTTTTTGGTTGGTTTATGTTTGTTGTAGAATCTGAGAACATGGAAAAGAAATCAAAAAAATCACCCTAACAATGTGTTTGAATGTTCACTGAAATTGATCGATCATCATGTCACTGCCATTGGCAAGGTCTTTAAAAAAATAGTGTTCGTTGATCTCGGATATAATCATAATCATTATTTTTGTCTATTAATTTCTTTATAGTTCTCTCTACAACCTTCAAGAAATTCCAAGGTTATGTTCCTAACCAAGGATCCTTGCTGAAAGTAAAATTTAAATGGAAGGTCACTTCATTAAAACATTTTTAAAAAAAATTCTTATTTTATTTTATTTATTTAAATGAAAAAACCTACATTTCATAGCTTACCTGTGTCGGTCAATGTTCTGTCAAACCTACGATAAACATGTTATTCTAAAGGAAACTATGCCCTTGGATTTTTGATCCGAGAACCCACATATATAATATTTATATTTTTTTAATAAAAATTAATTTTCATGCTATTTAATTTGTTTAAAATATTTCATAAATTAATTTTGGGAACACTGAACCTTGAATTTTCACATCTTTTTAGCACCCTGTCAAAAAATAATTCAATATAAAATT
The DNA here is from genome assembly GCA_963277665.1 of Viscum album. NCBI lineage: Eukaryota > Viridiplantae > Streptophyta > Magnoliopsida > Santalales > Viscaceae > Viscum > Viscum album. The sequence goes on from OY728142.1 coordinate 1,057,896,024, forward strand.
TAAAAATAATACAGAGGAAATCTGTGACATTACATTTATACCCATGAAAGTATCTTCCTCAATCGATATAAAATAATATGTTAATTTTTTTTAATTATCGTTGTTTTTTTAAAGATAAATTTATAAAAAATGTTATCCAAGAATGATTTTATAGTCATTACAACATAACCATGAAAAATATTCAAAATAAAATGGTAACAATGTGTACTTCATGTAATTTAATTTCAAAATTTTGCAAATTATTTGTGAAGTAAATAAGGGAACATGGAAACAGTTATGTTATATTTGAGTTGGATTGCTGAAGAATATATTAGTTAATAAATATTTATCATATCTTTTGAAGAATGGTACTCACAAAATGAAATTTTATTATATACATCAATTTGATGATGGTTGTATAGGAAATATAAACAATTATTCTTATATATATTGTATCATGTCAATAATTTTTTCAAAAACAGTTTTTTAAAAAATAAATAATAAAATAACCATGTTAAAACTATATTTTGAATTTGATATCATATAAATTATGATAAAAAAATAATTTAATGGGAAAATAACATAAATTCTCATTGAAAACTATTTTTTAAACTATTTGGTTAGCTACAAACTAACATCAAACACTATGGTGAATCCATGTTTACGATCCCATAACCCCTATGGTTTTTAAGTTATTTCCCCAATAAAATAAATATTAATAATGTAAGGATTTCTATTAGGGGATACTAGAAGAATACATAATATACACGGGTTAGGGATCTTGATGCACATATGATGGAATAATAATTATAGACTCATATAATCCTAGTGGGAGGAGTAGATCAAGAGAAACATGTTGGGTAGGAATTTATAACAAAAGTTGTGTTTTATGTTTACCATGGTCGGTGATATATATATTATTCTTTGAAAATAAATGTTCCTTCAACGTATAACTAAATTGAATCATTCTAAGGATTACTAAATTGAATAAATTTGTTATATTGGCTCTATATATCGGGGCACCTAGACTCTATATTTTTTACGCTTCAATTACTTGATATCATTGAAGACTATTCAAGAGGGATAAGAAGATAGTGGTAAAATCCATTTTTAATCATTACTGATTTAATTATTGAATAGATTACTTTTGGAAAAAACATATTCCATAATTATCATGACTTAAATACATTGGAATAATAATTTTCAAATGATATTTCAATGATCATCATATGAGGTTATAAATTTACAAGGATAACTGATTTATAATAAAAATTATGGAATATGTATTTATGTAATTTATAAATAGATAACCTTTGATATTCTTCTAATATGAATCACTAAAGTGGTTGGGTGGCATCAATAAATGAAAATAAACTATATATATTCCATAAATTGTTTTATGAATAATATTTCAAATTGATAATAAATTATTCGTTTACAATGAATGAGTGAAATGTGACTCTAACTAGTTTGTCGGATCCATATAAGATATCAATATAAATATATTGATAAAACTTGGAATAATATTTTATGTCATAAATTTATTTAAGACTATTTAATAATATTTCATTATATATGACATGTATTTGTGACTGTTTCCTCAGAAAAATTTCCAACTAAATATATAAATGTTTTTTATAATATATTAATATTATATATATTAATACATTATTGAAAATATAAATTTAAGGAATTCATGGATGATTTTATATTGGCATATAATCCCATAAGTTGAACATTAATTTTCATAGGAATATATTTTTTAATTTAAAAGTATAACTTGATAAATTCATGGTGTCATGAGATGTTATAATACTAGTGATCAAGTGTATTTAATTAATTTATTCTTATTAACCAATTTGAAATATTATAAAAAAATTTATTGTAATATATATTAAACATTTATTTCAGTTGTGGTTTCCATATCATAAGGATCAGATTATGTCGTGGATTGTAACGCGGCTTAAGGTGAGGATTTCAAATTCTATTTTCTAATATTTTATTAACCTAAAGGAAACCCTTTTATCATTAATATTATAATATTTAAATGTGGAATTTGTTATTATTTCATGATTACGAAATTATAAAAAGATGTGGATACTGGATTTTTTAACTACATTAGTGATTCATTCATGGTAATAATGTTTCATTAAGCTGACTTTACACAGAAAAATGTAAATTTAATAATACCTAGAAATCAAATATACTACTCTTTGTATCTGTATACAAAACAAATCCAATCATGTTTATCATTTGAGAAATAACAAGGAATTAGAAGTTGGATCTTGTTTGAGTAATAGTTAGCTGGATCTGGTTCTATTGAACTAATTACACAATACATTAGATATGAAAAGAATAATAATTTGAATGTATAATCTCATATTATTTTTTTCTAAACATAATTAATATGATAATTTATATGATTATCTGTCACTTTGAAAATCTCAAATAAGTTCACCATAATGATGGAAACCAAGATGTTATATGGAATATTCTTATTCCAAATTAAATTGTTTGAAATATATCTATATTATGTAATATATTGTGTTATATTTTATTTGTCAGTACTCATAAGTAGACAAGTCACCTTCTCATTAATATCTAACAGGGAAATATCCCTAATAGGATACTATACGAATAAACCCAACTGTATAATTCTATATGATTAGGTGTCATAAAATATTAATATCTAAGAGAATATGTAATTTCCTTATAATTCATGTTTTTTATTTATTATTTTCATGAATCATATACATTGACAAACTAACCTAAATCATTGTGAAATATTAACAAGGGATATAGGGTATAATAGGTGTTCCTTGAATGACATTTAATTAATTGAAAATTTGAGTTAGGATTTACCACTTCTACATTTAATGATGTTGTTATCATAATCCTCTAATTGAAATATAACAAAAAATTTAAATTCCATTGACATGGTGTAATGATAAAAATTATAGAATTCCAATTATAGGTGTATGAAGTATATATATTGATGAAACATGTGAGAAACCTCCATGATAAGATATTCTGATAAATGGACTATATTATATAGTTATTTTTCTTGTGTCGTAATAGAGGTTATTAAATTAAATTATTTCTCTTGGGTACTTAGACCCATTGATAGATAGTAATATTGCATATTATACAAGATCACATTATTTCAATGAGAATGAACCTTAGATGGGTATAGATTTGTTCTTTCCAATTTTGGAAATTAAATTCTATTTGAATATAATAATTAGAATAAATATTCTTCTTAAAAGATAAGAATAATTTTATTAATGATTTTTCGGTCACAAATATTATTCACAAGGCCCTAAATAATTATTTTTTCATTGATAAATAATTTATTCTATTATGTGAATATTATATATATATATTTTTAGGCATTGAATAGAATATTTATTTAATTTGTTGAATAATATATATGATATCTAGAAAATATGAATATAAAATTTATTTATAAATATATAATTTATATTCCAATATAATATGTTATTTGATAAATGTAAAGTAGGATTAGTAGAGAATGTATGAGTGAGTATAAATATTATTTTACATGTTGTCAAAATAATATTTATCAATGTTGCAGTTTGTGTACAACCAAAAATATTAATATAAATTTTATTATTTTAAATGGGATTTGATAAGGGTTATTATATTATTTATGTTTTTTGGGGAAATTAAATAACATTTTTTCATATAAAATAACTTTATAAATAAATGGGTATATTGTTGTGTATGGTCATTCATGAATTTGGAATAGTTTCACACCTGGAATTTATCTCTACATTTCTCTATCTCTCATCCTCTTATAAATTATAAGAACGAAATATAATATGTCAATCTTGAGGGAACAATACGAAACCAAATGACAAACAAAATTTTATAGATTTTCCATACTAGAACAGAACATTCCATTAGTGATGTCCAGAGATACATGGATGGCACATGGATCCATGCTACATGATATTATATTTGGTCACCCTAAATTTAATGATGGTAATATGAAGAGGGTTTTAGATGACGAGATATTAAATAGAAAGAATCTATTATGATGTATTATTTATTGAATATCATTCAATTACATGTAAATTTATTGTACATAAGATCCTCTCTGGATGTAGTGATTCGATGTTAATATTTAATGGGATAATTTTATTGTACAATATGTTAACATTTTGACTAATTGTTGAAAAATTCCGAAAATATGAATGAAATCTTAACTTTTATTATCCTAAAGGTTCTCCCAATATGCCATAAACCTTAATGTTATATTAGAGTAGTCATGTATAAATATATATTTTTTTTATATTTTTACCAAATATGTGAAATAGATGATAGATAATTCATTATTAGATTATTATATCTTTCATGTGACATTTATTTAACATCATTTATTACATTTAATTGTCATCATTAATGATTTATAATTTCATTAATACTAACACAAGATATATAATGACCATAGGTTCAACTAAGAGGTGAAACTGTTTTCGTATGGTTTATTGGGATATAGACCATGTATCTAGAGTATACTCTATGTAACCACAATCATAGTACATGGATGTTTGACATGAAACATGACATGTTGAGAGGCAACTAAACACGGGGTATTTATTTCAAACCATGTGTTAAGTTGAACATAATTGAACAAATTTTGTTACGTTACACAACATGTTGCAGGTGTTGACATGATGTAGTATTCATCGTTTAGTGAAATCATTCATTATAAATATGTTTTTGAATAAATTATTTCCTACAGTGTGATTATATAACACATAAAAACACATTATAGGTAGCTTGATAACATGAAATTCAACTCATCAATTCCAATATTCAATGAACAAGCCGATTAATTCAAAATTATGAATTGGAACCAAGGAAGAAGAACATGTTGTCTGTAATTAGAGTTCATTTTATGTGGTTCAGCATGTGAGGAATGTAATATGTCATTTGAAATTTTACTTGGACAACATAAAATAGAATCACATGATATGTATCAAGTTAGTACAATCATTTTTTCCATCTAAGTAACATGTTGACTCCCCATGTGATTATACTGAATAATGGAAAATCAAGGAACATGATGAGTTCTAATTAAGTACACATCTTCTGTGACACAATAATTTTAAAAATAAATTATATTTAAATAAGTATCTATAGAATTAAAATCAAATTTTCAAGTAGGAACTATATTTATTAGACCTTTAGGTATAGTTTTGATGTATTATTAAATACTCATTTATTTTATTTCAAATTTATATTAATATTTTTCCCCATTTTATGGTTTGAGAATATATTTATAAATAATATATCTAAGATAATATAGATGTTCATTAAGATAGAAATAATTTAATAATTAATCAATAAAAGAACTTTTACTATCATAATAATGAAATAATTGGAGTGAATGTTTACTAATGTAGTTTGGTGTATTCATTGAATGTGTAAGATTTTATTTGAGCTCTGACAAGACTAGTGTTTATATTGGTTTTATTTTACTTAATGTATTTCATGTGTTCTGAAATTATTTATAATTAATTTAAATATGTTAATATATTAGTCATCCCTCCATATTTTATTTGTATAACCAATGTTTCAATGGTTATTTTTGTAATTACCGTTATATAATCTCTTAGTTCCCCCACCGAATTTTTATTTGAAATCATTTATAATAAAAGGAGTTTCTCAATGCACATGGAGGTAGTTTAGGGCGTTAGTGAGAAAAAAATCAACCATGGTGATAGAGTGGTTGATATGAGGAATACTACCCTTCCTTCCAACACTAGCACAATATTATTTCCCCGAGGGTCCATAGTTAGTTTTTTAATCACATAATAAATCAAACATTATATTATATAATGATCAATACATATATCTATTCCTTTGATTAAATATTTTTATTTTTAAATTTTAAAGATTCAACACATTTATCAAAAAAATGACCAAATATGAAAATTACTATGTGGTTGAACAACTCGCTTGGTACAAATATTTTGATAAGGGGTATTCCTATGAACTATTTGGTTTTAAATTAATTTTTTTAAACAAGTGGAGTAACCAATTTATACTAATTATTACACAGATTAAAGGGATTATTAAGAATAAGAATTATTTTATAGAACAAGGATACCACTCCATTGATCAAGAATCAACAATATTATAATTATCATAGATCAATATACCTAAATAATTATTAGTAAATGATAATTCCCTGACATGGGTTATGATAATGGGAATATGTTTCATTTACAATTGAATTTATGAGTAACTAATTATTCCAAGTCCATTGGTGAGAGCTATTAGGACCTGATAAAATAGTTAGTGACATAATAAAATTAAATTTAAAATGTCTCTGTTTTTGTAATAAATTATTTTTTAGTCACACATTTTTATTTATTATTTAAATATTAAAAAAAATGCATGAAACCACTTCTAATACATATTAACATAGTTTGTGTCCTTAATGAAAAAAATCCCATATGTGGAAAAATTATATACGTGAGTCATTTTTATTAGACAATTTCCTTTATATGTTGTAATCCAAAGATCATGTTCTACATCCCCTAAAATATTGGAATGGAAAAAATAATTCCTACAAGTAATATATTGAGTATTATTCAAATGAATATTTTATTGTATTAATACATACATCAAGAGAGTTTATGATACAACATAATGAAATTTATATTTAGAGCATAACATCTCATTTTTTCACATGATAAACAGAATTAATTATCTGAAATAAATAACATTATCAATACATTGCATATATGTAAATTTAATTAAGGTAATTTAGATACTAATAATTATTTCAAAATATTGTGTTACACTGATTAGTTAGTGAAATTAGGCATTAATATGTTTAATAAAGTATCCATTAAATATATTTTATTTTCATGATGTCAAATTATATAATTATTAATGCATAAATAAATTCAATATATCTCTCATGAAATGTTTTTCCATTTTTTATCCAATATGATACAGATTGGATGATATTTTTTTCAATCACTCATCGATAAAATTTAAAAGAAAACATTAATGAATACAAGGATGATTTGAATCTGAAATATCATTTCAAAAAAAATCATCATAGAGAAAAAATATTCAACGGTAGAAGAATGAGTATGGGAAAATTGCTTCTTTTATTGAAATAATTATTATTGTATCATTAATATAATTAAATTAAAAATCAATTCATATAATCAATTATTTCTAAATTCATCATGTTAAATTTCACAACATGTTATTTACACTAAAATATTTTTATAAAATAAATGTTTTTAAATATAGAAAATAATAAATATTATAATGTTCATGGTATAAACATAAAAGTATAAGGAAAATGTAATTTTGTGTATTATCAATGAGGATTTCACTACAAATAATTAGCGAAAATGGATTAATTATTTTTTTAATAAAAGTTACCAAAACATTTTAATTAATTCCCATGAACACAAAACAAGTCAATAATTCACATTTTGAATAACTATTTTTATTGCACATTAATACAACACCAGTGGTTAAAAATATATTCAATAACATATATCCATTGTAATTAATTATGAATATATAATATAATACATTTAAGCAATGGGGGAATTAAAATTCAATTTTATGTAAAATTGAAATTACATGGCTATTTGTATTCCCATAATAGAGTCTTAGTCTCAATTTTACATTGATATTTGTTATAAATACAAAATATATATCTTCCATTAGTTATAGAACGAATTTATAAATAATATTACATCGAAAATATTCTTCTGTTAGGTTAACATTTTCCTTTATTACATCTTAAAACTAAATTTTTTTTCATATACAACAATATATTCCCTTGTTAAAATTAATAAATTCTCACGGATGTAAATTAGAGAACAAGTAAATGATTGAGTAATTCATAATTATTTTTTCATTCAATATATTATCCATGTAATCAGTGATCATACGTATGGTGTTAAGGTAATCCCATATTCACATTTTCTTATATACATCAATGACATGTTGGTAGTAAAATGATGAACATTGATGATTCTTAAATATAATAATTAACCTCCATAATCTCTTCTATGACTTTTTTTTAAAATATATATTAAGAAAATAAAATATACCAACTATATTATATTATGGATATTATAGTTTAAATTTAGTATGAAAGATTTCTTATTTCTTGTTGAAAACCGTTTTGTAAAATTTCCCTTCTTCTACAAATGATAATGAAACTCCAAGTTGATTATATGATAATGATCATATAGCCATTATGTAGGTTAAAGTCTAATCCAAACCAATTAAATATTATTACAATATACCTATATATTTAATGATATTTGGAGAACACATATCTTCAATTGGATTAAGAACTAGATGTGCTTAGGTTGGAATAAGAGTATTGGACTCCATTAGGAATAGTTGGAGGATTAGTTCTAGAGACACATAGTGCAGTGGAAATTTTAAACAAATAAGGGTTTTCTATTCAATACAGTGGGTGATAAATATATTATTATTTCAAAATAATTATTCCAACAAATAATATTAAAATAAAAAAATTAATAATTAAAAAGAATAAATAAATTCAAGTAATGAAATCCATATATCTTGATTTTGGGACTCTGTATTTCTAATGTTTCTTTGACATCATACTGATAGTGAGTATTCAATATAAAATGGGAATTTAAGGAATAAGACTATAATACTAAAAAATTATTGATTATTTTTAATGGTTTAAACTATGCATAAACATATAAACCAACCATCACGATCAATATCCTTTTGAAATCAACATGTGAAATAATAAATCTATTATCATCATGCATTTTTATTTATTCTAAAGGACTCCTTATTTAGACAAAAAAATATGGATCAAGACTATATTAAACATTAAAATGATGAATATATGTTGAATGTCTACAAATAATAACTAGAAATTCTTAGTGACATCAATAAATTCAAATAAGATATTTGAACAAGATAAATTCATTTATGAAAAAATATTGGAATATGATGATAAAATAGTTGTTTTGAATAAATTATTGATATTTTTCAATATAGATTTATTGGGTGTGGTATAATATTTACTTATAATATGTTTTGAAAAAATATGGAAAATAAATGATATATCTTACATTGTTTTTATGAAGATGGAATGAAGTTTTAAATGTATAGATTATAGTAGTTCATATGTTATATTGAACAATATCTATAAAAAAAATCAATGATGTTTCCAAATGTATTCATTTTACCTATATATATATTGTATTAGAAAATAAAATTTCATAAAATTAAAAATATAATTTTAATTATCATATAATATTTCCAGTAGAACATTAATGTGAGTATGACGTGACGATTAATATTGAAAAAATCCACATGATTATGTAAAATGATGATTAACCCAAGATATAATACATAATATTTTTTAATATCACAAATTAAATATTATTTTTATGTAAATATCAATCATTTACAACATAATTATATATAGATGAATGTAAAAATATACCAAAATATAATAAAAAGATGGATGAGTTCATAGTCTTATAGGAAATTTGAATGCAGGTGATTAATTAAATTGAACACATTTCATCACTTAATAAATCATTATCATTTATAAAATAGTATTCTATGTTAAAAATAATTTAATAATTATTACGTTATCTCGTTTTCATGTGAAAAATATATAAGTATATTATGGCATGTGGTGAAGCATTCCGAGAAATATATAAACATCCCATTCTGATTTTGGATTATATGAAAAGAAGGTTTTTTATAATTTCTATGATAATAATTGACTATGGAAATAGTCATAATATTATGATTTTCAAATAGGAACAAGATTTGGACCGTAAATTATATGACTACCGGAGGTATTTTCTCAAGGTAGTAACGTTGCGGTAAGAATATTACCCACATAGATGCGTTTTGTAACTAACCTTATTCATAGAAATGTTGTAGGGCTTTATGATGTATAAATAATTAGAAGAATAATGTTTATAATGTGAAGAATAACCAATATGTAGTAGGTGGAACTAGTGAAAGTGGGGGTCCTTTTGAGTTGGTTCCCTAGAACAGGATACATTATACCTTAGATTGGTTTTATATTTAAATAACTAAATATTCAATTAAATAACCAATAAAATATTAAATATTTATTTTAATTGAAATTTTGTATAATTACAAAGAGTATCTATTTAATTGAAATGGTCATTTAATTTCTCAACTATGACAACGACATTGAAATTCAATCATTTTATTCTTAAACTTATATCGATGTGAAGATAACAATCTATCAAAGGAAATATTGTATATTGATTGTTATCTGTGAGTACTCGTATGTATATAAGGCATCTTCCCATGAAGTTCACTCTTTTTCATATCCATTATGAGAGATAATGAGAACAATCCCACCATTCATAATATGAAATGTGTATCAGTAATTATATTTTATAATATGTGATGATTTTTAGTTGTATATAGTAATTAATATTATTATTACGTTTTTCATGAACTATGCAATTTGAAATACTGACCAAAACAATGAATCCAAATGTTCAAGGGATGTTAGGTATATTATGTGCATCCTGAATAACATATTATTAATTGATATATTAAGGAAATATTTTTCTATTCCATATTTATGAATTTTTATATCTTGTCCACTAGATTTAAATAAAATTACTGCATTAATTTTTTACATGATGTAACTATGTTAATTTCATATAGTCAAAGAAATAGGTATCATGAACATATGCTTATGAAAAATTTTTGCACCACGTTTGATGTGTTATTGTGAAAAAGGTATTATATTACACAATAAGTGATCATTTGTGAATTTTTATGTTTTGAAAATACCTGCATTCTCTTAGATTCCATGACATGTTTTGAGAAAATAATTGTGTATTCTTGGATATATCATCTAATTCAACATAAAATCCTACTGTATCACAAATGAAGTGTTTCTGTAGATCTCAATTGAATTATAATTTAATGTCATCATTATAATAAATAATATTTATAAGATCGATGATAAAAAAATTCACTACATTTTTATCCCAAAAATAATTTGTGTGGTAATAAATAATTATTTATTAAATAGTAAAAAAATTATTTATTTACATGACTTTTAAATAAATAATTAGTGTTCATATCTTGTATATGATATTTATTGTATATATTGAATGTTTTTTTGAAATATTTTTCATGATATTGATAATAGAATATTTATTTATCTATAAATTGTTCATCATATATTTATTTGGGTATTCAATAAATTTAATAGATGAAGAGTTGATAAATAATCATTCCATGAATGAAGGAGAATTTATAAATTGGTAATAAAAATGTATATCATTTTTCCATTAAATATTTTCAATAAATTAATAATAATATTTCTATTATATGTTTTGGGGTTAAATACGTTTTAATAGTTATTTTGGTGATATTGTATAATTTATAATATTTTTTAATTAATCCTAAACTATTTAAATAGGTGGATATGTAACTTGAGTAGGGTTAATTTCGAATCAAAAATAATTTGAAACTAATCATTTCTCTATAGATTCTTGCATATCACATAATTTGTTGAAGGTGGACAACAAGAGATATTTCTACAAGAATTAATGAAATAAACACATTCATGATGAATGAAAAAATATGATCAATTCACTACACTATTGAAAAACATCCCATAATTATTTGTCTATGATCAAAGGTCCAGATGTGGAAAACCACTAGAGGGGATCTACATTGGGTCATCTATCATCATTGATGGAAATATGAAAACTGTATCTGATGATCAAGAAAAATATATAATGATACTTTGGTGAAGTTTTATTTATTTATATATGATTAAATTATATATAAATATAACATTCATAAGTTCAAATCTTGGTACAATGATATATATGTAAATATTAGATAAAATATATTCATTGTAAATTATGTTTCGTATTTTAGAATTGGTGAAATATCATTAAAATCTGAAGAAGAAAAAAATTCATTTTTATTCACCCAATGGTTCTTCCGATGTGTCAAAAGCCTTAAAAAAATATTTTAGATGGAGTGTTTTTTCATCACATACTAACTTGGGAAAATAATTCACTCAGTTAATGGTCATAAACTGAGTACAAATGTGTCATTAGTTTTATGGTCATGTGAGGAAGACGATGGAAATATTCACAAACCTTACTTGACAATGTGTATGGTATATCATGAATTAATGTTGAGGATATCGAATCAACTAGAATAGTTTGATTATGGGTTGTGTAAATCACATCACAAGTAATTTGAATCATGGATTATGAGATTAGGGATTCTTTTTTAGAATCATAAAGAATCACAGTGTGCGGATGAGTACCCTTGATATGTTTTCTGGGCTAATTGGTATGACATGGTCCATTTTGAAACATAATGATTCATCTTGTGGATATGTTGGTGTATTGTGTGTATAATACATGTGGGATGTACATGAATAGTGGATCACATTGTCTATTGAATCCATATACACACCTCTCTATGGGTAATGAATGGTTTCAAATTATTAAATAACATGGTGACTGAAGTTTCTTATGGGGAAAAAGATATCCACAAATGGTTCTATGACCCTATATTCATTGTGTAATTTTAATGGAAAAAATTATCCATGTTAAAATATGTGATGGATCAGTGATCTTCTGTTTTTCTATTAACATAATAGTCTAACAATCCAAGAACATATTTTACTGGGTTCATCAGATAATAACTACAATATTTTCACATTTTATTATTTTTTCAATTTTTAAAAGGTTTTGAAGAGTAATGATTAGAAATAGATGTAATTTTTTTTCATAATGCCTGTTTCAATTTGATAATAAAATATATTATGTCTCATTAACCTTATGTTTAGGTTATTGTGATTCAACCGATAAAGGAATAGTGTTTAATTTTATAAAAAAAATATTTAATTTATTTATAATTTGACGTAAGGATGTGTGGACCATTCAATAAGGGAATTTTTGAAAGAAGAAACCATTTTGGATTTCCAAGGACATTTACACTCTAACACCCTTTATAATGGGTGAAACATATGGTATAAATATTGGCTCATGGTTTTCAGACCGGGATAAATGTTTTGGAATGGAAATGCTAGGTAAGGACATGAATAATTATAGGTTAATATACTAAATTTCAATGTTATTAGAGAACACAAGTTTTAGAGATCAATTATCAAGTAAAAATTTCCTCTTTGTGATTAGATAGAGGATTATAAGTATCATATAGAGCTAGAAAATAATATTAAATTAGTAGGCTCCCATAATGTTTTATAATATCCTATCAAAGTTTTTTGGGATGCTTCCAATGACATAAGACTATCATGACTTGAAGGGTTGTTTTTGGAATGATGTGTTCAAGAATGGAGATGGATGAATTCTAAGCCTTGGTTTACTATGTTTAATTCCTTATTATCTTTGGAAAGGAGAGATAATGGATGCTGATTTATTATATATATTTTCATGTATTGTGAATTCAACCATTATTTAGTTTGATGACACGTGAAATGGAAAAACTATTGAATATTTTAAAATAATATAAAAGGGAAAAAAATATCTGTAATTTAGGTTCTTGTTGTGAGGACCTTATTATAAATAGTTTTTTTCATACATCTAAGACTACATTAAAATTTAATTTCTACACATGCATAATATTTTTTATATATATAAAAATTATATATCCTCTTGATTAGATCAGTGTAATAAATAAGAAATGAGGATTGATTACATAATATCATTCCTGATCAATTTAGAGTATTTCCTAGTGGCCCATTTTGAGAATTTATCATTATCAAGGATTCTCCCATTAATGCCCAATGTGTTTTCATGGGACTCTAAGATCACAATAGGCATGCTCAGTGTAATTATGAGGAGGTGGACAATGAAATATTTATAATTTTATTTCAATGTTGTGTGGATAGTAGGGATAAGAGATATCTATTACATATTTCAAAATCAATGGTCTACAAAAGAGATACCACATATTTATGACCCTTACACATATTTTGATAATATGAAAGAGTTGACCCTCTTCCTGTTTCTAATTTTTCATTAATCATATGTTTATATATGAAAAAATAAAGTCATATGAGTGTTTAGAATAAATGGTATTTATTTTGAATTATAGGTGATTTCATCAGGTACTATGATGGAATATGATATCTGATTGTCACTACATATCCTAAAATATTTTAATATAATGATATAAATAGTTCCATAAGTGAATGAACCATGTAAATACATGTATCATTTAAGGGGGGGAAATGGGGGTATCATACGGTGTTTTATATTTTTGGAATACATGGATGGGAAAGGGATTAGATATCTAAGAATCACAATGTATCTTGTAGTGATGTGAACCAATACATTTTTAGTTGTTTTTGAGAATTAATCAACTATATATATATATGTATCATATGAAGATAAATATATAATATTATTCATCAAAATAGAGTTTTCTAAATATAGTGATGTGAATGTATGCGAAATTTATGCCTGAGATTAGATAAAACAATAATTGTGTCAATATATATTCTGAAACTATAAACAATCAAGTGACACATAGCTATTTTAAGGTCATTAGGTTGAATGGGTTTTGACTGTTAATTATATTATAAATTTGAAGGGATCCCATATTCGTATAGGCCCTTACATATTGGAGCATATTCATGATCATGCATTTATATAAGAGTGATATCTTTTGGGGGTCCAATCACATGTGATGTTATAATATAAATTTTCCTATCGATCAGAAAATGAGAACATAAATGAAGTATCTTCATATATTTAATGATCAACAATCACGGCATAATGAGTTCAATTATGGAAATCCCCCTATATTGAATTGGATCATATCGAAATGAATTTGTCTTTTTAGAATTTCACTAGGTAATATGACTTAGGATTTGGGAATCAATAAATATCATATATTAATATGAATTAATCCACAATTTTTATACGAAGAAATATATTTCATCAAAAAATATTGGGCTAATATGTTTGTGTTATGGGATTTTTTTTCCAATCATATGTCAATGAATGAGACATCTAAAATTGAAATATCCAACGAAATTCTTAATCATGTGATGGAGGGGAACATAATAATATTTTAATCAATTTTAAGGTGACTTGTCCCATATAAGAGTACATGTATATCACTATGTATCCCATAGTGATGGGAATGAATACTATATGAGATCATTTTAAAAATGCGATTCCATTAACAATCCTAACTCATTTTTTATGAATATATTAATTAATTATCTACTTCATAGGTCAGTAGTGTGCTAAATACATCTTCATATACTGAGATCTCATAGAGAGGATACATCTTCCATGAAAAATATTAAACACTAATAAATTTTGATTAATAAAAAATGATATTTTTTTACTCAATTTATCATCATGTGGAGATAATTGTGGTTTTAAATTTTATTGACATAGGGTAATGATATTGGTGTTTTTTAGTTTAATAAACTCCTTTAAATATGTTGATTATCTTAAAAAATAAATTTTTTACATGAGAACCACTTCATTAGTGTTGGGGCGTGATGAATTCCCTAACCATCATTGCTCAGAAGTAGTATCCATTCGAATATACCATATATACATCATATGTTTTTCCCACAATCGTTCATACTTGTGAGTATTCTTTCAACGAATAATAATGGTTCGGAGAGCCAATACAAACTCTCCATGATGGAATTATTGTTGTTAGATAGTTTAGAATAAGGTTGGATTAATTCGATTATGATAAAATTATAGATTATCAAATGTCTATAATATTTTCTCATCAATTCATTAAAACTCATCAAGTAACTTATATGTTTTTGTATTTTCTGAGATCTTCGTTTATATAGAGATTCATAAGGAGGATACATAGATATCATTGGGTATCACCTCCTCTATTAAATCAATAAGGTAATATGAGAAAATGTTGTTGGTAGTTATTGTTAGGGAATTATACACCCACATGTCATTCATGAGTTTTTCTAGACATGATTTATTGACCATTTCCAAATTTTCATTAGTATATTTAATAGATTATTTTCTAAACCCTATTTCAAACCATTTTTCACATCATAACAGTGATTTTAATGGATGTAATCTAGGTTATACTATTAATACATCCTTTTTAACTCTGATAATCTAATTATGGGGGTTTTTTCATTTTGTATTTTTTAAGGGAACACAAATATTATTATGATGTTGTTCTTTATGATTTTTTATATATTCAATTTTCATAATTTTCATTATGGTTATTTCATGTATCAAATTAAAAAAAAAATAGTTGTAATAATGAACAAGAAGAATGACATAGCTTTTTCTATACTATATTTTCCTATGAAATCCCTTCTACATATGAGAAAATGGGAGGAGTATTTGGATTTTTTAGTAGCTCCATGTCTTTGTGGGTGAATTTTTTATGTAGTGTAAATACATGACTTTTAATTGATAACTCTGTGTAGTCATGATTCATTATCATCCAAAAATAACCAATAATTCTAATTATTTTTGAGTAGTGGTCCTTTATTAGTGAGTGATGAAGGATATTTGTAGGACTTCCTAAATTATAGAGATATTTTTCCCTCTTTGTTACATATGAAGAGTAATATTTAAAAGACATATTTATTTTGTTCAATTTGTAGTTTTGAACTATCATGAATGGGTTGTTTATAATCTATGTTAATATTTCCTGAAACACTCAATGAATATGATGAGAGGGTCCACTTTTAGATGAATTCCAATATTGGAATCATCCTTAGAATAATTTAAATTCAATCAACATGTATTACGGGTTTGGTGATAGGATTTACCTCTTCTAGGTCACTCATGACGACTAGGGATAAAAACCATCATTGTAGGATAAAGAATTCTATCTCATCCTGGTCATTATAGGATATGTTTGTTAAATTTTTGGTTAGAGTAAGATAATAATCACAATATAAATGAATGATGTCAATATTGAATGGATCAAATGGTAACTCTTCCATCAATCCCATTACAGAGTCAGTTTTAGGGGATATGTCATCCTTCATGGGGGTAAATTCACCATTTATCTCAATTAAAAGAATACCAGAATCACCATTGAAATTTATTTGGGACATCTACCACTCTAAGAGTAGTCATTGAAATTAAATAAAGGAACAGTACTTCAACTTATTAATTTTGTGGAATTTTAATTACAACAATTAATATTAATGTATTACACTGGCCAGGGAGACATTGAAAAGACGCAAACCAACCATATTAATCTGCAAGGATTCCATTTAATTTCTTGTCAGTTTTTGAGAGGGTCTATCAAAATTCATCTACTGTGATTTTTTTAGTTATGGGAATATAAAAACTGTACCTCTATAATCTTGGTGTTCATTAGCATTCTTTCAAGAGGATTACTTTCTATGAATAAATTGTTTATTGATTACCCTTTTATTTAATTTTTTTGACATCAATTAAATTTCATACACTATTTGTATAAATTCCCCTCTGTCCGGATATCTATTTATGAAATGTTAGTAGAGTATATACCTAAGATGATAGATATGAGTGAAATGTTATACGTTATGATATTTCATGTTGTAACTAATATATTTAAAATAAAAAGTACCGGGTAGTTTTTATTGGTATTAAAATACTGGGTCTCAATATATATATTCATTTCATTTTGATAATAGAGAACATATTCTACCCATGCAACATTTTTAATCAATCTAGGGAACCGATTAACTTTCTATAGTTGTCACATATAAATTGAACAATGTTAATACCCCTAAACTAGTATCGTATACTTGGTGGTTATATTATTAAATTAGAATTAAATATGATAAATAAGATCCCAAAGTACAAAATTTTTTATTAGTATATTTATTCTAAATACATACATGAATGTCATGTTAAATTTGATTAAAAAATATACTGTTTTATTTTTGGGATATTCATTATTCCCTGTAGAATAACCCTTCATATAAATAATAAAAAAAATTCAATTCTTAATTGGGAATTGATACAAATGAAAAGGAAGAGATCATATTCTCAGTTCGTGAATGAATTTAGAGGAAGTTAAACATTTCATGAATAATATGAAAATAATCAATGGTGGTCGAATAATTCCTCATAAATAATCTCATGAGCATGAAACTTATCCAATGACATAATAATAAAATTAACTCAAGGGAATCAAAAAATTATTTCATAGTTTTTGAATGAATAAAGTTTGGCATGTGACCAAACCATCTAGTCCCTGATATAATACATCTAAAACATTTTTCCAAGTCATAAAACCATGAAATATTTCAATAATGCATAAGGCCTTAGAAAAATACCCAATGTATTTATTCTGGAGATAGCTTCCTATATTTTATGGGATTCTAAAATATCCCCACTAATTGCATTATATTTCTAACTCATTCGTTATATATAAAACATATTTCTTGATCAATGTAATGCCCGGACCCTAGAAGCCCGGAGCTAGTGAATAATTTTAATACATTGCCATGACTACAAGGAACCATGCCCCGAAGAACTGACCACTTTAGATGTCTTGGAAAATATATTACATACATGAGCCTCACATTATAATTTCTAACATAAAAAAACATAAATAATTCTTTGAGAATGACATTATTCCCCTTTCATAACCTTTCATATGAATCACAATACTATTCTTGATAATATGAAAAAAAACATAAGAAGGGGTGAGCTCAAATTCAATGTAAAGGGAAATAATTTTGCGGAAGCTATCATAAATAATCATAAAATTTTCTGGAAAGGTATAAAATTTTAACACAATCCATTTAAACATACACATCAAAATAATATTTCAATGATAAATAAAATAATTCCATTTAATTATTTACTTTGATATTCTACTATTCGAATAATAACATGTAACGTCAATAACTAATCCCATAAAAATGGAATGAATAATTTCGGAGCTCTTAACCACAATATCAAGGCCTCATTCCAAGATCCTAAATATAAATTTTGTCACATACTTATTCCAAACCACTATATTTTCTTATGAGTCCTATCGATGCATCTATGTCCCATATCGGTCCCCTCCCTTCACTTACTAAGTCCAACGCATTCCTCATATGAAACTAGTGAATCAATAATATTCATTCATATTAAAAATAGCATAATGAATATTAATAACCTAACCACAAAACATTAATGGTATAAAAATAGCACATCCATAGTCAAACATATCATTACTCATTCAATACAATATAGAATGTTTTATTATAATAAATCAACCTTAATAAATAATAATATCTAGTAAAGGATGTTGACATAGATTAAAATGGTCACAAAAAATATTTGAGAGAAATATAACTTTTTGATGAAAACATATAAAAGTAACACAATATATAAAGGAATTCATTTAAAAGAGATTTTTGAATCAAATTGTCCCATACCTCTGAGATACTATTGAAATTAATTAAAATTATAAAAAAAAATCAATATAAATGTGTCCTTAAAATCATTTAGAAATAATGGGAATTAATTTAATATATTTATAAAAATAAATCCTCAAAACATTTTAAATGATGATATAGTTAAAGATACACTTAAATAAAACCTTAAAATATTACTTTTTAAAACATATATAAGAAACATGTACATTGATGAAAATTATGTCCCAAAAAATACATACACATAAACAATCTCTAATAATAATGAGATTGAGGAATTAACCCTTAGTATTTTTTTAGTCGAGGGTATGTTTAACCTCTTGTATAATGACCACAGTATGTTATTAAATTATAACAGAACTATTGACCTAACTTATTTTGATAATCCCAATTATGCTTTAATATGTGTTTATAATCCTATGTTGACAATAATATCAAAATAATCATTGGAATATGTTACTCGCTGTTTATCAATGTTTATACATACATTGAAATAATTCTAACACAATCTAAATATGTTTTTCATATAACTGAAATGTGTTAAGTTCACAAGTATGCACCTAGCTACTATTACAGACAAACAAACACTTGGTCTTTGGTACAGAACAGAGCTACCAGTCTCTAAGTCTATTGGTACACTGAATTGTTACTGATATGAGTACGTTTACAGATATGAGTAATTCTACCGATATGTGTAAGCCTACCGATAAACAAAGGTCACCGGTTAGAAAATGTCACCGCTACTCATGTCTACTGATACAAGCTACATATATAGATAGACAGACACACATATATCATTATAATGATCTACCAATACAACTAGACAGATGAACGTCTATAGATGAAAAGCTAATGAGACAATGTTCATCGATAGAAAGATCCACTTATATAAGTACATACCAAAACGAGCAAGTTACCGATAGACTAGAGCTACCAAAGATGGAGTTATCAGTATACAGATATACTGTTACACGAAGTAACTACTACCGTTACAAAGATCTATCAGTACAAAAACAGAGAGCTACTAATAAGAAGCTCATCGCTATAGAATGTCCACCGCTACAAGTCTACCGACAGAGAGCTACTGATGAAAGATGACTGTTAACCAGTAACTACTACTTAAACTCTATTTCTATTTATTTATTAACCAACAATCATATTTGATATTTTAAAATCATGTACTTTTATTTAATGATAGTTTTTGGCATGTCAGGGAACCGTAACTCATACCGATGAAAAGATAATCATTCCTATTTCTGGAGCTCAAGGTATAAAAGAAATATTGAACTGCAAAGAGTTATGGAGAGATGCATATACAAAAATGAAAGGCGACATCCATACACTTGTATACTTGAAGAAAAATAGTCATATAAGAGGCCACTCATAAAGTAAGAGAACACAAGATGAATCTTAGTCAAGGAGTGAAGAGCTACAACTATCTCTTCATACACTCAAGCTGATCAAACTGAACCTGATAATCGAGGAAGCAAATAACACTCTATTTTCAATACAGAAACTAAAGAAGGACTCAAAGTCATTTTTGTTCAATCAAAAGTAGTCCAGAGCCGCATTTCAAATCCCTAGAGCATTATAAACTCATTTCTAATCTCTCTCAGTGATTCTTTTGTCTATATTTTGAGCACTGTGTGTGCTCTATATTTTTAGACACACACTATATCATGTGCTATACTGGAGGATTACTAAATCCTCACACTAAACCTATATAACTATATTGTATCCCATTATGGATTGTTGCAGTTTTCAAGTGAGACCTGGATAGCATGTGTGTGCTATTGTATTGTTTCCCATGTAAAACTGTGGTAGAGGTCACAGGACCTGGATAATCATTGTACTGTTGTTTAACCCCGATCCAGGGTGTGGAAAAAACTTATATAAATTTTTGAGAGGACTAAGTCTCTGTTTGAGACTGAACATCTTTTTTTAAAATGATGTGCTTATTTTATATTGTTTTAAACTACTGTTTATTCCGCAGCTAAATACTTTAAACTCAAATAAATTTTAAAGTAACTCTGATAGTTAAACTAGAATGTTTTTTTATTTATTATAATGAATTAGTTTAGTTTCAAAAGTTAATTAATCTTTATATTATATTAACTGAGAAGTAATCAATCTCATGAGAAACTAATTGACCCTTTACAATATTACAAATTCACTACAGTTTAGATTTTTATTTAATTTTGGAGATTTTAATAAGATTCTTTTTAACAGATATTTTTCATTGGAAGTCAATTCACCCCCCTCTTGAGTATCCACTCCAACCAACATTTGGTATCAGAGGTTTATTTTTATTTATAAAGGATATACAAATACTCTGTTTTTCAACTATGGTTTTAGTTTTATCTTAATGATCATAAATTTCTGTTAGTTGTATACATTATCTCTTTAAATATATTTTCTAAAATATAATTATGGATAATAGACTTGAAGGTGCTGCTACCAACCAGTCACCATTATTTAATGGTACAAATTATACCCAATGGAAACTTAAAATTAAATTTCATTTTGAATATATGGGATATGACATCTAGACTACTATAGAGACTCAATATAAGATTCCAAAAACTGAAAGAACTACTTGGGATGAACCTACTAAGACTGGATACAATAATAATTGAAATGAAATTAATGCTTTGTACTTATGCTTTTGGTGATGAGGAATTTAATCAAATATCTGCTTGCAAAAATGATTATGAAATCAGGGACACTTTGGCTATTTCCCCTGAGGGAACAACCAATGTTAATTAAATGAGACTAAACACCTAAAATATAAAGTATGATAATTTTTCAATGAAGTCTAATAAACCCATTTATGACATGTATATCATGTTTAATGATATTATCAACACCATGAGCTCACATGAAAAAGTTGTTCCTGCAAAGGAGAAGATTATGAGAATACTACGATGTCTGCCAGAATGATGAAGAGGTACATCTGTCTCAATGAATGAATTTTTTGAAATAATTTCACTGCCTGTTAAAGAATTAATTGGTATGTTGATGATGTATGAAGAATATATGAAAGTAAACAAAGAAGAATATGATGAACCAAAGAGGAATAAAGTATCATTTATATCTACTTCTTCAGAGATTTAGGACATGGAGAAAGTTCACATACTTACTGAAATATCAACATGTGGATGTTCAGATTTTGATAGTGATGAAGAGATGGCATAGAAAGCCTGACTGTAACACCCCGATCTTCCACGATACGCTTCTCATTCAATAATAAAATAGCTTGCATTGTACGCAACTTCGAGTTCTAAAACACCGCGACTAATCAAAGTAGCTGTTATGAATAGTAATAACCACTTTTCAAAATTATAGAAATTTTTTATTTCAAAATGGACTTCATTTTTGTATTCGTAATATCAAAATTATCCTAAGTTGAATTTTTTGTAACTTTCTGAGAACTTCCAATTTTTTATGAATAGTGAAAAATACTTCAAAACAACTTTTTTAATCAAAATAATTTATAGTGATAAATAATACTATTTAGTGGTTTTAAAGTATAATTAGAATATATTTTTACCATTTTATCCAATGGTGGTCATTATAATTAATTTAACAATGCAATTGGACATAAACAATTGTCAATCTTTTGATATAAATTGTTTCTTAAAAACACGCTATTTGTTGTGACAGCGGTAATTAATTATAAAATTAATTAATGAAACTTATATGTTTGGAATTTTTTAAAGTAGACATCATTTTTGAATTCGGAATATCAATTATAGCTTAGGGTGAAATTTTGGCATTGTTCTAAAAAACTTCAATTTTTGATGAATAGTGAAACCACTAAGTGGTTGTTAAATAACTGATTTTTCGTTTAAATGAAATATTACCACTTCTGTGATTTGATTTTCAAAAATACGAGATACATGGTTGTCATTAAGAAGTAAAATGTGGTTCAATGAGATTAAAATAATTTTTTGGTGAATAGTAACTTTTTAGTTCTTAATCGCGATTATAGGTAATTAGTTTAGTTTAAGGTAAAAACAATGTTTTAATAATATGATATGAACTTGAAACTTGTCCTACTCCTATTGGATGAGTCATGGACGACCAAGACAACCCATGGGTCAACTTGGGGACCCCATGGAGCCACTTTAGTTGGAAAATGACATTAATATATATTTATTTAATGTTAAAATTAAATTGACACAAACATGAGTTGTTTTACTAAAACAGTTTTTAACTAGGGTTACACAAGTCCACATTTTGACTATAAATATTCATTAGAAAGCTAAAAAGATTTCATACATCATAGTATTTTTTTTATAATTTTTAGACATTAAATAAATTAAATTATTTATGACATCATTATGATGCAACGATGACCTCATTATTAAACGATTTTAATAAAATGAAACCATAATGAAAAATACAAGCATTACACTTGTCCAAAGCCTATTGGATGAGAAGATTTCGAACCCTTATCACCCTATCCACTCTTTATATAAGTGTGGGACCTTTAGAATCCGAAAATCATTGTATAATAATGTAACATTTCAATCTTTCCAAAAGAGCCCCTCCTCTCCTCTTATAAAAGGCCCCCACCTCTCTCACCGTATTCACACCTTCAAGCCATTTGGCTCGGCCAACCTCTGCCCAAATACTCTCCCAACTTCCACCTCTTACTCCTAGAAGCCTCACTTTGGGCAGAACTCTTCTCAAGGAAGCCTTTGACTCAAATCAAAAAGAGTTACCCGATTTTGAGGTAATGTCTTCTCTAATGTTGTTTTGTTTTATTTTTCTTCTCCAACCCCTAAACTATTTTTATTCATTTATTTTGTAACAACACCAGTATCCTCAATATACTAGGATTTTGTTATAAGAAGTATTCGAGCTACACTTACACACACCTACATTTAATGGTTAAAGAACATACGGTTTCTGTGGATGGCGAATTTCTGCCTCACGAAATGATGATTGTTCAACACTCATATAACACCTTCAAAGGTGTCCATTAAGATGTCACTATTTTTATATATGATATATAATATGTTTTTGTTTTACTTATGCTTATGTATTTCTCATTTATGGCATACTTTATGATTTCCATTATGGGTAAAACGCGATAATTTCATTTTAGGAAGTGCGGACTACCGCCCCCTCAAAGTGATGTGAATCGTTAATGCCATATGTGGGATGTATAAAGGATGGAGTAAATGATATTATATATGATATTATACTGGAAATATATTATACCTTTATATTATTATGATTTCATTACATTAAATATGAAATAGAAATGAAAGTAGCGTTCATGCGTACGTACGGCTTACCGTCTCCATGAACGGTGCATTTCATTTCTTAACTCTAAATGTTACATAATATTATAAATGAATGTATATACTGTATATATATGATATATATGATATCTACATCATGAATATAATTCTGGATTTAATTGATATTTCACCACATGAACAACTTGTAATTATAAGATGTTTATTTTTGACTCAAGTACCAAAGATCGACAAAACGACCGTTATTAACTTAAATAATTACATAATGTTCATAACATGTTAATAAGTAATATAAAAGAGATAATGAACATGAAAAAGGTTTGTAAGTAAATATAAATTAACTCTAGTTTATTATTCAGGAGGTTAAAGAACGGTCGAGTCAGGACAAGACGCAAGGTAAGGGAACTTCTTAACCCAATTTTCATTCTTTGGGTTAATCTCCTACTTTCAAATTAAGTCATGATATTATTATGTCCTATTTTGTATTTTTACTTTCTTTATGTGTACCTATAGTGAATACACCTAATAGATTTATTTTATTTTAAAAATGATCTTTTAAGGACTTCGTCTCAATCCCCTTTCGTTGAGGCATATTTGGTTTTATACACAACTTTCTTTTATACGGTGTATAAACCCCTTTGACTTTTACGTTTATTCAAAAGGAATCTTTTTTATACGAAGCGTTTTGATAAACGACAAAAGGGAATGTTTTTCATTCCGTACTTATGCGGCGACAACGACTTCTCCACCGTCGTGACCATTATTTGAGTTTCGGCTTCCTCTACAAGCCATCATTTTTTTTAATGAAAAATAAATACAAAGTATTAGCTTTCTTTTATTTTGGTATTGAAAATGGTTTTGAAATCGTTTTTATTATATCAATGTGTTGTATTGATATCTTGTGATTGAAATGTGGAAATTTTATGTTTCCTTTATGCATGTTTTATATGATACGATTATGTTGTGGTTTATGATATGTTTAAACCTATTCATATGAGGAATGTATTGGACTTAATAAGTGACAGGTGGAGCCCGCTATAGCTCCTCGATGGATCGGTAGGTCTCATGAGACAACTAGACGTGGAATTGGTCGAGGCCCTTTCCCAATTTGATTTATGGTTTTGGCCGAGGCCATAATCATTTTAGACGTCTTGGAAGAGGCCTTGACAAAATGTTTCAGAATGTCCGGCATTATACATTCCCTCATTATAAAAGTGGTTATTGATATTGCATGTGATTATTCGACCAGTAGAATATCCATGTGAAGAAGTAAATGGCATTATCTCATTTTACTTTTTCCATATTATGTTGATGATCATGTTTAATGGGATTTTGCTTTAGTTATACATTGCCTTAAATGTTAATTTTTATTTATGAAAGCTTCTGCTATATTGTTAACCTTACTGAGCATCTGAGCTCACCCCTTTCAATGTTTTAATAATTTTCCAGGATGTGAAGAAGTAATTTATGAGTGACCTGCAGGGGTAGTCAGAAAGGGATATGATTGTGGACTATGAAGACCATGTTATTATAGTTTGTTTACTTTTTGATGTAATGAAAGACTTATGAATGTATCTAGTGTCTCCAAAGCTACTAAACTAATAGGTCTTTCGAGACTTGATCTTTTGTGATCATGCCAATGTTACGAAGTAATGCACCGGCTTTGGGTAGCTGGGGTCGGGGCGTTACAGTTGGTATCAGAGGCAGTTTAGTACTAACCTTGGAAGCTAGATTTAGATAAACTCTGATTAGAGCACATATCCCAAAGATAGACTTTGAGGATTTGTATAGAATAACATCCTAGAATTTTGGTATTGTAGAGATGTTGTGTGTTTTCTGAGCAATACATCCCTATTTGGATACGAGCAGGTAGAGGCGGCTCTGGCACAGATGTACCTTTGGGTAAAACCCGAAAACACCGCTTTGAGCTAGACTCGAATGGGAACTGGTGCACGACAACGGGCCTTGCAGAACTCTTCGTTACGACACTCCCGGGGGATATGCTTAGGATAATTCTCATTTTCTTTAAAAACCACTATGAAGGGTTATGAGTATATACTTTATCAAAGAAAACATTTCTTTTTATGATTATGGATTATATCCATAAATAGTTCAATTTATGTAAAGTGTTTTACAAATATGGAATTATGTATTTTGATTCTTAAACTAACCTAGTTTATGCCATTGTATAGAAATGGCACCCATTAGAAGGAATGTGAACTCCAGCAATACGTACGATCCAAAGAGTAAGAAGGATCATATCTTTCACAGTATTATGCCAACATTTCGAAGGGAAATAGTCTCTCATGTGTTCTCAACATATGAAGAAATAGTATCATGTGTTAATAAGATAAGTAGAGAATTCTCTGAGTCTTATGGCTTTGAATCGAAGGAAGAGACGAAAGGGATGGAAGAGAGAATGATGGATAAAGGGATGAGGGGAAAGAAGAATTTTCCAATATGTGGTAATTGTGGGAAGAAACATCATGGAACTTGCCTAAAGGGAATGGGAGTTTGTTATAAGTGTAGAGAAAAAGGACACAAAGTGCGTGACTGCAAGGTTAAGAAAATGGTTTCAAATGTACAATGCTTCTTCTGCAAGGATTGGGGACACTACGCAAACCAATGTCCAAGTCATCAGAGTATGCCCCAAATGATGTTATTGGATAATAATCAATTTATGATACTACCACAGATGAGGAGTAATGATTAGAGTTCTTATGTTGTTATTGAAGAATTTTGTAATTTGAGTGTTGTATCAATTATGTACTGGTTATAATAATTATGGAGTATATAAGGATTGTACTGCAGTACTATTTCATCAAGGACTTCAGATTGTGTGGAACCAAGAAAAGTGACTCCACAGTAGGTTAAATTATTGGAAAATATATGGTTGAGAGAAAGATAAACCATAATATGGTCCTGATTTTGAGATAGTGATTTTGCAATAATATGTGATTGATTTGGATAAATTATATTGGATATTCTTAACTTCCTTGAAACGGATTGATGATTTGTAAACATTTTTGGATAGAAGGAGTATATCTAGTATTCTATAAGGAATAAGGGATCATGGTAATTCAGTTTGTTTAAAAAGAATACATGATGAAGGTTTTCACATGATGTTACGTGGAAAAAAGGACCTTCATTATGTTTACCTTCCTTATAAAATTTGGACTGTGAGTTGGACAGAAGTATTTTGGATAACTATAAAGGTTGGAATGGATTAAGTTGATCTTTGGATAGTATTGTTTAAGGTTAAAGCATTTCTGAAGATTATTTTTGGAATATTATAATAATATAGTTTTAGGAAAAGGACAACCTGTAGGGTGGGGCATAACCCGTCGCGTCGGACAAAGCTGCATGAATCGATCCCACAATCATAGTGCGACATGCCATTATTTCCTACCACTAGCCCACAGGAAGTCCCTGGTTATTTAAAAATAATTTTACTAATCTAAATGGCATGTGTTAACATTTGGAACCTTATACAATTAGGATAAATAGAATATTTTTGAGTTACATTACCATTTGGAGTAAAAGTTGGGTTTGTGGTAAAAATTTATTAACGAATGAAAGTATACATAAAAAGTATGTATTTTCCCTTACGTTCTTAGTAAATCAGCTAAATAAATTTCTCAACATTATAAAAGGTAACATAAAACAAAAATGTTGTCGGTTAACTTTTCCAACTGGGGATTCAATGACCGTTTAACCAATCACAAGTTTGTGATTTTCTTGTGGTTAAACTTTCTCCTAATCCTGTTTTCTATAACTCTCCATCAGACCTTGATGGTTTGTTTCTCCTCCATATCCATATTTTCATAGAATCCTAGAATGGGCTATATCGGGTGACCTTTGTACTTATCATGCTTTCTTTTAATGTTATATATTTATTAACCTTATTTCCGATGTGGGTTTTCCTCAAAGGTATTTTCTCTTTTCAACCTTTTTTTTCAAAGAAAATTTTCAAATTGCGGGGACGCAATTTATTGAAGGAGGGGAGAATGTAACACCCCAAGCTTCCACGATACGCTTCTCATTCAATAATGAAATAGCTTGCATTGTACGCAACATCGAGTTCTAAAACACCGCGACTAATCAAAGTAGCCGTTATGAATAGTAATAACAACTTTTTAAAATTATAGAAATTTTATATTTCAAAATGGAATTCATTTTTGTACCGTAATATCAAATTATCCTAAGTTGAATTTTTTGTAACTTTCTGAGAACTTCCAATTTTTTTATGAATAGTGAAAAATACTTAAAAACAACTTTTTTAATAAAAATAATTTATAGTGATAAATAATACTATTTAGTGGGTTTAATGTATAATTAGAATATATTTTTACCATTTTATCCAATGGTGGTCATTAGAATTAATTTAACAATGCAATTGGACATAAACAATTGTCAATCTGTTGATATAAATTGTTTATTAAAAACACGCTATTTGTTGTGACAGTGGGAATTAATTATAAAATTAATTAATGAAACTTATATGTTTGGAATTTTGTAAAATATACATCATTTTTGAATTCGTAATATCAATTATAGCTTAGGGTAAAATATTGGCATTGTTCTGAAAAACTTCAATTTTTGATGAATAGTGAAACCACTAAGTGGTAGTTAAATAACTGATTTTTCGTTTAAATAAAATATTACCACTTCTGTGATTTGATTTTGAAAAATCAGAGATACATGGTTGTCATTAAAAAGTAAAATGTGGTTAAATGAGATTAAAATAATTTTTTGGTGAATAGTAACTTTTAAGTTCTTAATCGCGATTAGAGGTAATTAGTGTAGTTTAAGGTAAAAACAATGTTTTAATAATATGATATGAGCTTTACACTTGTCCTACTCCTATTAGATGAGTCATGGACGACCAAGACAACCCATGGGTCAACTTGGGGACCCCATGGAGCCACTTTAGTTGGAAAATGACATTAATATATATTTATTTAATGTTAAAATTAAATTGACACAAACATGAGTTGTTTTACTAAAACAGTTTTTAACTGGGGTTACACAAGTCCAAATTTTGACTATAAATATTCATTAGAAAGATAAAAGGATTTCCTACATCATAGTATTTTTTTTATAATTTTTAGAAATTAAATAAATTAAATTATTTATGACATCATTATGATGCAGCGATGACCTCATTATTAAACGATTTTAATAAAATGAAAAGATAATGAAAAATCCAAGGCTTACACTTGTCCGAAGCCTATTGGATGAGAAGATTTAGAACCCTTATCACCTTATCCACGAATTATATAAGTTTGGGACCTTTAGAATCCGATAATCATTGTATAATAATGTAACATTTCAATCTTTCCAAAAGAGCCCCTCCTCTCCACTTATAAAAGGCCCCCACCTCTCCCACCTTATTCACATGTTGAAGCCATTTGGCTCGGCCAAACTCTGCCCAAATACTCTCCCAACTTCCCCCTATTACTCCTAGAAGCCTCACTTTGGGCAGAACTCTTCTCAAGGAATCCTTTGGCTTAAATCAAAA
This sequence comes from Viscum album, assembly GCA_963277665.1. Classification (NCBI taxonomy): domain Eukaryota; kingdom Viridiplantae; phylum Streptophyta; class Magnoliopsida; order Santalales; family Viscaceae; genus Viscum; species Viscum album. The sequence continues at coordinate 1,057,926,241 of OY728142.1, forward strand.
AGAGTTACCCGATTTTGAGGTAATGTCTTCTCTAATGTTGTTTTGTTTTATTTTTCTTCTCCAACCCCTAAAATCTTTTTATTCATTTATTTTGTAACAACACCAGTATACTAAATATACTATGATGTTTTTATTATAAGTATTCTAGCTACACTTACACACACCTACATCTAATGGTTAAAGAACATACGGTTTCTGTGGATGGCGAATTTCTGCCTCACGAAACGATGATTGTTCATCACTCATATAACACCATCAAAGGTGGCCATTAAGATGTCACTATTTTTATATATGATATATAATATGTTTATTTTTTACTTATGCTTCTTTATTTCTCATTTATGGCATACATTATGATTTCCATTATGGGTAAAACGCGATAATTTCATTTTAGGAAGTGCGGACTACCGCCCCCTCAAAGTGATGTGAATCGTTAATGTCATATGTGGGATGTATAAAGGATGGAGTAAATGATATTATATATGATATTATACTGTAAATATATTATACCTTTATATAATTATGATTTCATTACATTAAATACGAAATAGAAATGAAAGTAGCGTTCATGCGTACGTACGGCTTACCGTCTCCCTGAACGGTGCATTTCATTTCTTACCTCTAAATGTTACGTAATATTATAAATGAATGTATATAATTTATATATATTATATATAAGATATCTACATCATGAATATAATTCTGAATATAATTGATATTTCACCACATGAACAACTTGTAATTATAAGAAGTTTATTTTTGACTCAAGTACCAAAGATCGACAAAACGACCGTTATTAACTTAAATAATTACATAATGTTCATAAAATGGTAATAATTAATATAAAAGGGATAATTAACATGAAAAAGGTTCATAAGTAAATAGAAATTAACACTAGTTTATTATTCAGGAGGTTAAAGAACGGTCGAGTCAGGACAAGACGCAAGGTAAGGGAATTTCTTAACCCAATTTTCATTCTTTGGGTTAATCTCCTACTTTCAAATTAAGTCATGATATTATTATGTCCTATTTTGTATTTTTAATTTCTTTATGTGTACCTATAGTGAATACACATAATAGATCTATTTTATTTTAAAAATGATCTTTTAAGGACTTCGTCTCAATCCCCTTTCATTGTGGCATATTTGGTTTTATACACAACTTTTTTTTATACGGTGTATAAACCCCTTTGACTTTTACGTTTATTCAAAAGGAATATTTTTTATACGAAGCGTTTTTCTAAACGACAAAAGGGAATGTTTTTCTTTCCGTACTTATGCGGCGACAACGACTTCTCCGCCGCTGTGACCATTATTTGAGTTTCGGCTTCCTCTACAAGCCATCATTTTTTTAATGAAAAATAAATACAATGTTTTAACTTTCTTTTATTTTGGTATTGAAAATGGTTTTGAAATCGTTTTTATCATATCAATGTGTTGTATTGATATCCTGTGATTGAAATGTGGAAATGTTATGTTTTCTTTATGCATGTTTTATGTGATACGATTATGTTATGGTTTATGATATGTTTAAACCTATTCATATGAGGAATGTATTGGACTTAATAAGTGACGGGTGGAGCCCGCTATAGCTCCTCGATGAATTGGTAGGTCTCATGAGACAACTAGACGTGGAATTGGCCGAGGCCCTTTCCCAATTTGATTTATGGTTTTGGCCAAGGCCTTAATCATTTTATACGTCTTGGCCGAGGCCTTGACAAAATGTTTCAGAATGTCCGTCATTATACATTCCCTCATTATGAAAGTGGTTATTGATATTGCATGTGATTATTCGACCAGTAGAATATCCATGTGAAGAAGTAAATGGCATTATCTCATTTAGTTTTTCCATATTATGTTGAAGATCAAGTTTAATGGGCTTTTGTTTTAGTTATACATTGCCTTAAATGTTAATGTTTATTTATGAAAGCTTCCGCTATATTGTTAACCTTACTGAGCATCTGAGCTCACCTCTTTCAATGTTTCAATAATTTTCCAAGATGTGAAGAAGTAATTTATGAGTGACCTACAGGGGTAGTCAGAAAGGGATATGATTGTGGACTATGAAGACCATGTTATTGTAGTTTGTTTAATTTTTGATGTAATGAAAAACTTATGAATGTATCTAGTGTCTCCAAGGCTAATAAACTAATCGGTCTTTCGAGACTTAATCTTTTGTGATCATGCCAATGTTACGAAGTAATGCACCGGCTCTGGGTAGCTGGGGTCGGGGAGTTACACTAACGGTTCAAGAAGATCTACAGGAAGAAGAAATTCATCAGAGAATCAAATTACAAAGGAAAATATGAAAAAAAGGTCATTGGAAGAAGGATTGTAAAAAGTATAATAAGAGTGATGAGATAGTGTATTATGATTGCTAAAGGAAAGGACACATTAATGTAGAATTTCCTAAGTTAAATTTCAAAAAGAAATGTGATTATAAAAAAAACATATATAAAAGCTGTGAAGGCTACCTGGAGTGCTTCAGAAGACAGGACAAGTGAGTCTGAGGTTCTTGATTCTGAGAAGAATCATGCCAACATCTGTTTCATGACTAATACTTCTGAGCTACCTGTTTCTCCTAAGATGAATGATTATTATTCTGGGAATGAAAGTAGTGATGATAATATGTCTAAAGCTGAATTTTTCGAATACCTTAATATACTAGAAGAAACCTGTAATGAATTGATGGATAAGTATAAGACCATAAAGAAACAGCATGCTTTGACCAGCTCTGTTGAATCTGCACATGATATAGAAAAGGAAAAGAATGATCAATGACATAAGGAAAATACGGAACTAAAATTGTCTGATGAGAAATTAAGGAAGGACATAGAGAAGTTCACAAATAGAAATAATACTCTAACTAAAATGCTAGGAAAAAGTGGAAAAAAATACACCACTAGAATAGGTTATCATCCTAGACATAGAAAAATTACTAAAAATAGATTTATTTCTAAATCTGGACAGAATATTGTTAGTACTAGTTCTAGAAATTCATATTCTTCAACTATTTATTCACATGGTTATAGATCAAATAATTTTTATCTTTCAAAATATCTTGAATCTATTTGTTTTATGAGACCCATAAGACAAATTTGGGTACCAAAAATTTTTATTTCTAACCTGTCTAGATCCAAGAAAATCTGGGTACCAAAATCATTTTATGGTTATACCTATTTTGTTGGAAACATACTTGAAAATTTTCCATAAGAAGGTATGATGCTTTGACAGTGGATGTTCAGGGCATATGACTGGAGATTACTCATGATTCAAGAGTTTAATCAAAGTTGATGGAGGCCATTTCACCTTTAGTGATAATTCAAAAGGAAAAATCATCGGCTTAGGTCAGATTGGTAACACTGATTCAGTTTTAATTTCCAAAGTTTTATTTGTTGATGGACATAATTATAATCTGTTATGTATTTCTTAGTTATGTGATGATGGTTTCAATGTTAAATTTGAAAATTATTCTTGTAATGTTTCTAATTATAAAAATATTTTTGTATTTTCTACTTTGAGAAATGAAAATGTTCATGATGTTGATTTGAATTACTTAAAAAAACAGAACACTAATTTATTGAATGATTTTAATAATGAGTTTTGGCTATGGAACAGAAGATTATGACACTACAATGTTCATTCACTTAGAAAACTGACTAGGAAAAACATAGTTAGATACCTACCTAAACTTGAATTACCAACTGATAATGTTTGTAATCCCTGTCAAAAGGGAAAGAAACACAATGTTTCTTTTAAATCAATGAAAGAAGTTTCAACTTATCAACCATTTGAGTTGGTTCCCATGGACTTGTTTGGACCTTCTAGAGTTTCTTGTTTAAATGGGAAGAACTATGTCTATGTCTTAGTAGATGACTATTATAGGTACACTTTTGTATACTTCTTAGCTCACAAAAGATAAGCTTGTTCTTGCTTTATTAAATATTCGAAGTATATGGAAAACCATAGTGGACATTAGATTAAGACATTGAGAAGTGATCATGGTTGTGAGTTTGATAATCATGAGTTTGAATCTTATTTATCACACAATGGCTATAGTTACAATTTCTCTTCCCCTCAGACACCTCAACAGAATGGGGTAGTAGAATAAAGAAATAGAAATCATCAAGAAACTCCAAGAACTATGCTTAATGAGTATGACCTGGCAATTTAATTTTGGGCGGATGTTATAAATACAGCTTGTGACATAATTAATAGAGTCCTTATTAGACATGTTCTCAAAAAGACCCATTATGAGTTGTGGAACCATTGGAAACCTAAGGTTTATTACTTTAAAGTTTTTGGTTACAGAGTATTTATTCTCAATACAAAAGATATCCTTAAAAAGTTTGCATCCAATAGTGATGAAGAAATTTTCCAAGGATATTAAATCTTTAGTAATGCTTATAGAGTTTTTAATAAACGAACAAAATGTGCGGAAGAGTCTATTCACATAATGTTTGTTGAAACTGATCCACTTGAACCCAAATCTTCCATTGAAAATCTTGATGACGATTTGTCTGTTTTTAACCTTAATGATAAAATCAATGAATGCATTATAAAAACATGAAACTTTAGAAACATTCCAGAATTGATTTTTGTAGAACCTGAATTTAGAGAAAAACCTGAAATTTCTACTCCCACCTTTACTAGATCAACTAGGATTCTAAATAATTATCCTTTAGATGATTTTGTTTGTAATATTGATATAGGGACACAGACTAGATCTTCTATAAGAAACAATGTTGAACATAAAGTCTTTATTTCAATGTTAGAACCTAAAATTATCAAAACTGAAATCAATGATAAATTTTGGGTAATGTCTATGAATTATTAATAACATCAATTTGAAAGAAACAAAGTTAAGGAATTAGTTGATAGGCCTAAGGACACATTGACCATATGCACTAAATGTGTTTTTAGAAATAAATTTTATGAGTTAGGGAATATAGTTAGAAACAAAGCAAGGCAAGTTACACAAGTATATAATAAAGAACAAGGAATAGACTATGAGGAATCCTTTTCTCCTGTAGCTATATTAGAAGTTATAAGGATTCTACTTGCCTATGCTACTCATCTGAATTTCATGTTTTATCAAATGGATATTTAAAGTAATTTTCTAAATGGTTTAATAATTGAACATGTTTTTTTGACACCCACCTGGATTTACTAATCCTCATTTTCCAAATCGAGTTATATTGCTATCTAAAGATTTATATGGTTTAAAACAAACTCCATGAGCTTGGTATGATATAATTATCAATTTTCTTATTTAAAATGGTTTTAAAAAAGGGATTTCTAATCGAAATGTCTTTATCCAAAAATTTCTAATGATGTTTTGATTGTACAAATCGATGTTGATGATATTATTTTTGGATTTTCTAATCATAATTTGTGCATTGATTTCTCAATGAGTATGAAAAATGAATTTTAAATGAGTTTAATGGGAGAACTCAAATATTTTCTTAGATTTCATGTTTTTCAAAATCAAAATGGTATTATTATAAATAAAAGTAATTATACAAAGAATCATTTAAATCATTTTGGTTTAGATAGTATTAAGGAAAGTGATACACCCATGAGTACAACTTGCAAGTTTGACATTGATGAATCTGAGAAATATTTTGGTCTAACCAATTACAAAGGAATGATTGGAAGTCTACTTTACCTTATTGCTAGTCGACCATATATTATGTTTAGTGTGTGTATGAGTGCAATATTTTATGAAAATATTAAGGAATCCCATTTTCTTGCTGTTAAAAGAATTTTCAAATACCTTAAACATGCTCCAAATTTAGGTATGTTTTATCCAAAAGGACAATCTTTAGATTTAATAAGTTATTCAGATGCTGACTTTAATGGCTGCAAGTTAGATAGAAAGAGCACTTCTGGAACATGACATATTCTAGGTATTCCTTAGTATTGTGGAGTAGTAAAAGGAAGAATTGTGTTTCATTGTCTACGGCTGAAGTATAGTATATAAGTTCTGATAGTTGTTATGCAAAAATTCTATGGATGAAACATACTTTTTTGGACTATGGATATGATTTTAAACTTGTATCAATAAATTGTGATTACACTAGTACAATGAACATCTATAAGAATCCCGTGTCTCACTCTAGGACCAAACACATTGATGTAATGTACCATTTTTTGAGAGATCATTACCAAAAAGGTGAAATTACTCTTGAATTTATAGGTACTAAACATCAATTAGCTAAAATTTTCACAAAAAAATTATGTTCGGATAGGTTAAGGTATATTGGACAAGCATTAGGAATGATAGACTCTGTGCATTAGAAACCTCACCAATATGAAACCTCACTGTTATACCTCACCGGTATGAAACCTCACTGTAATACCTAACCAGTATAAAACCTCCCTTTTATACCTCACCAGTATGAAACCTCACTGTTATACCCCACCGGTATAAAACCTCACTATTATACCTCCCCAGTATGGAGCCTCATTGTTATACCTCATCGGTATGAAACCTCACCACTATATCTCACTGGTATGGACCTCACTGATATACCTCACTGTTAGTGGACCTCACCGTTAAGAATTCTCATGAGTATACCCTACCGTTAGTATGCGCTGTTTTAAACATTTGTTTTTTGTCGCTGGAATCTGTATCATTTATTCTTTAATTTTTTTATTTAATTATTTATTCTATGATTCCTAAATGATAAAACTATGTCTTAGTTACTTCTCATTCCACTGAACTATCCTCTCTCGAAACCAACTCCTTGAATCCCCGAATCTCACCAAAACCCTATGTTCTTCAATCCAGAGATGGAAAAAACTAAACACCCGATATCGAAGATGTATTTGATGAGACGAATGTGAAGAAGCAGAAGACAGGGCCTGAAGCAAGTAGTAGTGTCAATAGAACATGATCAGGGAGGCATCCATTGAACCCGCACATGAAAAATAGAGAAATTGTAATCGAGAAGGGGCTATGTGAAGAATGGATTTTTCCCAGAAAATCGCTGAACCTAATAATTTTGGAGGAGCAGAAATGGCTAGAATTTTTCACAAACAACAATGGTCCCTATTATCCGAAGTTGATAAATGAGATCTATGCTTTCGATCACTTTGAGAAATTCGATAAGGAGAATATAATGGTTTCAGTGGTAAATGGAAAGGAAATAGCTTTTTCTTCCATTGAATGGGCTGAATGCATGAAGGTACCACATGAAGGAGTATTTGGGTATTCATCGAAGACAATACCTCCTACCAGTGACATATTTGACTATGAAACTACTTTGGAAGAGTTGATATGAGATGGAACTCCAAGCAAAGTAGTGGCTGCTTAGATTGATGGGGAAAATAGGTTGTAGTTCAAATTCATTCAACATATGTTATGTCCAAGTAGAGGGTACTTTTGAACTTTGAAGTATAAAGATATTTAGTTGTTGCATCTCTTATGTCATGGTGTGAAGGTGATCCTGTGCAGGCTGCTAATGATTCAAATATAGGATATGACTAGACCCAAATCCAAAACCAATGCATTATTCTTTTCCATATTCATTTTGGTTATGTTTAATGTAAAGGGGGTTGCTGAGTCTCAGGATGAGTCAGAGGTGGTAAGAAATAACTTTTGTATCACAATAATACTGTGTAAATACATGAAGATTACCTATAACCCATGGAGAAGGCAGTGTGTTACTGACGATGACAAGATATATGACATAGTCAATTTAGTTGACCATCCCGATAGACCAAAAATCAAGAGATATCCAGGTCTATGACATGATGAGGAGGAGCCACAATATAGTGATTATTCGGATGAAGAGGATTCCTCTACAGCATATAGAGTAGATACAGACATGCATCCTAGCCCAACTCTAGGAATTGTATCACAAGAAAAGAAAAGTTCTTCTTTGAACCTACCAAGTACAGAAACTGTGTTGTGTGTAAGCGATGAAGAGGCACCTATGGATGAGGAATACCATCAGAGATTAGATTGGGAAGAGGCTACCCAAGATAATGAGGAAGAAGAATGAGAATCTGAAACTGAAGAATCTGCTTCTGCCACCTTGAGTTTGAGTCCTCTGATTGGATGTTCTGTTGTTCCTTTAGAGGCTGTTCTTATTGAAGTTATAGACCTGCTCTTATTCCTGAGGGGCCTCCTACTATTGGAGAAATGGATATGGTAGTGAAAGATTCTTCTGCTGAATAATGAGCTGATGAGGTTTCCATTGGTGTACATTAGAATGCACCTGTTGAGGGGGAGCATACATCTATACTAGGTAGTGTTTCAGTAACTGATGGAATTGAATACTGGGCAGGAGACCAAGGTTTTTTGTTCTGTGGATTGGTTTATCTGGAATCTGATAATGAGGAATCCATCACTAGACCTAAATTCAATTATGATATTATCTCATAATTATTACATACAGATTTAGTTAGAAAACCACATATGGATCAGTTATAGTCTGACCTAAAGGACAACTTTGTGGAGGAAGTAAAAAAATTGAAACATCACTGATTTCATCCATTCAATCTGTTATGGGTGACAATTTAGCAGGTATTGTGTCAGAAATAGAACCTATTTTTGTTCCTGGTAGTATGGTAACCCGGGATGATTTTGTGTCTTTAAATTATGAGATGAAAGAGTCTTTGAATTCATCTATTTCCGATTTAAAGAATTGTTTTATTGAGGAGCTGAGCAACATGGAAAAATCATTTGCACTCTCACTTGGTTGTACTGTGTCAAAAACTATGACAGAGATTATGAATGAAATCAAAGTGTGTCATTCTCAGATTGAGATCTTGACAGGAGCTGTTTTTTCCTTGAAATAGTTTGTTGCTTATATAACTTCCTTGAGTAGTTCTCAAACTCAAATGAATGCTGATATCAGTTACATTAAAGGTGTAGTAAAGAAATTCGTGGATGTATTTGAAGCATTTTTTTAGTCAGTCAAAGATCATGTCAGCACTCAGGATTTGGTTGTCCAGAAGCTGATAAGCAACTTAAACCAATCATTCAAGGAGACTGTTACATTCACTGCCAAACCTCTTGTTTCATCAAGTACTTCTGTAGATGTTTATACGTTTCATGCAGTGATGTGAGAAGGGCATGGTTCTACATCAAACAGTGGTTATGTGGGATAATCTTCCCTGACCCAGGTAGTGAATACCACTAGAGATATCATGAAAATTGTTCAAGATTATATGATAGATGTTGCTTCCTCTCAAAAATAAGTAACGGATAAAGTTGACTGTTAATTTCAGAAAGTGTATACCAAGCATCAGCTCACCAATAAATTCCAGATTATGTTGGAAAACATAAAGCTACCACCTGTCAATCAATACTTCAGAGAACTATTCAGCAAGATCAGAGAGTTGACCCATGCACTAGACAAATTCATAGATAATAAGGACTATTTCATTTCTGCTATGGAGAGAGGAGGAAAGATTATAATGGACTTTAGAAATCTTTTTCTGCCATTTTTGAATATGGTCGGTACTTCTATCATTGCACCTCCAGCACTACCTGCCTCTCCTCAGTCAGCTTCCATTCCTCAGATGACTCCAGTCCAAGCCATTTGGAGCCTCACACCTATGATCACCTAGAGAGCTACACATTACAGGATAGGCACTGTCTCAGTGGCTCAGCCTCCTTTGATTATCTCGGGTATTCCTATGCCTCCAACAGAATCCAAAATGCATGAATCCTCTTCTGTTCCCAAGGGCCAATCTCATTCTAAGGATGTGGATTAATTAGTGGCTATGATCTTTTATAGAAATCACATTTATTTCTTTTATTTTATTTTATGTATTTTTTATCTGTTTACTCCAAGGAATATATAATCTCTTACTTTTTCCCCACGGTTACTTATCTTTTCCTGTATTTCCTTTTTGTCCCAATGTTTTCTAATAACAAAGGGAGAGAAATAATATATATTGGAAACATATGTGGGGGATAAATAATATCTAATGGAGAACAGGGAAAACTGATATGAAATATCATTATATTTTATGAGCATATTACATTTCCCTCTGGTTTATTTGTTTTATACATGACCTCTGAAACATTTGTTTTATAATATATTGTTTTCTATGATACAATTTCTTATAGATAACATATCCACTGATACTTATAAAATCTCATATATGAAAATGTCGTCACTCACACTAAGAACTAAGATCCAATTTATTTTATACTGATACATTATGAATTATTTTGGATTATAATACAATGACTTGTGACTATCAAAAAGGGGAGATTGTTGACCTCACTTGTTTTGATAGTCCCAACTATGCTTTAATATGTGTTCATAATCCTATATTGACAATAATATCAAAATAATCACTGTAATATTTTAATCAATGTTTATCTATGTTTATACATACTTTGAAATAATTCTAACTCAATCTGAATATGTTTTGCATAGAAAAAGGAAGTATTATGATCACTGGTATGCACATAGCTACAGTTACAGACAAACATACACTTGGTCATTGGTATAGAACAGATCTACCGGTATGTAAGACTATCGGTACACCAAATGGTTATAGATATGAGTAATTATACCGATATGAGTATGTCTAAAGATATGTGTAAGGCTACTGATAATCAAAGGTCACTAGTTAGAAAATGTCTCCACTACTCAACTCTACCGATACAAGCTACCGATACAGATAGACAAACACACATCTACGGTTATTAAGATCAACCAATAAAACCAGATAGAAGAACGACTACTGATGCAAAGCTACTGATACAATGTTAACCGATAGACAGAGCCATTCATATAAGTAGTTACCGATATGACCCAGTTACCGATAGGACAAAGCTACCGAAGAAGGAGTTACCGGTGTATAGAGATACTTTTACACGGAGTAACAGCTACCGATACAATGAGCTACTGGTACAAGAACAGAGAGCTACTGATAGGAATCATACAGCTATACAGAGTCCACCGCTATAATTCTACCGACAGAGAGCTATAGATGAAAGATGACTGTTAACCATTCACTGTTACGTAAACTCTATTTCTATTTATTTATTATGAAATGGTCGTATTTGATGTTTTTAATGCATGTACTATTATTTAATGATATTTGTTGGCATGTCAGGGAACCATACCTCGTACCTATGAAATGTTAATCATTCCAATTGTCGGAGCTCAAGGTATAAAAGGAAGATTGAACTAGAAAGAGTTATGAAGAGATTCATATACAAAAAGGAAAGGAGACATCCATAAAACAATATACTTGAAGAACAGTAGACATATACATGGCCACTCATACAAGAAGATAACCAAAGACCAATCTTAGTCAAAGAGTGAAGAGCTTCAACAATCTCATCATACACTCAAGCTGATCAAACTGAACCTAAAAATCAAGGATGCAAATGAAACTATGTTTTCAAGAAAAAACCATAGAAGGACTTAGAATCATTTTTGTTCAATCAATGGGAGTCGAGATCTTCATTTCAAATCACTAGAGCATTCTAAACTCATATCTAATCTCCCTCAGTGAATCTTTTATCTATATTTTGAGCAGTGGGTGTGCTCTGTATTTTAAGACACAAATTGTATCCTATGCTAAACTAGAGGATTGATAAATCCTCACACAAAACCTCTATAACTATCTTGTATCCCACTGCGCATAGTGGTAGTGGTTATGTGTGACCTGGATAGCCTGTGTGTGCTATTATTTTGTTTCCCACGTAAAATTTTGGTAGAGGTCAGAAGACCTGTACAGTCTTTGTACTGTTGTTTAACCCCGATCCAGGGTGTGGATCATTATTTATATAAATTATTTGAGTGGACTATGTCTCAGATTGAGAATGAACGTTTTGTTTTAAACTATTGTGCTTATTTTATTTTGTTCTAAACAACTATTTATTCCGCTGCTAAATACTTTTAACTCAAATCCATTTTAAATTAACTCTGATAGTTAAACAAGAAAGTGTTTGTATTTATTTTAAAACATTAGGTAAGCTTAAAAAGATAAATAATCTTTAGATTGGATTAACTGAGAACTAATCAATCTCCTGAGAAACCAACTGACCCTTTACTTTATTACAAATTCACTACAGTTTAGCTTGTTATTTAATTTGGGGGATTTTAATTAGAAAATTTGTAACATAAATTATTAATTGGAACTCAATTCACCCCTCATGAGTATTCACTATGAACAAAAAGAATCATACTCTTACTTATAATATCACATATTATTAATTTATGACATTGTACTACCCATTTAATAATAATTTTCTTTGTTTGAGTAACATTTCAGGTAATAATCACTTTCATTATTGTAAGTGTTTTAACATTTTATTCTTGATTGTACCACATAGATCATGATTAAAATATATCCAAATATAAATCATGTTGTATATATATCATATATTTTTAGAATATAAATATTTATAATAGATTGATATATGAAATGGTATCATCATTCAAGGAGATGGTAGTCCGTACATACGCAATAAACGTTGTTTCTGTTTTCTTATCATATTGTTTGGGAGTATGTATACAACATATATTTACCTACATAAATATATATTATTTCAGTATATATATTATTTCATATACCTAATAATTAATCAATATATATATATATATATATATATATATATTAATTCTTGAATGGTGATCGTTGAGTATGAATCTCATCACCTCATGGAGACGGTAAGTTGTACGAACGCACGATCAGAAATATCATTGTATTGATGTTAAAATGGTGTTTAATTGGATGATATATTATATATAGTTAATATTTACCATTTTATATTCATTATTTACTTTAATTATACTCTTTATTCTACACATCAAAATAATGTAATGTTGAATACCGAAACAGAACATGACATAGAGACGGTAAGTCGTACGTAAGCACACATGGTGACGTGGTCATTCATAGAGTGGATAGAATAATGAATACCATTGTATCAAACTTATAATAACATCTCATAATGTATAATTTATTGTATTTGTTTTTTTATTATTTTAAAAATAAAGAAATATTAAGTAGAATAAGAAAACAACATTGAAATAAGTGATAAAATAATTACCACTTATTTGGGTGTTTCCTTTTTATTTGAACTAAAGGTCTCCATAGGATGGACTTATACTCGTGGTAGGGCCTCCAGGATGAATTTAAGGAATTTGGGAAGAGATTTGGGTAGGGTTGGACAAGCCAAATGTCTTTGTAGCTGTGAATTAAAATGAATGTGTGGTGCCCTTTTATAAGAGAGGTGAGGGGAACCTTATGAAAACTGTTGAAATATTAGTTCATTATAAAATAATTGTGAGTTTCTAATAACTTGAAATTGATTTAATTAGTGGATAAGATGATTTGGGGTAGAAATACTCTCAACAAATAGGTTTTAGACATATTTACTGGATAAAACTGACCTTATCTTTATGATTTAACCCTTTGTAAAATAAGTAAACTCTTCATATGCCCTCTGTATTTTTATAATACATGGTTAATACATTTACTGTAAAATTCCAAGAGAACCTAGGGATTTTCATTCATTTAATTTTTATCATTATCAAATATATTTGGCCAAACTATATATCTTTATTATTTTTATATCATTTATTAAAATATTACTTGTTTTAAAAACTCATTTCTGTCAATTTTGACACTATTTAATAATTGATTTTTGTTAAAGTCATATAAACATTATTCCATAAAAAATCACTAAATAATACCACATATGTCAATATAATCATTAAAATTAATGTATAGAATCAAAATGTTCAAATTATATTTATTTTAATATTTATAATATCAGTTATTTGATTCTATCATTAATAATTAAAATAATGCATCACTATTGTGTCATAAATAAATTTAAATATCTAATGTCTAAAATTTACAAATAAAAAACAATGATGTATTAAATATCATATATTTATAATGAATATTTATAGTTGAATTTATCTAATATATATCCCTATATTTAAAATGTTTTGGTTTTTAAAATTTGAATTTGATACTTCTTACTCTTCATTAAATAAAATTTAAAAAATTTCCTAATATTACAGAAGTGGATTAAAAAGGATCATATATTTTTCTTAAGGTTTATTTTGGTCGATATAAAATTATCCAATAGAAATAGGACATGTATTATGGTAATTTTATATTATTATAATATTAATTTTAACTTTAATTAACCTATTTAACTTTAAGAGTGGTAAATAAAATTCATAGTTTATTATTCACCAAATATTATTTTCAACCACCTGAACCATATATTACATTCTAATAAAAACCTTGTCTCTTGGATTTTTGAAATACAATTATCAGAATTGGTAAAATTACGTTTTATGCAATTTTAAAAATGTTCTTAGAAGTTGGGAAAAGACGTTAAAAAGTTTAATAAAATTTTATATATCAAATTTTATTATAAAATTTCTCAAATGAAATTCATTGGAATAATAATTTTATTACGTATCTATTTTTATTTTATGATATATTTTAATTAAAAATAATTATTTAAATGAAACAGTTGGTTTTTATTTACTATAGTGTATTTTCACTATTTATCAAAAATTGAATGTTTTCAGAAAGATATAAAAAAATCACCCTAAAATAATTTGGATATTATGAATTTAAAAATGAAGTCTATTTTACCAAATCCAATTTTTATGAGTGTCTAAAATTACTTTTATTATTGTTCAAAAGTTGACATAAAAAGTAGTTCAATTATGATAATTGTTTTTCTAAATATATAACTATTTTAAAAAAACAGATACATTTAATTATAATTAATATTAATTTATGTGAAAACAATATAAATAAAATTTAAAATGTATATGATACTACACATATTAAAATAATTAATTGATAAATAAATATATTCTTTAACTATGAATAACACAAATGTGTTGTTTCACAGAAACTCAATCTTTCATATAATGTAAGTCAAGTCAGTGTTGCGTGAAATATAAACTATTAAATTATATTAAAGAGATAATGTGATATGAAATATTTTGGTGGTACATTCTCCCCTCCTTCAAAAAAATACATACTCTCAATTTCAAATTCTTCTTCAAAAAAAAATGGAAAATAGAAATTACCATTGTGGAAAACCAACATCGTTAACAGGGATAATAAAATTTACACTTAATAAGATCTAAAGAGAAATGAAAAATTCACCACCAAATTAGTATTTATGAAAGGAGAAAATAGTTGGAAATTAGATACAAATTATATGAGAAAAAAATAGATATTTATAGGGAGTGATTGGGGACAACAATCCCAAACATGTGAACAATAATTGGAAAATTAAGGTCCTCATAGCCATAAATATATGGTGATTTAAAATATCAAAAATTCAAAAAAACATAAGATATTAGGATAATAAATTTTTTTAAAAACATTATTGTTTGAAGATGACAGATTAATTTACTATCAAGATAAGAACTCAAGAAAACATTATTTATTTCATTACATGTCATAATCATATTCTCATCATTTTTTTGTGATTATATCTATTCTCACATCATCCCATAAACTGGGAATGGAATGTTCAAAAATTATATTTTATTCCTGAATCACATTTGATAAATCATGAGGTCCACAATTATTCCGTTAATCCTCTAAATTATTACTAAAAAATGTTTTGGTTATTGTATCAAATAAATCATACTTTTACCTCAAAAAAAATATCAAGTGTACAACATACTCAATTATATCCATTATACTTATGCAAAATACTTGTGTCCAAACTCATTGTACACAAATTTATAAGTAAGGTAAACATAACATAATGAAGGTCTCTATTATCACATAACACCATGAGAATACCTTCATCATGTATTCAATTAATATATGGTAACAACCTGAATTACCATAAAACCATATTTGAATTGGTTTGTATTTCTATATTCCATTTCTAAAACACGGAATACAAGATATACTCATTAAATCAAAAATGTTTTAATCTCCAATGATAATGGAATAAAAACCATTATTTAGTTACAAGGTAGTAAAAAATATTAAATATAAATTATCCAACAAATTATCACTTATTCAAAAATCAATGCATTATCCTCATGCCTATTTTAAGGTTTATCTATCCCTTAACCATATATTTTCAAAAATGATTGACCTGTTATTGAGTCACTTTTATTGGTACCACACAATCTCAAATCCTTATTGAAATAGTAATTCAGTACTATCCTAATATACATTATAATTATTATAACCTGTATATCATTAATAGAATTCTCAAATTACATAATTCATTAATAACAATAGAGTAATACTAATCATCCGTCTTCATCTACGGTAGTATCAAAACTTGATTATTTTCTAATAACATCATTTGGGGTAAAATATGATGATTGGGACATTGATTTTCGTAGTGTTTGAACACCTTGAAGATGACTCATTGTACATTTGAAACCCTTTTCTTTACCCTTGAAATCACGAACCTGGTTTCATTTTTCTAAACAAATACAACAAAATCCAATTCCATTCAACCAATCAACAAGGTGATTCTTTGCACATTTATCACATTTTGGAAAATACTTCTTTCTGATATTTCCTTTATCCTTCATTTTCTCAACCATCATTTTCTTATTTTTCTCCCCTTAAAATCTATAGGAATTAAATAATTCATTACTTATCTTATAAACACGTGAGTTTATTTATCATATGATGAGAATACATGGGAGACTCTTTCCCTTATAATTGTTGTCTTAAGACAATGAAAGATTTGATCTCTTTTACTTTATGGATCATGTGTATTGATGTAGTTGTCATTCCTTCTACTGGGTGTAATTTATGAATGAATACATACACCAAGTTAGATAATATCATTATGTTTAATCCATAAACTAAGAAAATTATAATCATTATTAAAATATTTTAACACATCTAGTCTCAAAATCAAAAAAATGGTTTCATTGTTAACATATTTACACATAAATCCTTCATAATGGTCTGGAATGAAAATGTGAATAATCCTAACCCTATCCCTCAAGAGTGTCCAACTAGGTGTATAGTAAGGCCTGTTTTTGTGTACTCGGATATCCCGGTTCAATCACTAAACTCATCTTCGATGTTTTCAATCATAGGTACATATGTTCTAGAACCATATCCACTTTTAGTATGGAGACAGAGATGTATTTCATGGAAAACACACATAATATCTATATTACCAACATTTCTGTTGTTCTTCTATACTAATCATCAATGTCGATATTAGGGTAATTTTTCATAATTAGAGTTTAGCTAAATCTGTCTTCCATGGTTATTGCTAAATGTAATCTGATAACAACTGTAATTCCCCGACCCCAGAAGCCCGGAGATGGTGCATTATTTTAATACATTGTCATGATTAGAAGGAATCAAGTCCCTATAGACCAATCAGTTTAGCAGTATTGGAAAATATATTACATACATGTAAATCAACTTATAATTTCTAACATAAAACACAACAAAAATAATCCATTTATATATCCATCATTATCCAAGATTATCCTTTCATATCCATCATAATACACTTCTTGGAAACCTGGGAAAATAAAACTTAAGAAGTTTTGAGCTTATTTGATCAGTAAGTGTAAATAATTTAGAAAAATATATCATAAATAATCAAAAACCTTTATTGCATGGTATAAAATTGAGACACAAGACCATTAAACATAAAATATATAATGATATGGAAAAGATAAATCAAATAATTTCATTTACATATTAACATGGATATTATACTAGTGGAATAACCTTATGTAACATCAATAAATAATCTCATAATGTTGGAATGTATAAGGTTGTACATCATAACCACAAAGTCAAGGCCTTATTTCAAGACCCTAAATATAAGATTTGTCAAAGCCTTGTTCCAAGACAATAATTTATCTAATGAGAACTACCTATTCATTTAAGGTCTGTCGTGAGCCCTTCCCATCACTAAATAAGTCCAACTCATTTCTCATATGAAAAAGAGTAAATGTAACATTATCACTCGTATTTAAACTAGTGTAAGAAATGTAAATACCTTTACAATCAACAATGAATGTTATAAAAATAGCACATCCATAGTCAAGAATACATTAACTCTTTCAAGAAAATTTGGAATATTGTATTGTATTAAATCAACCACAATTAAGATTAATATATAGTAAGGGATATTGACATAGTTGAAATTGATCACTAAAACTCTTTTTGAGAAATATCCATTTTTTCATGAAATCATTTCAAAGTCACACATCATATAAAAGAAGTAATTTAAAAGATATTTTTTAATCATTGTGTCACATACCACTTTTAAACATTTGAATATAATTAACATTTTAAAATGGTCGTGCCCAAATAAATAAATCATTAAAATCTTTTTGAAACCATGTTTAATGGCCCAGACCTCTCTGGTCCACTACTTTGTGAAAATGCAGTGTTAGAGGTGTTCCAGGAGGTCAAGGTAAATTATCCCCAATGCTATTCCATAATCATCCTTTTTGATGAACCGTTTCTACGATAGACAGTTGTGAACTGTAAAATCACTTTACCTCTTCAGGTACTTTTGATGTTTCTAACTACCATTGTTTTGGACTACTGACATGGGGGTGTGTTGGGTGAATCTTTAAGGGAAATTTAAGGTCAGTAGCTTTCGCACGGGCTGCGCATGGTTTGTCTAAATCATGTGGGCATACCATGCATAGTTAATGGTGGAGGTAGTGTCTAATGCAGGGTTAGCACACGACTTGTATAACAGTCTGGCCTAACCGTGCGAGGAGTGTTTGACGAGGAAGTAGTGACCACACGATTAGTGAACAGTTAGTATAACCGTGCAAGGAAACCATGCAGGCACTTAAATTAGATCCTAGAAATGTGGATCTCATCCGTTTTTCCTCTAACATTCTCTTTTAAGCTCCTAAACGGTCATAAAACAGTATTACCCTCCCTTGAAGGTAGGAGAACCTCTCCCAAGAATCATGGATTTGATCTGAAGGCTTCTCATGGCTAATCGAAGCTGGTTTTTTGGTGTATGTGATCGTTCTTCTCTGATCTTGTTCATTCATTATCAGTTTCTCAGATCCACTTGGATTTACTTCTCCTCTTCTCTTGGTTTCTTAGATATACTTCCATTATGGTTAGATCAAAGTGTGTGGATTCCAAATATGATGATTTTTGGTCTTGGTTGTGTTTGGAGAAGATATTTAAGGACGATTCTTAGAGAATCAACCATGATTTTTTGTGCGTTCTTCGTTTGTTGGGATTTTCTTCAAAAAACCATTGAGGTAGGGGATTCATTGCTTCTCTTTCTTTTACGTGCAACAGTATTGTTAGCATGTTTAATCCCACTGGATGAAAATGGAATTTACATAATAAATATTTTAAACGGATAAATAAACTTATATTGATCGTATGTTATTACCCCTTTCTTTTCTAGATAGTGCGATATCTATTCTTTCTTTGCTTAGATGTTGTTCTTTATGGAAATTGGTAAATAATGTATACCAGGATTAATTGATAATTGTTGGTTATAGATTTAGAGGCATGAAAATGAATCGGATTCTTTTTGTAATTTTATGTTAATCAAATTTGTGTAGTAAAAATATTTATTTATGTGTGATAGCTTACTGATTAAGTTTCCTGAATTTGGAACCTATGAGTAACAAACCTGTTAATTCAATATGGGTTAAAGAACAGATTGATTGATAACACCTAAAGGGGTTCTGAGTTACCCACTTGATTGTTAAAGGTCTAAGATCCCAATTAATGTTGTGTTTGTTTTACTACTATTTGTGATGTGATGTGATCCTGGATGGCTGTTGTGAAATGTGGGGGCATGGAGGCCTTTGGTTGTGGTAGCAGATAATGCATAGAGAGGCGAGATGCATCGGTTTATGCATGTGGGTGTTGGGGAGGACACCATGGATGATGGAATGGGATGGATGTGATTGCTGGATGCTTGGTGATTTTGCTTTGTTTTTTATCTTCTTTACATTTCCCCACTTCTCAAGGCAGTTGGTCATACTTAACCTTCTTCCGAAAGAGGCGAAGAAACACGTGGTATTCCACGTTCTTTCTGTGTTTATATTTTCAAGTAAGGATTGGTTTATGCTCCTTCTATAAGAGACAAACACTCGACTGGTAGTATATCTACTCACCGTGTTGATCCCCCTTGTGTTTAGTAGGATATATTGTTTTTCTAGAATTCATGGAAATGTGGGAATGTAATTCTATAATGAATAATTGAATAAATGGTGTTAAAACATGGGGATGGAGTTGCTGGAACATAATGATGAGGTTGAAATTTTTTGAAGGAACGTTTGACATTGGGTGTGATGCTAATGAAATTTAATGTGGGATTGTTCATGGTTATTTAATATTTAAATAATTAATTAACGTACTCTGGAACTGATAAAAAGGGAATGAAGTAATCTAATAATTCTCTTTAAGTGGTTGTGTTCTTATAGGATACATAGTCTTAAAAGTAGTAGCATGGAGTCTGAGAGACGTTAGCAGTAGTTTTTTCTAAGACTAGGTAATTCCCATCATGTGTTTCTGTGATATAATATATTCTATAATTTTTGTGTTTTTATACACTACTCAACCCTGTCAGTAAGGGAAAATGACACCTCGGGGATTCGGAGCCTTGGGGGTGTTTTCCCAAACATTCAGGTGGAAGGATGGATGTCTGACTACCCCCTTTGGCCTTGCACACTTCTCTTGGTAGTTACTGGTGCTGGAATGCACATTGGTTAGTTTTCCACATATATGTGTATAGAGAGCTGTAATGGCTTGTGGATATTCACACACATATATTCTGGATATAGTTTTCTCTTTACTACTAAAGGTGTAATGTGTATAGGCTATGATGGATTGATGATACTTACTCGGTGTATGGGCTGTAATGGATTGAGGTATAATACATGATGTATGATACATGTTATACGTGCTTTTGTGGCTCTCAGAAACTACCTGGTTAATTTGGTGTAATGACAAGGTGGTTTTGATACATGAGGTTCATATTGTGGTGCTTTGACCAGGTGTCTGTGGGCAATCCTTTTTGGACAGAGATGCTCAGGACGTGCAGCATTGTGGCAAAGAGGCAAACCAGTGCTGAAGTAGTAGCTGGGTACCCTTCATATTATTTTCTCTATGCTATATTCTTGTATGAGTTACATGGTGAGAGTATCCATGGTGAGGTTAGGAACATAGTATACCTTTTTAGGCGATGAGTTAGTTTCACGAGTTGTTCACTATGCTTTATCATGCTTTCTTTACCATTGCACGAGAGGCTTCAAGGAGGATCCTACTGAGTATAATTTTATAATCACCCTATGTAAATATAAACTATTTTTCAGGTAACTTGGAGAAGGTTTGAGATCAAGATGGTTTTTACTATCATGGGATTGCAGGAGCTATTTAGGCTGGTGGTTGCTGCTGTTTTTATTTTCATTTGGGTACTTGCAGTTTTTTCCTTCCAGTTGTAGTAATTTTGCATGACATTTCAGATATGCACTTGGGTTTCTTTTATATTCCAGTTCTGAGTTGGATTTAATTGGTGTCTATCTTATCTCTATCCTCCACATTCTTTCTCTTATAGGGAAATGCCTCCCATTTGTGTGTTTATTATACCCTCAGTGCTAGTCTCCATCCCGGGGCCTACAGAAGGCGGGACTGGGGGGGTCATTATCTCCCTTCTCACATTGTTGGCCTAGGAGGGGTGCACATTGTGGGGATGTGGTCATGGCAGAGTGGTATCAGAGGTCTGGTTGAGAGATAGGATGGAGTTTGGAGTTAGGCACATGTGAGGTATCATGGGTTGGTAGGGCAATGATGTCATTCATGTTTAGCAAGTGAGGTAAAAAATAGAGACCAGTTGAGACCTAGGCGTTTAGGGACCCCTATGATTTTATATATGGACCTTTATATTTAAAATGGGTACAAAACAAGGTGATATTAGTTGTAGGGTAGAGACCTAGGAATGGATCAGACATCATTCTTCCTTGTTCCTATGCTTGAATGGGTAGAACATGGGATAGGTTAACCTAAAATGAATAAAAGAAAACAATTAATTAATTAATGTTCAGTCTTCCATATTCAGGGTTTAGTAACTCTAATAGTTGTTATTTTATATGTATGGCTCCAGGTCGACGTCCTCATCAGGTTTGTGCAGAAAATTTTTTGTAGGCTGTTCCAACAGATCTCCACAGGGTAGAGGTTGACGATGACGACACTTGGAGGAAGACACTCCAAGAGTTTCAGCGCCAGAGTATGCAGAAGTATGAGGTATCCATTTCAGATGTAGTCACACAAGATTGGTTCGAGGAGGTCCAGATAGGCTTCTGTTTGATTTATGCTCGGAAGGAGCACTGTGTGTCCTTGGTTGTGACAATTCTATGTGGATCAGCGAGGAAGTGGTGGTTCTTGTTCCCTGGGACCGTGAGAAGTCTGCGATCTCATGGGAAGAGTTCCGAGATAGGATTACAGTCGAGTTTCTTTCTTCGACTGTGAGGGCATACAGTCTTCAGGAGTTTCTTACCCATCGATAGGGGAGCGCTACTGTACAAGAGTTTGGAATCTGTTTCAAGAACCATTTACGATATTCTTCCGACCTATTACCAGATGAGGAGGCCATGGTGAGGCATTTCATGGAGGCTTTGCATATTGAGATCCAACACCAGGTCACAACATTTATGCTGAAGACATATCTTGAGGTTCTTGTGATGGTAGAGGTTGTCGATGGGTCATTTACTAGGTATGTATTATCACGAGAGGGGGATCGTCATGATCCCTCACGAATCAGAGCTATGGTCTGGGGTTCTCCGTTTTCAGGGAAGAAGAGTTTTTGTTCAGCCGGGGGTAGGTCCCTGCCCTTTCACATCTCGTTTCGCCAGAGGCAGCTACCCCTAGGCCTATTCTAATGGATTTGGTGCTTTTATTTCTTGTGGTGGTCGTGTCCATCAACAGTGGGAGTGCCCGACCTTTAAGAGCAGTCATCGTGCACCGGGCGCTACGCTCCAGGTTCCTCCATTGCGGTAGTTCCAGCCGAGGCAGCAATAGCCAGTTGCACTAGCTTTAGATTAGCATAGGGTAGATTAGGTAGACAGAGGAAAGCCCCATGGTGCTCCCCATCCTTAGAGAGCAGTGTACAGCTATTTTGGTGGTCTTCATCAGGGTCAGAGAGGCCCTGGAAGAGGTCATGGTTGGCTTCATGCTCTAGCATTGCCAGCTCCACGCAAGCCAAATGTCGTTTGAGGTACCGTTTGATTTTTTTCTACCTTGGTGTATGCCTTGATTGATTCATGAGAAAAAAACTCCTTCATATCACCAACCATTGTCCATTCATTGGGAATTGAGGTAGTGATTCATCCAGTGCCCTTGGCATTGACTACACAAGTAGGTCGAGCTGACTTGTTTGAAGTATATAGAGACTGTGATCTAGTGTTATGGAAACAGCACTCTAGGGGAGATTTCCTATGATTAGTAATAAAACCATATGATTTCATCGTCGGCATGGATTGGTTGAATCAGGTGCAAGCTATCGTCGATTGCTTCTGGAAAAAGGTCATCTTCATTGATGTGGATGGATAGAAATTGGTATTTTTTGTTGAGCGAGATCCTCCGATGGGACATAGGCGTGTTCCATCCCTATCATCCATGATGGCTGAGATGATGCTGAGTTCATCATAGGTTCAGCAGTTGGTGTTTCCCAGGGTTGTAGAGGAGTACCCTGATATCTTTCCAGAAGAGGTTGTTTCCTTACCCCCTCGAGGAGAGATCTAGTTTGGGATCTAGCTATAACAATGAGCCTCTCCTATCTCTATGTCTCCATATCGGATTGCCCATTCTGAGTTAAAAGAGATACATATACACCATGATGGTCTGTTACAGTGCGGTTTTGTTCGGCCAAGTGTGTCACCATGGGGTGCACCAGTTTTGTTCATGAAGAAGGCCGACGACAGTTTTCCGTTGTGTGTCGATTATCAACGCTTAAACAAAGTGAATATAATGAATTTATATCCACTTCCGCATATGGATGATTTATTCGATCAACTGAAGGGTGAAAGTTGGTTCTCAAAGATCTACTTCTGGACAGGATATCATCTGATGAGTGTGAAGGATGAGGATATCTTGAAGTCTACATTCTGTTGTCGTCATGGGCATTATGTGTTCGTTGTAATTCCATTTGGTGGGATGAATGCTCCATCCGTATTCATGGGATTGATGAATTTTGTGTTCTGTGAGATCCTAGAAAAGTTTGTGGTAGTTTTCATCGATGACATCCTAGAGTACTCAACATCTGAAGAGGAGCATCCAGAGCATCTACAAGACATTTTGGGATTTCTTTACCAACATCAGATGTTCGGGAAGTTGTAGAAGTGTGAGTATTGGGCTCAAGAAGTCGGTTTCATGGGGCATGTTGTGTCCCAACATAGAGTAGTTATGGATCCATCGAAGATAGAATAAGTTGTATCTTAGGAAGCTCCCAAGACAGTGTCAGAGGTGCGAAGTTTTCATGGTCTCCCGGGATAATACATGATTATCGTAGCCAATTTCTCAGGAGTTGTGACTCCTATAACAGCTCTGACTAGGAATGATCAGGCATTCATATGGACTGGTTAGTTTCAGGCAGCATTCGAGTATCTAAATGAGAAGTTAGAACGTGACCCAGTCCTTTGTCTTTTCGCTGAGGGAGTTTAGTTTGATATTTTCTGCGATGCTACACATCTGGAGTTAGGTTTTGTTATCATGCAACATAGGTTAGTTGTTTCTTATGGTTCTCGGCAGTTGCGTCCCCATAAATGCAACTACACCACCAATGATCTTGAGTTGGAATCCGTGGTGTTTGCTCCGAAGTTGATGAGACATTACCTCATTGGTGAGCGCTTTTTGGATTTCACCGATCATAAAATATTGAGGTATGTCTTCTCCAACTGTTACTAGAAATTACGACAACATCAGTGGATGGAGTTCTTTCAGGAATACAAATTTGAAATATCATATACACTCGGAAAAGGGAATGTTGTAGATGATGTGCTAAGCCAAAATTCATATAGTGATGATGTGCATGAATCTGGAGATTCTTGGAGAGTAATTAAATAACTATCAGTATTACATATTGATATGGGAGAAGTTGGGGGTAGATGCTATATTTTTTAGTATACAATACAGTCATTCCTGATGCAGTAGGGGGAAGAGTTGTTGTTTGGAGATGTAAAGGTGTAGGTCAGGAGAGACCGAGTTGTTTGTGGTGAGGCCCCTGATGGGTGGACTAAAGATGAACCACACCAAGTGCTGTATCATGGAAGGATTTTTTTTCCTTTGATGATGTGTGATATGGTTCTCATTGAGTTTTATAGTTCACCTTTAGCTGTGCATCTTGGTGTGACAAAGATGTACTGAGCCGTGAGCAGTCAGTTTTGGTTTCCTGGGCTGTAGCATGCAGTTGTAGAGCTTGTGACTTGATTTTTAGTCTACCAGAAGGTGGAGGCCAATCACCGTGTTCCTAGTGGTCTTCTCCATCCATTAGTGATTACTCAGTGGAAATGAGAGGAAATGTCCATGCATTATGTTACTGGTTTACATCAAGCTCTGGGAGAACATTATTCCATTTTGGTGGTAGTGGATCGTTTAACAAAATCGGCCCACCTTATAGAAAAAAAGGAATCTACCTCAGTGGAAGTTTTGTCGAGGCGGTATCTAGAGGAGGTGGTGAGACTTCATGGAGTCCCTAGGATGATCATTTCGGGTCGAGATCCTTATTTTACCTCCTGAATGTGGAGAGGACTCCAACATAATTTTGGTTCTCAACTATGCCTTAGCACTGCTTTTCATCCTCAAATAGATTCTTAGACAGAGCGACCCATCCAGACTCTTGAAGACAAGTTACGCTCTTATGTTATTGATTTTGAAGGTTCATGGATGAGGCACTTCCCCAAGTGGAGTTCGCTTACAATAATATTTTTCCCTCCACCATCGGTATAGCACCGTTTGAAGCCTTGTATGGCTGGCCTTGTCGTTCTCCACTGTGCTGGACAAGGGTCGAAGAGTCAGCAATTGTCAGACCAGAATTAGTGAAGAATACAACATAGATGGATCAGATGATTAATGATAGGATGAAGACAGCACAAGATCTTCAGAAATCATATGTCGATCAAAGAAGGATACCCTTATAATTTCATGTTGGGTATCATGTGTTTCTGAAGGTGACTCCCCATCGTGGGCAGCGAAGGTTTGGTCATGGAATTAAGCTTTCTCCCCGGTTTTTTGGGCCTTTTGAAGTGTCAGATCATGTTGGAGATGTGGCGTATCAAGTATCACTTCCCCCACAGATGAGTCAGATACATGATGTTTTCCATGTATCACAGCTCCTTCATTATCTTCATGATGACTCTCACATCATCGATTGGGGAGAGATCGATGTTGATGAAGATGCAACCTTTGAGAAGCGACCTGTGGAGATCCAAGATCACACGGATCAGGTGTTGCACTAGCGTTCTATTCCTTTAGTTCATGTATTGTGGCGACACGGTGGCATGGAGGAGAGTACCTGAGAACGTGATTCACAAATACGTGTTCAGTACCTACAGTTGTTTGACATTTAACTCTTTTCATGTATCAATGTAGCTTTTGTGGTTATGAAGCCTTCATGTTTATGAGATGGTTCCCTTTTTTGTTTTTGGTGGCTTGCTCTCTTTTGAGAGGAAAGTCGATGGGTGGTTGTTCAGACCCTATTTTGTTTTCTATTTATGTGGGTTATGGATTCTCAAGGATGAGAATGTTTTGAGAGGTATCTGATTTAATGGCTCGGTCCTCTCCGGTCCACAAATTTTTTAAAATGCGGTGTTATAGGTGTTCTGGTAGGTCAAGGTAACATATCCTCAATGCTTTGCCAAAAGATTCCTTTTTGATGAACTGTATCAACAGTAGAAATTTGTGAATTGTAACATCACATTATGTATTCAGGTAATTTTGATGTTTCTAACTACCTTCATTTTGGATTAGTGACTTGGGGGTGTGTTGGGTGAATCATTAAGGTAATTTAAAGTGAAGTATCTTTCGCCCAAGGTAAGAATGGTTTGTTTAAGTTGAGTGTCCATATCGTGCGTAGTTAATGTTAGAGGGAGTGGCTAATGCATGGATAGAGTACGGTTGGTATAACCATGTGGCCTAACCAAGCAAGGAGTGTTTGACGAGGTAGTAGTGACCACACTATGTGTATAACCGTGCAAGAAAACCATGCGGGCACTTAATCTAGATCCTAAAATTGTGGATCTCACCCGTTTTGCCTCTAACATGCTCATTTAAGCACTTCGGCGGCTGTAACTCGGGATTAACCTCCCTTGAATGTTGGAGAACCTCTCCCAAGCATTTTTTAGGTGATCTGAAGTCTTCTCTTGGATAATCAAAGCTAGTTTCTTGAGTTATGTGACCGTTCTTCTATGTTCATCTTCGTTCTTGATCGGTTTCTTAGATCCACATGGATCTACTTCTCCTCTTCTCTCAGTTTTCTATATCTATGCCCGTTAAGGGTATATCTAGGTGTGTGGATACCAAATATGATGATTTTTGGTCATGTTTGTGTTAGGAGAAGAGATTAAATGAGGATTATTGGAGAATCAACCTGTCTTTCTTGTATGTTCTTCGTTTGTTGGGGTTTTTGTCAAAAACCATTGAGGAAGGGGATTCATTGCTTCTATTTCTTTTACATGCAACTGTATTTTTAGCATGATTAATCCTAATGGATGACAATTGAATTTACATAATAAATATTTTAACCAGATAAATAAATTGATATCAATCATATGTTATTTCCCATTGTTTTTCTACATATTGTTATACCTATGCTTGCTTTGCTTAGCTGTTTTTTCATGATGGTAATCGGTAAAGAATGTACACCAGGATTAATTGATAATAGTTGGATAAAGTGAAAGATGGATTAAAATGAATATAGTTCTTGTTGTAATTTGATGATAATAAAATTAGTGCAGTAAGCATGTTTATTTATTTATGATAGCTTACTGATTTGGTTTCTGAAATTTGGAAGCAACGAGTTACAAATCTGTTAATTCAATATGGGTTAAATAACTGAATGTTTGATAATTCCTAAATGGATTAGGAGTTACCCTCTTGATTGTTAAAGGTCTAAGAGCCCAATTAATGTGGTGTTTGTTTTCCTGCTGTTTGTGATGTGATGTGATCCTAGATGGATATTGTGATATGTGGAGGCATGGAGGCCTTTGGTTGTGGCAGCAGATGATGCCTAGAGTGGCGAGATGCATAGTTTTATGCATGTGGGTGTCAGGGAGGACCCCGGGGATGATGGAATGAGATGGATTTGATTGTTGGATGCTTAGTAAATTTGATTCGTTGTTTATCTTCTTTACTTTTCCCCACTGCTCATGGTAGCTGGTCTTGCTTATCCTTCTTCCCAAAGATGCGAAGACACGCAGGTTATGACACGTGCTTTCTAGGTTTAGATTCTCAAGGAAGGATGAGTTTATGCTTTTTCTATAAGCGGAAAAGACTCGTCGGGTAGTTCATATACTCACCGTATTGATCCCCCATGTGTTTAGTATCATATAATGTTTTTCAAGAATTCTTAGGAATGTGGAAAAGTAATTCTATAATGAATAATTGAATAAATGGTGTTAAAACACGGGGATAGAGTTGCTGGAACATGATGACGAGGTTGTAATTTTTTTAAGGAACGTTTGACATTGGGTGTGATGATAATGAAATTTAATGTGGGATTGTTCATGATTAATTAATGTTTAAAGAATTAATTAACGTATAGTGGAACTGATTAAAAGTGAATGAATTAATGAAATAAATCTCATTAAGTGTTTGTGTGCTTATTAGATACATAGTGTTAGATGTAGCAGCCCTGAGACTGAGGGACGTTAGATAAAGTTGTGTCTAAGACTAGGTAATGCCCATAGTTTGGTTTCATGATATAATATATTCTGTAATTTTTGTGTTTCTATATGCAACTCCACCCTGTCAGTAAGGGAAACTGACACCTCAGGGATTCTGATCCCTGAGGGGGTGTTTTCCCCAACATTCTGGTGAGAGTATGGAAGGCTGACTACCCCCTTTGGCCCTACTCTCTTCTCTAGGTAGTTATTGGTGCTGGCAGGCACATTGGTTAGTTTTCCCCATATATGTTTCTAGAAGGATGTAATGGCTTGTGGTTATTCACAAACATATATTTTGGATGTTGTTTTCTATGTACTACTATAGGTGTAATGTGTATAGGTTGTGATGGCTTGAGGATCCTTACTCAGAGTATCGGCTGTTATGGATTGAGGTATAATACCCGACATATGATAAACGTTATTTGAGCTGTGGTGGCTCTTAGAAACTACCTTGTAACATTAGTTTGTTGATGTGGTGGTTTTGATGGATGAGGTGCATATTGTGTTGCTTCACCTAGGTGTATGTGGGAAAACCTTTTTGGCGAGAGATAGTCATGACATGCGATGTTGGGGAAAAGTGGAAAACTAGTGGGGATGTATTAGCAGGGTACCCTAGATATTTTTTACTATTTTCTATATTCTTGAATACATTACTTGGTTAGAGTAGCCATGGTGGGGTTGGGAACTTAGTATAAATGTTTAGGTGATGAGTTAGTTTCACTTTTTTTCACTATGATTTAGCTTGATTTTTATACCATTCCACGAGAGGATTCAAGGAGGACCCTGCAGAGTATACTATCATACTCACCCTATGTATATATAAGATTTCTTCATGTCACTTGGAGCAGGTTGGAGATCAAGCTAGTTTCTACTAGCTTGGGGTTATAGGAGATGTCTGGGCTTGTGGTTACTGCTGTTTTTATTTTCTTTTGGGTACTTGTAGTTTTTCCCTTCCAGTTGTAGTACATTTGCAAGAAATTTCATATATGCACTTGGGGTTCTTTTACATTCCAATTCTGAGTTGGGATTGATTGGTGTCTATCTTATATCTCTTTTCAGCATTTGTTCTCTTAGACATTAATGAATCCCATTTGTGTGTTTACTATACCCTCGGTGCTAGTTGCCAACCCGGGGCCTACTGGAGGTGGGAATCAGGGGTCATTTTCTCCCTTCTCAAATTTTTTACCTAGGAGGGGTACACATTGTGGGGAAGGGGTCGTGACAACAAGGGCATTAATTAAATTGATTTGGAAAAATAAATCATTAATAAATTTAAAATGATAATCTAGTTTAATATACCCTTATATAAAACCATAAATGATTTATTTTTAAAATATTTTTAGGATACATAGACATGGATGACAAATATGTACCAATACATATATACACACAAACAATCTCAAATAATAATGAGATTGAAGAATTAAGCCATACCATGTACTTTACTTTGGTTGAAAGTATATTTTACCAGCTGTAAAATGAACATAGTATGTTATTAAATTATAAAAGTACAATAATTATACTTATAATAGTGGATATGATTAATTTATGTCATTATACTACCCATTTAATAATAATTTTCTGGTTAATGTAACATTTTTGGTTGGAATCACTTTCTTTATCATAAGTGTTTTAACATGTTTTTAAGGATCATATTACATAGATAATGATTTACATACTTCTAGAATATAAATCATAATTTATATATAATATTTATATTATGTATATAAATATGTATAATAGATATATATATGAAATGGAAACACCGTTCATGGAGACGGAAGTCCGTACATAAGCATTAATGTTGTTTCTATTTTCATGTTGTATAGTATGGAAGTAAGTAAATGAAATATATTTATCTACATAAATAAATCTTATTCGTGTTGGAATATTCTTTCATATACCTAATAATTATTCAATATCTATATATATATATACAAAAATTCTTGAAGGGTGATAGTTGAGAATGAATCTCATCGTGTCGTAGAGATGGTAATCTGTACATACTTATGAGAAACTGTATCATTCTGTTGGTGGTGAAATGGTGTTTAATTGGATTGTATATTATATATAATGAATATTTATCATGTTATAGTAATTATTTAAAATAATTATACTGACTATTATACCCATCTAAATAATGTAGCGTTGAATAATAAACTACACCACGAAATTGAGACGGTAAGCCGTACGTACACATGCATGGTGACTTTTTCATTAATAGGATGGATAGAATAATTAATATGGTTGTATCATATTTATAATAAAATATATGAATGTATAAGGTAATGAAGTCATTATATTAGTATGGTAACAAAAAATAAAGATGATGCAGAAGAAGAAAAGAACATTGAAAATGGTGATATAATAATTACCTTTTTCGGGTGTTTCCCTTTAATTTGACAACAAGTACTCCATTAGATGTCCTTATGCTAATTATAAGTCATATAGGTTGAATTGAGGGAAGTTGGGAGGTGATTTGGGAAGGGATTGGTCAATAAAAATGACTTTGGAAGTGGGAATTAAAAATAAAGGGTGGTTCACATTAATAAGTGAGGTGAGGGGATCTTTATGAAAAATGATGCAATATAAATTTATTATAAAATAATTTTCAGTTTCTAATATCTAAAAATTGTTTTATATAGAGAATAATATGATGGTGTGTCTATATCCTCCCATACAATAGTTATTAGACATTTTTAGGTCATAAAAATAACCTTGTCTTCTATATTTAATTATTTCTAAAATAAGTCAACTCTTAACATGTCTTATTGTATTTTTATACTACAAGGTCAATACCGTTAATATAAAAATAAATGCAAACACAAAGTGGATAATTTATAAAATTTGTATCTCTATAAATTTTATTTTTCCTATCTACTGATTTTTAGTATTTTTATATAATTTGATAAAATAATATCTAATTTAAAAACTCATTTCTGTAATGGTTGGCACTATTTAGTAATTGATTTTTTGTTAAAATCATAACATCTTTATTCATTCGAATGAAAGTAATTAAACTATACGACATAGGTCAATCTGATCCATAAAATTTTTGGATGGAATCAAGACATTCATATTATGTTTATTTTAATATTTATAATATCATTTATTTGATTTTATCATTAATAAGGAAAATAATGCATCATTATTATGTCATAAATTACATTATTCATATAATGTCTAAAAATTACCAATAAAATACCTTGATGTAGGAAATATTTATAGGTTTATAATGAATATTTATTGTTGAATTTATCTCATATATGTCGCTATAGTAAAAATTCATTAGTTATAAAAATTTGAATTCGAGACATTTAACTCTTCTTTAAATAAAATATAATAAATATCCTAATCTAACAAAACTAGATTAAAAATGGTTAACTGTTTTTCCTTAAGATTTAATTTGGTCAAAATACAATTATAGAATAGAATTAAAACACATTTTTGGGTTATAATATATTGTTATAATAATATTTGTACCTTTAAATACTCTATTTACATTTATCTTTTGTAAATAACATTCAAAAGTTACTATTCAAAAAAAAATATGCATCTTATTGAGTCAAATGACACTTTTTTTGGAAACCATTATTGTTGGATTTTTTAAATTCAATTCACAATAGCAGAAAAGTTGCATTTTATGCAAATTAGCAAATATGCCAAAAAGGTGGGTAAAAGACGTTAAAAAGTTTGATAAAATTTTATATGTCAAATCTTTTTATAAAATAACTAAAGTTACTTACATTTGACAAATATAGTTAAAATCCAACTATTTTTACCATATTATAAATTTTAATTAAAAATAATAATAAAAATGAAAAATTCTGTTTTTATGTACTATGCAGAATTTTTCAGTATTCATAAAAATTGAATGTTTTTAGAAAAATATCAAAAATTCACTATTAGAAAATTTTGATATTACGAATTTAAAAATGAATTATATTTTACTGAATTAAATTTCTTGGAGTGTCTAAAATTAATTTTATTAATGATCACAAAATGACATAAAAAGTAGTTCTTTTATGAAAATTGTTTTTCTAAATATTTAACTATTTTAAAAAAACATATACATTTCATTATAAATATGTTTTATTTTTTTGAAAATTTTATAAATAACATTTAAAATTTAACTTTTTCTATTCATATTACAATATTTAATTAATAGATATATATATCATTTGACTAATCATAATACTAATGTGTTGTTTCTGAGAAACTCAAAATTCCATATAACACAAGCCAAGTCGGTGTTGCATGAAATATAAGAATTAAATTACTTAAAAGAGATAATGTAAAATGATATCATGGGGTGTTACAATCAATATGACTTGAAAAAAATTTTACATATTGATGTAAATATCGTAAGAATATATACACATTCTATAGTTAAATGATCTTAAATAGTCTAATGATATATGGTGGATGGTATTAAAAAAGTATATCCTTATTAAATCATAATATCTACATAGCGACGTTGACAGAGATGGAAATAATTTCCAAATCTCATTATAAAATTTCTCAATGAAAATATGAAATTATCATTGGAATAACATATTTAAAATATAAAATATTAATTATTATTATTGATTTTATTTTTGAAAATAACATAGTAAACATGTAATGGATGATTTAAGTGATTGATAGGTCATGATGGTTGGAAATTACATTAATTATATATAAATTAACAACATTTTTGTTATATGTTTATAAAAAAATCAAAATATTTCTTATCTAAAAAAATATATAAGAATAAATTAAAAAAATAATGTTAAAATATACTCATGGGTAAAAAGATAATTAATAAGTCATCAGATAATTTTAAATACATATTTTTTCATTTAATGAAAACTATTGACATGGAAAGGAAAAATTTGTTACAGATAAACAACAAGGAAGGTCTTCCATAAAAATATTAGTTTGGTATATTATCATTTTAATGAAATGAAATTTATGGGGAAAAAATTAATTTCTAGATACAAATAGATTTGAATTAAATATATTGGTTTTTTGAATGAAATATAAAATAAATCCTTTTATGGATTCTTAAAAAGAGAAATTTATTTATAATGTGGTTGTGAAATAAACCCTTACCATAGGTTCTACATCATTAGTATCTTAAAAAATATACCATAATAAATATAGAATAATTATATATCCTTTATTGAAACATATTAACAGATATAATTTAATATATTATTTTATATAAATATTTTAATTTCTATTTATTAAGAATTATTTGTTAATGTAATTATTTCTGGTAAGATCAAAATCATTCTTCATCTATGTTATTTTGGTAGTTTGAGACAATATAATTTGATTATTGCTTAATAATTTTTAAAATATAAATCATTATATATATCATATAAATTAATTATTTAATTATTTTTTTGTAATACATAAATACATACAAATAAAAATCTGTCACACTGTTTATAGAGACGGTAGGCCATACGTACGCCCGAAAATTGATTTCCCATTTCAATGGATTGAAAAAAAATGTTAAATTATAATTCACATTAATATAATAACTATTATAACTTATAAATTATATATATATATCTAAAATATAACCTCATTACTTCTGTACAAAACATAAATGATAAATAGATTACATCGATTAATGGATTTAGTAGCCCTCATGTACGCATGAGCGATATTATTATTTTTCAACGGATTGGTGGGTAATAATTTATGTGTGATCTTTTAATCACATAAGAATAATTATCTCAAAGTATAATAAATAAATATTATAACCATTGTAATACACATCAAAGAAATATGATGATGAAAAATGTAGAGTATATCTACATGGAGACGGTAACTCGTACATACAAATAAGAGATACAACCACACTTCATTAGAAGGAAACTAGGGTGGATATGGTTTTTCAATATAATATTAAAAATTAGTTAGATTTATCACATTTAATATATTATTTTATGATAAATACCATATATTTAGAGGAGGTAAAAGATGAAATAAATTGGACGGTTATAGGTAAGATAATTACCCCTTCCATATGAGGTACCGTTTACATTCATAATTAAAGAACCTATTGATGGTATTTTGGGGGGAAAATCACCTCCAAAACAAATGTATATCAGTTTAGAAGATAAATGGGAACATATTTTTAGTTATCAACATCTCAATTTTGTGTAGAGAAGTGATGGAATGAGTGATCATTTATATGGGTGTAAAATGACACACTTAATATTAAACGAAAGATTAAAATATTACTAATTCATTCTATAGAATATTATTAAAATTGGAGATATATTAAAATATAATATTTTCTATATATTAAATATCATAATCTAATAAATCATTCCCTATTTTCTATGGTATTATAGTCATTATATTTGTATTTAACACATTAGTAATCATATTTTAATAGTAACTATGTCAACATAATTTTCACTCTTCATGGTTTATAATTTTACATATGTGGTTAAAAATAGCACCTAAATGGAAAAGGGGTGACATATACAGCCATATATTTCCCACTTTGCAATTTATCTGGATTTAATTGATTTTTATTAAATTGAATAGAATATTATTTTCATAAAACATAATTATTGTAAATTTTGGAAGTATTAATTTAATTTGAGCTCAAATTTATTAATAAAAATTTATAATTGAAATATAAAGCTTTAAAATAACCCTAATACGTAACTTTTTAGTAAAAAAATCATTTATTTGAAAAAATTATCCTATTTGTAATACATTTTGTATTTTTAAAATCATTTCTTTTATTTCATCATTAACTAATTAAAAAATGTGTCAGAATTGAATAGTCAATTAATATAATTAAACAATTCTTAAAAATGATAAAGAAATCACCAACCAGAAAATAATTTTTTTTAACTAAATAATAGCATATATTCATTCACCACCACATAAAAACATAACATATTTTTAAAATAAGGAGTGAAAATCGTATTTTTCATTTCATTAAAATTTCAATAGTTCATCTAAAATGAAAAGTGTATAATAATAAATTATATTTTGTGAATAAGGTAACGAGGGGTATCCATTCATTATTCTAAATGAATTTGTATTGCAAAATGGAGACCTTGATAGTTAGTTATAAAATAGAACAACAAGATCTCTCTTTAACGAGGTGATAAATTTATCGATGGTTAATATTCCTAATGCCTGAAAATAAAAGGGATCTATATTTTTAATTTGAACCTCCTAATTAAATTAATGGAATAAATTATATGAAAATTAAATTTATTTAAATGGAATAAACTATTTTTAAATTAATTGCAAAAACTACAACCAAATTCATTTTCTAGAAAAAAACAAATTTATTCCAAAAACAAGATGTACTCCCATATCATGTATAACAAAAACCTTATATAAATTTTAAAACTTTTATTTGAATATATAATTTATAAATTTCATTAAAATAATTCACCAATAGTAATTTATAAAAATTTAAAAGATAAAAACATGTTGTCTTCAAAAAACAATTTTTCAAAAATACCCATATTTTAACATCAAATGATTTTATTACCTTTTATACTTAATTTATAATAATTAAATTTATTAAATAAATTAATTATTATTTTTATGTTATTTGTAATCTTTTATTTCAGAAATTTATAGGTAATGATGATTTGATATATTACGCTTCATTTCTACTCGTAGTTTCGCATTTCATTAGCTATCAATTATTTTGTAGGGAAATATTTATTGAAATATTTCTGTAAATAATTATACCTCTGCCCAATTAAAAATAAATTCAACCTATAAATTAGAACACATGAATTAATCCTTGAGATCCTCTCTATCATTTTGAATTTATGATTCCTCTAGAATAGTTTGACAAAGTGAATTCTATTATTATGTATTCTGTAATCTCTAACATAGAATGCTAATAATGGATAATATTGATAAGAAATATCATTCTCTAAAGGCAAATAATTTATTCATAGTACATATTAAGGGTCAGATATGTAGTTTTGTACGATTCATTCATCAAATTCATAGTTAACTTTAGAGATTATATTTTGAATCATTAATTCTAATGATAGAATCTTTAATTACTCATGAAAATGAAATGGGATAATATTCATAGGGTTAATCATTGACTTATTTATGAATCACATAACATTCATCTATATTAATATTCATTGGATCACCTATGAACTGTCTTAAAATTCCTGATCTTATTTATGATTATAATCATAATGTTTCTATAAACTATGATTATCCTTGATGTGTTTGTTAGTGGTTCAAAAAATTTCTTCCATTATTTATAGAATATTTCCAAATTTATGTATTCCTACAACTTATTCCCTAATCATTATAGTTCATCAATTATATATATATATATGGATTCAAAATGAGTTGTCTAAATACTTGAGTGAATGATATTACTTTTTGAAAACACAAGGAGATAATGGTGCTGATATAGACCACAATTGATATCCATAGAAAAAATTGTCAACATGTCATGTTGAATTTGTATTCTTCCATAAGATAGATGATCATTAATAGGATGATAATTAGTACTAAATCTATTCTTTTTTCCAGAACCTAATAAAGACTCTACCAGAACCTTAAGGTAATCCTATGATCCTAGTTAGACTTAATATAATTGGTACTCCATCTAACTATACAACCTTCTTAATGTAAATTCATGTCTATTTATTTGGATAGATATATTTCATATTAGATATGGAATAAAATTTTATTATAAGACAATCAAATAAAACCAATATATATTATGTAATTTTGTAATTTTTGTGATTCATATAAAAATATCTATGGTGATGTATCCCCTTTACCACTCTCATGTTAGAAATGGTCCTAACATCTCCATAGAATTAATCTCTCAGCCAAAACAATGTCAAATACTGGGTAGTGAGATACATTTTTTAACATATAGCTTCATGTTTTTTCATAAGAAATAATATTTTAGAAGTTTATATATCATTATTCATTTAGTATTTATTGATAATTATGATTTATGTGCCTAACTAAATATATATCATCTTAATGTATTCTATTTAGTGGACACACAATCAGTTCCAAAACCATATCACTCCAACATGGTCAATGGTTATCTCTGGAACATTCTTCAACTTCTCATGTAATTCCAAATCTTCTTTTTATAACTTGATTTTCAATCTATGGATGGATGGATTAATATTCGATTAAAAAGATAAGACCATTCCCCTTTACACATGATTTCATGATACATCATCAATAAATACATAAATATTATATCTCTTAAATTGTAATCAAAGATATGATAGCATGATCCCTTTACATCAGATCATCTTCCACCTTGTTCAAATTCCCAGTGTGGTAATGTAATAAGATTTCATAACCATTATTCGGCGCCAAAATTATTCATTAGGAAATTTTCAACTTCTTTAGTGTAAATATATACTTCAAAATATTATGGATATTATATATTTCACACTTTTAACCACACATATAATTAAATCACATAAAAAATAAAAAAATCACAATTAATTACTCTAAACCATTATTTTGTTAAATTTCTTTGATAAAAATGAATTTTATTTAGACATTGGTTATCAAAATATCAATCAACAGACAGAAAAAATCTAAATCCATCCATTGATGCATCAATATATGTAAAGACCCGTAAAATTCAAGGGAAATTTTTTCTTAAATTTCTTTAGAATTTTACAAGAGCGCGGTTTCAGACGGCACCTGATTCCGAGGCCCGGAGTGCCCGAAATTAATTTCCGAAGTTTGGCTCGGGTACGTTCAGTGAACGAACGAGCGGGAATTCCTAACTTTTGATCCGGTGCTCGGAATTGAAATCCGAGGGCACCGATGAACTCGCAGAGCCGATATTCGCTTAAAGAGACCTTTTCGGGAGTTGCGTTTGTTGCGGGTTGAAAGTTAATTTTTTAGGGGTTTTAGTTTGAGTTAAATAAAATTTGTATAGAACAAATTTTATTTTAACTTCTTAAAAACCTACCAAAGGAGGTTGGAAGTGGGACCCACACCCACTTAACCTCCCTTGGGAGGATTAAGTGTGGTGGGGCCCACACGAACCCCTAGACTTTTCAAGTTCCCTTAACCCCCTCTTTATTGGCTTAAGTTACTCTTAATTAATTTTGGGAGTTAAACCCTTTTTGAATTTCAAACTTTTGAAATTCTTATGTGTTTTGTATTAATAAAATAAGATGTTATCTTATTTTATGTTGGGTTGTTTGTTGGTCTCCTTGAGAGCTTTTGGAGAGCTTCCTCTTCATCTTCAAGCTCTGACGAAGAACGAAGAACGCTCAAACTCCGACGAAGAACGACGCCTCTCTTCTTCGTCCTCGGTGTCAACAAGAGGGAACGCCGCTTCCTCCTCGGACCTTCTTCGTCGGCATACAAAGATTCGCCAACGACGTATCTCTTCGGGCATATCTCTTCGTCAACGGATTTGACGAACGACGACCGCGACGCCCGACCTCCGCGACGCCGTCTTCCGCGGAACGTAGACGAATCTTCGAATCTTAAACCCGAGGTAGGGGTTGTCGATTTTCTTTTGGATTCCTCATTTTATTCTTGATCGTGATTTTAGCAAGATTAACGTGTGGCTTGATTTATTTAAGTTGCGTTATTATTTTAACGTGAGGGGGCCGGACCGCACGAACACGGCCGAACCCCCCTCCATCGTTTCTTGTTTATTCTTGCGGGCGGAAGCAAGGTGGCGTGGTGCCGTCGCACCACGCGGATAATTATACGTTTAAGTTACGCGATGCCGTCGCGCGCACCATGAATAAACAACAAGAACGCGACGCCGTCGCGCCGCGTTGAATGATTATCAAAGCACTGCGAAGGGGCGCGGTGCCGTCGCACCGCGCCGGTTGACGAACGCCGCGGCTGGTTCCGGGCCGCGGTGGGACGAAGAGACCGCGGCCGGTTCTGGGCCGCGGCGGAAGAGAAGACCGGCGGCCGGGCCGCCGGCGTCGGAAGTCGAAGGCGGGACCGGAATTTCAGGTCCCGTTAGTGAAAACCGGCCGGCCAGCTGGCCGGCCGGATGACAGGAAACCGGGGGAATAAATCCCCCGGCCGGTTCAACAAAACCCCCCTCTTATTGAGGGGGGCGGTTCCATGGAAGGGGGGGGGGGCATCAGCCCCCCGGTTTAATTCAAAACCGTTCCCCACGTGGGGGCCGATTTGTTGCAAACGGCGCGGCAATGCCGCGCCGCCCTTCTGAAGAAGCGGGGGTTATCCCCCCGCGCGCGGCCCCTCGCGGCACCCCGCGCCGCCGCGCCGCCGCGCCGCCCAGGGGGGGGGGGGGGGGGGGGGGGTCGGGCCGGGTCGGCCCGGACCCGGACCCCCCCGTTTCGAACCAAATTTGGTTTCTGGCCCATAACTTGAGCCTCAGACCTCCGATCGACGAACCGTCAGTGGCAACGCGATCCTTGGATCGAGACGGTCGTTTCGGTATATCGCACTCAAGGTTTCGGATTACTTTGAGTTCGGCCGGGTTGGTTCGTTCACGAAACCAACCGGGCTTTCGGAGCGGAAACGCTCATATCTTGAGCTACAGACGTCCGATTGACGTGCCGTCAGTCGCGTAGTGTTCCTCTTAGTGAGACGGATCTTTTGGTATACTCCGCCCGAGGTTTGGACGTAGGTGGAGTACGGCCGGGTTGGTTCGTTCACGAAACCAACCGGGCCCTCGGAGCGGAAACACTCATATCTTGAGTTCCGGACGTCCGATTGACGTGCCGTCGACTTTGATGGAATCCTCTAAGTGAGACGGATCTTTTGGAATACTCCGCCCGAGGTTTGGACGCAGGTGGAGTACGGTCGGGTTGGTTTTTCCTTAAAAACCAACCGGGCCCCGGAGACGAAAATGCCAATAACTCTCAGACCGGGCGTCCGATCGACGCGCCGTCTGTTGCGTTGAGTTCCTATTGTCGATACGGAACTTTTGGATACATCAACTCTGGTCTTTGTGACAGTTGATGTATCAGCCTCTCGGCTCGTGGAGCGGACCCTCCGAACGAGCTTGCTGTGTGCGGGAACCATAGTGCTGGCTGCGACTGTTACTGTGACGACTACTACTACTACTACTGCTACTGTGACTGCGACGACGACAGTACAGAGATCCTTTTTGGATTCGACGACGACGACTACAGTACTCAGTGATCCTACGTGGAACAGTGCTACCGAACCTGAGTGAGCTGAATCTTCTGTTTACCTAGGACAGTGGAGCGCTTGGGTGTAGCGGCGGACCCGTGGTACTTGACAGTGGTGGTGCGCTTGGATGCAGCAGCAGACCCTTGGCGGTGGAGCGCTTGGTTGTAGCGGCGGACCCGCGATACTCTACGGAGCATGTGCGCTTGGTTGTAGCGACAGACCCGCGACGGTGGAGTCGTGCGTGCGGAGTACGAAGACCGTGTAGCCGGCTGAGACCTGACGACTGCTTGACCGACTCGACTTGGAGTGAGTCGACTAGCCCAGTGGACGGAGCGCCCGGTATTTGGCGGCAGACCCACGGCGGACGGAGCGCCTGGTAGTTGGCAACAAACCCGCGGTACTCGACAGGAGGAGTACCTCAGTAGGCTATTTGGGTGAGCGCCCGGTATTTGGCAGCAGACCCTCAGCGGACGGAGCGCCCGGTAGTTGGCAGCAGACCCGCGGTACTCGACAGGAGGAGTACTTCAGCAGTCTTAGGTTAGTGAGCGGCGGCCTCGGAGTCGTGACAGGACCACTGTACACTCTAGAGACGGAGCTCTTCAGCAGTTACGGATTCGGTAATGAAAATCCTGGTTTGAGCTGAGTCAATGATCTTTGTGTTTCCTCATGATTGAGATGGGTCGCTTGATCACTTAGGTATATGTATGGGCATATACCTGGGTAATAGTTATCCGTTGATTTCATAAACTTGTTATAAACTGTGTGAACTGGTACTGTTATCCTGTGTGGATTTACTGTTTACTCTTCTTGTGGATTGGGTTGTTCTTGGGCTCGGTGTTGGAGCCGAACAGAAATTGGTGACATAGGTATATGTATGGGCATATACCTAATCAATACTGGATGTTACTTTGTGATTGTATCTTCTTGTGGTTTATCCTTTGTAAATTTCAGGAGACCTTCGGGGGGTCTCGGGGTCCCTACTGAGTATCTTATACTCACCCCTGCAC
The DNA here is from genome assembly GCA_963277665.1 of Viscum album. Lineage (NCBI taxonomy): Eukaryota > Viridiplantae > Streptophyta > Magnoliopsida > Santalales > Viscaceae > Viscum > Viscum album. Next base: position 1,057,968,238 of record OY728142.1, read on the forward strand.
GGGCTATGCCCGCACTTCGTTGTGTTGGTTGCAGACGACGGACAGTGCTGACTGCGGTTGAGGCTTCGGAGTAGGTCGGTACCCGGAGGAGGACCACTGAGCGGGACGTGCTCGGAGCGGACAGTTGGACCGAGGAGTTGTGGAGCTATCTGTACCTACCCTTCAGGTAGGATCCGTGGTGGACGAACCAGGAGCTGAGCCATCTGTACCTACCCTTCAGGTAGGAATCGAGGAGGACGTTCCAGGAGCCGCTTGTACTTTCAGTTGCTGTTTTCCCTTTCGAGTTGTACTTTACTTTACAGTTGGGCTTGTATTTCCGGCCCCTTTTTCTTCAGCACAGTTGTTCTAGTTTGGTGTACTGCTTTTCTTCCGCTTGTTTCTCTGAGGTGCTTGTTTATTTTATTAAGGCAATGCCTTCCCTTTTTACTGGGATTTTACGCCTTGGTGCTAGTCGCCAGCCCCTGGCCTATGGAAGGCGGGCTTGGGGTAGTCACGGCACGGGCCCCGAGGGCGGGTCGTGACAAATTGGTATCAAAGGAGTTCGGTTCTACCGCGAACTCTGATCTTTTCTATGTGAAGCAATAATGTTTAGCGTATTGAGTATGGTTATCAGTCCAGGGAGTCCAGTGTTGGTGCGGCGGCCGACGTATCCGTACACCAGGACCCTGACTTCTGATTTCCGACTTAATACACGAAAACACTGATTGCGTGTGTGTTTCCCAAAAGGTTTAAAGTCAGCTCAAACCAGGTCAGCTCACCAGGTATAAATCGTTGACCGTGACACATCTGTTCAGGATGTCACCATGCAGATAGTTAGCTGGAGTTCCGAGAGAGTTCTCGATGATGGCCCACCGAGCAGCGAGACTCCGGTGCAGGGCCCCTTTTTCAGTGTTGGCACCTTCGGGTGGTGTACCAGCAGCACCACCACCCGTTAGGCAGCAGATGCCACTAGCTGACGGTGCACGCTAGCAGAGCGCGATGCATGAGTTCTAGCAGTAGAGGCCACTGAGGATACGAGGGGAGACAGTTTTTCCAGGCAGTAGTGGACTGGATGGAGGCGGTTTCTAGAGTTCTACGCCTAGCTTGGATACTAGTAATGAGGCTTCGGTACGCGAACCGATACCTGGGATAGTACCTACGGGTAGTGTGCCAGCTATGTCACTACCTATTGGTCAGAAGACACTACCGGCGGTACCGGTAGCAGAGAATCACAGGCTTAGTGCCTTACATATGTTTTAGCAGCAGATATCCCTCAAGTTTCGAGGTGAGCCTGACTCGTAGGCGGGTGAGGACTGGCTTGAGGAGGTGGTTGTGAGTTTTCTGGAGCTAATACAGCTTCGACAGTACGACATGTCGGAAGCAGAGCACTCAACGTGGCTTACCAATCAATCTTGGTACTCGTTGGTTGCGTTGTGATCAGTTCTTTAGACTCGAACTTCTGAGCGAAGTGTGTCTAAAGGACATCCGAACCAATTCTTTTCCTCTATGCATTCCTACCTATGTTAGGATGCTAGAGAGAACCTTTGTGGTTGTGAACGTTAGCAGTGAAAGGCAGGAAACTAGCGCCAGTCTCAGAGACTCGGGCGTGTAAAAATGTTTCAGGAGGAGGAAGTGCTAAGGACAGATGAATCTGCAGGGTAGCAGACGTGGAAGCGGAGCTTGGAGAGCAGCATGTGGTGGTGTACATTTCGACATGTTACAACCACCCGACTTAGTAGTCCCCGCCAGGCTCAGGGAGCAGGAGGGCTGGGGAGGAGAGTAGCTGCATTGCGGTCAAGGAGTGTGACCCAGGAGCTCTAAGAATGATTCGGGGTACGAAATATGTCTACTACGAGCTGCCATATCTATAGACATAAGAACCAATCATTCTACCCTTCCACGAATCATGTCCCAGACCTAGAGGTTCCGGGTAAGCCGTAGACTTGACCCTCACGTCTGGAGATACCTTTGGGAGGAGACTCGATAATCACGCTTACGCCGACGGTGTGATTTGACCTCGAGGTGAGAGTTTCGGTTGGAATCTCTTGGTGGCAGCGTAGAGGCCTTACGACGTTGATCTGAGTATGGTTTTGATTCACAAATCATACCCCGGTTGACTGTTTTAGGCAAACGTCGGAATGGGTTTTCCTTGGTCGGCGAAAAGGAAACCCTGGGCAGCACATGTTAAACTCAGGCATAAGAGGGTGTGGCCGATCACTCTTGAGTTGGTCAACCCTACCCTTATGGCAGCATGAGTTTTGAGTTCAGTTCTAACCTAAAAAGGGAAACCTCTTGAGTTCGAGGGTGACGAACACGTTCTTATACGGTGTCACCCCGATGAGGTTTCGGAGATGTGGCCGAGGCGGCATGTTATCTCCGAAGTTCGATGGACCCTTTTGGTCTTCAGCAGGGTAGGCGAAGAGGTTTACCGCTTGACCCTACCACCTCAGTCGCACCGGGTGCATAATGTCCACCACGTATCTCAGCTGTGGAGATACATGTATGTTTCTTCACACGTCATCGACCCCGGGGAGTTGGACGTCGATGACAGGGCGACAAGCACAGAGGTTCTAGTAGAGATCGAGGATCGAAAGGAGCAGGTTCTACGTGAACGGTTTCTTACTCTGGGGTGCTTCTCGGGTAGCACGAGATCTTCAGGTGAGCGTATGAGAGCGTAAAGCTCAGTTGCGTGCTCAGTACTACCTTGTTTCCCTTAAGTGTGAGTTGAAGCTTTACGGGGACGTAAAGCCCTGAGGTGGGAGTAATGTAAAGACCCGTAAAATTCAAGGGAAATTTTTTCTTAAATTTCTTTAGAATTTTACAAGAGCGCGGTATCAGACGGCACCTGATTCCGAGGCCCGGAGTGCCCGGAATTAATTTCCGAAGTTTGGCTCGGGTACGTTCAGTGAACGAACGAGCGGGAATTCCTAACTTTTGATCCGGTGCTCGGAATTGAAATCCGAGGGCACCGATGAACTCGCAGCGCCGATATTCGCTTAAAGGGACCTTTTCGGGAGTTGCGTTTGTTGCGGGTTGAAAGTTAATTTTTTAGGGGTTTTAGTTTGAGTTAAATAAAATTTGTATAGAACAAATTTTATTTTAACTTCTTAAAAACCTACCAAAGGAGGTTGGAAGTGGGACCCACACCCACTTAACCTCCCTTGGGAGGATTAAGTGTGGTGGGGCCCACACGAACCCCTAGACTATTCAAGTTCCCTTAACCCCCTCTTTATTGGCTTAAGTTACTCTTAATTAATTTTGGGAGTTAAACACTTTTTGAATTTCAAACTTTTGAAATTCTTATGTGTTTTGTATTAATAAAATAAGATGTTATCTTATTTTATGTTGGGTTGTTTGTTGGTCTCCTTGAGAGCTTTTGGAGAGCTTCCTCTTCATCTTCATGCTCTTACGAAGAACGAAGAACGCTCAAACTCCGACGAAGAACGACGCCTCTCTTCTTCGTCCTCGGTGTCAACAAGATGGAACGCCACTTCCTCCTCGGACCTTCTTCGTCGGCATACAAAGATTCGCCAACGACGTATCTCTTCGGGCATATATCTTCGTCAACGGATTTGACGAACGACGACCGCGACGCCCGACCTCCGCGACGCCGTCTTCCGCGGAACGTAGACGAATCTTCGAATCTTAAACCCGAGGTAGGGGTTGTCGATTTTCTTTTGGATTCCTCATTTTATTCTTGATCGTGATTTAGCAAGATTAACGTGTGGCTTGATTTATTTAAGTTGCGTTATTATTTTAACGTGAGGGGGCCGGACCGCACGAACACAGCCGAACCCCCCTCCATCGTTTCTTGTTTATTCTCGCGGGCAGAAGCAAGGTGGCGTGGTGCCGTCGCACCACGCGGATAATTATACGTTTAAGTTACGCGATGCCGTCGCGCGCACCATGAAGAAACAACAAGAACGTGACGACGTCGCGCCGCGTTGAATGATTATCAAAGCACGGCGAAGGGGCGCGGTGCCGTCGCACTGCGCCGGTTGACGAACGCCACGGCCGGTTCCGGGCCGCGGCGGGACGAAGAGACCGCGGCCGGTTCCGGGCCGCGGCGGAAGAGAAGACCGGCGGCCGGGCCGCCGGCGTCGGAAGTCGAAGGCGGGACCGGAATTTCTGGTCCCGTTACTGAAAACCGGCCGGCCAGCTGGCCGGCCGGATGACAGGAAAACGGGGGAATAAATCCCCCGGCCGGTTCAACAAAACCCCCCTCTTATTGAGGGGGGCGGTTCCATGGAAGGGGGGGGGGCAGCAGCCCCCCAGTTTAATTCAAAATCGGCCCCCACGTGGGGGCCGATTTGTTGCAAACGGCGCCGCAAAGCCGCGCCGCCCTTCTGAAGAAGCGGGGGTTAGCCCCCCGCGAGCGGCCCCTCGCGGCACCCCGAGTCGCCGCGGCACCCCTCGCCGCCGCGCCGCCCGCCGCCGCCGCCCAGGTGGGGGTCGGGCCGGGTCGGCCCGGACCCGGACCCCACCGTTTCGAACCAGATTTGGTTTTTGGCCCATAAATTGAGCCTCAGACCTCCGATCGACGAACCGTCAGCGGCAATGCGATCCTTGGATCGAGACGGTCGTTTCGGTATATCGCACTCAAGGTTTCGGATTAATTTGAGTTCGGCCGGGTTGGTTCGTTCACGAAACCAACCGGGCTTTCGGAGCGGAAACGCTCATATCTTGAGCTACGGACGTCCGATTGACGTGCCGTCAGTCGTGTAGTGTTCCTCTTAGTGAGACGGATCTTTTGGTATACTCCGCCCGAGGTTTGGACGCAGGTGGAGTACGGCCGGGTTGGTTCGTTCACGAAACCAACCGGGCCCTCGGAGCGGAAACGCTCATATCTTGAGTTCCGGACGTCCGATTGACGTGCCGTCGACTTTGATGGAATCCTCTAAGTGAGACGGATCTTTTGGCATACTCCTCCCGAGGTTTGGACGCAGGTGGAGTACGGTCGGGTTGGTTTTGCCTTAAAAAACAACCGGGCCCCGGAGACGAAAATGCCAATAACTCTCAGACCGGGCGTCCGATCGACGCGCCGTCTGTTGCGTTGAGTTCCTATTGTCGATACGAAACTTTTGGATACATCAACTCTGGTCTTTGTGACAGTTGATGTATCAGCCTCTCGGCTCGTGGAGCGGACCCTCCGAACGAGCTTGCTGTGTGCGGGTACCCTAGTGCTGGCTGTGACTGTTACTGTGACGACTACTACTACTACTGCTATTGTGACTGCGACGACGACAGTACAGAGATCCTTTGTGGATTCGACGACGACGACTACAGTACTCAGTGATCCTACGTGGAACAGTGCTACCGAACCTGAGTGAGCTGAATCTTCTGTTTACCTAGGACGGTGGAGCGCTTGGGTGTAGCGGCGGACCCGTGGTACTTGACAGTGGTGGTGCGCTTGGATGCAGCAGCAGACCCTTGGCGGTGGAGCGCTTGGTTGTAGCGGCGGACCCGCGATACTCTACGGAGCATGTGCGCTTGGTTGTAGCGACAGACCCGCGACGGTGGAGTCGTGCGTGCGGAGTACGGAGACCGTGTAGCCTGCTGAGACCTGACGACTGCTTGACCGACTCGACTTGGAGTGAGTCGACTAGCCCAGTGGACGGAGCGCCCGGTATTTGGCGGCAGACCCACGGCGGACGGAGCGCCTGGTAGTTGGCAGCAAACCCGCGGTACTCGACAGGAGGAGTACCTCAGTAGGCTATTTGGGTGAGCGCCCGGTATTTGGCAGCAGACCCTCAGCGGACGGAGCGCCCGGTAGTTGGCAGCAGACCCGCGGTACTCGACAGGAGGAGTACTTCAGCAGTCTTAGGTTAGTGAGCGGCGGCCTCGGAGTCGTGACAGGACCACTGTACACTCTAGAGACGGAGCTCTTCAGCAGTTACAGATTCAGTAATGAAAATCCTGGTTTGAGCTGAGTCAATGATCTTTGTGTTTCCTCATGATTGAGATGGGTCGCTTGATAACTTAGGTATATGTATGGGCATATACCTGGGTAATAGTTATCCGTTGATTTCATAAACTTGTTATAAACTCTGTGAACTGGTACTGTTATCCTGTGTGGATTTACTGTTTACTCTTCTTGTGGATTGGGTTGTTCTTGGGCTCGGTGTTGGAGCCGAACGGAAATTGGTGACATAGGTATATGTATGGGCATATACCTAATCAATACTGGATGTTACTTTGTGATTGTATCTTCTTGTGGTTTATCCTTTGTGGATTTCAGGAGACCTTCGGGGGGTCTCGGGGTCCCTACTGAGTATCTTATACTCACCCTTGCACGGGCTATGCCCGCACTTCGTTGTGTTGGTTGCAGACGACGGACAGTGCTGACTGCGGTTGAGGCTTCGGAGTAGGTCGGTACCCGGAGGAGGACCACTGAGCGGGACGTGCTCGGAGCGGACAGTTGGACCGAGGAGTTGTGGAGCTATCTGTACCTACACTTCAGGTAGGATCCGTGGTGGACGAACCAGGAGCTGAGCCATCTGTACCTACCCTTCAGGTAGGAATCGAGGAGGACGTTCCAGGAGCCGCTTGTACTTTCAGTTGCTGTTTTCCCTTTCGAGTTGTACTTTACTTTACAGTTGGGCCTGTATTTCCGGCCCCTTTTCTTCAGCACAGTTGTTCTAGTTTTGTGTACTGCTTTTCTTCCGCTTGTTTCTCTGAGGTGCTTGTTTATTTTATTAAGGCAATGCCTTCCCTTTTTACTGGGATTTTACGCCTTGGTGCTAGTCGCCAGCCCCTGGCCTATGGAAGGCGGGCTTGGGGTAGTCACGGCACGGGCCCCGAGGGCGGGTCGTGACAATATATATTAAAAAAACATATATACTAACAGGTTGTGTATGAACCAGTGCGTTGAACAATATTCTTTTAATTTCATTGAAACTATTTTCACATTCATCTGCGTACATGAACAAAACTCCCTTACTAATAAACATAGTTAGTGGATTAGATAACTTTTATAAATACCATAAAAATATATTATTGTATCCATTCTTCCTATGAAAACTATAAATTTAATTCAATATGGTTTGTCTAGTCTGTTGTGGAATTAATTTCATATTTGATGGAACCACATATATACCCTCACATGATATTATATGGCCCACTGATGAATTTTTATGAACCCAAATGTACATCTTTTAAATTTTTTATACATCGTTTCCTTACTCCGGGTAATCATAATAATTATCAAATTATAATTATGATCTCCCTTACTGAAGAATATATAGTAATGTCAACTATAAGGGAAACCAAAAAGGTATTATGGTAACAATTAATACCACTATTCATTAAATAAATAATGATAATATGGGAATTGGTATGATCTAATGGAATTATAAAGAATTCACAGTAATAATACATTATATGGAAGTACATGTTGAGTATATCATCCTTGATAATTATTTAATGATATCAAAATTAGAGTTCATTCTTTGAAAAATGTATATCATCATGTAATTAATCAAGTATCTGACCAATACATTGTAGAAAATTCTTTTTCATAATATTAATTTATCTTAGTTCCCAATAATCAATGAAAATATTCATTAAACCTGCATTTTATAATAACAACATGACTAGGTTCACCACAAGTTGATGTAAATTGGGAAATGAATAACTTATATAGATTATCCTATAGTTCATTATTGAATTATAAAAAATAAATTATTTCTACTATATATTGTGAATATGTTAGAGGTGTGGAACAATCTATGAGTTCTATTGAAAACTCAATATCACGATTTTGTGGAAGATGTAGAACATACTTAAAAAACACACCATAATTTTCCCAAATGATAGGTTATTTTTATTTGATTATTTTATCGGGATACCTTTTAGATAAATAACCATATTGCATTTATATGAGAATCCATACCACAAAAGTAATTTCAAATTGGTGTTTTAGTTTACCCTCTCACTGATAGATGATTGAATGTTGATTAGAAATTTCAAATATAACATCCCTCACATGATAATTGACATGGGATATATACTTGGAGAGATAGTCCATACCCAATGTTATTTAAAATTCTTCCCGATTAACAGAAATATGTTTTATAAGAATAATACTCAACAAAAATAATATTAGAGAGTAATTATATACTTTTGATATATTCATCCCACCATTTAGAGTTTTCTATTCCTACTAAATATATAATTGTTCTGGTTATGATATAATCCACTTAAAAATTCATCAGATATATATGATTATTAAGAACCATAATAAAATTAAACACTTACAATTATTGAGTGGATGATAAGTGTTTCTTTCACGACATAATATGGAACATCAGGGTTAGATGTAGTAATTATGAAATAATTACAATATCCCATTGGAATATTTTTTGGGAGATTCCCTTATTTTTTGGGGAAATGGATAGAATAGTTAATCATATACATGTAGTTAAATCACTATACATATTTGGATTTTCACATATTTCTTTCATTCACGGAAATACTATTCTTTTATATTCAAATTAAAAATACTCATTTTACTTTTTGGGATGTTTAATGTTTTTTTCTTTCTTATGTATCACATGTTCAAAAATTTACCCTTATATTATTCCCATTATATATATATATATATTCTATTTTTTTAGTATTCTCTTATATAACATTAATGACATGAATGTTAGGGAATTATTTCTCTATATTGATAAAAAATGATAATATATCCTCATCTTTTGAGATTTTTTAGAGTAGTTCCTTTTTATATAGAGGCCATAACCCCTCAAAAAAATTTCACTCATAATCTATAGATTATGTACATTTTTCAAATCATTCCATTCTATCCATATAATATGACCTTCATATATTGATACATTTTACTCTTCCTATTTTTTTAGACTCAATACTTCTGTCACTCTATATTCTATTTTTCAGAGTGGATAATTCTTTTACAATAATATACTTTCATATCCATCCAATTATTTTTCATTATTTAAAATTCTATCTTGGAGTTTTGAAATAATGAACACCATTTTTCTGTACTCCTGATAGGTGATAAAATTCCTTAAAAACCTTCTATATTTCATTTCATGACAATCTAAAAGATATATTTTTTGAAGAAAATATCCATTTCACTGAATAAAATAGATTTATAGATTCATTTATTGAAGGTTTTTTCGACACGGTAATTGGTATACAAGTGTTACACTATTCTATTTATCATAAATATACTATATAAGGAATGGTTATTTATCATAACATGAGTCAGCTTCAAAAATCTAGTTATAATATCGTTAGATCTAGCACCGATTTCATTATTATTCATATGGTTTAAATCCAATATTGTATTGTGTTTAGGGATATGGTATATATTCCTTCTTCTAATCACTATTTCTATAAAATGGAACATTCTAGGTCAGATCATAAGATTATAAATCATAAGTTATAATTCAAAATACAATAAAACTATTTTTTTAATTTATGTTTAACTACCAACAAATTCAATATTTTGGTTCATTATGTAAATTCTAAAGTACTTTAAAATGGTTATATTCTTTGTTTTCATAAAATTTTTGCCATGCTTTTAACTAAATTTTCACATATATAAAATCAAATGAACTCACGTCATGTATCCTAGAGAAATTGGAAACTTTATTAAATTATTACTATATATATGAAATGTCATCACAGGGGGGTTATGTTTTAGTAGTCTTGGTAAAATAGATACATACATGGATACCACATCAAATTTGAAAACATAATTTATAAAATAGTATTATCAATGGGATCATATTTATTCACACATCAATATCCTAGAATATACATCATAAAATAATTCCTAGAATATTGGGTAAGGGAGACAAAAATATGATGTGCAGTTATTTTCTTATTAAGTTAATGTGAACAGAAGTAGATAAATTAGGAATGAATTATATAGAATGAATAAATGATGGTTAAATAATTCCACATAAATAATTTCAGGACATTGAATCTCATAAAAAGATATAAAAACATAATAAACTAATCCAAATAAATAAGTGTTTTTATAATGTTTTAATTCATAATTCCATATATATATATAGTTACCATTGAGGCCTTTTCTATGAAATCAAAATCATAACATCAACACCACATTCCATTAAATGTTTCATAATTGGGTTCGGCCTCTGAAAATGCCAGATCAATTTTTTCTAAAGGGAACCAACAACCCATCGGGGGGATTTTTAATTCAATTCCACACGCATCACTTAATATATCAAATACATTAATCATATCAATAAACAAGAGAAATTATTCAATCGATTTTATAAATAATAAATTTTCATTGTTGAAAGAACTAGCATTTGGATTCTGAATAATTTCCCAAATTTAGATAGTAATAAAATATTCTAATTAATATTTTTGATTTTTTAAAAAATCTATAACGTTAGTAAATAATTATAAAAATAAAAATAGTTCAGAAGAGACGAAAATACATACTAAAACTCACTAAAAATTATCTTAAGGAAAAAACGTTATTCAAATTGAACAAAATTGTTTATTATTTACAAATATCGAAATATTATGGAAACTATTTTATTTGAAAATAAATCTTTAAATATGTAATTATTGCAAAAAATTAATGAACGGCCATGATGGTGTAAATTTCCATTAATTTTATATAATTTAAAATCATTTCTCATACACATTAATAAAAAGGAAAAAAGTGCATCATTTTGAAAATGAAAATAACATTAGAACCGATGATTTTTTTAATTGACAAATAATTGGAAAAATTTTCATTAATAAATCATTGGGGAGTATGAAAATAAATAATTTAGAATATTTAAGGAAAACATTACCATGGATGAGAAAAAATCCCAATCTAGTAGATAAAAAAGTCCAGTTTTCCTTAAATACAATAATTTGGTATTGTGAGCCTATAAAGGGAGGACAACGAAGGACGAAACATAATTTTTATATAAATAATAAAAAGATATGAAATTATTTTGGTTCTATTATGAAAAGATAAAATATTTCCCCCAACTGTGAATAAAAATGAAACAGTCTTGATTAATGATGAGATTATAGAATATACTCTTACCTCTGGTTCGACTTCCACAATATGTTTCATAAACACTTATATATAAAATAAATATTAAATATAAATATATTAAAGGAAAATATTCATATGTATCACAAAAGTTATAATTTAATTATAATATTTAATCACCTGCTTATTAACAATTTATTTGTAATTCAGTTTTCTAGGTAATAACAGTATCATTTTTCATATATTTTTTGGTCTTGTAGTTTCAGTCATAATAATTTTATCACAGAAAAAAATTCCACATATATTATTATATATATATATATCATATATAAATAATATTTATCTATTTATACTTATTCAAACCATATTGTGATAGAAAAATGATTTACACCATACATGTAGATTGTAGATCGTACGTATGCACGAACACCATGTTCCCAATTCGATGGAAAGAACCACAAAATGGTAAATCATAATTAATCATTAAAATAACATTGTTATAAAATATATATATGATATATTATTTTAATCTCTCTTAATCTCCATTAGTAAAAAATATATTTGAAAACGGATCTCATCCCTTTATAGAGGTGGTAGTCCACACGTATGGATGAGCAAGGTTATCATTTTTCAACAGTCTGGATTGTAAGAAGGTACATGTGATATTTAAATTACATAAGCCTAATTATTCCTTTAATTCCATAAATAATCCTTAAACCCATCATAATACCAATAAATAAAATATGGTGATGAAAAATATATGGTATCGCTAAGTGGAGATGACAAGCCATATGTACGTATGAGATATACATTCACATTACTTTTGATATAACGATGGTGGATTATTTTTATTTCATAATAACAATAACAATACAATATATTTCAGATTATGAAGATATTTTTTATTGTTAAATACCACATATTTAGTGGAAGAAAAAGAGTAAATATTTTGGAAAATGTTTTATCAAATTATTAATATTTAATGGGGATACCACTTTTGATAATTTTATAAGTAACCTTGGTATTGGCATATAGGGATCCCAAAACCATTATAAAATATAAAAGTATTTCAATAAATTAAATGAAATTGACTTGGCCAATCATTATTTATCAATGTTTTTACAATTATATAATGAAGTGGTTCCCTATATAAGTGTACTAAAGGAGATACATAGAATTACAAAACAAACAAAATACTGCAAAGTCGTTCTCAAAAAAAAATCTTCCAAATGAAAATTTATTCTAATATAATTTTTTATATAGTTTAAATTTCATTACACAATATTGTTTATAAATATTTTATATTTAATGTTAACCATATATGTTTTAACCTATTAGTTAAACTATTTAATCATTAACTATAATAACTCTTTTTTAGTTATAATAGAGTTTAATTTGACATATAAGGTGAAAATTAGCTCACAAAAATACAAGTTATTAAATTCAAGACTGTAACTTTACTCCGATAATATTTTATTTTTTAAATTATTTTTAAATAATTTAATAAAATATAATTTTCATGTAATCTCATTTTTTCATTTTTAGAATGATTCAATTAATTTGAATATTAATTCATGAACGAAAATTGACAATTTAATATAGAATTTTCAATTATCCCTAATAGATAATATATTTCTAAAAAATCGTTGTTTATAATAACTCTCTTAAATTGTATTACATTAAAAAATGAAAAAAATAATTTTTCTTATTTCCTATTAATTAATTAAATATTCTTTTAGTGTTATATATGATTTTAATTTAATTATATAATACCATAATATTTGAAATAAATTACAATAATGAATTTAATTTTGTTGTTATTAGTTTAAAAATCTTGACACATTCATAACATTCATTTTTTCAAATGTAACCACAAATAAAATTTTATAATGTAAGGGGATGCTATTTTCTGATTTTCATTCCATTAATTAATACATAAGTAATTTTATAGGACACATGTTCATTGATTAAAATAAAATATCAATGCTTGGATGTTATTGGAGGTGTTAAATTTCATAAAATGGAATCATGGATGGAAAATGGTGAACTTAACCCAATGTTTTAACATTAACTAACCTGATTTACATTTTATAGTGGATATAAATTTTATCATCATTATTATTCATAATATATCAAATCAAATGGGACTAATTAACAGATTTTAAAATCCTCATTCCAAAAATGGAATCTAATTAATCATATTCAATAACACTAAGTGGTAGAGAATAATTTCTGAATAAGTGAGAAAAGTGAACTGAAGAAATATTTTTTAAAAAATACATATAATAAATAAATTAGATTTACTCATTTATCATGGATAAAACAGATTTTTAATGTTATTTTTGAAATAAATTTCATACTCAATAATTTTTATAAATCAAAAATACTGATTAAATGAATTTTTTATTTTAAAATATTATTTTGTGAAAATAATATCATATAAATATTCATTTTACTTTCAAAAACTGATTCTTTTCAATTTAATATGAACTGATAAAAAAATAATTTATTTTACAAATAAAATTTTAACAATTTCGTTAGTCATATTAATTTTAGTCAAATTTATTGCATGGTTATACTTTTATACTATATTATAGATTATTTAAACATGGAGATTTGTGTATCTAGAGATGAATTTTTTTTATTGAAGTGAAATATATATTAATATAACACGATGTTACAAGAATCTTCACATTAATAATAATTTGAAATTATAGTGTTTGAAAGAAATATTATTTTATGTTCTTTTAAGATTCCTAATAACCATCCTCATATGTATAAGAAACTCCCTTATTTATCATCGTCTTGAAGGGGATTCACATTTCACCCAGGTTGAATATGAAACACCAAATGTATTAGAAGATCCATGAGTCCCTCTCATATATTTTATCATTTTGGTGTAATCATTCATAGTATTCACTTTTATCATATGAACAACCATGATTCCACATTTTCTTACAATAAAATAAAATTACTTTCCTCAACCATACATAAAGAAAATTTTTATTGTATTTATTTTAATGATTTTATTATCCATAATGATTATAATTGTTTGGTGATTGGTGAGACGATAACAAAACAATGATGATTTATTTGATATATCATCATAATAGAATTATGTTTTTATTCCAGGGAATGGTTTAATGATTTGATGCATAGAACATTGGTATGTTATTTTTCTATTCATCAAAATGATAGGAATGACTTATAAAAATCATGTATTATTTGGATATCATAAATATGTGGATTAATCAGATTCTTTTTTATAATGATCTAACAAGTACATTATTACATATCCAAATTGTAAATGGGATGGAATCATGGTGATTAATCAATCAGGTGGTCCATAATTAGTAATAGGATATTTTACTTCATATAGTGTTAATTGAGGTCTATAAATATGATGCATACCCTAATATTTTCAAGAATTATAAAATTTATTTTATTAACGAGGTGAATGTTTTTGATAAATACTGTATAATACCACACTAGGATGAATTTTTTTTGATAAGGTTATTAGTATCAGACTCTACCGTAGAATCATTAGAAGGATGAATTCACCCAGTTTCCATCATGAAACAGTGATGGTCATCAGTTAAAAATAGGTGATGGTTTATACATCTAGATCTATCTAGGTAATTTTATATGTAATTTTGTGTGAAAACATTACAATTCAACTTCTCGAAAGAGATGTACATCACATTCATTTCTAGATACATGATGGTACAACTCAATCCATGCTCTAGTCCTCTTCTCTTCCTATAATTACCTTTTTTATCTCATTGATGGTTGTGGATACACATTCCTCAAATTCTGAAGTGGCGTTGCTGAGGTCAACCCATTAATATTCCTTCTATGTATAAACAGAAGTGTCATTGGAGATAGTTAACTGTAGAATGTAATCATTTATTATTGTGATTTATAAAAAGGTTCACAGGGTCCTCAAAGTGACTATGTATGGGTATCATGATAGGGATTTCTCTTAAGGTCGTCAAATTCATTTTATTTGTAATTTCTAAAAAATTGATGAATGAAATCCTGAATTATTTCGGATATAATATGGGGATTTAAAATTTAATTTCATGGATCATTACCATTTTTATCACTAGATAGTAATGTAAGGATTGAACATATATTTCAGGAAGTGATCTACCCACATATGGTTTATATTATATATACACGATCTATTGAGTGATTTTTATATTTATGGGTAATAATATTTTTAGCAAAATTTTATTTCCTTGTATGGCTGGTTCCTAAGAAATTTTTGGTGTAAATACACATTTTTCATTTTATCAATAAATTTTTTACATTTATTTTCTATAAAATTCCATGATGTTTTATGGTGCACATGATTCAAATTTATTTCTATAATAACACAACATTCCAAGCATTCCATCAATGTGGTAGAACAAGAGTTTATGAAATATTGATTGCACCAATATGTTGATATAAATCCATGGCCTCCAAAATAGATCATTTTATACTATTTTATATTGTATAACCATAAACTCATAATTTTACACAATGTACACGAACATGGACATGAGATAGATAATTTAGACGAGTTTTTTTCTCACCCTTTTGCATTCCTCAAAATTTTCATCCTCATGAATGATATGTAATACTCCATGTCTACCAAAGGATAGAGAGTTCAGAAAGGGATAATATTAATCCTAGACATAATACCTATCAGATAAATTTGAATATCATTATTTTTATCTTAGTTTCAATGAAAATATTTCTAATATTCCCCTAAATGAGTTATTATTAATATCTAACCATTAATGAGGTTGGTGTTTGATATTATTCTAATGATTCTTCAGCTTGATAATCCTCAATTTTTTTAAATTGAATTGGATGTTTTTTAGGGCTCTGAGGGGATCAACATGAATCTCTCTATGATCTATTTTTTTACATGTGGTTCTAAATATTATGATATCAGAAAAAATGTAAAATAATTATCTCAAGATATCTTACTTCTATTCTATATGATTGGATTTCCTAATTTCATATTTCCCCATGAAATGCATATGATGGGGAGAAGTGTTTGAGGTGGAAAGATACGGAACCTGGATAAGTGTTAAGTGACCACATTTTATTGAGTAGTTTTAAAAACATAAACTACAAAAATTTCTAGGATTATCAAAATTATTCAAACCTACCAACCAACCATCCAACAAATTTATTTTGGGATAAACCATTGAAGTCATTTGGATGTGTCTAAAATCATACTGGGCTCAAAAAAGTTCTTTTCCATGGGTCTTGGCCTTATATATGACTTTAGTACATATGTGTTCGGGGTACATTTGTCATCTATTGATTAATTTACCCCTGATTCCTCAGATTTTTAAGGCACATTAACTAGCTTTCTTATTAGTTATGATTAACTCAAGATCATAAGTGAATTCATCATCAAATGTTTTTCATCTATGTAAATAGAATTAATAGGCTCAATGTGTATCTCTTCATCCGAGGAGTGTTCAATTTAGTGGGTAGGATCACATTTATAGTATGGTGAGGGTAAGATGTACATAGTGTTCTGGGATTATTTTATTGATGAACATGGTTGTTTTAGTTATTCCCTATCATTATTATAATGGATTCTTCTTTCTCAAGAGGGGGGAATTTTTGTTTTCCTTTTTGGGTAATAATAATTTTGTTGGATACATGATAGGATGAAGAATTGATCCATTGTGTACATCTTCATCTTGATCAACTATCTTTTGGGTCATCCAATCATCCATTTTTCATTCATTCCATTCAAGAACATCTTGATAGCCACCTCCATCTTCTAGTTGGGTGGTGGTAATGTGTGCCTCTTCTTCTAGGTATTTTTACAATATCATATGTACTTAATGAACAATTCCATAGATGAATTCTTTGAAAAATGAATACATGAATGCGTGGACCATAATCTGATGAAAAGGGTCATTGTTTGGAAAATCAATGAGGTGGACCCCACAAATTATCGTGGGATTTGGAATCTAGATTAGGTTTTTTACTTGATTATAATAAAATTACAATGAATATATTAATTATAGATTGAATAAATTGTTTACATTGATGGCTCAAATCAAGATAATCCATGATCTCTTCTGTAATTTGGATGATGGTGTTTTTGTTTCTTATACTACATGGTGGGTCATGAATTTTGGTATAGATTTAATGGGTTCCGTATTAGTTACCTGAATGAGCATTAATTTTATATCCCTTGGTATATCCTCGAAAAAAATTCATCCTTGCATTGTAGTTTGGTTCTAGGATTTGGACACGATTTTTTTAATGGAAAATTGTAGGCATTGTGTTGTGTCTATGAAATCATATAATCTAGAAAATTATTTCAATAGGATTAGCACTCTATTCTATTCTTTATAGAAATTTTTTATGAAAAGCTTTGAAATATTCTCATACGAGAGTGGAATAGTGAGTGTGTATGACAAGGAATTGCATATGGAGATAAAGTAATAGACCCTTTATATTTTATTTCATTAATATGTCATTATGTCAATGATAATAAAATTCATTTTCCTATATCTAAATAAAAAATGGAATTTTATGATGAAGATATTTCCAGTAAATATTGAATAAAAGATATCCCCTCTATGTTGTTCAAAAATAAATACATTTTTTATACTACTTATTGGTCAGTTGAACCCAAAATGGGGTTTCATAGATATAAAAATAGAAAATATGATTCAATAGATCTCACATCCCATCAATGGTTAGTAAAATATCATCACAAAAAGCTAGGTGGAGGTAGAGTGGCATCCATCATATAGGATTCATCTTTTTATATGGCCTTAATTGCGTATGCCACCCTTGGAAGGATTCTATTCGAATGTGAAGAGAATAAATCATGCTATTAGGTCATATGGGTAATAGTAGTTGATACATATCTTCTTAGAGGTGAAAATAAGGAATTTTTTTAACAATACTTAAATATCAAGAAATTTCCCTTCATCATTTAGGGGAATATAATTATTGGTGTGGAATCCCCTCTATTTGAATTTCTATGTTTTGGTTCCTCATATAATTCTAGATACATATAACCTCATCATGTCAATCAGTGCAACCTGCGTCTTTGGTGGTTGTATATTAATCAAATCCATTGATATCCTTGTTTCATTCTATGTGATATCGCAGATTTATGGTGATAATTTTCATTTATTCATATTATATTACATGAATAATTTCATTATAATTTATATAAAAGAATGAATATTCATTTACCATGCCCCATTTTTGAGTAAAATTGATGTATCATCCCACCCATTTTTTCACTAGGACATTTTATCATGTTACCATTATAGGGTTTTTATTCTATTCAGATTGTTCCCTAATTTTGTCTTATGGGTAATTTCATTGAAAAATCATTGATCTCCATCACTGAGTGAGCCACAATTGAAGAGGATATTTCATTTGTTTGTGGGAATATATAGGTCTCTACATATTAATAACCATATACCAATCATAAAAAGTCTTATGTGATGGTGTAATATTGTAATAATTCCCCAATAACTATGGGATGCGCATTTTATGGTGTCGTTTCAAATATTTTTTTAACACTTTTAGGGTCATATTATTCCATGTTGATGTTTGTGGTAAAAAATCACCTTTATATATACTCTAGGGATTCTCCCATGTTTATTCCATGGATTTCAATATTTTACATTTTTTGATTTGGAATATTTTCACTCATTCATGATCAGGGTTTATTTCCTTCTTAGGATGGGAGATTCTTCCCATTGGGATATTACTTCTAGACTATAGATAATTCCTTATATCCTTGGTTTTCACTTGAGCTATTGAGAGGCCTCTATATTTATAATACTAGGAACTGTCTCTCTATACTAATTAAATAATTCTTCATTATAAATTGTAGGATTTGTTGGATTGAAATATAGGTTTTTTCAGTATTTTTGCCTCTAGTGGGAGTATGAAATTATTGGAGGTCATAATTGGGGGAATATTCTATAATGTGGATTATAATAAGTTAAATTATCCATTCTCAAGACATCATTGAATTCACACATCAATTTATCCTTTGGATATAATTTTTTAATGGGCCTCTATGATTTTGAGGTTGGCATGACATATGCTCATGTACTGGTTTTCCAACGTCATGTCTTAAGTTATAAGGAATGTGGATGGGTCCATATGTCAGTCAATCATGTTTATGGATGTTATATAATCAACACATCCTTGATAGGGAAGTTTATAAACATAACTAGTGAAGTTTTCCTTGTAGTTTCAATCTTTAGTATGTTAGGAATTTCTCCATTATATTTATTGGGTTGTAATAGCTCGATGTGGTGTTGGGATGAAACATGGAAAAATGTTATTCTTGGAAAATTATTTCAAATTTTACAATTCCAAATATTCATAAACAACATAATTTTATTCTACATGGTCTAAGAACATAGGTTTTTTTTTGGTTGTCTTTGACTCAAGGTCTCTACATACCATGGATGATGGAGCAACTCTGGGTATTAAGCATATTTTGGTGGGTAATCACTGGAAATTTATAGGGGTAACATATGTAGGTGACTCTTATTTTTCAAGAAACACACTAAAAACATTACCATACAATGTTATAATGTGTCTGAATTAGTGTGATATTACTTTGGGTAGGTTGTATATGACAGATATTAGTGGGAGGATCATTCTAATCCACTATAACAAATCATTGATGATTAATTCTATGTTAGGAATGGCCATTAGAATGTTTTTAATGGTCATTTAATTCTTAAGAAACAATAGATATTATAATATCCCTCTAGATTTACAGATAATATTACATATTTTTAACTATATTTAACCATAAAATAAAAAAAATGATTGTAAAGTCTAGTATCATTGGAATATTAATTATATAAAAATGAAAACACAAAAATAGAGTAAAAAATATT
Organism: Viscum album; assembly: GCA_963277665.1. NCBI lineage: Eukaryota > Viridiplantae > Streptophyta > Magnoliopsida > Santalales > Viscaceae > Viscum > Viscum album. The sequence goes on from OY728142.1 coordinate 1,057,988,125, forward strand.
TATAATAATAATCCATAATGAGTTTATAAATTAGTTTTTTACTCTTACATATACATAGTATAACATATATAATATAGAGAAACAAAAAATGAGCTAAAAAATTCAATAATGAAATACAAATAGGGACAAACTAGAGACCATGGGCTAGAAGGAATGACAAGATGAATAAAAACATGCAGAACATGAATAAGACAATAATAAGGTACATGGGATCATATAATCATGAAAACAAAGGAATGTGGAAGTGTCATATGAAATGAAAAAAACAGGAGTAAAGGCTAACTACCATCGCTATATCATATGGTGGAAAAATTATGACAAATGACTGAGGTTTACACTATATCCCCACATGACGAATAATGAGTCTAAACATAACCCAATGAATTGGATAAATATCTACGTAAACCCATTATAAAATGTTCATGAATATGTGTTCTATATGATGAGTCAATCATGAGTGATAGCAATAGAACTTATTCGGTATCATAAACAAGTCAAAAGGTATAACCAAAGGGTATATCAAAATTATTTACATGAAAGAATGGGTTTAATTCAAACTTTTACATTTATAAGGGAATATAGCCATATATCAAGATAAATGATGTCCAGATGAAGTGAAAACATGTGTATATTGTGTTTAAGAAACTTTAGAAATAATCCACTTTAGTATAGATTAATGCAAAATAATTACGTGTCTTCAAAATATAAGAATGAATAATTTACTATATAAACAAATAAATTGAAAAATAAACTATTTAATGTGAAAATGATTTATATTATAAAAAATGGTTTCATTAAATATGTATTAGATTTTACATGAGAATAGGAAATAAATGATGAAGTTCGAATTAATAGGAACACATGTCATGAGAATTTAAGATTGAATCCTTCTAAATAATTTATTTCCCCACAAAAAAAAGAAGAATTTAACTATCTAAATTTTCATGGAACATATAAAAAAGTATATATAATTATATTAAAATAATTGAGAATTAAATTGGGGAAAAGAGATATAAATCATAACCAAAATATGAAATATTTTTTCCCATGACAATCACTTACCTTAGGTCTGAAAGCGTTATGCAATTGTACTTAATAACCATTATATTCAAATAAATCAATTTATTAATTAAATTAAAACCACTCCAAAATAAATTTAATTTATTATTACTATGTTATTATTATTTATAATTATTTTTTTAATATATATTGTTTAATTTAATTGTTTTATTTGTGCACACCTCACAGTTTCATGGTAGATTTTCTTGTGTATAATTATGATTATTCAATTAAAATGGAGGAAAAAATACCGAAATTAGAATTGAATAGTATTAATTTATTTCATGATATTTAAATTTACTCATACATAATATTATTTTTTGACATGTCGATGATTCAATAAATAAAACATTTATCAAGAAAATTATTAGTTTATATTAGTGGGTTTTACGACTATCCTGAATTAGTGTCATAATATTTAATAAAATCTTTTATAATTGTTCTGGAACATAAAATATATTATAATGAAAATAGTATCATCTCGTATGATAATATTAATGTTTTTATGACTGAATTTGATGGTCGAAATGAAAAAATATAACTCATCATCTATGATGGGGGTGAATCAACACATCACGGTTGATATTTTCATTTCTAGAACAAACAGACAAAAGATGAGATTCAATTGTGGATATTCCAATAGTAAAATTCAATTCATTTATATATAACATTTTGAAGTTATAATGTTACGTTACATAGCTTTTGATGGAAGTATAATAAAATAAATGAAATTAAAAGAGAATGTGGGGTTGTTTAACCTCTTGAGTGTCGTCTGAGGAACATGGAACAGAACTTTTGGTGATACAAGGACGAAAAGAACGTGGGTAAGAGGGATAGGAGAATAAGTGTTCCAATAATAAGAAATATATTATGCATAGAATATGTAAGGGTAATATTTGGTGGGAGTGGTATTTATAGTGTGAGGAGAGGGGTGTTTTTTTATTATTTTATGCCTTTTTTTAATATTTTGGATCAAGACAAACAATAGCATTGATTCCAGTGACTATGTATAGTGAATATGTATAGTATATATTAAATTTTATTAAAATAAAATGTCTACATACATCATATATCACACAACCATGACTCCAAAAATCAATTTTTTTTATTTTGATTTCAAATATCATAATTTATAATATTTCCATTTTCTTACAAATAATATATTTTAAAAAAATAACCAAAATTAAATATAACCATTTTTTCATATATTGATTTCAGTAATATATCCATATTAATAAATTTGTTTTCAATATATTATTGATTAAATTATTAAATAAAATCATCACTAATTATAAAAATATCATTTTTAAAATTATATCTTTTTTATGACTCATTAAAATAATAATCAAGGCCTCGTAAAATTATCCTCTAATGATAAGGAAAAATATATTAATTTATGAATAGATTTTAAGAAATTATTTTATTTTTAAATAACATTATTAATAATAAACTTTTACGTAGATAATAACATTTTATAAAAAAAATCAATAAATAATTGGTCATAATTAAAACACTTAATCACTTATTCCATGAAATAAATTTTTTATATTTTTACTAAAAAATTACATATATTTTATTTATACTATAATTTGGGAGGATAATATTCTATTGGTTGGTTTAATTATCCTTAATTTTTAAAAATAAAACTTATTTAATTATTAATTTATAAACCAATGTTTTTATTAGGCCATCTGTGTGACTTCAGTGTTCAATATTATAAACCAAAATTATAATGATGGAAAATAGATTATTAAAACATGTGTTCATTACAGATATTTGTCATATTTACTCATGAGTGATGTAATTGATCATGCTATGAATAGAATACCCAAGTAGTGTTATAGTTGGAATATTTGAATAATAAGTTTGAGACATATGAAGACTATGATTTTTTTTAAAGACCACTGGTGTTTTTGGAGGAAATATTGTTTCATCACGATGATATATTCCCACTACTGATAGATATATTGATATTTATTGTGGATATTATCCCACTTCATTGAAATTTAAAAAATATACTAATTTTATTTCAAATTATTGTATGGAATATGGGCCTGTATTTGGGTGGCTATCAGAATTATTCATTCATCCCTTGTTGAAACAAGATTATTTAGTCATTTTTTATGGTCATTCCCCATATAAATATACCAAAAGAACACCAAAATAGGTGTAGGAATATTGAAATCTTCATGTATGGCCTCAGAGATGTGCCAATGAAGTCGTCAATAGTGGTTGTAGTAATATGGACTTTGTCCTTTCATTTGTTGGAATATTTTATGTATGTAATTAATTATTTGTAGCGATATGACCATGTCCTACAGTAAAATCTAGAATATTCTACAAAATAGTGATATATGTAAAAGTATAAATTCAATCCAAGTTTATAATGGGAACATTCCACATCCTTTGTTCTATTGGAATTTGTGTTTTTTCCTAAGTGACATCCAAATCATGTTGAAATTCATTAATTGAAATGGGGAATTGAGCTTGATATTATTCCTCAAACATTATTAGTATACTTATATAATCATTATGAATTGTGAAAGGCATATGAACATTCATTGTAGTATATATATTGTCACATTTATCATATTCATATGAAGTTCTGGTGGTTGGAACTTGAGTAAGTTCATTTTCAATTATGATCACCTTAATATTCCTACAAATTTAATCTCATTCTTACAGAATATATTAGCATTTTTGAATGGATTGGGCATGAAAACAAGACATCAAATTTTTTATTAACATGATATATTGATTTATATGTTTAATGTATGTGTAGATATATATATACTCCGAACCAATATTTTATATTATTAGGTAATGATGGGCCTCATGTGTAGGTAAGGTATATGTTCCCACTTCCCACCACCCAAATATACTACAATACATGATTGGTGAGAACAATTTAATTATAATTATAGATATGTTCCAATATTCTAATTTAATTAAATTCACCATTGGACGATGGGATATAATCCTAATTATTACGGTACACAAATTTCCCCTCCTAGATAGATCTACATGATGCATTGATTTTGTTTTCTCGGGAGGAGACCTGCTAGACTCATACCTTAAATAACAAATATGGGGATTTAGTTGGATGAAACTGTTGAAAAAATTTGATACGATCCATTTTGGGAGACTCCTAATTTGTGTCTACAATGTATCCAATTCCGTAATCTAACATCATAAGATAATAATAGTGTTGATCAAAACATTTTATATATATGATGATTTTGTAGTTGGTAGTAGGGACACACATCGCCCTCTTCATCACAACACTCCATGGAAGAAATTGGTGTGTGTTGTTCACATACTAGAGACCCATGAATTTAGAATATGTGATCAACATAGTACAATCCTAGTGGTATTACCAAACCATTGTACTCACCACATGGTGTTGTAGGAATTGAGTAGGTCACAAAATTGTTTGGATCATTGATGTAGTGAATCTCATGGTAAATTTTGTGATAAAACTATTTACTGATAATTATTTCATTTCATGGTAAAATATATATCTTATTAGAAGAGTAGTTTTATCCAGAATGAAATAAAATCTTGAATATAGGTCAAAATATCATGAGAAGTAGTTAACAATATAAACTGAATATCCAAGGGAAACTAAATTATTTTTGAATGACCCTTTTTTACTATTATTGGTTAGGATAAAATAAAATACGTGATGTTTGGGTCTCCCTAATATTATCATTTATTAAATTTTCCTTATTTGGATCAATTTTTTTCTGAGAAAACAGTTCTTGACACCTGGTTTTTATACGATTACAATGGTATTAGAATCATACATGACAGGATGGCCATTTTTATTTTGAACCTGGATGGTGTGGCATAGTTCTTGGTTTTGTGAGGGGATAAACATGATTGAACAATGCTAATAGAGGGTTAATAATTATATCAAAAATAATTTCCATAGAGTCTTATTAATGGAAAAAAGAGACATCAAACATTCTGCACGTGAGTAACGAGCCATGAGACTATTTTTTAAATGAAATTCTTCATTTTGGTTGTTTAATGATGACAAATAGAAACTCACATTGGATTATAGGGAGAGATATTGGGATCCTGAAACCATATTAGGGGAATTAATTTCCAGTAATTGAATCCAATGTATATTTATGTCATTGATAAAAATATTTCATGAATCATAATATGGGACTAGCTACCCTAACATTTAAAAAAAAATATTCATTAATGTTATGAGAATGAATATATATTTCATTGGAATCCTATCAATATGAACATATGTATCTATAAATGATTCTCCATCGATGATACCATCTATATATATAATTGTTTCTATATCTATTTAACCATTATTATGTAGTGACAATTATTTATGGATTATTGTATATTAATTACACACAACAATGAGATATATAGTGTATCACCACATTAGAAGATGATTTATCTTCAAGATATATGGATTTGGTTGATGATATGGTACTTCTATGTCACCCTGTGAAAAAATTCGGATACCACATATTTTGGTGCAAGATAATGGGACACGCTATACCTTTTACAATTGACTTATGTGGAAATATCCTTATAGTTTATCGTTATGTGTAAGTATTACTTGAAAAAATATTCCTAGAAAATATTGTTCTATGTCATATGCATCAGTGGACAATAAATTTAGTCCTAATACAAAAAATGTACATATGTGGATAAATAAATTTTATAATTAGTATGATGTTGTGATGTTACTATCCACCTAGAGTATGGATCGATGAGGGTGATATATTTAGACTAAGAATGAATGTATCCATCTAGGATGATGAATGATTTGGTTAGTAATATTTCATTATATAAAATGTCCTTTAAGGAATATGTAATGAATATATATTAAATCAAGGCTCATGGAATTATGGAATAGTGAATAAAGGATATAAATAATCTTATAAACAATATTTCTCAATTTTGATAAAAATAGAAGGTTATAAATAATTGTTCTGGTCATTTGGTAGGGAAATTCTGAAAACCATCAATACATGAATGAATGACCATATAGTTTAAATATAATAGTTTAATTTAATTCCAAATGACATTAAAAATTATTTTAAAATCATATGGTAAGGAATATATATTTCAATTTATTTTCACAAGGATGGTACGGTAGCTAACAAAATTTACATCATACTATATAGATGTATTTATGGGAATTATCATTTTTGTTAAGGGGAATATATCCAAGGGGATTCTTCCTATATAATAAAAAATATATAGAAATTAGATTCCATTTTATTTTAATGTTATGGCCATATGTTTCATAAACCATATGACAATAAAGAATTTAATGGGTATTATACATATATGGCTTCCATGAGATACTTTGTAGATGCTATATTCGGGGTAAGGACCAATCATGGGAAATGTAAATGTAGTCAATAATAATATATGATGAGTATTCCCATCATGTATTTATTTTCATAGTGTGGGTTGCATGATCACCATATATATCTAAGACCACAAGAGTCATTATTTGAGTGACCAATAGGATACTGTTGGAGACTGACACACCACACATGAATGTAGGATTGGACTTGAATAGGGATTAATCATCAAGGCTACCTTATGATGAATAAGGTTAGGATTTCCCAAGATATTATGGCTCTATATGAGAATTCATAAATTATCCCAAGAATATTGAAGATTGAATTCAATATTAGACAATGATGTTCATAGTGGGGAATATGATCACATGAAAAGATTATGTGTATTGTACTAACTATGGATCATGATCCTAGAAAAGGAATCCAACAAATCATATTTATATTTAGAATTGGATTCATCATAGTTAATATATTCCATTTCCACTGGTTGGTGCATAGTGATAACCCTCCTCATGGAAATGTTTTTCAAAGTGGTTAGGAAATAGTGGAATATTAGGGACATATAACAAGGATGATTCCCATGTGGGATATAGAGAAAATATATACTAGGAGTATCTTATTGAATAATTAAGAGTTAGGAAATCACATTAAATTCATTTGGCCAAGTACTCACATTATGGATTTTGGTTATGTGTGATCTCATAAAAGTACGTGGGACATGTGGTGTTATGATTTGATGATGGTAACATGTTTATGTATTCAAAACATGATTTGGTTATCACAGTATGAGGAAACATGAAAAGAGTTTTTCATTTCATCATTTAATGAGGGGTAATCATGCGGTCATCTATTGAAAAATGGTCATGCAACCAACTATAACAAAAATGGTTTGCATTTTTATCATATTGCTTCACATTTTATAGGTACTCATTCTTCAAAATATCATTTGTAATTATCTTGTGATGGACTTCGATTTCTGGTGACTATACTTATAACTGAATTCATATCCATGTTAATATATATATATATATAATGTGTAAATAATTTCTCTCAAAGGATAATTTAAGAGATTTACGAACTATATTTGTGATGTTTCATAAGGAATGTGAGCCATGTATATGGGTATGTAGTGGAAAAAGACTTATTCACAAATGGATTAAACTCATTCACCTCACTTTAATATGACTCATGTTATTGATAAATTCTTATAGTAAATCACATGGTAATGTAAGTTCATGAGATCATCCCATCCAAGAAAACATTGGACCCACAAACCCTTGGTGGTTATGCACTCACACATCTCATGGATGAATCACATGTTGTAGGGGGATCCCCTTATTAGAGATAGTTCTTCCAAAATGAGTTATTTGTAATTAGGAAAATATTTATATTAAGGAATCCTATGAAAAAAATTCCCAATGATTATTCTCCTACAAAAAATGATTCTCTAAAATAATTGCATAATATGAAACATTATATAAGATTATATAAATGTTTGATGGTTAAATTTTCAACTAAATCGATATCAAGACCCTTATATTACAATGACATCTAGGACTAAATTGTGTTCCCTAAAATCCATTATTCCTAAATGAAATATATATTTTGTATATTTTCACAACATCATTAATCTAATTTTCTATAATGACGGTGTCAAAAGTCCCTTTCAAATGTAAATAATAATTCACATCATAAATAATATCCTATTTCATTTTCTATTTGTAATTGATTAATATTCTGGACATATTTTGAAATTTATTGGTTTTAATGGATATATAGTTCTCCATTATGTGAGGACATGATTTTATCCACCCAAGGGATACTGTTAGTGATTATGTTAAAAATTTATCTTTGATGTCTTATTGAACATGATTCATTCTAGTGGTATGAATTCATGTCTGTTTTATCAAACCAAACATAAATTATTTGGATGATTTAATTGTGACAATGAAAAATGGTTGGGGTTTGGACACATGAACCCTCAGTTGTTTCATTTTGAGGAGTGAAATATTTTTGAAGATAATGATGCTTAAATCATGTTTTCCAACATTTTAATTGAATGGTCAGTGATGGAAACTCATTTTTTTCTAATGTCTATATGAACTCATTTAAATATAAACACTTCATTACCACCACATTGAATTATTTCTCCAACTTTTATAGTTATCTCATTATTTTCACTATCTCATACACATACTGGAGTAAAACAACACATGATGACTAATTTTGTGAATAAAAAATGAAATTATATAAAAGTAAAAAAACTGGGTACGACTACAATTTCCCCTCATTACTGTTTTCATACATGCAGGCATGGGAACTCATCCTAGAACCCTAGAGTTTATAAGTAGTGATAAATTTGAATATTAACAATGATTGTTAGTGATCACCATTTTTTATTTTATCATTAAGAGAATACAATGAATGTTTTTTGGTTCATTTCTTATAAATAGTCAATATACCTAATATTGGTGTAATCATGTTTTACCTCATGCTTTCTCTAATAATGGTTTAATGAGATGATGTACTCATTTGTAAAGTATCTTCTATTATGTATCATAATAATTCACTCCATGTCTAGGATGATATATAGTTACGTCTAAGATTGACAAAAACATATAAAAATATTATATAAATATCTCTCCACCATTAATTTTTGGAATGGGTATTAATTGTTGAAAATCTCAAATTTAAAAAAATTAATGCCACATAATAGGAAGGTACCATTTTATTTTCTATTGCTGGACATAAAATCTAAAAAATTTATTATGGAATGTTAGTAATTAGATAAAATTTACATAAATATTTATTTACATATATTCTATTTGTCTAACATTTTATTTTAATGATAGATGAGAACATGATCCCCCCAAAACCCATAATATTGAAAAATAATTACACATAATTACACTATTTATCCAAAAAACTATATGGGAAAAAATATTCTAATAAAAACATATAAATAGAAAATTAATATATATATATATATAATTAATAAAAAATTATATATGGTCATATATTAAACATACCTCTGAAATCATGGATCGTAAATAAGATATGTATACTAATTAAGAAATGTTCCGTGAATCTTCAATCACGTTGTGTAAAAACATCACTTAGTTAATAGTATTGTTGCCATATCAACTGGTTACGGTGGTGTGTCATTATTGTTATCACTAGGAAATAGAACATTAGTTATTGAATGAAATAAGTTGTCAATTTATTCTCCTCAAATACGAAACTAAAATATTTATATGAAATTAATTGTAAAAATATTTATGCAATATTTATTAAATAAAAACTACTTATTGAAATAAAAAAATATAACTGTAATTACTATAAGTCGATTGTAATACAAAATTATTCATCTCCATCAACATATTCATCAATGTTTCTATATCATAATTTTTACTCATAATTATTAATTTTTATATATGATTCTATATCATCAGCCATTATTTTTATCATATTTCTTTATTACATCATCAAAATTATATAATCCATCAATATTTAAGTAGGCGTCTGCATCATCAATATCTACTTTGCATTATTTTTGACATGTATTTGGGAATTTCCCTGAAAAAATATCAATATTTTCACTTCAAAAAAACCACATTAATATTATATAATATAACAATGACAAGATTTCAATTTTATTTAACAACATAATATGATTAAATCTCCTAGTTTAAGGGAGTAATTTTCATAGTAACTATATATAACTAATATGAAATTGTTAATCTTTCATTTTCTATCATAATAATTTTATATTTGTAGTCAATTACTTTTTTTATTGGATATACATGTAACACTCAATATGTATCAAACCATTGGTATTTTAAAAAACTTCATGTAATTATTTTTTAGATAAAATAACTCAATTATTTCATCTTACCCACCATAAAATCCAAATTCACATTCATTGTGATGATATCCATTAAAAATAAATCAATTAATTTATGTTTTGGTTCACAATGTGATGATTTATAATTAAAATATTTATTAAACCCATATGCATTATGAGATTTTAAAAATAATGATGGAGAGTTACATAGTTCATGTCAAAAACTGTTCTAAGACATCCTTGATGTGAAATCCCTATCATACCCAGGGAATTTCTAAAGGGAATTATAAACTCCCATGTGTTGGTGATAATATTCATGTAATTAAAAAATACACTTTTAATTAATTTCCTAGAAATAATATCACCAATGTAATTACATATAAAATTATTAAAAGGAATCCATTATGAAAATATTATCAAAATAAATAGAAGACAAAAATATATAAACATAAAAACAAGTACCAAAAAATGATATAAAACAAATTCTATTAAAAAGAATGTAAACACATATATATGCGTTCCAATTCACCAAAATACTCCCACATAACACTACCATGGTTACCTTATATGTCTATGTGTTGGATTTACAATACCTCAATTTGAAAAAATAATAACTACAAACACAAAAATAATTATATAGGGTTCATGAAAACATGCCATATAGGATCCAACCATGTATTATATAAGTATAATTTATAGGATGAGCTATTTATTCTCGTAATGAAAACAACACGGGAAAATATTTTTCACAAATTTTATTAAAATATGAAAATTCATCCTTGTAAATATTTTAACAAAAACCATTCCTAATAATAAAAATAAAAATCACATTTATGGAAAATTCGTCCCATATAAATCAATCATTGAATTATAGGGAATTTAAACCATTCATATTTCCGATTACTGCGTAGAAACCCATTTTCTAAAATGAATCTATATGGAAACATAATTTTTTGAAACAATAAATCGTTTTTATCTAAGAACGTCAAACAATCATAGTGAACAGTCATGACTTGTGTGAAAAACATGTCCATAGGCAAAAAAACACAAACGGATACAAGAAAACCACTATATGTGAACCCGATGATGACATAATGAAATCTATTGTTTAGTTATATTTTTATTATATATCCTTTCGATGAAAAAAATATCATTCCAAGGGTGATTTACATTTTTCCAACCTCATCTTATGTACACTAGGTTCCCTTTTGATTTTAATATATTTAGGATAATATATTAAAATAAAAAACTATTTCCCACCATTATTATAGTCCATTAAATTTAATATACAATTGTTTAATAAAAAAATCAAATCAAAACATGAATATAAATCATATTTCATCAATAAATATCAATATTTGAACACATTTCCAATCATATACAACATTATTTGAAATCAGTATCCGTTAAAATAACTCATTATTTGAAAATTGGTTCTAAAAAATAAAATGTGACTTGAATTAACTATACATATAAAAAAAATCATTGAAAACTCTTTCATCATAACATAGTAATTGTAAATCAATTTTATAAACATTTCAAAAAATAAACTTATTTCATTAATCCTTCCTGAAAAATAATTTTGAATAAAATATCAGGATATATACATATATCATGTTTTAAAAACATTTGATGAACTAGTTAATGAGATAACTATATCAGTGATTATATAATGGATCCTTTATACTATATAGCCTACCTCAATTTTCTTAAATTATCTAAAAAATACAGAGGGATCATGAACAATGAGAATGTGGTTTCTATGAACCAAAAATAGATACATGATCCATTTAACACTAATCCTGATATTCCATTTGAAAGTAAATTAGATTATAATAGGTCAAGGGAAAAAATTTATATTTTACACACACTTAAGTATCTCTAAACAAAGAAATTAATGAAGGGTGAAATCAATCAAGGAGAAAAGAACAAGGAAACCTGAGCATTTCATAATACTCAGATCAATGTCATACACTTGATAGATAATGAATATGAGGTGATTAAAATCTCAAAACAAAGTATAAATGAATTTAAACCCAACATTTCTGTTCAAATGTTACACTCATTTATGTGAATAACACCCATGAAGAAGACTATTATCCAAAATCATCCATTTGAAAAAAAATTAACTGGTGGAACCATGTTGTAGGGGGTTTCCCAAATACATGTGGTTGTTTCGTTGAGTCCACAACTAGGATACTAAAAAATCAAACTTATTTTGATGTGTCTTACTGAATACGGGGTTTTAGAACATGTTATTCCTTTTAACCATTGGTGTATTGGATACCAATTAGTCTTATAGAATATGTATTATCTCCATTACCCTTTTCTAATAAAACACCATTCATTTGGAATATATGTTTTTGTTATGTAACATAAATGACTTAATGGATCATCACAACATAGAGTATTATTTTTACTACCCCATCTATAACACTAAAATATTTTAGGGGGTTTTCATTTTCTTTAATTTGATATGTTGTATGTTTTAGTAATATTTTATTATGATATACGCAACACTGAATTAGCTTGCACTATATGCGACACTGTGTTACATTTCATTATACACAACACAATTCTAGGCTTGTGTGACACACAATTTTAAGTTCTTTTGATAGAATTAAAGTCATGAAACATTGATATTAGATTTTTTTTTGTTGTATAAATGAACTATATTAGGATTATGTTATATAAAAGACCAAAAGAATCTATATTTACATGCAACACTAACTTGGATTTTGTTATACGCAAGAACAACCTTCCTCGATAGCTTGTGTTGTTCACAATACATATTTTATCTAAACAAAAATATATTTTTAAAATATTATTATTAAATGGGATACAAAAAACCCATTATGAATAGTATTAACTGTATATTTAATTTTATATAACATTGAAATTTATCTTATATATTTTCTATAACAAGATATAAGAACAATAACATATTTTTTAGATAAAATAATTACATTAAAAAATGCAGTTTTAACACCCTTTGATGGTGAACCCATTTTAAATATAGTTTTGACACATTTATAAGCTAAATTTTACAAAATAAATATCTTCTTCGGAAGAGGGGACAAAAAATTTACTTATGATTATTTTTTTTGTAAATTTTCTAATACTGTTCATTTTTAATGAATAGTGATAAATACTGCCTTTTATGAAAAACATCATTTTCATCAAATTTATTTTTTTTCTTAAATTGTACTTCTATTTTGTTTTAAAGTTTCATTGGATTATATTTTTATCTTTTAATTAAATTTTGATCATTGAAAAATTGGACATAAACACATATCAATCTTTTGATTGTTATTGCTTTTTAAAACCTCGTTTGTTGGTTTTGACAATGATAATTAATATTTTACTAATTACTACAACATAAATGTTCTGAATTTGGAATATGGATTCCATATTCGGAATTATAAGGTTTAAATTGAGTTAATATTTACCTTTTATTTTTTTACGTTATTAATAGTAACTTCAGAAATTATTTTATTTTAAATGGTTAAAAGGTAAATTTAGAAAACACGAGTAAAATATAATATAATAGTATAAAAATACCCTAAAATTTGTCTTAATCCTATTGGATGAGATATTTCAGAACATGGTCATCCATTTTTTGATTTTGGGTCCACATGGATTCACTTGGATGTTAAAATGATATTTTATAATAATTATTTAAATGTAAAGATAATTATAACATAAACACATATATTTTAGTGAAATGATTTTAATATCAGGTTATATAACTAATCTATATATCTATAAAATCCATTAAAATTTGAAAATATTTCCTACATCATGGTATTTAATTTATAAATTTTATACATTAAATAAATATATTTATTTATGAAACAATTATGCTGTAGTGATTAACTCATAAATGAAATATAATAATAATTGAATTCATAAATATTGAAATAAATTTAATTTCAACATTTTTATGCCATAAAATAATTTCATAGATTACATTGAAATATTATGGATGTTTAAATTCCTTGATATCATAGGAATTAGGTTGTTATTAATTATTTACAAAGACAAGTGTTAATTGTGTACAAAATTGACATTGTTCAAAACTGAAAACATAAAATAGTTTAATAAATGAGATTAAATTCAAAAAATTATATTATTCATATAAATTTTTATTATAAGTCTAAATATCTCATAAATGAATTTTTTTTGTTTTAAATGATATGGTAAATACAATAACCCACAATGTGTAAATAACATGATATCACGGTAAGATTAAAAATGTTAAAATAATGGTAATACCAAAAATATAAGGATATGAAAATATAAATAAATTGTCTAAAAATTATTGGATGATGGGTATTCGAACCAAAATAATCTTACATTATAATAAAAAAAATTGAATAATTTTAATTAAAATATGATGTATAATAAATTCATATTTTGAGAGTTTATTAAATTTCCCCTCTCATCTCTTATAAAAGTGAATCTCATCCCAATCATATTCACACAATTTTTAGCCTTAAGGCCCAAAAAATTCCTGAAAATTTCTCTTATAAACTTTTTTAGTTACATTCTAGTTGTTATAGGCTTATCAAAATACAAACTATAATGCCATAAGAGGAAATTTTAAGGAGGAAAATCAAGGAAGAGGTAATCTCTTCTACTGATTCGTTCAAATATAATTATTCTTAAACTTCCTTATCATTAGTTGATTCATTTTAATGTAATAAAATATGTATTACACATATACTTATATTTTATTATAAATATGAAACTACCACATTACACATTATATCCATCATACGAAAAATAAAATCACTACACGTGTGTATGTACTTCTTACCGTTCCCACGTTGTGGTGTAATCATTCTTTCAAAACCAACATACTTGTACGAGTATAATGGTGTAAATAATAACTATATATGTTTATTTAAAAATTATTATAATTATGAGATATCATACTCTATCCACATCAAAAAAATTGAACAATTATGGGAATTATATCGTCGCTCGTACGTATGTACGACTTATCATATCTACGACGTGATGAGATTAATTCTCCACATTAACCATTAATGATTGATTAAATTTTATATAAAATAAATAATAATTAATTTTATGAAATAAAAATTCTAATATATTTATGTATATATATATTTCATTTACTTACTTCCATTCAATTTAAAATGGAATGGAAAACAACATTCATGCGTATGTACGCTTTACCGTCTCCTTGAACGGTGTAATCCATTTCATCTATCAATCTATTATATATATATATTTATTTATTTATATACTGAATATATATAATATATATTGTTTTTTACATTCTAGAAGTGTGTAAATCATGATATAAGTAATGATAGCAAGAATAAAAATTCAAAATATGCATGATAAGGAAAACAATTATTACAAAAAACATTTCCTTAACATTGAATTGAAAAATGAACTGGTAATATAATGTTGTTACTGAATCATATATGATATAATAAATATTATTATGGTTCTGTTACAATTAAATAATATTTTTCAACCTACTATATAGGAGTTTCAGAAACATGTGGATGAAATCAGACCTAATATGAGGGATAACTTTTCATATCTCATTTTTATATAAGACTGTTTATTCGTAAGTATTTACTGGGGATATAGTTATCATCCATGACCATGTTTTTGTAAAATGTTATCATAATATTTATAATACTGTTCTATTTATATATAAATTCATTTTCCCCCTTTTGAGTATTAGTATGTGTTATAGAAGGAATATTTCTTTTGTTTACCATTCAAGGTACTAATGACTTTTCTAGAAAAAGTAAGAGGTGAATTCTTCTTTTAAATTATATAGTGTGAACAGATTTTTAAATCTCCATTACACCATATTTCTATGATGATTTATCTAAAATTTTACAAGTTTATTTTCAATTAAATTCTTTTCTTTAAAAATTTCATGACATTTTGAGGATATAAATCGTTTTTGAAAAAGAAAGGATATTTTCCTCAAGAATTAAGATCAAGGGTTTTGTCAAAATTATTTTACATCTAAGATGAAATAGGGTTTTGTTTCTATCTCTATTATTACATTTATTTTATAGTGTTTGTGATGGATTTAGTCTTATTAAATCCACTTATTTTATATGGATTTTGATGGAATGATGTTTAAGAAACACATTTTATTTCATGGGTTATGGAACAATGAATGATTTATGTTTCTGTGGAAAATTTAAGTATGATTAAATTATTTGATGGGTGGGACCTATATCTACCTCCAATTAATTTGGTAAATATTTATATCTCATAAGAAACACGTGACTTGAGCATAAAACAAATATGGTTCAGTAATGTAGGGTTGGAATAGCCGGTAAATCTAGTTTAGTAATACAATCATAGAACGGGATGTAAACTCGTTTCATTAATGGACTTTTTCCACTATGATGGCCATGGTAGTAATTCCTGGGATACGATGGAAATCATATTATGTGATTATTTATTTGTCACAATCCCATGTTTTATTCCAATGAATTTTTTTGGAAAATGTATCTTTATGATTTGTCCTTACAAAATGTCATGATTTATTTCATGACTCAAGGTTTTTGATATTTAATCATTATGTTCATGTTTTTACATTCTTAGGTCTATGGTTTGTTTTATATCCTTATTTTTACCCTTAATAAGAATTTGTTCTCACCCTTTTTATGTTTTCATTTCTCTAAGTTACAAATACAGGTTTTATGTTGGAAATGACAATGGGAAGAACTTTATGGTAGATATTGAAGACCATTCACCAAGATATATTATAATCTTCCTAGTTTCAAAAGACACTATACTAATATGGTCTTTGGGAATCAATTTTTGGTCTTGTTTTATCTATTCCACAAAATTAATGAAATGTCCTTATACGTCAAGATTGGGTTTCTGAATTTGGTATCTCAGTGAAGGTTTTGTCAACCTTTGAAAACTAGGTTGCGAAATAATTAGTATGATCCATATAGATATTTCTAGAGATATCTCTATGGATTTATTAAGGCATTAGAATGTATAGGTTAAAACCCTATTTTTTATATAAAAATGAGTAACCTAAGGTTAAACTGAAGATATCATAGATTGAAATATTATAAGTAATTTACCTTTCTTATGTGTTTCTAATCTATTATATGTATTAGTCAAACTTTTCATTCCGATCATAGTCAATAACCATAACTACATAGATCATATATAACCATTGAATGTTTCCGATGTACTAATTATAGGAATTATGAACACAAATTTCTTAATTGTAAATATCATGAAGTGAATCCTGAAGATAGTAGGAATATTAGTCATACTATTGAGGATAAATATATTGTAAATGACATGTGAACATTTTGTAATTTTCTTCCAGTATTGTATACATAAAACCCATACATTCTTGAGGTTGAGAATCCTTAGAACATGATTCATATTTTATGAAATACGATGATGATTCAACCAGAGTAATGGTTTAAGAATAAATTTGTATGATTTAGTTATATAGGTTTCTAAATTCAATAATTATGTTATATGAATCATGAAATATATAAGTGTTATCAGTATAATTTTTTAATTAATGATTGGAATGGATATGTTTAGTAGTACTATGGGGCCAAAATGTGATTTAAGGTTAAGGTGGTATACTAGGAGAAGACATGATTAATAGAAACATATCCCTAAATATGTCGATTATGTCAATATAATGATGTTTGGATAAATATATGTTGGATTCGAATAATAAAATTGTATGATTCTAGTTTCTTGGGAAGTAAATATGGAGTTTTTGATAAGAGTTTTATGATATCATGGATGATTTATACAAATTTCTCAGACATAGGGTTTAACTCCAATATGTTTTGAAATAATGAAACATGTATTTTTTCAACAAGGATGTATTATAATTTAGGTTATTACTATGACTCAAGAGAACGTATGATGAAGTAATTTAAATTTTTAGTATGATTCCAAAAAGATATATCTTATGTGGGATAAATGATTTTATTGAAAATTTGGTTATATAACCTATCTTGTAATTGTTTTTTTGCACTGTGAGATTAGAAAGAAGTATATTGGATAAGCCTAATGGTTGGAAGGGATTAATTTGACCATAATATAGTATTTTTTATGGAAAAAACTCTTTTTAATATTATTTAATGAATGTTATAATAGTATAGTTTTAAAAAAAATATCGTAGGACAAGCGAAAACCTGGAACATCTTTAAAAGATATGGGAATCAAACCCACAACTGAAGTGAGGATTGCCTTTACCACTAACCAATAGCCTATGGGAAGTCCCTGGTTAGTATAAATTAGTTTTATTTTATAAATGTGGTATGATAAATTAAGTATAAGTGCATTTTTGGAACCATTTATGATTAATATCCCCCTAGATAGACATATGTATATTTGATTACAATTGGTATCATTTTTTTGAGATAGATGGAATGTCCTATCATTATATAACATGATTTTCTAAAACATCAGGAATGAAAAATTCAATATCATTTCATTAAATAAGAGATGAAGTGGAAATTGTTTAGGGAATGACTAATGGTGATATTATAATGAAATCAAGAAGTTATTTCTCGTCCTACTAAAATTCCTCAACATTAGGAAAAGGATCTCGAAACCAAAAATTTTATCCTAGTACATTCTTATGTGATGAATCATATGGTCACTTAAATCATCATAGATTTACTAATTTCTGGTAGTTAACTTTTTTTAAACCTTATTCTCTATCACTATCTATCAAATCAGGAAAGTTAGATTTCACTTCCATAACCATGTTTTCACTTACAAACTATGTTATCCTATGTGGAAACCCAATGATGAGTTTCATTGTGTATCCTTTAGGTTTCTAAAATTCCATTTTTAAATGATGTTTTAGTATCCCATTTTACTATGTTGGTTTCCATGGAATAAACATTCAAGTAGAAAACCAATAATAACCCCAATGAATTTCAAGGGAGAAATTCATTTTAGGGGCGGTAGAATGTAACACCCCAATATTTTAGGGTAACGATTATATTTTATTCTCTATTATGTATTGTTTTGTAAATATCATAAGATTATTTTGTGCTATATGAAGCATTGTATTCTCTTTCATTAGATGCAACACTCTTCCTGGATTTTGTTACACACCATTTCAAGTTAATTTTGATAGAATTTGTTTCACGCAACATTGAGTTTTGGTTTTTTTTATGTATAAAATAAATATTTTTAGATCATGTTATAATCTATTACAAAGAAATATTTCACTACATGAAACAATTACTTTTCATGTGTTAAACGTAAATGCATCCTTCCTCGATTTCTTGCGTTGTACAAAATACTAAGTTTCACAAAACAATGTTATATTGTTAATATATTATTATTAAAAAAATTATAAACTAGAAGTTAGGAATATAATTAACAAAATTTTGAAATACATATAACATTTAAATCCATTTTATGTTTTTTTATAACATGATATATGAACGAAATCAATTGTTTCAGAAAAAAAGTACTTTTAAAAAAATCTGTTTTAACTACTTTTGATTGCGCACCCATTTTTAAATTATTTTTTTAATCTATTAAAATATATATTTAAAAAAATAAACTTCGTCATTGGAGGAATGACATAAAATTTTACTTATGTTTTTTTTGATTTTTTGATAATGTTAATTTTTTACATGATAGTGGAAAATAGCACTTTATTAGTCAAAAGAGCAATTTCATCTTACATATTTATATTATTAGGTTAATCTTTTATTTGGTTTTAATGTTTAAATGCATTATATTGTTATCATTTAATCCTATTTTGTGAATTTTAAGTAATTTCATTTTTTAAATGGACATAAGAACATGTCAATATTTTGATAGTTATTACTTCATAAAAACCATCTGTTTGGTTTTCACAATAGGAATTACTTTTTAATTAAGTACTAAAGAATCTTTATTTAGAATTTGGAAAAATAGATTCCAGGTTTGGAATCATATGGTTCATTTTTTTAAATATCTACCTTTTTATATTTGATCGTTATGAATAGTAACCTCATTAATTATTTTATATACAATGATTAAAATGTAAATCAGGTAAATACGGGTAAAAATAATAATGTAAATTTATAAAACTACTCTAAAACATGTCGAAATCATTATTTATCTTATATATCCAACCATGGTTATCCATGGATAGATTTTGGGGCCCCATGGATTCACATGTATGAGAAAGGTACCATTTATAAGAATTAATTTAATGTAATGATATTTAAAACATAAACATATATATTTTTCTAAATATATTTGAATATAGGGTTATAAATTTGATATATAGTCCTATAAATAATCATTATAAGGATAAAAATATTTATTACATCATGATGTTTTATTTATATTTTTATTCATTAGATAAATATATTTATTTATGACATAATTATGATGTAGTGATATTATCAACAATGAATGATTCAATAAATGAATTTATAAAAAATATAATAAAATAAATTTGAAAATTTTGATGACATCAAAGAACTTTATAGATGACATTGACATATTAGGGATGAGTTAATTCCTTTTGTTATAAGTAATCAGTTTTATATGAATGTTTCATAAAGTCCTGAATGAATAATGTGCAAAATTGACATAATTCATAACATAAAACATAATATAGTTTATTAAATGATATTAAATTCCTAAAAATATAATATTTTTAAAAATAGTTAAAATAAGACCACTTATATCCTTAATAACTTTATTGGGTTGTTTTTCATGATATGGTAATTATATTAACCACAATATTTAAATAACATTATATCACAGTATGGTTAAAAAGGGTGAAGTAAGGGTTAAAACAAAAATGTAAGGATAAAAAAATATTTAAAATTGCCTAAAAACTATTGTTTGATGGGTATTAAAACCATAATCATCATAACTTCTAATAAAATATGTTTTGACAATTTTTTTTCGAATCTGAATTTATAATAAATTAATATTTTTAGAGTTTCTTAAAGTGACCCTCTCCTCTCTTATAAACGGGAACCTCCTTCATCTCCTCTTCACTCCATTTTTAGTCTTGAATCTCGTCCATAACCTGAACATTTCACATATAAACATCCCGAGATACATTTTATAGGTGTGTTTATTCTCAAAAAACCAACTCCATTTCCCTACGAAAATGATAAAAGGACGCACGTCGAGGAAGAGGTAGATTCTTCTACCGATTCTTTCAGATTTATTTCTTCTAATACATCCTCTTAATTAGTTATTTAATTATAACATAATATCATAAGTATAAATTATATACAGATATTTTATTATAAATATTATACAACCATATTTCACCTTTTATCCATCCTATGAAGAATGAAATCATTGAGTGTGCATATGTACGTCAGACCATCTCCACGATGTGGTGTAATCTGTTTTTCAACAATAGCTTAAAAGGATGGGTATAATGATGTAAATATTAACTATATATGATTATTATAACATGATACTAATTATATTATGTTATAAACTATCACATTAAATACCATTACTGAATTATGGGAACGATATCGCCACTCTTGATATCTACGACATACCGTCTCCATGACGCGATGAGATTCATTCTCCTCATTAACCATTCAAGAATGATTATAAAGTATATAAAATAAAAAATAATGAAATATATGACATAATAATTCTACTTTATTTATGTATATATATATATATGTCATTTACTTACTTGAATTCAATTTAATAAACAAACGAAAATAGTGTACATGCGTACGTATGACCTACCATCTCCATAAACTATGTATTCCATTTAATTTATACATCTATTATATATATACATATGCTAAATATATATAATATATTAATAATTTTCTACATTCTGGAAGTAATTAAATCATGATTTGAGTAATAATATCAAGATTAACAATTCAAAACACGTACGATAAATAAAACAATTATTACACAAAACATTTCATTATCATGGTATTGGAAAATTATTGTGTAATATAAATTCATATGTGATTCATATATGATATAATAAATATTATTATGGTTCTATTACTATTTCATAATATTTTAATACACTCTATATTAATGTTTTGAAAACAAAAGTAATAAATCATACCTAAGCTAAGTGATAACTATTCCCATCGTGTTTTTCTCCCAGATAGTTTATTCATAGATATTTACTGGGGGTATATCTATCATCCATGTACATGATTTCAAAAAATTATTTCATATATTTTTTAACATTTTTCTATGTATATTTAAAGTCATTTGACCCCTTTTTGTCTATTAATATTTGGTATGGAAGGAATCATAATTTTTTTACCAAACGAGGTTCTTTTGACTCTTCCAGCAAAAGTATGAGGACCATATTTTTCATACTTATACATAATTAATGAGTTTTTACATATTTTTAATGACTTATTTCCATGAATTTTCCTCTACATGTTTAGAGGTTTATTTTCAACTAAATTATGTTCTTTGAAGATTTTATTACATTTTGAGAAAAGAAAATGTTTTAAAAAAAGGAAATTTTACTCTAAAATTAAGTTCTTGTGTTTCATCCAAATTATTTTCCACCTAAGATGACATAGGGGTTTTTTCTATCCCTATTATTAATTTAATTTGATGTGTGTATGATGGATTTATATTCATGAAATCCATTTATTTTATATGGATTTTTATGGAATGATGTTTATGAAACCGATTTTATTTCATGGGTTATGCTACACTGAATTATTTAGGTTTTTGTGTAACATGTGAGAATGAATTCATTATGAGATGGGTGTGACCTATATCTCCCTAAAATGAATTGGGTAAAGATTTATATCTCATTAAATGGACATTAATGGAATGACTAGTAAATATTGTTCAGTAATACAGGGTTGGAATGACATGTATATTTGGTTCAGTAATACATCGATGAATGTCAAGTAAACCCAGTTTAGTAATGGACTTCTTCCACTATTATGATATTGGTAGAAACAACGTGGCTACTATAAAAATCATAATATGTGCTTATATATTTTCTCAAATCCCATGTTTTTGGACAATAAAATATTATGGTTAATGTTCCTTTATAATCTATTCCTTAATAACTATGATGATTTATTTCATGACAATTGATTTTGATATTTAATCTCTATGTTCATGTTTTTACATTCTTATGTTAAAGGTTTGTTTTATATTCTCAATGATTACCCTTGTTGATCATTTGAGCTCGCCATTTTTTTTATTTTCTCTAAGATATAAATAATTGTTTTAGGTAGTGTAACACTCCAAGATTTCATAGTGTGTTATTTCTTCAAAATAATTCAATAACTTTCACTACACGCAACACCAAGTTCAAGCGCACCATGACATACCAAACAAGCCGTTCAAAAGATGTTATGAATAGTATTCACTAAATTTTAAAGTTTATATAATCCTTATAATTTTAGAATCCATATTATGAGTTTCATAGATATAATGCAAGAACAAATTCATTTTTAGTATTGCACTTTTATCAACTTTTAATAGTGAACCCTTTTTAAATACAATATTTTATACTTTTTGACTAAATGGGGACATCAAAAATTTAAAATTAAACATCCCAACCTTCCACAGTACGCTTTCCGTTGATTAATACAGTAGCGTGTGTTGTACACAACTTCGAGTTTTAACACACACCACAACCGATCAAACTAGCCGTTATGAATAGTAATACCTACTTTTTGAAATTATATATATTTTATATTTCAAAATGGACTTCATTTTTGGATTCAGAATATCTAATTTATCCTAAGGTGATATTTTGGTATTTTTCGAATAACATTCATATTTTGATGAATAGTGAAAATTATTAAATTTTAATTAAAAACAACTTTTTTAATCAAATAATTAATAGTGATAAATTATGAATTTGAGTGGTTTTAAAGTAAATTTATAATGTATTTTTACCATTTAATATAATTTTTGTCATTGGACATAATTTTACAATTAAACCGAACCTAAACAAGTGTCAATCTTTTGATAGTTATTATCTCTCAAAAACACGCTTTTTGTTTTGACAGCGGGAATTAATTTTAAATTAATTTCTGCCACTTCTGTGTTTTGAATTTAGAAAAATGGATTCCATATTTGGAATCAGAATGTTCAAATTGTGTAAATAGGTAACTTTTCTTTTTAGGAATTTTGAATAATTACTGCGGTAAATATTTTATTTACCATGGTTAAGTGTAAATCCGGTAAATAAGGGTTAAAAAATAATATTATAATAATAATACTAAATTACCCTAAAATGTGTCCTATCCTTATTGGTTGATGCATGTTCGACCATAGCCATCTTTGGGTCGATTTTGGGACCCCATGGTGCCACTTGTATGTGATAATGACACTTTATTTTAATTAAGTTAAAATGAATACAAAAATGACACAATCATATATCTTTTAGAAAAAACAATTTTTACATAGGGTTATATATGTTGGATTTTCGATTATAAATATTAATTAGAAAGATAAAGAGATTTTATACATAGTGATATTTTATTTATAATTTTTAGAAATTACATAATTTAATTTATTTATGACACAATGGTTATGAATTAATTACTATAATAGTGAAAAATTAAAATAATTGATATTATAAATACCCAAATAAATATAATATGAAACATTTAATGAATTAAACTAATTTTATAGGATAATATGATATATTAGTATTGATTTAATTGACTTTTTTCAAAGTAATCAATCTGTTATGAGTTTCACAAAAATCAACTATTGAATAGTGTCAAAATTGACATAAAAGAGTTCTTAAAACGAATATTATATTATTAATTGATATTAAATTCCTAAAAATATAAGGTTCGGCCAAGAGACTTATATCATGATATGTTCATCATTAATTTACCACTTTTGGGTCGCTTGGATGTATATATTATGTTTATTAACCATATTATATAAAAATACAAAGAGACATTGTAAAAGTGAAACTAATTAACTTAGAGTTAATACTTAAATATAAGGTTAATATAAGTACCCAAACCTGTCTAAATTCTATTTTTTGAGTTGTTTTTGACCTATCCACACGTAAACATTTAAATAATCAACTTTGGAGCCATTAGAAACCGAATATTAATTTATTATAAATTAATATTTCTAGCTTTTCCAAAGGTGCCCCTCACCCCTTTTATAAAAGGGCACTCCTCCTTCTCATTTCTTTACACCTTCAAAACCTTTTGGTTCAGAAACACTATGCCCAAATACTCTCCCAACTTCCCCCACTACAACCTAGAGGCCTTAGTTTGATCAGAAATCCAACCTAAGGAGCCCTTTTGATCAAATCAAATGGAAGAACCCGAAGAAGAGGTAATGATTTCACCACCCTTTTCCAAGTTCCTTTCTTCTTCCACTTCTTCTTCCATTGTTATTACTATTCTAAAATAATAACTCTAGTATAATATATATACTGTGATGTTATTATATATATGGTACAACCATATTTAGTATTCTATCCACCCTTTGAATAACATGTCACCATACGTGCGTACGTATGACTTACCGTCTCCACGTTGTGGTGTAATTGTTATTCAATATATTATTATTTGGATGGGTATAATAATGATATATAACTCACGTAAATAATAAATATAACATGTTAATGATTCTGTATAAATGATATAACAACCATTTATATATTATTTCAAAGGAATGATATTGTCGCTCGTGCGTACGTACAGACTACCGTCTCCACAAACGTGATAAGATTCATTCTCCATCATATCCATTGAAGTATAATTATCATTTGATGATTTAGAAATTATGTTTAAGGACTTGATATCATTCTGTATATAAATAAGATACAACCTATCCATAACAAACACAACTTATGTAACAAAACATATAAAAGAAAACGAGTAAGTTAACACCCGAAACGACGATAATTCTAAGATATTATTAACAAAGCAAAGTTAAAAGATCATATATGATATCATATTAATATATATGATTCTTGTATAATTTAATAAGAATTATTTCACTATTATATAGGAGGTTAACCTACCCCAACCAAGGAAAAGTAAAAGGTAAGGGGTTTTCATCTCACTCCTTATTCCCGTGAGATTCAAGCGATATTGCCACCATCACCTTTTGTGTGGTGTATGTACTGCCCATAATTATATACTTTGTGTAATAAACTCTAATTTATGTGTATTTACATATTCATTGTAAGATACCTCCATCATGGGTTTTATGTTTCATAAGATACCAAATTGTTAAGGGTTATTTCACAATCTCTTCATTATCCAAGGTTGTTTATACGTTATAATCTACTAGGATCTCTTTATCATCCCTATCCATGTTTCTTCAAAATGTATTTCAAAACATTTTTACTATTTACAAGAATATGCGTTAAAGTCATTTATACCCTTGTTTGACTTTTTATAATTGGTTTATAAAGGAATCTTTCCATCATTTTCCAAACAAGGCGCTTTTTAACCTTTTCGACAGAATTAAGGTAAGAATGTTTTTTAACTTACACGGCGGGTGCAGTTATTTTCCGCCATTATAAAATCGTTGAAGCTTCCCATACAAGATTATAAGAATATTTTCAAATTGAATGTATTATTTTATAATTATGTTACTTTTAAAATGATTTAAAAAAAAGAGATATTTCTCTAAAATAGTTTTGATTTCATCTATGTCAACATCCTTTGATGGATTTTAAGCTTATTTGATGTTGATTTATTATCATACAAAACATCCATATTTTATTGACGGTTTTTTGATATTTTTGACTATGGATAAGTTATTCTTATGTCACTCATAGATTTTGATTAATGTATTGACATTTCATAAGTTATTTTTAATCCAAATGTTTATGTTATATTTCAACATTTCCTTCAGATGAATGTGTTAGACAAGTATGTTCCGGGTTGGGGACCGGTAAATGTAAGACCTCCGGTTTGGTCTCCGGTTATTAGAGGAACTCCGGTTTGGTCTCCGGTTATTAGAGGCACTCCGGGTTGGTGTTCGGTTATTAGAGGCACTCCGGTTTGGGTTCCGGTTACAGTTAGCCCCAAGATCATGGGACGAGGCCTTGACAAAGAAATTAAAGTTCAGCATTATGCATTCCATCATTATGAAAGTGGTTATTGATATTGCATGTGATTATTCGATTAGCAGAATATCCATGTGAATAAGTAAATGGAATTATTTCATTTTACTTTTTCCATACTATGTTGAAGTTCAAATTTAAAAGGCTTTTGTTTTAGTTATACATTGCTTTAAATGTTTATGCTTATTTTGGAATGTTTCCGCTATATTTTTATCCTTACAGGGAATTTGAGCTCACCCCTTTTCTATGTTTTATTTTTCCCAGGATGTGAAGAAGTAAGTTATGAATGACCTGCAGGGATATTATGAGGGGATAATAGTGTGGACTATGGAGACATTATGTTGTTGTTGTAGTTTTTCATTTTATGATGTAATGTAAGGCTTATGAATATATCTAGTGTTTCCAAGGCTACTAAACCAATCGGTCTTTCTATATTTGATCTCTCTTGTGATCATGCCAATGTTATGTAATAATGCACCGACTCTGGGTAACTGGGGTCAGGGCGTTACAGTTGGTATCAGAGGAAGTTTAGTACAAACCTTCGAATCTAGATTTAGATATACTCTGATTAGAGAACGTAGACCTAAGATGAACTTTGAGGATTAGTATAGAAGAACATCCTATAATTTTGTTATTGGAAAGATTTTGTGAGTTTTCCGAGCAATACATCCCTGTCTGGATATGAGCAGGTAGAGGCGGCTCTGGCACAGATGTACCCAGGGGTAAAACCCAAAAACACCGCTTTGAGCTTGACTCGAACGGGAACTGGTGCACGACAACGGGCCTTGCTGTACTCTTGGTTACGACACTCCTGGGGGATATGCTTAGGATAATTCTCATTTTCTTTACAAACCATTATGAAGGGTTTATGAGTATATACTTCCTCAAAGGAGTCATTTTTATGATTATGGATTATATCCATAAACTATTTAATTTATGTTATGTGTTTTACAAGTTTGGGATTAGGTATTTTTATTCATAAACTAATCTAGTGTATTCCATTGTTTAGAAATGGCGCCGAGTAGAAGGAATGAGAACTCTAGAAATGCACATGATCCAAAGAGAAGGAAAGATCATATCTTTCATGGTCTTAATCCAGAAATTATAAGAGAAATGGTTTCGCATGTATTATCATCATATGAAGAAATAATATCATGTGTTGATAAGATAAGTAAAGAGTTTACTGAGTCCTATGGCTTTGATGGGAAGCAAGAGAAGAAAAGGATGGAAGAGATAAAGATGGATAAAGGGAAGAGGGAAAAGAAGAATTTTCCCATATGTGATAACTGTGGGAAGAGACACCATGGAACTTGCCTGAAAGGAATGAGAGTTTGTTATAATTGTGGAGGAAAATGTCACAACGTACGTGACTGTAAGTGTAAGAAAATGGTTTCAAATGTACAATACTTCATTTGCAAGGATTTTGGACACTACGCGAACCTATGTCCCAGTCATCAGACTATGCCGCAAATGATGATATTAGATAATAATCAAGTTTTGATACTACCACGGATGAAGAGGAATGCATAGAGTTATTGTGTTGATTATGTCATTTGAGTGTTGTATCAACAATGTACTTGTTATAATAATTATGGAGTATATAAGGATTGTACTGCAGTACTATTTATTTAAGGACATGATATTGTGTGAAACAATGAAAAGTGAGTCAATAGCAGGTTAAATTTTTGGAAAATATATGGTTGAGAGAAAGATAAACCATAATATCATTCTGATACCGAGGTAGTAATTTTAGAATAATACATGATTGATTTGGATAAATTATATTGGATATTCTTGACTACCTTGAAGCTGATTAATGATTTGTATATTCCATCATTGTTGGGGTTTACAACATTTTTGGATTGAAGGAGTATATCTATTATTCTATAAGGAATAAGGGATCATGAATGTAATTAATAAGGTTTTATGATAATTCAGGATGTTGCAGTGTTTTAAAAGAATACATGATGAAGTTGATCAAATGTTATTACATGGAAAAAAAGATCTTCATCATGTTTACCTTTCTTATAAATTTTGGACTGAAGTATTTTGGATAGTTCTAGTTTGGATTATTTTGGATTGCCATTAAAGGACAACCCGGAGGTCGGGCGGCAACCCATCGCGTCCAGCAAGGCCGTGAGACTTGAACCTGCATCCGAAGGGTGACAAGGGTGTATCACCTACCACTGGCCCACGAGATGTCCTAGATTAAATAATGTAGTTTTTTTAAAAGATCTGGTAGATTAATTATAAATTCGTTTATTTTGAAACCCTGTATGAATAGTATAAATAGAATTTTTTATGAGTGAAAGATGAGTTTTTGGTAGAAATTTATTAATGGATAAAACTCTAATTATAAAGTAAGTAAATCTCCTTATGATCTTAGCAAATCTCATAAATAAATTCCTCAATATTAATAAAAGGAACATAGAACGAAAATGTTGTCCTAGATGGTACCTTAAATCATCACTAATTTATGGCGTTGGGATTGTTGGCCTTTTCATAGCCATGTTCTCTACCACTCTCCATCAGATAATTGATGGTTATATTTCTCTTCCATATACATATTTTCTTACATGGAACCCTATTATGTGTTATTTTCGGTAATCTTCATACTTTCCACTCTTTATTTTAAATAGTGGCCTCATTAATTCATTTTTTCGATGTGGGATTTCAACTAAGATATTTTGAAACGTAAAAAATGTGTTATCCCAATACCGTATGATTTGTTGAACCGATGGTATTTCAAATCATCATAGATTGATGAGTTTAAGGACCACAATTTTATACTTTTTTGTGATTGATGACCTCAATCACTACCTATAAATATTTACGTTTGTCCTCCAATTATATGTCTCTAATTGCCACCAGTGTTCTCCTAATAGAGATCATAATT
Source organism: Viscum album (assembly GCA_963277665.1). NCBI lineage: Eukaryota > Viridiplantae > Streptophyta > Magnoliopsida > Santalales > Viscaceae > Viscum > Viscum album. Next base: position 1,058,018,340 of record OY728142.1, read on the forward strand.
TGGTGGTGACCCTTTCATTTCTCTTTTAATCTTATTAAGACTAAATTATAGTAACCTAATTTCTGATGTGGGTTTTCCCATAAAGATATTTTATATTTTCAACCTTTTATTTTCGAAGAACAATTTCAAATTGCGAGGACGCAATTTATTGAAGGAGGGGTGAATGTAACACCCCAAGATTTCATAGTTTGTTATTTCTTCAAAATAATTCAATAACTTTCACTACACGCAACACCAAATTCAAGCGCACCATGACATACCAAAAAAGCCGTTCAAAAGAAGTTATGAATAGTATTAGCTAAATTTTAAAGTTTATATAATCCTTATAATTTTAGAATCCATATTATGAGTTTCTTAGATATAATGCAAGAACAAATTCATTTTCAGTATTGCACTTTTATCAGCTTTTAATAGTGAACCATTTTTAAATAAAATATTTTATACTTTTTGACTAAATGGGGACATCAAAAATTTAAAATGAAACATCTCAAGCTTCCATGGTACGCTTTCCTTTGATTAATACAGTAGCGTGTGTTGTACGCAACTTCGAGTTTTAACACACACCACAACCGATCAAACTAGCCGTTATGAATAGTAATACATACTTTTTGAAATTATATATATTTTATATTTCAAAATGGACTTCATTTTTGGATTCAGAATATCTAATTTATCCTAAGGTGAAATTTTGGTACTTTTCGAATAACTTTCATATTTTGATGAATAGTGAAAATTACTAAATTTTAATTAAAAACAACTTTTTTAATCAAATAATTATTAGTGATAAATTATGAATTTGAGTGGTTTTAAAGTATATTTATAATTTATTTTTACCATTTAATATAATTTTGGTCATTGGACATAATTTTACAATTAAACCGAACATAAACAAGTGTCAATCTTTTTATAGTTATTATCTCTTAAAAACACGCTTTTTGTTTTGACAGCGGGAATTAATTTTAAATTAATTTCTTCCACTTCTGTGTTTTTAATTTAGAAAAATGGATTCCATATTTGGAATCAGGATTTTCAAATTGTGTAAATAGGTAACTTTTATTTTTAGACATTTTGAATAATTACTGCGGTAAATATTTTATTTACCATGGTTAAAGGTAAATCCGGTAAATAAGGGTTAAAAAATAATATTATAATAATAATAAATTACTCTAAAACGTTTCCTAGCCTTATTGGTTGATACATGTTCGACCATAGTCATCTTTGGGTCGATTTTGGGCCCCCATGGTGCCACTTGTAGGTAATAGGGACACTTTATTTTAATTAAGATAAAATGAATACAAAAATGACACAAGCATATATCTTTTAGAAAAACAATTTGTACATAGGGATATATATGTTGTATTTTAGATTATAAATATTCATTAGAAAGGTAAAAAGATTTTCTACATAGTGATATTTTACTTATAATTTTTATACATTACATAATTTAATTTATTTATGACACAATGATGATGAATTAATTACTATAATAGTGAAAAATAAAAATAATTTATATTATAAATACCCAAATAAATATAATATGAAACTTTTAATGAATTAAAATAATTTTATAGGATACTATGATATATTAGGATTTATTTAATTGACTTTTTTCGAAGTAATCAATCTGTTATGAGTTTCACAAAAATCAACTATTGAATAGTGTCAAAATTGACATAAAAGAGTTCTTAAAACCAATATTATATTATTAATTGATATTAAATTCCTAAAAATCTAAGGTTCAGCCAAGAGACTTATATCATGATAGGTTCATCATTAGTGGACCACTTGGGGGTCACTTGGATGTATATAGTATGTTTAGTAACCATATTATTTAAAAATACAAAGAGACATTGTAAAAGTGAAACTAATTAAGTTAGAGTTAATACTTAAAGATAAGGTTAATATAAGTACCCAAACCTGTCTAAATTCTATTGGTTGAGATTTTTTCGACCAATCCCTACCGTAACATTTAAATAATCAACTTTGGAGCCATTAGAAACCGAATATGAATTTATTATAAATTAATATTTCTAGCTTTTCCAAAGGTTCCCCTCACCCCTCTTATAAATGGGCACTCCTCCTTCTCATTTATTCAAACCTTCAAAACCTTTTGGATCGGAAAAACACTGCCCAAATACTCTCCCAACTTCCCTCACTACAACCTAGAGGCCTTAGTTTGATCAGAAAGCCAACCTAAGGAGCCCTTTTGATCAAATCAAAAGGAAGAACCCGAAAAAGAGGTAATGATTTCACCACCCTTTTCCAAGTTCATTTCTTCTTCCACATCTTCTTCCTTTGTTATTACCATTATAAAATAATAACTCTAGTATAATATATATACTGTGATATTATTATAAATATGGTACAACCATATTCATTATTCTATCCACCCTTTGAATAACATGTCACCATACACGCGTACGTACGGCTTACCGTCTCCACGTCGTGGTGTAATTATTATTCAATATATTATTATTTGGATGGGTATAATAATGATATGTAACTAATGTAAATAATAAATATAACATGTTAATTATTCTGTATATATGATATAACAACCATTTATATATTATTTCAAAGGAATGATATTTTCGCTCGTGCGTACGTACGGACTACCGTTTCCACGAACGTGATAAGATTCATTCTCCATCATATCCATTGAAGTATAATTATCATTTGATGATTTAAAAATGATGTTTAAGTACTTGATATCATTCTGCATATAAATAAGATACAACCTATCCATAACAAACAAAACATATGTAACAAAACATATAAATGAAAATGTAACGACCCAAAATTTCATTAATGGAAAATCCCTCTTGATCCAGTTAAATGTTTCTTTAAAAAAAATGTTTATATAAGATGTCAACTTCTTTAGTTTAACGTTATGATTTGTGACCGTTACTTTTATAGTCGTTGAATAGTGATCATCTGGGTAGTTTAAATATAAGGCTTTAACGAACCAATTTTCTACTCAGACAAAGGAAGCGATGGCCTCATCCAGTAGAATTTCCCCTTACGAAGCCCATTTGTCGGAGCTCGGAAAGGAGGTGGCGTCTTTGGGCTTTCCCTTGACCAATCCCAAGCTGAGCTTCATCAAGTCAAGCTCGAACGTGATCATCTACGGGAAAAATGGAAGTTGATAGAGATTACCACTCGAGCGATGTTATCCGAGCAACCCCAAGAGTCTGTCACCATCACACACCTTACCCTTAGGTCTTATGTGGCTATTTTAAGGGGTTATGTAACAAATAAGTAGCACCATGTTCATGTACATTATTTTTGTATATAATAATGAATATAATTTCTAGTCATTTTTGATACATTGTAATTAGTTTTTAAAGTACAAACGGTGTTTTTAGTTATTATTTAATTAAGAATTATATTTTATTAAATTAAAGGATTTTTGAATTAAATAATATTTTAATAAAATATTATTATTATTATTAAATTAATTTTTTATTAAATATAAATGATCTTGTAATTTTATGAATGCAATTAAAATTTTTATTAAGGTTTGAAATCCATTTCTGTCAAAACCCGTGAATTTTTGATAAATGTCGGTTTTTATTTTAAAAGTAAAAATTCACATATTTAGAAAATTATTTAGATAAAATAAATATTATTTTTGGAATCAGGACGTCGAAATTATCCAACGGTGAATTTTTCATAATTTTCTGAGACAGTCAAATTTTTGGGTAAAAATTAAATACCATTTAAATATATAATGTGTTTTATGACATCATAATGACCCAATGGTGATGTAATAAAATACCATAATCCTTATGTTCGGCTAATATGTGTTTTATCATTAAAATAATGAGGTTTTGGGTTTGTTTGACTCACTTTTCAAAGCATTAATGGAGCCCTCAAGACTTATTCAACACTTTGCCCTTTTAAATTAATTTCCATGGGAGTGTGACTCACCTCCACATAATCAACCCTAATTTTTTAATAAGTTAGGACCTTGGACTTGTAAAATATTGTTTTCCTCTTTCCTTTTCCAGAAACCATGGGCAAATACCATGGGATAGTTTGTGGTTTGGATTATTTTAATATAAGGGGTCCCAAACCTAAATAATAAAGAATTCTCTCACCTTTCCTATATAAACCCACCCAAGCTCCCACTTCCTCCTCACTCAAAGCCCTTGAAGTTCGTCCAACCTCTGACCTACTCTCTCTAGAATCCTCCCAAGGTGCCCCAAGCTCCCAAGAAGCCTCTCACAAGCCTCTCTCTAGCCTTTTGAAGCACACTTCCAAGTAAGGGTTTTTCTTCCATTCTCATTTTTGTCAATTTTATTTAAGTTGTATTGCCCTTTTAATTTCATTTATGAATGTTGGTGTATGGTTTTGAACCTCTCCCATACTTCCCTCTTATTGTTTGAATGATGGGAGACCCCTTTCTCTCTCATTAAATGCCTCCCATGTACACCCGTTACTATGCCGAAATTCCGAAAGGAACCTTTTTCTCCTCTTTTATATTCAAGCAATACTTTTGTATCATGAATCTAAATTCCTTTTCAATTGTTGGGACATGTATCTATATGACCTTCTTACTGTCCATTACATGTAAATATGATGAGTAACCCCTTTCTCTCTCATTAAATGCCTCCCATGTACACCTGTTACTATGCCGAAATTCCGAAAGGAACCTTTTTCTCCTCTTTTATATTCAAGCAATACTTTTGTATCATGAATCTAAATTCCTGTTCAATTGTTGGGACATGTATCTATATGACCTTATTACTGTCCATTACATGTAAATATGATGAGGAACCCCTTTCTCTCTCATCAGCCTTTTTATGAATTCTTATGTCACGCCGTTACGCTGCCGAAATCACACCGATTTTCTAAGCCAATATCATTGTGTAGTGAATACCATGCCTATTTCTCCATCAAGGGTGTTCACCTTTATGCACATTTACTTATTGATTGTAAAGTTTCATGTATGAATTCCACATTCCTTTATCGTGGAATAAATGATTATGTTTTATGAATCCATGTTTTATGATCCATGTGGCACACTTATGCATGAAATGAAATGTTCAAGAAGGGTGCGCCCTTTATAGCGCTCCAATGCATTGGGTAAAGTATAGTATCATGATACGTCATGTGCAATGAGTGTTCATTCATGCTAATTCAAGTGCAACGAGGGTTTACTCGTGCTTCATGTGCAATGAGGGTTTACTCATGCTCCATGTGCAATGAGCCTTGGCTCATGCTAATTCAATGTTAAGTGTTGTTGCCACATTTCCATGTTATGATTATCATGCTTTATCATGCCTTTATGTTCATGTCTCTCTTATGCTCTATTGATATGACTATTTCCTAACATGTATTGTACTCCTCATGTTATTCATTGTGTACTCCCTTACTGGGCTTTATAGCTCACCCTTTTCTTATGCATGTCCTCAGGTTATCCCATGCAATGCTAAGTACGAAGGAATGTAGTGGTCATGTAAAGGAAGTTTTCAATAAGGATGTTGTATTTCAAGTTTAAAGTTTTTATGTAATGATCCTAAGCCCCAAAGACACTAAACCTCTTGATCTTCTTTGTTGTATTAAGTGATGTTTTATGTAATAAATTATGTTTAAGTTGTAATAAAAAGCAGGGTTGTCATAGTTGGTATCAGAGGATAGGTTTAGTTATTTTTGGGAATAGGAAACCCTAGTAAAGCCTTAGATACAAGACTAAGCATAATAAAAACATCCCTAAGTTTTGGTAAATACTAAGTAAGTGGTTTATCAAACAAATACATCCCTGTCTGGATACGAGCAGGTAGAGGCGGCTCTGGCACAGATGTATCCTAGGGGTAAAACCCGAAAACACCGCTTTGAGCTAGACTCGAACGGGAACTGGTGCACGACAACGGGCCTTGCTGCACTCTTGGTTACGACACTCCCGGGGGATATGTTTTGATAAATTCACAATCTTAGTATGAACCCTTATTAAGGGAAAAATGCCCCTAAGAATATATGATAGAACGAAGATCATGAAAAGGATGGATTGAATCCTATAGACTCATGAGTTAAAGAGATTAAAGTTTATTTATAAGGCATCAACTTTTGTCTTTGGATTAACCTTTATGTGTTACCCCTGAATTTCTTTTATTCCCGCCAATGGTCGGTAATAGGAGAACTCGGGCTAACAACCGTTGTGAAGATCAGTGTGATGATTGTACTTATGAGATGCCCAATCCAATGGGAGCGGGAATCACGAACTTTGTCACGCTTCTCTCTCAGCTAACTCAAGTTTTGAATAGAAACACTGGTCAAGAGGAACGTTCAACCCCCCCTAAGAAAGAACAAGTCGCTATTGAAAGCTTAATGAGACAAAGGCCTCCTACTTTTAGTGGATCATCTGATCCCACGATTGATGAACAATGGATCAACTCAATTGAAAAGATATTCTCCATCCTCCAATGCTCTGAAAAAGAGAAGGTTCTCCTGGCGGCTTATCGTATGGAGGGTGAAGCTGATCAATGGTGGACGTTGATCAAAAATACGAAGCCTGAGGAGGATATCGAGGCTTTGGAATGGAAGGTATTCCGGAAGATGTTTTTCGATAAATATTTTCCACGCACCCTCTGTCTTAAGATGGAAAGGGACTTCCTTTCCCTCAAGCAGAAAGATGAGGAATCTTTGGGAGCGTATGAGGAAAACTTCACAAGGCTTGCACGATACGCTTCCGGCTTTGTCGTTACCCCCGAATGCAAGGCTGACCGCTTCTTTGGTGGGCTGAAGCCTAGCTTGCAGAAAGCATTAGCGATCCGTGACTTCGACAGCTATGAGGAAATAGTCCGATGTGCCCTCATGGTTGAAATGGAGATCGGAGAATCACAGGGGTATCATGGGGACAAGAAGCGGAAGGTGGACTTCAATGCTGGTGGTCCGATGGATAAATCCAACAGCGCTAAGAAATTCCAGCACCCCACTTGCCAAAAGTGTGGAAAAAAGAACCCTGGAAATTGCCTTAGGGGGACAAGGAAATGCTTCAAGTGTGGAAGAGAAGGGCACCTAGCTGTTAACTGTCAGCAAGAAGGACCCGCGGCTTCGATGGAGGGGAGGAACGCTCCGTTCGAACCTCAACGCTTTGTTCAATGCTTCAAATGCAAAGAACCGGGTCATTTTGCGAATCAGTGCCCTAATCCAAGGGTTATCGGAGGCAATCAACAACCTCCAAGATAGCAAGGAAGAGCTTTTGCCATCACTTCTGCCAAAGTGAACCCCGACAACGAAGTGGTGACAGGTACGCTAGTTATTCATTCAAGAATAGCGAACGTACTTTTTGATTCAGGTTCTACGCATTCTTTTATATCTCAAAAGTTTAGTAGAACAATCCCTGCACCACCACAAATCATGGAAGTAAAGATGTCGGTGAGTACGGCAAATGGGGCAATCATTTCATCCCATGAGTATAAGTCCTCCCCTGTTATAATCTGTGGATTGAATTTCCCGGCGAACCTCGTCATACTCCCTTTGGTGGAATTTGATGCAATTCTTGGCATGGATTGGATTTTCTTATATAGAGCCAACATAAAATGTCGGGAGAGGGAAATCACACTCCATATGGAGAATCGACCCCCGATTCTTTACAAGTGTCAGGAGGAAAATGAATCTCCTTTAGCTCCATCATCTCAAGCATGGATATTACTGCCTTATGAGCACGCATATCTGGCTCAGATGATTGAGTCCAAGGAAGAAACCACCCTTGAAGAAATGCCTATTGTGAGGGAATTCGCTGAAGTATTTCCTGAGGAACTTCCTGGTCTTCCTCCAAGAAGAGATGTTGAGTTCTCAATTGAACTTATACCTGGGGCGCTACCAATATCCAAGACTCCATATAGAATGGCTGTTGTTGAGCTTGAAGAGCTGAAGAAACAACTACAGGAGAATCTGGATAAAGGGTTTATACGCTCAAGTGCATCACCATGGGGTGCACCAGTCCTCTTCGTCAAGAAGAAGTATGGGTCAATGCGGCTTTGCATCGATTATCGTGAACTTAACAAAATCATGATAAAGAACAAGTATCCTCTCCCAAGAATCGATGACTTGTTTGATCAGCTGCATGGAGCACAATACTTCTCCAAGGTCGACTTGCGGTCGGGATATTATCAAGTAAGGGTGAAGAAGAAAGATATCCACAAGACTGCTTTTCGTACAAGGTACGGGCACTATGAATTCATAGTAATGCCTTTTGGACTCACCAATGCTCCAGCAATATTCATGGACTTGATGAATAGAGTCTTTAGAGATTACCTAGATAAATTTGTGGTAGTCTTTATAGATGATATTCTAATATACTCCAAAACCAAGGAGGACCATGAGGAGCATTTAAGAACTGTACTGGAGACTTTGCGCAAGGAGAAGCTCTATGCCAAGTATAGAAAGTGTGAGTTCTGGTTGAAGGAGGTCTCATTATTGGGTCATATCATCACAAGCAATAGTATATCTGTGGACCCCTCCAAAACAGATGCAATTGAGGGATGGCTGAGGCCAACATCGGTAACTGATATCCGTAGCTTCTTGGGGTTAGCTGGATATTATCGACGATTTGTGAGAAATTTCTCACGATTGTCCAACCCTCTTACCAAGCTAACTCGAAAGGGAGTAAAGTTTTCTTGGAGTGATGAATGCGAAGAAAGCTTCAAGGAGTTGAAAATGAGGCTTATCACTGCACATGTGCTCACTTTACCCACAAGTGGGGATCTTTTTGTGTTATTCAGTGATGCTTCGAAGAAGGGCATAGGATGTGTGCTGATGCAGAATGATAAAGTGATATCCTATGCCTCAAGACAGTTGAAAATCCATGAGCGAAACTATCCAACGCATGATCTAGAGTTGGCGGCGGTGATCTTTGCCTTGAAAATCTGGCGGCATTATCTCTATGGAGAGAAATGTGAGATATATACTGACCACAAGAGTCTTAAATATATATTCACACAGAAAGAGCTTAATATGTGCCAGAGAAGATGGATAGAGCTCATAAAGGATTATGACTGTTCAATACATTACCACCCTGGGAAGGCGAACAAGGTGGCGGATGCCCTAAGTAGAAAGGATCCAGCAATTCTATCAATGATGAGAATTGAGAAGGATCCAATCTTCTTAGACTTGATGAAGATGGACATGGGAATCATAATGAAGGGAACATCATCAATCCTTTCACAAATGATTGCTCAACCATCTCTTTTGGAAAGGTTAAAGGATGCTCAAAAGGATGATGCGAGAATCCAAGAAAAAGTGGAAGCTATCAAAAAGGGAAAATCCTTAGAGTTTAATGTTAATGAAGAAGGAATCGTGCGGTTTGGGAAAAGACTATGTGTCCCATCATGTTCGGAGCTGAAGAAGGAACTTTTGGATAATGCACATAGTTCAAATTTCTCTATTCACCCAGGGAGCACAAAGATGTATCGAGATCTCCGAGAAAACTTTTGGTGGGATAATATGAAGAAGGAGATCGCCGATTATACATCAAAGTGCCTGGTGTGTCAGCAAGTGAAGGCAGAGAGGCAGAAGTCTAAGGGGATGATGCAACCATTGCCCATACCAGAATGGAAATGGGAGAACATCACCATGGACTTCGTCACTGGACTTCCAAGGACATCCAAAAGCAACAATGCAATCTGGGTTATTGTGGATCGTCTTACAAAGACTGCACACTTCATTGCTATTCGAGAGGATTTCTATTTGGATCAAATGGCACAGATATATATCAGGGAAGTGGTACGGTTGCATGGAGTACCACTATCTATTGTGTCTGACTGAGATCCAAGATTTACCTCTAAGTTTTGGAAGAGTCTTCAACATGCTCTGAATACTGAACTGAACTTCAGTACGGCCTATCATCCTCAAACTGATGGCCAATCCAAGCGGACTATCCAAACACTTGAGGATATGTTGAGAGCGTGCTCAATGGACGTTAAAGGAGGATGAGATCAACATATTCCTCTAGTTTAGTTCTATTATAATAATAGTTTCCACTCGAGCATCCAAATGGAACCATATGAAGCCCTGTATGGGAAAAGGTGTAGAACACCGGAATGTTGGGATGAGGTCGGTGAACGTAAGCTGCTTGGACCAGAAATGGTCGAAGAAATGGTGGAGAAGGTGAAAACCATTCAGCAGCATATCAAGGCAGCCCAAAGTCGACAGAAGAGTTATGTAGATAATCGTCGACGAGACCTTGAGTTTAAAGTCGGAGACATGGTGTTTTTACGCATATCTCCGTGGAAGAAGGTCATGAGGTTTGGAAAGAAAGGGAAGTTAAGTCCAAGGTACATCGGCCCCTTCGAGATTCTTGATCGTGTTGGGGCTGTGGCCTATCGACTAGCACTTCCACCTACTATGGCCAAGGTGCACGATGTCTTCCATGTATCCCTCTTAAGGAAGTACATACCAGACCCTTCACATGTACTCTCTTCTGAGGTGGTACAATTAGAAGACGATCTTTCTTATGAGGAGCAACCAGTAAAGATCTTGGATCGTAGAGAAAAAGTTCTACGAAATAAGACGACGCCCCTCGTCAAGGTGTTGTGGAGAAACCACAAGTTTGAAGAAGCAACTTGGGAGTCGGAGGATATGATGAAGCTAAGTTACCCACATTTGTTTTAGTGTTGGAAAAGGAAAATTTCGAGGGTGAAATTTCTTAAGGGGGGAATGTTGTAACGACCCAAAATTTCATTAATGGAAAATCCCTCTTGATCCAGTTAAATGTTTCCTTAAAAAAAGTTTTTATAAGATGTCAACTTCTTTAGTTTAACGTTAAGATTTGTGACCATTACTTTTATAGCCGTTGAACAGTGATCATCTAGGTAGTTTATATATAAGGCTTTAACAAACAAATTTTCTACTCAGACAAAGGAAGTGATGACCTCATCCAGTAGAATTTCCCCTTACGAAGCCCATTTGTCGGAGCTCGGAAAGGAGGTGGTGTCTTTGGGCTTTGCCCTTGACCAAGCCCAAGCTGAGCTTCATCAAGTCAAGATCGAACGTGATCGTCTACGGGAAAAATGGAAGTTGATAGAGATTACCACTCGAGCGATGTTATCCGAGCAACCCCAAGAGTCTGTCACCATCGCACACCTTACCCTTAGGTCTTATGCGGCTATTTTAAGGGGTTATGTAACAAATAAGTAGCACCATGTTCATGTACATTATTTTTGTATATAATAATGAATATAATTTCTAGTCATTTTTGATACATTGTAATTAGTTTTTAAAGTACAAACGGTGTTTTTAGTTATTATTTAATTAAGAATTATATTTTATTAAATTAAAGGATTTTTGAATTAAATAATATTTTAATAAAATATTATTATTAATATTAAATTAATTTTTTATTAAATATAAATTATCTTGTAATTTTATGAATGCAATTAAATTTTTTATTACGGTTTGAATGCCATTTCTGTCAAAACCCGTGAATTTTTTATAAATGTCGGTTTTTATTTTAAAAGTAAAAATTCACATATTTAGAAAATTATTTAGATAAAATAAATATTATTTTTGGAATCAGGACGTCGAAATTATCCAACGGTGAATTTTTCATAATTTTCTGAGACAGTCAAATTTTTGGGTAAAAATTAAATACCATTTAAATATATAATGTGTTTTATGACATCATAATGACCCAATGGTGATGTAATAAAATTCCATAATCCTTATGTTCGGCTAATATGTGTTTTATCATTAAAATAATGAGGTTTTGGGTTTTTTTGACTCACTTTTCAAAGCATTAATGGAGCCCTCAAGACTTATTCAACACTTTGCCTTTTTAAATTAATTTCCATGGGAGTGTGACTCACCTCCACATAAGCAACCCTAATTTTTTAATAAGTTCGGACCTTGGACTTGTAAAATATTGTTTTCCTCTTTCCTTTTCCAGAAACCATGGGCAAATACCATGGGATTGTTTGTGGTTTGGATTATTTTAATATAAGGGGTCCCAAACCTAAATAATAAAGAATTCTCTCACCTTTCCTATATAAACCCACCCAAGCTCCCACTTCCTCCTCACTCAATGCCCTTTAATTTCGTCCAACCTCTGCCCTACTCTCTCTAGAATCCTCCCAAGGTGCCCCAGCTCCCAAAAAGCCTCTCACAAGCCTCTCTCTAGCCTTTGGAAGCACACTTCCAAGTAAGGGTTTTTCTTCCTTTCTCATTTTTGTCAATTTTCTTTAAGTTGTATTGATCTTTTAATTTCATTGATGAATGTTGGGGTATGGTTTTGAACCTCTCCCATACCGCCCTCTTATTTTTTTAATGATGGGATAACCCTTTCTCTCTCATTAAATGCCTCCCATGTACACCCGTTACTATGTCGAAATTCCGAAAGGAACCTTTTTCTCCTCTTTTATATTCAAGCAATACTTTTGTATCATGAATCTAAATTCCTTTTCAATTGTTGGGACATGTATCTATATTACCTTCTTACTATCCATTACATGTAAATATGATGAGTAACCCCTTTCTCTCTCCTTAAATTCCTCCCATGTACACCCGTTACTATGCCGAAATTCCGAAAGGAACCTTTTTCTCCTCTTTTATATTCAAGCAATACTTTTGTATCATGAATCTAAATTCCTTTTAAATTGTTGGGACATGTATCTATATGACCTTCTTACTGTACATTACATGTAAATATGATGAGTAACCCCTTTCTCTCTCATCAGCCTTTTTATGAATTCTTATGTCACGCCGTTACGCTGCCGAAATCACACCGATTTTCTAAGCCAATATCATTGTGTAGTGAATACCATGCTCATTTCTCCATCAAGGGTATTCACCTTTATGCACATTTACTTATTGATTGTAAAGTTTCATGTATGAATTACACATTCCTTTATCGTGGAATAAATGATTATGTTTTATTAATCCATGTTTTATGATCCATGTGGCACACTTATGCATGAAATGAAATGTTCAAGAAGGGTGCGCCCTTTATAGCGCTCCAATGCATTGGGTAAAGTATAGTATCATGATACGTCATGTGAAATGAGTGTTGACTCATGCTAATTCAAGTGCAACGAGGGTTTACTCGTGCTTCAAGTGCAATTAGGGTTTACTCATGCTCCATGTGCAATGAGCCTTGGCTCATGCTAATTCAATGTTAAGTGTTGTTGCCACATTTCCATGTTATGATTATCATGCTTTATCATGCCTTTATGTTCATGTCTCTCTTATGATCTATTGATATGACTATTGCCTAACATGTATTGTACTCCTCATGTTATTCATTGTGTACTCCCTTACTGGAATTTATAGCTCACCCTTTTCTTATGCATGTCCTCAGGTTATCCCATGCAATGCTAAGTACGAAGGAATGTAGTGGTCATGTAAAGGAAGTTTTCAATAAGGATGTTGTATTTCAAGTTTATAGTTTTTATGTAATGATCCTAAGCCCCAAAGACACTAAAACTCTCGATCTTCTTTGTTGTATCAAGTGAAGTTTTATGTAATAAAGCATGTTTAAGTTGTAATAAAAAGCAGGGTTGTCATAGAAAACGAGTAAGTTAACACCCGAAACGACGATAATTCTAAGATATTATTAACAAAGAAATGTTAAAAGATCATATATGATATCATATTAATATATATGATTCTTGTATAATTTAATAATAATTATTTCACTATTATACAGGAGGTTAACCTACCCCAACCAAGGAAAAGTACAAGGTAAGGGGTTTTCATCTCACTCCTTATTCCCTTGAGATTCATGCCATATTGCCACCATCACCTTTGTGTGGTGTATGTACTGCCCATAATTATATTCATTGTGTAATACACTCTAATTTATGTGTATTTACATATTCATTGTATGATACCTCTTTCATGGGTTGTATGTTTCATAAGTTACCAAATTGGTAAGGGTTATTTCACAATCTCTTCATTATCCGAGGTTGTTTATACGTAATAATCTACTAGGATCTCTTTATCATCCACATCCATGTTTCTTCAAAATGTATTTCAAAACATTTTTACTATTTACAAGAATATGGGTTAAAGTCATTTATACCCTTTTTTGACTTTTTATAAGTGGTTTATAAAGGAATCTTTCCATCATTTTCCAAACAAGGCGCTTTTTAACCTTTTCGACAGAATTAAGGTATGAATATTTTTTTAACTTATACGGCGGGTGCGGTTATTTTCCACCGTTATAAAATCGTCGAAGCTTACTTTACAAGATTATAAGAATATTTTAAAATTTAATGTATTATTTTATAATTATGTTACTTTTAAAATGATTTAAAAAAAAGAGATATTTCTCTAAAATAGTTTTGATTTCATCTATGTCAACATCCATTGATGGAATTTAAGCTTATTTGAAGTTGATTTATTATGATACAAAACATCCATATTTTATTGAAGGTTTTGTGATATTTTTGACTGTGGATAAGTTATTCTTATGTCACTCATAGTTTTTGTTTAAAGTATTGACATTTTATAAGTTATTTTTAATCCAAATTTTTATGTTATATTTCAACCTTTCATTCAGATGAATGTGTTAGACAAGTATGTTCCGGGTTGGGGACCGGTAAAGGTAAGCCCTCCGGTTTGGTCTCCGGTTATTAGAGGAACTCCGGTTTGGTCTCCGGTTATTAGAGGCACTCCGGGTTGGTGTCCGGTTATTAGAGGCACTCCGGTTTGGGTTCCGGTTACAGTTAGCCCCAAGGTCTTGGGACGAGGCCTTGACAAAGAAATTAATGTTCAGCATTATGCATTCCATCATTATGAAAGTAGTTATTGATATTGCATGTGATTATTCAAATAGTAGAATATCCATGTGAATAAGTAAATGGCATTATTTCATTTTACTTTTTCCCACGATGCGAAGAAGTAAGTTATGAATGACCTGCATGGATATTATGAGGGGATAATAGTGTGGACTATGGAGACATTATGTTGTTGTTGTAGTTTTTCATTTTATGATGTAATGTAAGACTTATGAATATATCTAGTGTTTCCAAGTCTACTAAAACAATCGGTCTTTAGAGATTTGATCTTTCTTGTGATCATGCCAATGTTATGTAATAATGCACCGACTCAGGGTAACTGGGGTTGGGACATTACTGGTAGGAAAATAAATGGGGGTGTTTTTATGCGAGATGTTGAAGATCATTCAAAATGATAGATGATTATGTTCCAGGTTTCGAAATATAGTAAAAAAATGCAATATTTGGGCATCTTTTTTGTCTCTGGTATAAATTATTCTGTAAAAGTATTGAAATTTCCATGTACATAAATCATGGGTCTCTACACCATGATTATATTTTTTTTAAATTTCTATTTTAAACCACTAGGATAAAACTAACGCATCCCAATCCCAATATAACCTAACAAAATCTAAAAAAATATCATTAAAAATTTATAATATTAGAATCTATAATACAGAAAACATTTTATTCTTATAAATTGAAGCTAAATAAGATAGATCATTATGGGTATAATAACTTTTTTCCCTCTCCATCAATTATGGATCAAATGTCTCATAATATTTCTATCTATAATTACATGACATACATAAAAATTATGTATAATTAAAATATGAGATATTAATATGGAAATTAATAATATTCAATGGCTAATAACCTAATGAAATATCCTGTATTAGTTCATATTTTCCCAATAAAATCATTATAGGCATAAATATAGTAATTTTAATGATGGGATACATGAAAAAATAATAGATATTAGTTAATTGGGATGTTGAAACTAGCTATTAATCCCCCTTTATAATCCACTATCTGATTAAAACAAATAACATATATCTTATAAACAATATTCCATATTTATCAAACTATCAATTATCCAAAAAATTGAGTCTGTCATGAAATTCATATCACCAAACTAGAATTAATAATAATGAAGATGATTATCCAAATAGTATTTATAACATATTTTATAAATAACAAATCCCTGATTAATAGTTTAAATCATTGCTGATGACTCCTAGGCAATTCATCGCCAATAAGAGAATCCTTACCCATTTGTGACTATAAAGTGGGTTATTTTCTTGGGAAATCATGTTTACTTTAAAAGGATTCCAATTCAATAAAATAATGTATAATATTTTTTTATTTAGAATCATCCACCCCTAATGGATAAGAAAATAAACATCCAAATACCAAGACACTATAATTAAATATTTCTTATAGGATATGAATATTGTAATCTATTTTTTATTAATGTGATAATGTTATGATTTTGACAAAATTATTTTTGAGTCTGTCACATCCTAGAAGAATTTATAAAACTAAGCTGTAAAATGGGGTTCTCTAGGAATGTTAATTTTAGTTGACACATCATGTTACCCCAAGATGTATTACACATACAACAATCCCTTCTCCTCAGCCTTGGTGGTCTCCTATTTCAAAATGATGTTGGAATATATATTTAGATATATTGACCACTACCCAAATGTAATTATTTCATGTAAGATACTTTTATTATGAATCATAAACTCCTAGGAACACTGTTCCCCATCCACACTATGATACATAGAGGATGAAGAAAATCATTAGGCATTTAGTGCCTATCATTGACATTATAGCATGAACATAAATTATAGTCAATATAATTTATTTCATTCTTCACACATGACAACCAAATGTTACCTTTAATCTCTTTACATATTCTGGAAATTCATGGGTGAATGTAACAGAAAGAATAATTACAATCCTACATCACAACCTTTCTCAATTATATTATGAAAATAAAATTAATCTCAAAACATAGAATGCCTACTAAAAAGGATTTTTATTTTCTAATTATATTCCTGAAAACTATAAATTATCTCACACAATTTGACTATTCACTCCATATTTTCTAATATTTAACCGAATCAAGAACTGATGACTTAGACCACATACTAGACAACAATACCATGTTTTCATATATTTTATCTAGATGAATCTTAGTAAATAATCCCATGATTTCCCATTCATTCTTTGACACCATATTATATTAATATGAATATTATTACTGAGAAAAGTATCAATTTAATTCCCATTTCCTAGTGTTTAAGAGATATAGAAGTCAATTTCCTAAAGGAATTGAACTCATTTTCTATTCATCTGGTTTATTTCCTTCTAATAAATTATAAGATATCATATATTATAATAATAATAGACTCTATAAATTTCCCAAAAAATATAATTTCACCAATATTTAAGGGAATAAACTAATTTTAGGAGTTCAAGGTCATGTTTCGGGTATATTTTCTCATTATTACATAGTTAAGGAGAGCTATATAGAACAACATCATCATCCTACATAAAAAAACTATGCGAACATACACCTAAAGTATCAAAATATAATTTATATACCAATTCATCATCACGAATGATCAAAATATGTGATGATTTCATTTATATGTAAAATTCATTAATGTATGTTGGAATATTATAAAACCACAATAATTTGACTTCTTTATTGTTAGGGGTAAACAATAATGATGAATGTTTACTAAAATAATTTATCAACCAATTATAATATATTA
Source organism: Viscum album (assembly GCA_963277665.1). Classification (NCBI taxonomy): domain Eukaryota; kingdom Viridiplantae; phylum Streptophyta; class Magnoliopsida; order Santalales; family Viscaceae; genus Viscum; species Viscum album. The sequence continues at coordinate 1,058,035,843 of OY728142.1, forward strand.
AACAACCAAATTATATTTTATTTTCAATGTCATTATATGAATATTCTAATGAAGAAACAATATCCTTTTCAATGATCATTGAAATTCATCATTCCAGGACAACAAGAAATGTAATATTATCATAGTGAATCTATAAATGAAATATAGAAAATATTTCTAAATATGGTGATCCCTAAATATTATCTAAATAATATTTGGAAATCTAACTCCTCTTAGTCAGATATCGAAAAGACATAAAATTCTCCACGAAAAATTGAAATTACTATCATGGTATTGATGGAATATCATGATAATAAATTCTATGAAACCCTCTGAGAGAGCTAGTTATTCAAATTGGAATTATAATATATTAAAAGTGAATATACATTCCTAAAATTGGCCTTTGTAATATCTAGCTCCTTAACTCTATGTTTTTTATATCGAGATCGATGTTTTATTTTGGAGACCCACTTTTCCCTTTAATAAATATAAAAATTCATTGAATCAGAGTAAAAGGTTATTTTTCATAATGTTTACTTGGTAAATATTTTGATAATATACATAATGGTAAAGTGTTACATTGTTTTTCTTGGTAAAATTAATAGGGGCTACCCAAGGAGATAATATATCATGAATGGGATATTTTACCTTAAAATCATTAAATTTAATGTTCATGTATTTAAATTCATTTAGTTACAAGTGTTATGAAGTTGTAGATATCAGTTAACTTCCATGAACCCAATCAATTAACTATGCCACCTTTTTTTGTTGTAAAACAAAAGAAATAACTGGAAAACAACTAATGATAATAACTATTCACAAAAGGAAGATCAAAATTGGAATCTAAACAAATTGTCAAATCATAATGAAGATAACAATCATACAAGATTATTCAATGGTGGTCCTTCCCCACTAGACCTGAGAACCCGCAATCGGTGATACTCTAAGTAGATCCCATCAAGGGTTGTATATGGAACCCATTGATGATAAAAATCAACCATCCATTAATGGGTGATCAACTAATCCATCCCAGTGATAAATTTTACATGGTTTATTTTGATAATATGAAAATCCCCTAGTTTCACATATTTGATTATGGAGGATGAAAAAAAATGACATATCAAACTCTAATTCCTCATCTTCTCAAATGGAATCACCATCTCCAAAAAAAAGGAATGAGTAATATATTTTTTTAGGAGTCTCAAATGGTTGGTTTTTATAAAATTTTGGAATCCTGAGAATCAAAATATTTAGTCACTAAAGATGAATAAACAAATAATTCACCTCGATTATGAAGAACCTAAATCACCATTCATGAGAAATTTTCCCATTATGGTTAATTTATTTATTATAAATGACCGTAACTAATATATTTTCGTAATTAAAGAACCTTATTACAACATAGATCCCATTATGGTGGACGAAACAAATACATGAATTGATTAATATGTTAAAAAATTGAATATTTTTAGAGGACTATAAAATCCACACGATTTGATGAAATGTGTATTTTTGTGGAAAACCTTTTTTATTCCATACCTAGCCACACTGGTTACAGTAAAAATAATCACTACTATAATATTCCACATGTGTTGATAAATTCCACAACTATGTGATATTACCACTTCTATTTCATGTTTAATTCTATTTACTCAAATTTCAATGGGATTCATTATACCAACCCATATATGGAAGTGTAATTCCATCTAATCACGACATCCATTCTATCTCAATCTCATCCATACACTATCTATCAACCACCTTAAGATAATATAAAAGCTTCAATAAAAACATGATAATTAGTATCTTCACGAAAACCGATTTTTTACCTCAAGAATATCAATATTTCATTCAATACTACATTGGTAGAAAAATCCAGCATCATAATTTTTTTTTCAAATACTCTTTAACAGTTTGATTACTATATAGAATGGGGAGTAAATCCATGTTTGTATCCATCATCATTTATTCACGATAAAACTATTTGAGAAATATATTCTTGTTATTCTTATAGACAAATAATTTATGATTATTTAACTAAATAACTATGTCCCAATATATATTCTAGTTGTACCCTAAATATGATTGTAACAAACATAATCATAATAAAATATAGAGTTTCTACAAAGAAAAAAATACATTCGATTTTAGCCAATTAATTTTATTCTTCCTGTGGATCATTTTTCCAATACAATGATTATGGTTTATATAAGAGAAACTATTGGGATAAATATTTTTGTCATCAAACTCTTGGTTATACCTCACTTGACTATTTTATGGTAGAGACAATATTATGGTTTATGGCATTGAATACTTACCCAACACATTGAGTAATATTCTGTAAAACTGGAGCATTTATTTAACGTGCTAAATATTCATATCCAATCATAAGGAACTATAGGTATCCTTATTAGGGAAATGATACTACATAAATAATAATAATTTTATGATTAGAAAGATGATAAATATGAGTTTTTCGTAATAGAAGTAATCTAGTCAACGTGGCATTACACAAAATCCACATAAGAGGCTTACATTCCAAAATCTTTTGGTAAAAAAGGAGATCGTGATGCTTCCATCTTAGGAAATCAGTAATAAAATACCATGTCCATCCTAATAATCCTACCTAGATACATAAAAAGTCATGATATTACAATATTTTTATGTGACGCCCTAGGTTTTATAAACTGGTCCAAGGGAACAATGTTATGCTTTTAATTATGTCTCTTATTTTATGTTATTTTGTGCATTGTGTGCTAATAAAGAATTTGAAACGAAATAAAACATGAGGAATATGTTAAACTGGTATATATTAAAAAGCTACATTGCAGCAAGAACCATCTAATTGAATGTACCATGCAAAAGACCTAACACAACCACATCAAGACTACTGAGAATCACAACTCGGGTAATCGGATAGTCGTCGTCTTTAGGGTCCATCAGTGTGAAAAATATAATAGCTAGAACCATTGCGCATGCACTCATCACCAGTGGTATGAGGAGAGCCATCCTCCAAGGGACAGGTGTTTTGAAAATGTAAAACACCCTACCCCATGTTTATATAATGGACCTCTAAGGGAATATGACCGTTATATGACCGTTGGGTTTCAATGGATAAAGTGCATCTTTTTATAAAAATCCGGTCTTTAAAACACTTTTACAATCTTGTGGTATATCAATATTTTAATATGTAAACAAAAATTATAATTATTTCTTCGAGTATTAAAATAAAATATTATTCTTGAAAATGAATCTACTTTGATAGTGTTCTCAAAATTTTGATGATATCCATATGGTGGAAAACATTGTATTTTAAATGTGTCGAACGTCATGTCAAAAAATGGTATCTATAATAATTGAAAAATATATCATAGTGGATCTCTAAAACTAGGTATTTTGAAATAGGGAAAAAATTATTTTTGAATCAAATGATGGGGTATGATATAAATTGGATTTTTGATTTCTAAAGATATAAGTTCCTAACAAAATTTTAGTATGTTAATTATGAAATTTATAAGATTCATATCTAATGTTAAGGTATTTTACATAATCTAAAATGGGATTTTTAGATTTGGAATCTCTAAGTTAAAAATTTCTGTTAAATTATGTAAATTCATTTTTAATGTTATATAATTTTTTTCTAAACTGTTTTTTTCAAAGCGTATTGTTCCTTCTTGGTGAAAACTTTGTTGGTCGCGCGATCGCCTCGACCGTCCGATCTCGCCAAGGTCTGATCCCGGTGGTTGATGTTTTTTTTTAAAATTCTCAATACATCTCTTTTGAACTGTGTCTGTCCGATCTCTCCAAGATGGATCCCAACCGTCGTTTTATTTTTTTTCTTCCTCTGCGAACTCAGTCATCTTCTACCTCACGATGGGGTCCCGCTAGCCGACACGCTGGATTGCCCAAGACGCCACCACCACCACTGTTTAGGTTGACCTTGCGCACCCACCTTCCTATGACATCATAGGATCGTCCTAACCCCCGGATCGTTTCCCTTTAAGAAAAATGAAACCTCTGTGTAAGAGGGGGCCTCCTGATCCAACCCGCACCGCCGCGACACCTCACTGTCGCCTCGCCGTACCACCTCCAGCCACCCAGCAAGCCTCCCTCGGTGGCGAGCTTCTTCCTTATGTTGTAAGGGTGCCATGTTTATGTGTGTTTTTTTTCAAAACCTACCCATGTTCCTAGGTACATATATATATACATGCAATATATATACGAATTATTTTTTTAGGTATTTACTTCCCATGAAATCCACTCTAAGAAAATAGAGGGCTTCAAAGGGGGTTTTCCATCGTGTTTACAAACATAAGGGATACCCCACCTCCTTATAATTTCATAACCCAATACACACAATTCCTATAATCGGGTATATGATATGTATATATATAAATAAACTTATATATATTCAGAAAAGGCACCGTGACTCTCCTCTTTTGAAGACTTGGTGTGTGTTTTAGAAAATGGTATCTTTTTTTTCTTCTTAAAAAGATTTAAGTGTTTTCTTTCCTTTGAGTTTTGTATTTATAATCCATTTGATAGTATATATACTTATATATATAATTTTATATATGTTTAGGTATACCTCTTTGACCACTTCTAGTTTAAGGGATTCCAAGGAGATTTTTTATTATTATTATTTGATTATGTATTTATATGTGGGTAGTTATGAAGTTTTTTTTCTCTTAAGAAAAACCATTACATAACTTATATCTATGAATCTTCAGGTGTTTAAGCTTGCCCAAATATATATAGGTAACCATAAAAAACAATTTCTAATATTTCCATATAATTCAGTATTTTATATTAGGAATTATACTTTTGGAAATGGTTTTTTTTAAATAAATTCCTAACAAGTATGATCTTTATGTAAGCCTTGTAGATATAACTATATATTTATATAAGGTTATGTATTGGAATGCAAATTAGTTTTTATTATTAAGAGATGAATACTTATCTTTGAAGAATATTTTTTATGAGGACCTGGTCTTTGGTTTATGTACAATTATGTTATAGTTAAAGACAATGTTTTTATATGTTTACGTATTTATAGTTTCATGAACATTTAAGTCCCATAAGGTTTTGTTTTTTCAAAACTGAATAAGTGATAAGTAGTTAGATGTTTTCTGATTTTATGTGAACCATGTTTAGTTTATGAGAAAACCTATATATATACTGTATGTATATATCCTTATGTATGTATGTGTTTTTTTATGATTAATATCTGAAACCCTAGTTTAAAGAAATGGTTATTAATATTTTTTTATGCATGTAGGATTTTAGTGCTTGACTGTGTTTTTTTATATATTTTTATCTAAGGGTACACCAATGAACTTGACTAATGTCGCCCTTGAAATGATTTGTTTTTTTAAAGGATATGCTTATGCCTGTTTTAAACTTGTATTAAAAGGATAGGGATTTAAGGGTTATGTTAATATGTATAAATTCTCTATTATTTTTATACCAAACTTGCTGTAGTGATTATTAGTGATCAAAGTTTAACTGCAAATTCCATGACTAGTGGACAACAGTAATTAATGAAAAGTATTTTATTTAAAGAGGTTTATTTCCACGTATTGGAATTTTAAAGATTGCAAGTGTTTATTATTTTTATACCAAGCATGTCGCAGTGATTATTAGTGGTTAGGGAATTGTTGCAAGTACAATGACCTATGAAGAAAAATAGTTAATGCCAAGTAGTTCATTTCATTGTATTGGAATTTTAGAGACTCATCATTTGATACCCCTTGGGAGAAAATCTCATAGATTCATCATTTTATGTGCTTAAATAATTGTTCTATGCACATAGTATGCTTACTAAACCATGCCTGCATTTATTCCATATTTTCAATTTTATCTATCGTATCATGTATTTGTAAACCAATTATATAAGTGTTACCTTATTCATATTATTCATGCATATGACTCTACATGATAATGAACTAAGAACTAAATTACCCAAAGTGGTATGGGACACCTTGGGTAATGAGAAATGAAAATGGTATTACCCAAAGTGGTATGGGACACCATGGGTAATATGAAATGAAAATTAAATATTAAAAGTGCTATGGGACACGTTGAATATCTGACCTTTTCAACATGTGAGAAATGTATGGGACTACCGGGATGGGGTCCGGTAAAAAGAAAACCCTCCAGGTTGGGGACTGGTTAAAGTAATCCCTCAGGGTTGGAGACCGGTAAAATTAATCTCCTCGATGCATTGATAGTTCTCAAGAATGTCAGATTGGGTTATTACCCCTAGGACATGGCACAAGGCCTTGACATAGAGAACATGAGTCCTTCAGTATACATTTCTTAGTTTTTGACCAACCAACTGATTACTCCGACTAAAGGAATATCCTTGGTTATAGAACCTAACCTATGAGTATCAGATTTTTAAAAAAAATTCAAGACATATGGTATGGCAATGTTGATGCATGTCCAGTTACTTTTCCATAATTTCATTAAAAATGTTGTATTACAATTATCATGTCATGATTTTCATCTTTTTGTGTAGATAATGTGTTTGTGCGCGACTCTGATGATGTTTACACCTTGTTGTTCATACACACCTTTCTTGTTTATGGCGAATTTACTTGGTATAACCCATTCCTTTTTATTAGCATGCTTATCTTGTCTACTAAGTGGGTTATAACTATGTGTTCTAGTGTATAAGTATGAAGTGCTTTAACTGTGTTACATCGACATTTGTTTTGTCTTGATGTTTTTCCTTTAAGAAAACATTTTAAGTATGGAAAAGTGTTTTCAAAGTAGATTTCAAAGTATTTATTAATTTATTTTCAAAAATCCCATACTGATTATTTCAATGCTCACCCTATGTTTTATTTTAAATTTTTACATGTTGATATAGCCTTTCCAAGTCTTGGATTTTTGTTCTTAGCTCAGAAATAAAGAAGAAAATATGCTGTCTTTGATTCTCCAGGATCTAAATAAGAATGTTCCTCCTGCTGTGTTATGATGGGAAATATATTTGTTTCATTTTTATGAAATAAATTACACACCATAACCGTAGAACCGGCTCCGGGCTACCAGGGTCGCGGAGTCATAGTTGGTATCATAGGGAGGTTTAAACAACCCTGCAAAATTAAGACAACACAAAAACATTAATAATGTTTTACTAAGTAGGGTTTGTTCTTAAACTTCTCAGATGGCAAGACAGCGAACCACACCTAGAATCTTGACTCTCCCTATAGAGATACTGGAAACTATTTTAGCAAAATCCTGCTCAACAAATTACCAACCTTTTGTTAACTTATGACTCATGTGAAAAACCCTCTATGAAATATCGAAAACCTCGAATGTCCTTCGAATCTTCCAAGGGTCGGAAGTTGTGTATATCTAAATGGCCAATGCGCTGTTCGAGAATGATAAAAAGAAAGGGAAGTACTAAGAGGGAATCTTCCTGTGTTTCACCATGAATAATAAATGGTTGGCCTTCATGGCCTTCGGAGAAGCTGCAAAGGAGTGGGACTTCCGCGCAATCATTATGTACCAAATCCTGTGTTTCAGCATGCTTGGGGAGCTCTGCGATTTTGGGTCTTTCATCGAATCCTTCAGATATGAAGTGGTTCGAGAGATCATTAGGAACCAAATCCATGCAGATGTCGTGAATCATGATGTCACTCGTGCCCATCTCTGGGAAACCACCTGTATCAAATAGGAGCTTGGTTTTAATCATGATCCACATTGCCAAGAATGTATTTGGGAAGAGGATACCCACAAGCTTTGTTCTTCCCTGGGGATAGAGTTGAATAGTAACTTCTTCCATGGGCGGTGGAGGTAGAGGGACATCACCATGGGTGTCAGAGAATCCATGTGAATAAGTCAGTGTATGTACGCCGATCGAATTGCGAGGACGTAATTCTTTTAAGAGGGGGATAATGTGACGCCCCAGGTTTTATAAACCGGTCCAAGTGAACAATGTTATGATTTTAATGATGTATCTTATTTTATTTTATTTTGTGATTTGTGTGCTGATAAGGAATTTGAAACGAAATAAAACATGAGGATTACGGTAAACTGGAATATATTTAAAAGTTACATAGTAACAAGACCCATCTAATTGAAAGTACCATGCACAAGACCTAACACAGCCACGGGAAGACTACTGAGAATAACAACTCAGGTAATTTGATAGTCGTCGTCTTCAGGGTCCATCAGGGTGAAAAATATAACAGCTAGAACCACCGCACACGCACTCAGCACCAGTGGTATGAGGAGAGCCATCCTCCAAGGGTCATGTGTTTTGAAAATGTAAAACACCCTACCCCTTGTTTTTATAATGGACCTTTAAGGGAATATGACAGTTATATGACCGTTGGGTTTCAATGGATAAAGTGCATCTTTTTATAAAAATTTGGTCATTATAACGCTTTTATAATCTTATGGTATTTCAATATTTTAATATGTAAACAAAATATTATAATTATTTCATCGAGTTTTAAAATAAAATATTATTCTTGAAAATAAATCTATTGTGATATTTTTTCAAAATTTTGATGTTATCCATATGGTGGAAAACATAGTATTTTAAATGTGTCAAACAACAGGTCAAAAAGGGGTATCTGTGATAATAGAAAATTTTATCTTATTGGATCTCTAAAACTATGTATTTTGAAATAGGAAAAAAATTATTTTTGAATCAAATGATGGGGTATGATATAAATTGGATTTTTGATTTCTAATGATATAAGTTCCAAACAAATGTTTAGTATGTTAATTATGAAATTTATCAGATTTATATCAAATGGTAAGGTATTTTACATAATCTAAAATGGGATTTTTAGATTTGGAATCTCTAAGATAAAAATATATGTTAAATTGTGTAAATTCAAATTTGATTTTATTTTTTTCTAAACTCTTTTATTAAGCGTACTTTTCGTTCTCGGCGAAACCTTTGTTGGCAACGCGATCGCCTCGACCGTCCGATCTCGCCATGGTCTGATCCCGGTGGTTGATGTATTTTTAAAAACGCTCAATACATCTCTTTTGAACCACGTCTGTCCGATCAATCCATGACGGATCCCATCCGTCGTTTTATTTTTTTCCCTTCTACCGCGAACTCAGTCGTCTTCTACCTCACGACGGGGTCCCGCTAACCGGCACGCTGGTTTGCCCGAGACGCCACCCTCACCACTGTTTAGGTTGACCTAGCACAACCACCTTCCTAGGACATCATAGGATCGGCCTAACCCCCCCCCCCCCCCACCCTGAATCGTTTCCCATTAAGAACAATTAAACCTCTGTGTAAGAGGGGACCTCCGGAGCCAACCCGCGCCGCCACGACACCTACCTCGTTGTCGCCTCGCCGGACCACCTCCAGCCACCCAGCAAGCCTCCCTCAGCGGCGAGCTTCTTCCTTAAGCTGTAACGGTGCCATGTTTATGTGTTTTTTTTCAAAACCTACCCATGCTCCTCGGTACATATATATATACATGCAATATATATACGGATTATTTTTAGGTATTTACTTCCAATGCAATCCACTCTAAGCAAATAGAGGTCTTCGAAGGGGGTTTTCCTTCGTGTTTACACAAATAAGGGATACCCCACCTCCTTATAATTTCAAAACCCAATAAACACACTTCCTATACATGGGTATACGATATGTATATATATATAAACTTATATATATTCAGTATAGGCATGGCGACTCTCCTATTTTGAAGACGTGGTGTGTGGTTTAGAAAATGGTATCTTTTTTTTCTCTTCCAAAAAACATTTATGTGTTTTATTTCCTTTGAGTTTTGTATATATAACCCATTTGATAGTATATTTTAATATATATATAATTTTATATATTTTTTGGTATACCCCCTTGACCTCTTCTAGTTTAAGGGATTCCATGGAGATTTTTTATTATTATTATTTTATTAATTATTTATATGCGGGTAGTTATGATGTTTTTTTTCTCTTAAGCAAAACCATTACATAACTTATATCTATGAATATTCATTTGTTTAAGAATACACACATATATATAGGTAACCATACAAAATCTATTTCTAATATTTCGATATAATTCAGTATTTTATATTAGGAATTATACTATTGGAATTGGTTTTAAAAAAAATCATAACAAGTATGATCTTTAAGTAAGCCTTGTAGATATAATTATATATTTATATAAGATTATGTATTGGAATGGAAACCAGTTTTGATTATTAAGAGATGAATACTAATCTTTGAAGAATATTTTTGATGCGAGCCTGGTCTTTGGTTTAAGTACAATTATGTTATAGTTAAAGACAATGTTTTTATATGTTTAGGTATTTATAGTTTCATGAAAATTTATGTCCCATAAGGTTTTGTTTTAAAAAAAATGAATAAGTGATAAGTTGTTAGAGTTTTTCTGATTTTAAGTGAACCATGTTTAATTTATGAGAAAACCTATATATATAATTTGTGTATATATCCATATGTATGTATGTGGTTTTTTAAGATTAATATCTGAAACCCTTTTTTCAAGAAATGGTTATTAATATATTTTTATGCATGTAGGATTTTAGTGCTTCCCTATGCTATTTTATATATTTGTGTCTAAGGGTACACCAATGAACTTGACTAATGTCGCCCTTGAAATGATTTATGTTTTTTAAAGGATATGATTATGCTTGTTTTAAACTTGTATTAAAAGGATAGGGATTTAATGGTTATGTTAATATGTATAAATCCTATATTATTTTTATACCAATCTCACTGTAGGGATTATTAGTGATCAGAGTTTAACTGCAAATTCCATGACAAGTGAAGAACAATAATTAATGACTTTTATTTTTTTAAATTGGTTTATTTACAAGTATTGGAATTTTTAATATTTCAAGTGTTTATTATTTTTATACCAAACATGCCGCAGTGATTATTAGTGGTTTGAGATTTGTTGCAAGTACAGTGACCTGTGAAGAAAAATATTTAATGCCATGTAGTTCATTTCCATGTATTTAAATAATAGAGACTCATCATTTAATACCCCTTGGGAGAAAATCTCATACATTTATCATTTTAGTGCTTAAATAATTGTTCAATGCACATAGTATGCTTACTGATCCATGCCTGCTTTTATTCCATATTTTCAATTTTATCTATCGTATCATGTATTTTTAAACCAATTATATACGTGTTACCTTATTCATATTATTCATGAATATGACTCAACATGATAATGAACTAAGAACTAAATTACCCAAAGTGGTATGGGACACCTTGTGTGATGATAAATTAAAATGGAATTACCCAAAGTGGTATGAGACACCTTGGGTAATATGAAATGAAAATTAAATATTCAAAGTGGTAAGGGACTCCTTGAATATCTGACCTTTTCAATATGTGAGAAATGTATGGGACTAACGGGATAGGGTCCGGTAAAATGAAAACCCTCCAGGATGGGGACTGGTTAAAGTAAGCCCTCCGGGTTGGAGACTGGTAAAAGTAAGCTCCTCGATGCATCGATAGTTCTCGAGACAGTCAGATTGGGTTATTACCCCTAGGTCAAGGCACAAGGCCTTGACACAGAGACCATGAGTCCTTCAGTATAAATTTCTTAATTTATGACCAATCAAGTGATTACTCTGACTAGAGAAATATCGTTGGCTATAGAACCTTACCTATGAGTATCAGATATTTTAAAAAAACACAAAACATATAATATGGCAATGTTGATGCATGACCAGTAACATTTCCATAATTACATTACAAATGTTGTATTACAATTATCATGTCATGATGTGCATCTTTTGGTGTAGATAATGCGCTTGTACGTGACTCGGATGATGTTTACACCTTTTTGTTCATACAAAAATTTCTTTTTTATGGCCACTTTACTTAGTATAACCCATGCCTTTTTATTAGCATGCTTTTCTTGTCTATTAAGTGGGTTACAACTAAGTGTTCTAGTGTATATGTATGAAGTGATTTAACTATGTTACATCGAATTTTGTTTTGTCTTGAATTTTTTCCTTTAAGAAAACATTTTAAGTATGGAAAAGTATTTTCAAAGTAGTTTTAAAAGGCTGTATTTATGTATTTTCAAAAACCCCTTACTATGTATTTCAATGCTCACCCTATGTTTTATGTTAAATTTTTACAGGTTGATAGAGCATTTCCAAGTCTTGGATTTTTGTTCTTAGCTCAGAAATAAAGATGCAAAGCTGTTGTCTCTGATTCTCCATGATCTAAACCAGAAAATTTCTCCTTCTATGTTATGATGTGCAACTTATTTGTTTCATTTGTATGAAATAAATTACACACCATCACCGTAGAACCGGCTCCGGGCTACCAGGTTCGGGGCGTCATAGTTTATCATACAAGAAAACTCTCTATGATTCAAATTTAACCTGAACAGGTAAGTGTTTTCTCAAAACTAAAAACAAGAGCTATACTCCAGTAAGGGAAAATTGGAGTTCCTTATACACATAGGATGGATAAAAGTCACAAAGAATAAATAAATATAATTGATAATTATTTTCAACATAGAAGAAAAATGAATTTAATTAACTGAGGTATATATAAATGTAATCAAACATGCCCAAAATATGACAACGAAACAAAATGATTATGAGGAAAAACATGTTTTAATCAAAAATAGGTCAACATAAATACTAAAAAATAAAATAAAAACCATATCGCGATCAAAACATTCACCACCAAACTCCCACACATAGCTATTTGGGATTCCTTCAACATAAATTAGGATCCATTACTTTTACCCCTTCTCATAAAATATGTTCTGCACACAACCATATGAATGTGTTGGTTGTCAAAAATAACACTATAAGATCCCACTAAGTATTAAATAATCATTTATTATAATGTAAAACATTTATGATCATTTAATTATAATAATTTTGTGAAATAAATTTTCATATTATATATGAAAACATGTACAATCCCCCATTTTAAATGGTTTTTGAAGATAAATCAATTGAAATAAACTTTAACACAATATTTTAACAATATGATTTTTATTCAATGAATTTAATGTGTTACAAAACAATTAGCAATAAAAAATTTCCAAACCATGAATAAACAGACATTTTAAAAGGTGAAGAAACATTGATATATAATCATATTATATAATATGTTCAGTGTAGTGAGTATCCTCGATTTATCTTGTGGAATTTTCATCACAATGTTTCACCACAAGTCACTAAGACCAAAATGGTTAATAGATGAAAAGGTAGACACTGATAATTAAAACTAGTAAAATTTTCAAGAAATCCGCCTTTTATACTTTTTTTATATATAATTTCATTGAGAAGAATACCATACCAAGTATTCATATCCTACATTCTCTCATACCAAAGTACCAAGAATCCCATGTCCTCTTCCTATACCGAGGATAATCAGTTAAATGTATAGAATATTTATCTCCCTCACATATATTATATTCACATTGATAGAAAATTATTTCATACATTTTTTCATGAGAATAAAATATAAAAAAAATACATGTTCAATTATCCACAACATTCATTGAAACACATTCCATAGAATACAACATTATATGAAATCACTATTCATCAAAATTTAAAATTAGTTGACAAAAAAGTAACATTGAATAAATAATGATTTTGTCTCACTATCCATTGAAATTATATATTATATAAACAAATTTACATTAAAATACCTAAAAATAAGTTATATTCCACGAATTATTCAAAAAAACCATATTTAACAAATCATACCATAAAAAAATTCGAATACAAAAAATATATAAATCCATTAATAATTTTATATCAATTTTTGGAACCAATTAAATTTATATTTGATGTATGCATAATTAAATAATGTAATTTTATGAATCCACCTAACTCAAAATACATGATATTTTCAAAAACAAATACACATGATCCTTGGCCATAGATAATGAGGGTTAAAGAAACAATGTTTAAAACGTAATCCACTAAACCCAAATCAGGTATTCCCAATCCAAATATTTTTATATTAATATAGGAAAGGTAAAAATACTTCTAGACCGATCACACAAAAATAAGTCCCATAAAAAATCAAGGAATGATGTGATCATTTGAGGATAATGTTGAAGCTATCTATAATAAGGATTTGAACTCAGTTAAATCACAAACCCCATAAAGGGAATGTTGTGAGGGGATTAATATAGGAAATCATTGATAAAATTAATCAATCTGAACCATAAGGATTTAAATATCGACTATTAATGTGAATAACAGATATATGGATGACGGGGAGGTTGGATTGGCTATTCGAAACAACTAAAATGGGTGATATCATGATATAGATGGTGTTCCCCATACCCTTTGATGTCTCAATTAGTCCACATTAATGATCTCAAAACACCAATTGAATAAAGTTTATTTTATATACGTCGACACTTTTGAACTCACCATTCCATGCACCAAGTTTTAGTGGATACAAACAATCCATGGGGCATTGGGAGGATCCTCGACACTAAACTTAAGACGACACCCTATGATAGGTATGTTAGTTGTTCTCATGAAAAAATGAAATACATAGGATAATAATGTATGGATTGTAGTGTAGTCTATCCTATATTATACCATGGTTTTCAAACACCTCATTTAATGATACTGGGATTCAACCAACACATATCAATCAAAAAATAAAAACATCATAACTAGAAAATTGAAGATATGTCTAAAAGGGTTGTGATAGTGCAGATAATCGACTAAAAATTTTATATAAATATTGAGATATCTATAAAAATAAAATTCAAATTAAAAAGTTAATAAGTTTTTTCCCCGACGTTTCATTATAAATTTTTTTTATCTTATGATATTTTGAAACTAGACATAAAAATTACATTATTAGTCCTATTCAAGAGTCTATGGGATATATAAAGTAAAATATCTGATAATTATTATCATAATATATTATAAAAATCAATTAATATAAATATAAAATTATAAAATATGTAATAAATATATAAAAGTATTACTTACTTCATATATCATGTCATTTCTACGTAATTACATAGATTATATGGATGTGATCTTTGTTGATTTCCATATATAGTCCATTATTTAGGATTATCACCACATCCAATCCTATTTTAATTTAATACTAACAATAGATGGTTTCTTTAATCATCAAAAATTTATATATTGTGACCTATAAAACCATTTTTAATTAAATATATAATATTAATACTTTGAGTGTAAATTTGAAATTTCCTATTGATGGTACACTTATGCATTTGAAAATTTAACTGATAACCTGCTAATTACCTTCATAAATTTTTTAATTCACCTATATTATAGTTACATAAATAGAAACTATATCAAACCAAAATAATAATTTTATAAATAATATATAGTATTAAATGTTCTAGTTAATTAAAAAATTATTCAGTTGTTTTCTTTTAATTTACATTCACTCAGAGAAAAAAAATTTGGGTACTCTATACATTAAATTATTTTGACACAATAAAAATATATCTTAATAAATAATACTTATTATTCTATACATCCCAGAAAGAAACATTCTATAAAACTATATACATATTTAAAATTAATTAATCTATTTAATATATTAATATTACATTTTTTTCACACAACATGAAAAACTATACAGAAATGAATTTGGTATTCGGAAATCTATAACACATAGATAGAAAAATCAATGAATTTATTTGTAATGTCTGAATTAATAATTTCCCTTTATTAATAATTATTATTCGTAATTTTCATATATCTCATATTTGGTACACTTTTAGATATAAGAAATATTTAACAATTCCATTACACTTCCTTTGGGAATTCTAAGTGTTTACCAAATGTTAAGAAAATTTTATCAAAATTTTTATTCTAAATGTTCTTTACATATAATATATTATAGGAAAATATTAAACAAATCATGAATCTAAAAAATATACTCTACATTATATAGTTTTGATCTCTCCTATATGCATATTACTTATTTATTTATTATTGATCTAAAATTTATAGGATGAGATTAAGAGATGATAGAATTTATTAGGATACTCGATATCACTGTTATAAATACTTAAATTCATTACATCATTCAATAAAGTCAATTATTTTCCATCCAAAGGAGTGATATATATGATAAAATATTAAATGATAGGTATTATTACATGGGTTAATTCAATTAATGATCATTAAATGCTTTTTATATCCCTTGCATTACATTTATGGATTTGTAGTACATGTAATATATCCAAATAACACACCAAAAATTTGTATGTCATGGATTTTCCATAATAATAATTCTTATAGTGTAAAAATTATATTTGTAACTACCTGTTATATTGATACAAACCCACTCAATAAGTAAACTATCTTATGTTCTTGTGGATTCAAAATGTTATCAATACTCATCTTTCAATGTCTTAGAAATCATAACAAAAAATAAATATATGATTCCTTCGTCAAATTTGGATGTATATTGTATATAGTTTTGAAACCAATAATAGCAAAACATTTACTTTTGTAAGAACCAAATAGGTTAAACCATAACCAAAAATACCTATAAATGCATTCTTATTTTAAAATAAAATAACAATAAATCTAATCAATGTGTCGAATTGGTTAGAATTATAAGAGATATTTATTATTTTACTGATATAATAATAGATAATTTTCATCTCATAAATGTTGTTTTGTTTTGAGATATAAATAGGTGATATAATAAATATTTATTAAGAAAATATATAAACTATTTAAGAATAATTTATCTAGTCATTCAGTTATTACATTTTTCGTCTAGATTACCTATATGTTGTATAGATTAAAAATTAATCATATTCACCATAATTAAATATGGAAACAGTATAATTTACAAAAAATTTCGATAAACATTATATGGATTATGTAAAATAATTTTCTAATTATAGAAATAAAAAGGTACTATATTCTCTATAGGAATCATTAATTTCACAAAAGAAAATTGTAATTTGAAAGTTGAATTATACATTTCTAAATATAATTTTATTCCATTAAATAAATTAATTGATTCAAATATTCTTATTTTCTATTTAGGATATGTTACCTATATAAAAAAATTAAAAAAATAAATACACTAAGATGATTCTATGATGAGATTTTAATTTTTATTCTATGATTCAATTTCTTGATTTGATATGTTAGTTACCACATGAACAAAATTTAGAAACTATGATGGTTTTAGAACCAATTTAATATCATCATATGAATTTTTTATTCCATGTTGATACAAAAGAAATAAAACTTCTATAAACCAAAACATTTTAGGTACACTCATATAATGTCAAAGGTTTTAATATTCTTGATATCAAATATCGTAAATGGGAACAAAATTGTCAATTCAAAAATAAATTAGAAAGATTCCAATTAAAATGATATAAATATTTTTACATTCTTAATGTATAAATTATTTATTCCAGAACCATTTCAATATCTGTAATAATTTTTCCTATCAATGTATGAATATAAAAATAGTCCCAATTTTGGACGTAATTATTAAAAAACAATATTTTTTATTATTCTATAACATATTAATGAAAATTTTATGAAAAT
The DNA here is from genome assembly GCA_963277665.1 of Viscum album. Lineage (NCBI taxonomy): Eukaryota > Viridiplantae > Streptophyta > Magnoliopsida > Santalales > Viscaceae > Viscum > Viscum album. The sequence goes on from OY728142.1 coordinate 1,058,053,356, forward strand.
AATTTTCAATAAATGAATATTTAATGATTTTTCTTAATATATATGAAACAATATTGTTTTAGAAATATTATTTTAAATTTAAATATTTAGAAATATTATTTTTTTCTAAAGGATTTATCTATCACACAAGGACCATTTGCAATAATACATCAACCAATCATAAAATATTACTAGACATGGGCTTTATAAAAAATTATATGTATTTTTAAATCCCCTTTGGGTATTTTCAATAACAAAAATTTTTGAGATGAGGTTTGACCATCTTATATTGTAGTGTGTACCTTTATTTTTACTCTTTCAATGTAAATTTTATAATTAATTATAATATATTCATATTTATAATAATTACGACCAATTTATGATAATTTATACATTTATATAAATAATAATTAGTATTTTTAATAATTTTTACTAACATATTAAAATTAATAATAACTTATACTAACATGTTCATTATTTTAAACTAGCTGAAATAAATAATTTTAATATATTATACTAAATTAAACAATATTTTTACAATTTTAATATTAATATTTTATAATTTGTTCTAATTTATAATAATTTCATATAATATATAACAAATTATATTAGTATTAAAAATTATAATATTTCATTTTCATATAATATAATTTTGACTAAATAAATTCTTCCTATTCTATAAAAATCCTATTAGTAATTTATAATAACTATTACTAATATATATGAAATTCTAAAATGTTAAATTAATTAAAAAAATTATTATTTATTCTATAAAAACATATAATATATTTTTATAAAATAATTCAAATTTAAAATAATATTTAATAATTAATTATAATTTTAAAGGATTTTCTATAATTTAGGAAAACTAATATAAATTTACACTAATTTAAAATTATTTATACTAACAGTGGTTAATTAACAATACTTTAGTCATTATTAAATGTTTAAAATTATTTTATAATAATTTACTCATTATTAGTTATATTTTATAAAAACAAATATTTTAAAAAAAAATTATTAATATTCAAAATTATACTTGTTAATTTATTTTAATAACTATTTTTAAATTTATTTAAATTAATTTATTTAAATTAATTAATTTAAATTAATTTATTTAAATTAATTTTTTTAAATTAATTTTTTTAAATTAATTTTTTTTCTAATTATAAGATATATTTAGAAATATATATTAATTTTTATTATTTATGTTAATATATAACATGGAATGAAAACTAATTGAATAATTATTTATAAATATTAAACTATTCAAAATTGTATAAATTTTACCTGATTGTAAATAACAATTAATCCTTATGATTAATTTTTTATAAATAATCTAAATACTATGAATTTATTTGAAATTATTATCTTTTATATTCTAGAATAATTAAAATATATAATTTATCTCAAAATTTTATTTAATTAAAAAAAGAAATTAAAAATTACATATATATATATATATGTTATATATAATATGGTAAAAATAGATAATTAGATAATTATGAAAGATATTGTTAAAAATAATAACATATTTTCAGAAATTGGTTAATAGAATAAAATTTATGTTTTTTATATAGATAAGTTATTTAATAAGTATATTGGGATTCTGCGCATACAGAATGAAATAAGTGTCGTACGATAGAATTTATAATCATCTATTTTGTGATAAACATTTTTTGATTGGTGAATACATCAAATAATTCTGTCAGTTATAATTGTTTTGTATTTTTATGATTGAAAAATTAATTAAAATTAGTATTTGTGACATATATTATTTTTTAAACATTCTTATATAAATGTATCTATAGATTCTGAAAAGTATATTTATGGAAAAACTATTTATCATAACTAATCTTGCAACATATTGTATTTCAGGGAATAGATTGTTATGACATAAATAATTTCATCACATAGAACTATTTTTTATAAAATTTGGATTTATTCACCAATTCATCACAAACAAAGAGGTTATTTGAGAAAAAAATTCTTGATTTGGTGTTAATTAACATCACCCAACAACATCGTGAACAATGCCATGAAAACGAATCATCTTGAACCACTATTTCACTACTAATAACCATCAATAAAAAATTTATCAATGTCAACATAATATTTTCAATGGAAATAGACTTTTACAATATTATATGAGATATACTTCATTTTAGTCACATGTTTCCTATTACAAAAACAAAAAATATATAATAGTAATTTACCTTGAACTTTATTTTTTAAAATAACTTTATATTTCTTGTTTATAAATTATATGTTTTCTAATGGGGGTAGGAAAATAAAAATTTTCCCTATATATTATGGTCACATAATTATTATCTTTGTAATAAAATTTGTGAAAATCATTCTTGTTTTAATTAAAAAAAATTATGTTTTTCAAAAAATCAAAAAAAAAAATCTAATCTAATGATTATCCAAAAACGTATTCATTAATTCCTCTTGCAGTTTGAGTTTAATTTCTAAAATAAAAAAATTATGTTTCATTATTTAGTGTCTTTTTGCTATAAGTAATTAATATAAAAAAATTTAATAGGAATTATTTTTCAGATTTTTTATTATTATTTTGTTCTTGTTTTCAAATATAGGATTTATATTAGTAATTATTTAATTTTTTATGGAATATGAATGGTTAATCTTATGTTTAAATAGGGATTTTATAAAATTAATACTAAAATAGATTTGAAACTTCTTTTTATGAATCCAATGATTTTAAATATTTAGTTTCATGTTTATAAGAAATTAGTTTTATTATTAGTTGATGGATTTAAATTAATAATGAAATTTTAATGATAAATGTAAAAAAATTTCTATTTTAAAACCATATTCTGATATGCTAAATTTATTGATCATTGTTTATATATTGAAATTTTAAAATAATTTTCATGAAAATATTTATGGGATGTTGTATTTTTAAAATCATTAAAAAACCCTTTTTGATTTCTCTTCGGATAGAAAAAATAAAAATTAATTCTTTTAATGTATATTTATTATTTTGAAATACATAGTTTCTTTATAACGGTTTTAAACAATAAATATGGGATATATGTCATTCTTTTGAAAGAAAATTAGTCATAAAATATGTTTCAATGAATATTTAATTTTATCATCAATAATTTTTTTTTAAAATGTGTTTTTATTGAATTTTAGAATATAAATTACATTCATTTAAATTATTATACTGACAATGATATCATTGATTAATATAAATCAGATCATCTAAATGCTATTGATGTGGATTTTAATATTTTAAATAATTTTTGTTGTATATATTTTATATTTTATTACTTTAATGATCATTAGATATTACATATTCATAATTGTAATGATATTTTATGTTATGGTTCATCTAGATGGTGAATATATTATGGAATTTATTAATTGATTTAATTTATGGTGTTTTTGAATTATAAAAAATATTTGAGTTTGGTATCGATTCGAAATATTTATTTTAAAAATAAACCATGTTTAATTTAACTAATTATGAATACTATTATTGATTTTAAATGGACTTAGTTTACCATTAAAAAATTATATTTGGGTAAATGAAATACAATATATTTTAGATCATATCATGGAGTAACATGTGGTGTAAATAAACAACCCCTTCAAAGCATTTATTTAAATGGTAAATATTTTTCTAAATTTTTTATTTTTATTTTTATAATGTAATAATAAATATTTTTATTTGATATTATTAAAAAACATATGGATGTAAGGAATTTTTAGCATATTCATGGTTGTTATATATGAATAGTTTATTGGTACTATTCAAGTTCAAAATTTACATAGAATGTATTTTTTAATTGTAGTGAAATCAATGGGTACCAATTAAAGTAATAAAAATTACCAAATAATGTAAAATATTATATCCCCAGTAAGAGGTACTAAGATGAATAGATATATTCCTTATTTTATAAATTTATAGTGAACTAAACAATCGGGATCTGTGTGATCACTAAGATGGGCATGGCTAAATCAATGATCCTCTATTTCTATGTAATATTAATTTCGAAACAAAACTAACATCATATTGGTGATAAATTAAACCATTAAAAACAATAAATTGAGTAACACCATAGGAATATAGGAATAAATTAATTCACTAAAAAATAAATGTACCTTTGGTAGGGTTTCTAAATAGTCCAAGGCCACCAAAACCATTAGAAAATATTTTTTTTGGTGATTACTAAAAGAATGGAGTAACCATATACACGAGATGAAAAAGAATTGATATATAATTAACATGATACTCAAAAAGATAAATTCTATAAAAATATTGTGGTAGAAATTATAATAACTATTACAAATACAAGCCTATAGGTTTTCCTTTTTTCCTTTCCTCGTATATTCTCTTCATTTATGTTCTAATAAATTTTCACATTATTATATAGTAGTTAGAAATACCTCTTCCTTTTACTTATATATGAAAAGGTCTTTCTTATCGCCTATTCATCTGATACACTATATCCATTTTATTTTTAAAATAAACATCGAACTTTGCGCTATGTAGAATGATAAAACATATAATTTTTGTTCGTATGATGAACATGAAACATTTTTTTCTAATTATTATTAATAATTTTTTCCTACCCTCATTTTTCACACTTATGATACCAAAACATTGGAAACATTTTTCGATAAAAATAATAACAATGAATCGTCAATTTTTTCATCTGATCAACTCCCCACTCTTATAAAACTTCACCCAGCTACTAAGAATTCAAAACACATACACTCAGATCATGTTCACACATTTTTAAAGAATCAATTCCTCCACGAATTTAGGATTGGGTGCATATATTATATTTCAATTCACTTCCCATACATGAACATCCCATTTAGGAACTTCCAATGTCTTGATTACTTATTTTATAATCAAATTATAGAAAGATTACATTATACTTGGATTTATGGAAAATCAACCAATCATCCTAAAATCATGATGATAATTATATATCTTTCAACTATTATATTTCTAATTTTTGTGTTTCTGTTTTCATTATAACACATAATAAGTATAGGAACACAATATACTTACTTTGAATCATTCTATCTGGTACTTCTTCACAACAACATTCAACTTATGATCCATCAATCGATGTTTCTTTACAATATTTTAAAAACCATTTCAGAAGGGTTATATAAATAATTTTATGTATGTAGTGGCTCAAATAATAATAATACAACTATTACCATTATCTCATAATTGTTTACCAATAACAATTATATGTTTACTTTAATTAGATGAAATTTAAATTAGTTTATCTGGAAAAAAAGTTATATGGTCCTGTGTTATCATGATTGATGAATCCTCAAACAAAATTCTTCAAAAATCACATTATCTTATAAGAATAAATATAAAAAATTTACATTGAACATTCAACATCCACACCATTGACTGATAACATCATTGTGTGAAGACATCACACATCTATGTAGTATAACAATTGTACAACCACACGTCAAATATAATTTTAATACATAATCAAGGAACATTGATACAATCATTATAAAAAATGAATATAAAATTATGAAAAATAAATAATATATATATTTTTATATTCATCAAAAAATTTATATCATTGAAAATATAAGGCTGATTAGATAATAATTCTTCACAAAACTAGGACCTACCACATTAGGCTAGTAGGATCTGCCTAATTTATATTGGATGATGCATTTTATCCAAAGATTTATGTCCATGGAAAATAATAGTTGATCACATTTTTATTGAAACTATAAATGAAAATTTTATTTATATAGAACAAAAAATATACCACCATTAAAATATTCTTATAAAAAATCCAACATCTTCTTAAGAGCTAAATCTTCAAAGAAAAAAATGAAAAAAACATCCCCCTCATAATACCCCCTTTTGGATTCTGTTGGATACAATAGAACATAAATCATAGAAAAATTTTAACTCAAACAATGGATCATTAATCTAATAATTTTATTCCTGTTGATTGAACATGGTGTTAAAATGTAGAGTCGTGGGACAAAATTACCATGTTGTGAAAAATTAATGATTTATGAAACAGTAAACTTCTTCCATTCAAAAAATAAAATAAAAAAAATCTCATCAAACATCCATTTTAAAGCATATTTGTACATATAATGTTTGGAATTCTATTATAAAACTACTTAAAACCACATTAAATAAATTTTATAATTTTAGACACAATGTGAAATAATTTATTACCCATTAAAACACCTCATGTCTATATGATCTTCCAATGACAGGTAAAGCACATACAAATTGACATATTTGTGGTCCATTATTCTATATATATATTTGATAATACTATATAGTTATGATATGAGAGGGCTGATGGATATTACATGATGTATCATCTAAGAGAGGGAGGTTTAACACCTACTAACAACCACATCATAATAAAGGATTGTTTTGGAGGTGTTTTATTGAAGATATCGTTAATGTTTTCAATTTTTCTTAAAAAAGCGACATTAGATCATTTAATTGTAAATTGAATTTAAGGAAGTGATATTTAATATCAATTTTTCTGGATCAATAATGTAATGCTAGATTATTTTTTCTAGTTATAGAAAATTTGTTATCACAACCCAATAGAAGGGGAACCATCATATCCACTAATAAATATTGTAACTATTTTTTCATCTGAATTAATTTTTTTCCTCTTCAGTAGAAGCCAAATATTTAACTTCAAACAAGCTACAGAATACAAAATTTATATTATTTTCTTTCTAAATCTGACACCTTTCTCCAAAGATGAATGGTCCACTATTTTCAGATTTTCTGTCATCAGCACAGCCATCTAAGCATACATTTGTTTAGAAAAATACATGATTAAATAATGAGGTGTTGTATATGATTCTTTGGAATCTTTTTAATTTGATATATCTTATGAACCAATAACCATCCATAAGATAAGTCTCCATAAGTGTATTTTAATAGCAATACAAAAAGAATATAAATATAATGAAAATATATTTGAATCTGTTAAATATTTAGATCACTAATAAAATTAAATAAACATTAAGTAAAAAAAACAATCCTTCCATATTTATAAAAAAAAATATCTCCCCTAAAATTGGTGTAGAAAGAGAATTTTAATCATAATTTCTAAATTTCATCAGATAATTCTTACCATATTTTTCATGATATAAAAAAATGTACCACATAATTTGATTTATTTTTATGAATGATGTGTTTCTTTTCACCAAGAATATACATTTTGATTAACTTATTCATTTCTACAAAAAAATTTCGAACAATTATTTATGTTTACAAGTAATTATAATATCATCAAAGAAATATTTACAAATAAAGACAATTATTGAATTTTTTTATGAGGCCGTCGGTATAAACTAATCCCATCAAAAAATTAATTTTTCATATGTCACTGTACAATTTGGAATAAAAATATCATAGATCTGGAATTATACCATATGAATCCTTATTTAATATATAGATATATATTCCATCATGTCCTAGAGTGATGCTAACATGGTTTACAATATAAATTTCTTTATTGAAATAGCAATTATGAAAAACCAGCTTCACATCCATCTAAAATATCAGTTCTCATCATTTTATATTTATATTAAGATTTATTCTTATAGTTTTGTTAATTTACTAAAGGTAAATATAAAAATCGAGATCAGTTAATTCAATTTTTTAGTACGATTTATAGTCCAATCATGCCTTATTTCTTATCACATCCTCTTTTTATTAAAGATTTTATTGAAAACACAATTTGTATGAGTCACACTCTTATTTTAGTGTGGGAAATGGTTCCCAAATATCATTTTCCTTATTTTTATCTATATACATAATCATAGAGTTAGTCCAAAATTTATTCTCTACATATTATTATGTATCACTTTTCCAAAATTTTAAATATAATTAATTCTTTGAAAATAAAATTGTTTTTCATTTACTGTGTTCCCCCATTCCATGTACCAAAATGATTTTTTAGACTTCAACATTTTTCCACATTCATGGATGTAATGAATGTAAATTTCCTATAAATTTGTTACCATTGGGTCAAAATATTTATAAAATACATCATGAATATTATAATTATATCATGTTATTTGTCATTATATTTAAATAAAAATACTTCATGTAGTATTCCTCTAATATATGAAATTGTTTATGAAATATTTTTATTGTATTATTTTATAACATTCACATATGTAGTGAATAAAATATTTTTTGTGCCATTTTTATAATAAATATATTTAGTACTATTAGGAGGGTACCCATGAAAAATTCCATTAACAACTCTGTAATGGGACATCATGATATTATAACCTTTTACATTAATAATTCAATAACATCCAAACACCCTTAGTAATTTTGATCTACATATTTATTTATAATACATATCGTAAGGATAATTATCAATGGTCATTATATAGAAATAAAAGACCTCAAATCTGAAATGTTTCTCTATTTGCATGGCTCCAAAAGTATCTATATGTATCATGCATTATCAAAATTATATTGGTAATCTGAAACAATAATATATTTATTTGTTCAAAAATATCAACTATATTGATATATTTTTATTTAATTCATGATGGATTCAATTATTTTACTTATAGTCACTAAATATACCAATTTTATACTCAACACCATTGCCTATTAGAATATTCTTCATGAAATTTTTATATTACTTTTAATCTCTCCTCTTAAAAATCTTAATCATATTTGGATCCTCTGAATTATGTGACAAAAATATAATACATGTAATCCATGTAAATTTATCATTAATTGAAATAAAATTCACATCTACATTTGTTCCCATCTTTCTAAAGAGGCATAATATGTTAGCGTGTATCATCTAATTGATGAGAGTATAATGAATTTCAATGTTCATATGTAATTACTTTCAAATAATACCTTTATAGAATATAAGAAAACCAATATATTCTTCATTGAATCTAAATAATATCGTAAATACTATCTATACCATTTATATTTATCATATTTCATTGAAAAAAGTTGCCTAGACCTTTATTAGAGAGATTACTCTCTTTCATCATGCTCCTTTTACTAGAGAATACACATCACTAAAATGGAAAGAGATATTTTTTTAGTTTACTATCATTTTGTAACAACATACCCATCCACAGGTAATTTAAAAAACGAACTATTTCTTATGAAAAAATTGGTTTCATCCATCAAACTTTTTTGAAAACATACCATGTTGTAATCGAGTCCATTAAAAAATCTGGTTATTTTTTCTATATTTTTTCCCTGATTATAGTAGATCCAATTCCTTTCATTCAAAGGGACAGATCATTTATAAATTTCACATTTCCATGATATAATTTATTTTTTATAACAAATTAAAATCCTCTACAATATACAGAAAAATGATTATCCAATATCCCAGGTTATTCTCCTATCATAGAATTGAGAGTAGTTTGCACCAAGAAAGTCATTAACATAACTTACTAACCATTTCGAGAGGATTATGATATTTTTTATATAAATAAAAATGATAAGGTTATATAATACTAAATACTTCATTAAGATGGAAAAGTATGATTATATCTATCAAAAATAGTTTCCAGATGTCTAAATCGACATTTAGATTTTAAATTTGATATTTCATGTTTCCTTATTTGAGTGAGTTAACAACCCATTGATCCATTCCTTCTATTCATATTGGATTTTTTTTAATATTTAAAATTACACAAGAATATGTTTTCCGTGAACCTAAACAGTCCAAGGTACCAAAATTATCCTTATAAAACATATTTTCCACTATAAAATGAATGCTCTCTAAAACTATGAACCTTTATTCAATCATTTATCTAACTGTTGACCTCAAAACTGTCTTATTTACAAATTATTTGGTATCTGCGTAAATTATTCCACTTTATCTGTATTTATTATTAGCCTTCTCAGAATACCATATTATAGAAAAAAATCATACATAGAATCCTTCTGATTTTCAAAAAATTTAACTCTACTTTTTTTGGTTACATTTAATGTCTTCTTATGATTAATTATATTTGGAGAATATTAAACCTTGTTCTATAACATAGAGGGTCATTTTTTGTAATCCATCAACATTTTAGAATTATTAAATATTAAAAAATCATAGGAAATTATGTTTTGAATATTTTATAATATTAGATCATTTTCAATTATTCATTGATGAAAATGAGCTTGTTTTATATATTTCTTCTTTATTATTTATTCCATATTGATTTTGAGATTCATATCTTCTTAATTTATCATCATTTTATCATATATCAAATTTATAAGAATATATTTCATCAAGAATAATCTCATAATTGATTTTTAAAAGATTCTATTTCAACAACTTCTACTAATCAATTTTAAATCTAAAAATATTTATATGAAATCCATGGAGCTCTCCCTGAAGAATATACTCCATCTAATTTTTATTTTCATATTATTCCAAGAAGCTACTTTTGGGACAATTGAAATATTCATCATTAAATTTTATAGTAATATTTTTTCACTTACATCATCGCAATATATTTGAAAATCCACTTTTTTATAATAACTTAATTCAAATTTGGATGGATTATTATTCTAACTATATTTTGATAAATATTGATCAATTCATTTAAAATTTACATTGGATTTTTATTCTTTCATTTTTTGATATTTTCTCTAATTTCTACTGAATTAATTACTTTATTCTTCATCATTACATCTTGTAAAATTCGTATCAATGTTTCCAATGGATTCATGGCCCAAGAGCATTAGAGGAAACATTCAATTGTACATACTTTTTAAAAATCAACCATTTTATAATGAAATACAATAAATTCATCCAATTGTTTTCTGTTAAATCTCTTCTTTTGGGTTCACATACATAGTCATCAATAGTAAAATTCTTGTATTTTAGTTTCTTATGGGCCATGGAAGAGAAATATTGATCTTCATTCTAATTAATTATTATAGTAATTTCTCTTATCATTTAACATGTTTGGAGAATTATATATATTTTATATTGAGATATAATTTTAGGATCCATATTTTTGAAGGAAAAATCATTGGAATCCAATTAATTAGGAAGAATATATTGGATCGTTTCCACAATAACTGAATCTTCCAACATCCCATAAAGATATAGAATGTCTATTACAATGTCATTAACTATTTTAATGAATTCCCAAAGAGATTCATCATCACACATGTTTTGATATTCATACATATATATCTAGAAATGGCTAGCCCATATACTCTATAAGGGAAAACATGGTTGAAATTAATTAGTGATCACATGAAAGAATTTGATAACAATAAGGTTATGAGATAATAATCATAGGTTAAAAGTTAGATCACCAAAATGTAATATATCAAAATGATGGTACATGAAATTACATAGAGTTATAGAAAATTAAATATGTCATAATTGTTAGGAATCATCAATAATCGTCCATAATCCATTAGATCATAACATATACAAAGGAATGATGTGAAGAAATAAGATTAACAAAAATAATAACATGTATAAATATAAATTGGTTCAATCATGATGTTTAAGACATTAATATAGTCCCTCGCATAAAAATATCAACATAATACTAGTTTCATGAATAAAATTTTAGAAATTAAATATGATCCACCCCGCAATATATGGACATGAAACAAAGATCTTAAATAATATTGACAACACCAAATCTATTTCACAGATAACTCAATTAACTGTGATTTATAAATTGCTAACTACTAAATTATAGAACTATATTATTCCTTTATAACCATTCCCATTATCATAATCATTTCACATGTGTTCCAAAATAGCTTAAATAATTCATCTTATCATAAAAATATAATTCATGGAAGAGAAATATGATTCTTAAATATGTCCTCACAATAATAATATACAATACTATGATATAGTAATGATTTTGTCAATAGTTCATATCCATATTATATAATAGTTAACATAAAAGGATGTTATTATCATTTAATAATTCCTTTAAATGATATCTATATTATATATTGAAGAATTTAACCATTTTATTTTGAAATTTTTTATTCAAAATAATTACATTTATTTTATAGGGAGAAATTATAATTTAATTTATCATGAAGAACATAAAGATGAATTATCAAGTCATTGAGCGAATAAAATTGTTTGAAATTTCACCCATGCCATTATCAGTGAAAATAATAATTCCATTCAAAAACTTGGTTAAAAAAATATTTTCTTGGAATTAAAAAGAATTTAATTTTTTAATCCCTATATTATAAATTCTAAGATGAGAAAATTGTCTTAAATATAATTGGTAAATATTAAAAAAAATACATGACATCAATTTATAAAAAATAGATAGAGAAGAAAATAAATTCTGGCTGAAATAGATAAATTATAATTAAATTTCGTAAAAAAACTAAATTTTTTTTTGTACAACATAGAGAGTAAAATGGAAATAAAATATATCAATTAAAAAAGAACCTTATTATGAATAAAAATAAATGGGTTTTATTATATATGGATCATATAATTTTCTTAATGGAAATTAATGCATAATGTAACATCTCGAACACCCTAGAGATGTGTCACGCTATTTTCTTGTAATATTTTACCTTTTGTTTGATCATAATTGGGTTGGGTTTTACATTGTGGATGTTTTTGGAGAAATTGGAAAATTATGGATTTTAGGGAGGGGATTTGGTCAGTTCACTATTGCTAATCAATTTCCCCAAATTGTGAGCCATACCCCAGCAACCGATGAATTACCTAATATTGGATGAATTAATGGTTGGAACAAGGTTTGTTAAAAACATCCCGTATTTGCAGTTATTGTCTAAACCTTAGAAGTGGAACACCTTTAGGGATCATGGTTTGTAAAATAGTTTTCCTTATCCCATGAAACCATGTACAATGTATTTATATACAAAAAATATTATATTAAAAACCAATACCCCTTGGTAATTACATATATTTGACCCTACTTGGACAAATAATATTTCTTATGATATTGGAAGCTCCCAGGTTGATTACATGAAACCTCTAACCTCTGTTAGTGATGAATTGAATATCTTATTGATGAATTTTCACATATCTAGATATGTAATCTCTTCCAATGTGGTCTCTACTCTCAATAGTCTCACTTCATGGGTGAAGATGATTGTTTTATTCCCTGATAACGATGATTTATATCTATGTTTTGTTTTATTTTGGAAATTTCGATATTGGTTCCATGATTTGTTTCTATAAATCTCCTTCTATTGTGATCGTGATCGTTCCATATCAATTTGGAATCTTTGGTTGGGTGAATTTCTATCCACGATATAGATGTCGTTTTTTTATTCCAATTCACATAGTTGTGATTTTTATTATGTGTAAGTAATTTTGAAATTGGAATTACAAATTTTGGAAATCGCTACGTGAATTAGAATAATTATATTGTTAATTAATTAATAGAATCATATTATTGATAGAATGAGGTGATTATAAATATTTCTGGAATATTTATTATGTAAGTAGTGAAGAAAAATAAGTTGAATTGATTGATTAGTGAGAATTAAGGGATGGTTTTATTAAATTTAATGTGTTAGTGAATTATATGATTAAATGTGGATAAATGCTTTAATGTTTAATTGTTTTTTATTATTCAATGTGTTAAATGTGAAGAACAATGATTGAATTGATAGTTTGAATGGGACACATTAATACGAATGCTTTATTAGAATGGTAATTCCACTTATCCCTAATGTATTGGAAATTGTGATATATATGATATTATAAAATATGTGATATTTTATTATATGAGATAAAAATATTTGGGACAAGGATTGATTCTTCAAATTCCTATATGTGATTGTTATGCGTATGAGACTAGTATTGATGATTCAAAATCTCTAATTTGATATTAATTAGCTGTGGGATAGAGAATGATGCTTAAAATAAAATTGTGGTAATATAACTAGCGTTGAAGGCCCAAAATGATGGTATTAGACTATGGTTCAAAATAGTACTATTATTAAATTGACTTGAACGGATAATCTTAGACCATATTAGGGAGAATTTTGATTTCCAATGTGATATTGTTCAAAATTTGTTATATGATAAAATAGGTATTGATGGTTTGGTTATCATCATGAACCTCGATAATTTAGGTGGTTAATTAGAGATAAATGAAATGTGATAAATGATTAATTTATTGTACATTATTATTTATAAAACTAAATAAAATATTATAGACTAGGTATTTTTATTGACGTAATTGGTGGTGGCCTGTACAGTTGTACCCACACCCTAATTCGGCTTCCGGATCGATGCCCGAATATACATCATGTTTGATGGACAACTAAGTGAAAAATACATATCATAGATGGATAAATTTGGGTGGATCATGGATGAGTGAACCAAACATGATGTTAGGGTCCTCTTTGGGAGTTTTTTCTGTATGTATTATAGTTTTTTCATATTTAAATTTGAAACGTGTATGTCCTGACACATATACTATATGGGATTGGATATGTTATTGGGGTTTTGGTTATCATGTGAAATTTGTATGATTCTAGTTATGGTAATTATCATCGGGATACAGTTTATTCATTCAAGTATTTCTCGTCATTGATAATAAAGATATTGTCTCCCATTTCTATATATTTCACCCACACTACACTTTGGCAGACTTAGGCATATAGTGAGGCACGCCATAGGTCATGTAGATGACCAGATCATGGAACCGACATGTTGTACCCATGTTAGTACATTCCAAAATGGTATCCAAGGTCTCTTTATTATATTTAATATTTTATTACTATTTTGGAAACGTATAAAATATAATAGGATGAGTTAGGACTTGGTTGCGATCTTGGTATGGGATTAGATAACCCATGTATGCTATTAAATCCATGTACCTAGAGTATGACATATGTTATGAATGTTTTATCCACTCGAGGGATGAACACTTTTTGATGTTAATTTTTTTTGAGATTTCAGCCCCGTGTTCCATAATTGCAGGACAATTTTGTAATCATGCATCAATTTAGGAACTTATCATATATTATGATAGGAATCATTTTAGCCATGTAGAAAAAATTTGGGATTGGGGTTTTCAGCCTTTTATTAATGAAATCAATAAGGATTCTAATATGAATTTAAATAACAAAAAATTATGTAATATGTTATATCCTGGAATGGATAAATGGGATTCTAATGACAAAAATATACTTTGAAATTATTTCCCAATTTTTATACCTATATGCTGGATGGATGTTGGCAGTGATAGGACCTCAGTTTTAACAATGTGGAACGGTGAGGTGGAAGAATTGTTATAGATTTATGTAAATCCCTAATGTTATATTGTGATAATTTTTTGGTATGTGTCATAATACATGAATTTTAAATTTTAGATATATTATTCAATGACAATTCTTGTAGATAGAATGGAAGGAGGACATGACTAAAAATGATCCCCCAGTAGTGGACCCGATGGATCTGTTAGTTATGGGGGAGGAAGTAGAGGAGAATTTATGAAAGAAAATTTATCACAATTTGTAGTTTATGGGATAAAAAATTTATCGGGTTGTGAAAATTATGTCAGAATTGACAATGGAGTTACCGTTGCAGCACCCTCTATCATTCACTAGAGAGGGTAGACCTGTGCCAGCTGAGTTTTGAGTTGAGTCTATCAAGATGATTCTTGACCACATATAGACTTTTGTTGATAAGTTATTCATTCTAGTTTCTTAAAACTGACATGGTCCGTGGAAGTATTAGTGGGATATCCAGACTCAGGCTATAAATATAGAGAATATGACGTGGAAACAGTTTTAGTATATGTTCTTGGAGGACTTTTACCCAAAAATTCAATTGAATGAGAGGGAAGAAGGATTTTTGTGGCATACCCATGGGAGTTTTTCTCTGATGGACTATACATGACACAGTAATAATTTAAATATAATTATTCTTTTGTTGGAATCGAATGGTGAAACTATAAGAAGCAACTTCTTAATGGGATAACATGTGATAATAAGTCCCAGGTTAATAAATATATTTTCAATACAATTGCATGTGTTGTGAATTTGGATATCATATTTTAGAGGTACCTAAAGGGGGGTTAATGTGAAATGTAGGCGGTGTCTTATAGATGACTATAAGTTAAACCTTATGAGAGTAGGAAGAGTCCCTTTGATGTGATTGAATAGGGATATGTTACGAAGAGTGGCCAAGGGGATGGATTAGTTACACAAGACATCACCTGAGTGATCTTCCCTCGGTGTTATAGGTCATGACACATTCGTATATAGTTTCCCTAATCACTATTAGAGTGATTATATTGAGGAAGGATGATAAATCTATATTTTCTTAATAAGAAACCACAATAGATGGTTAATGAGAGGGGATTTAGGTTGACATAGTGTTAAAGAAGTGGTTGTTCTACACCATACAAGTCTGTGATTTATAGGTCTACTGAAAGCAGTGGTCGATGAATTTCATGTGGTAATTCTATGAAAAAGATCTTGTATAAGAATAGTGGTGTAGAATAAGGGACTCAGACCATAGTACATGGATGAGTTTCATGACAGTTACATGTAGTTCAGACCACACTTGTGGATGAAGGGTCTAGACCAATGCTTGTTATATTTATTAATCATATAGATTATATGATTTCCAATTCCTTGTTATAAACTATTTCATATCATTAATTTAAATCTTCACAACATGTGAACAAGTTTACTTATATAGTGTATTCCTTGAGGGGCCTATGATGATCAATAAAATGTGGGGATTGTGGTCAAGAGATTTCTATTTTGTAATGGGGTGTTCTCTCAGAGATAGGGAGTATTGTTTCCTATGTGATATCTATATTCTTCATATATGAGTTTTTGAATTGATTTTTTGTGTGTGAAATAGTTAGTAAGTTACTCATCCCACACATCGTTTTACTACAAGAGATGGAACTTTATTTCTCCCAAGAGTGAATATTATGTTCTTCATAGAGAGTGGGATATCTTGGAATGTGGTGCATAGAAACTTAATCAGCAACTGGAGGAGCTCGCCATCAAATTTTCAAGTATGTTTTCGGATAATGGGGGATGAAGCATGATGTCATTCCATATGAAGTGGATAGGATCCAGGATGTGTTTAGTAATTTATTCTCTTAGACACAATATAAGGGTTGTGAAATTTATGATTGGGCTCATGTCTGTAGATTAGTATATTAATATTCCCCCATATAGAATGGATCCAACATTGAATTTTGAGATTAGGTATAGAATGTAATATTTGATGGATAAGTGGTCTATCCATATGGGAATATTTCCATGGGGATCTACAGTTTTGTTTTCTAATAATTTTGTAATTATTTTATGCATATTTGTTTATTACAAGATTTTGAACTATATGATAGTGATGGCATATTATGCCTTTACACATATTGATGCTCTATTTTACTAGTTTAGGGGAGCTTGTGTCCCAAAAAGTATTCCATTAGGGTTAGTATATCATCTTTTGAGAGTTTTACAATGTGATATACCACATCCAGTTTTTAGGAAAAGGTACAACCTCTATGTGTTTGGTGGGATGTTTTTCGGGATGATGAATGCGTTGGAACTATTTATGGAAATTATGAACAGACTAATCCCCCCATCACTAGATTATTTTGTGGATGTGTTTTAGATGAAATCATGGTGTACACAAAGAATCACTATGAGCTTGCCCAACATTTTGACATTATTATGAGTACACTAATAGATCTTCAATTATACACCAAGCTCTATAAGTTTCTATTCTGTATTAATCTGTTTAATTTTATGGGTCACATAATCCTGGATGAATGTGTGTGAGTGGACAGAGATAATTTTTAGGATGTGTTTTCTTAGGTGAATCCGATGAATTTATTTTATATCTACATTTTTTGGATTATAGATTTATGGTTGAAGGTTAATCTAGGAAATATCTCCCATGGTATAGCCAATTTTTTGGTTGAACATAAAGGATATTATGATTGGATAGACTGGATTATTTGAGAATTATTTCTATGAGTTGATGAAGTACTTGAATAGAACTCAATTGTTATTGAAACTAATCTAGGTGAGGATTAGATGGTGTTTTGTGATGCATATTGGATAGGACTGGGAGTAGTATTGATTTAATGGGATAAAAATTTGGAATATGCTTCATAGTAGTTGAGTCAACATGAAAAAATTACAATACATAAGATCTTATGTTCCCTGCAGTGTTATATGCATTAATGTGTTAGAGGAATTATCTCTTTGGAGGAAATTTTACTCAGTATAAAAATCAGAAGATATTAATGTATATTATTTTACTAAAAGATTTGAATATTTGATTGTGGAGCTGGGTTGAATATATGAAGCCACATTTTTATGAATTACAATATATGCCCAAGATCGTATAAAATGTTACTGGTTTTTTAGGATTGAAAATATTGGATCTGAATGTTAATGAGTGTTTTTATGAGTGTAAGATGATGAAATTTTTGGTATAGATGAATATTTTGATTCTCAAGGGATGAGAGGATTTGAGCCTCGTTTTAGTTTCTGTAAAATCTAAACTTTTCAGATTGATTAAAGACAGACAGTATAAGGATACATAATATTTTTCCCTGAGGAGAATTCATTTTGGTGGTCAGTGACCATCCAATTTTACTACAGATGAAGTTGATATAATTTATTTCTATGAATGTGTAATTTTTCTTATGTGTATATTAGTGGATATGAGGCATGACTTTCATTCATCAAAGTGGGTGGTGCAACCATGATTTCCCAAAATGTATTGTGACCTATGTTGATATTATTGGAGGAAATGAACGTTGAATGAGATTAGATTTTTTATTACAAAATGTGACAGCATTCAATAGGTAAATGTTAGGAATTAATGAGAAGGTGGTTTACTATAATCATAAATCATTGTAAATGGAACTGCGATGCAATTAAAATGTAATTCATGACTGGTCTCTTAAATATTCTCTTTTGGAATTACATTATTTGGGTGATAGTAGATCACCTGATGAATGTAGCACATTTCCCGCATATACGGGTTACATACTCCATGGATTAGAAGAGAAACATATACGTTTAACAGATTTTATATCTTCAAAAGGGTCCATGTAGTATAGGTTCATATCTTGAGTATAGATTCAATTCATTCATCTGGAAAGTCTTCTATATGGTTCATGGTATGAAATTATTATTGAATATAACTTTCTATCCACTAACATATGAGAAGTCAGATCATACAATATTGGTTTTTTATGATATGTTATGAGTGTGTTTCTGAGACATTGGTGGGTGTTGGTAGAAGAACCTAGAACCCATTGAGACCTCCTATAATGATAGTCGATATTAATCTCTTCATATGGATCCATATGATGATATTTATGGTAGGCCATGAAGATGAACTATATTCTATATGGAGGCAAGTGAGTTAGAGATTTCTTCACCAAGTATCATGTAGGATATTTTGAAGGGCATTAATTTGATTATAAATCTTGTGGATATTAGATATATTAAATAAAAGTTTTATGCTAATAGATCTTGATGGACCATTCAGTTTAAAGTTAATGATCATTTATTCTTTGACATGTCTCCTAGGTTTGGTCACCATTGGATTCAGAGGCAGAAAATGTTGGCACCCAGGTTAGTTGTACCCTTTGAGGTTCTAGTGAGAATCATGAATATTTCATGTTTATTGGATCATATAAAGAGGATAAATTTTATTCATGTTCCTTTAGAGGTTTCAGAAATTATATTTTATCACCCCAAACCTTCACATGTGATTGATGTAGAAGAAATTGACCTTTATAATCATATATCCATTACTGAGAATCTAATACATGTCGTGTATCGTATTGAGAAAGTGTTTATGGGAAAGAATGTAATGATAATTCATGTAATGTGGAAATAGGATTGTGTTAAGGATGAATTGGGGGAGAGAGGAGAATATATATATTCTTAGTTGCCCTTTATTTTTTTTCATAGAACTGTAGATATGCTTGGGAGTACAGATCAATGATGGGTTGTTTTAAGACATGGAAATATAAGATCCTAATATTTAAAAATACATATTCTGCATTTTAAGGTACAATTTACCATATTTTTCAATATAACATTTCTTGGTTATTTTAGGGATTTCAAAGGAGAAATAAGGCAATTCTCGATGTTTTTGTAGAATTTTGGGAAATACATGGTTGGCAATATTTTTCTCAAATCATGCACCCTTCAATAGAAATCCATTCATTCCCAAAATGATAAAAAATGTAGATTTGGAATAATGTTTTAAGAATAGTGTTCCCTATTTGTGTTAATATTGAGACCCCTAGCAGAGGCACATGATTAGGGTAGACAATTTGGGAAATCATGAACCCTATCATTCAATAATATGAATGTGCATTTTATTTCCCTAAAAAAATAATTTTAAGATCTTTGAACCACACCCCCCATTATAAACCCATATTTGACCCTACCCTATATAACCTAATTTTCATATGATTTTATATTCTTACAGGAGGATTCGAAGCATCCTAGAACATGTTATCATAATGAGTCGAATATATGATTGATTGAACTCCACCTCTCCCGATATGTACTCTATCATAGTGTGTGTCATGACATGTCCATTAAGGCCAACTTCGTGACTACCCAAAGCCCACCTTCCATAGGAAAGGGGTTGGAGACCAGCAAAAAAGACGCATATCCCAATAACGGGAAAGCATTGCCTTTAATCCTTTACTCACACACAATCCATGAACAAAACAATAAGATTACATGAAGTAAAATGATGTATTAAAACATATACTAAAAGTAATGGTATATGGAATACATGCCCACCGAAAAAGTATAAGTATAACTAAAAAGATAAAATAGCTCTTGGATCGTCCACTGAGGATCCTACCTGAAGGGTAGGTATAGATCGTCTCCACAATAATCCACGTTAGCATGTCTCCTCCCTGTACTACCTCGTACTGGCTCCCTTAAGTCTCAACCCAACTATTTTTCAACTACACAAGACAGAACATGGTGTAAGGGAATCCTATTTAGGGGTGAGTATAACAATACTCAGTAGGTACCCTGATACAACCGAAGGTCTCCTAGAGTTCTAAAAAAGATATACCACAAAGCAAGACTGCAATCACAAATCACAAAGTAGTAATCAAATATACTTAGGTATATGACCATACATATAGCTATGTTATCAAAATATAAATTTCTATTACATGATGAAAGACAAGGCCCCATCATTTTATCCATTTTCAAAATTGTTCCACGAGGGAATTATACCACAAATGTAACACCATGAAGGTAACACAACGAAGGTAAAAGTACCATTAAGGTAAAATTACATCAAGGGTAACACCTCGATGGTAATGTACCAAAAATGTAACACCACAAAGGTAAAACCACATAGGTAAAAGTACCTCAAAAGTAACAGCACGAAGGTAACACCATGAAGGTAAAGTACCACAAAGGTAACACCACAAAGGTTAAACCACAATGATAAAAGTACCACAAATTTATGTACATAGCACACACCAGGTATATAACATAAGTGGATTAGTACAGATGATTATTCGTAAAACAATATCATCATATTCAGTCAAGAGGCTCTACATAAGACACACACAAGATCAGTATTTGCCGACCCACATAGAATCGTTGATCGCTGACCCGCACATGATCAAACCCACACATGATCGGTTTGCACTGACCCACGTAGGATCCCTAAGCACTAACCCACACAGGATTTGAACCACATAGGATCTGTATGCACTGACCCACATAGGATCTTGGAGCACTGACCCACACAGAATCGATAGATACTAACCCACATAGGATCACTATTCATTATTAACATCATAGCTAGCCCCGAGATTCCCGCACATTGTAGGCCTGATTGTGGGAGGATCCACTCGTAAATATATAATTCATACCTAAACTTCCCAAAATTTCCATAAAGAAGTATCCTAAATGACTTCCATGTTGTAAGGGTTCCAAAGAAATAGATGGTGTGTCGATCGGACACTCGGTATGTGAGATATGGGAACATTTGTAAAAAGTACATAGTTGGATTCAAGTCTGATCCAACCCAGGATGCTGGTAAAACTTCGACAAAACTCACTTAGAGTATACCAATATAACTGCCTTGTCCCTTGGGTCTTTATTCCTCAGACAGTGAGTCAATCAGATGCCATTTCTGTTAGTTACATCTCTTTCTATGAAATGAGGGGGGGGATCACACCTTAGTACGGTCCTACTTGGTCGGCCCTGCCGGAATATTCCAAATGGACCACTTCCCAAAAGGGGTCACAACGCCATTGACGGTGTGTCTACCGGACACCCGGTTCGTCAGTTATAGACGATTCTTTATTCAGGTACAGGTTGGGTGTAGGCTCGGTCAGACTCAGTCAGACCGGACCGACCTAATGGGTCTCAGGGTCTACCTAACCACACTCGGGTCCATACCAGTAAGGGATTTCCCAGTTCACTAGGTATGGCCCATCGGGTTCGGCCCGGTTATGTTCGCTGGCTGGGGCTATGGTTGGCCCGACCCGTAGGTGTGGGGTGCGACCCACCCATGATGGCCTGCGAGGCGGCGGGTAGGGCCCGCTGGCGGGTCCGACCCGCTCCGTCTCGGTCCACTTTTAGGAAAATAACCTCCTTCAATGGCCTCGCGGTTTTGAGGCCATTTTCCGATCTGGTAGGGTGACGCCCTACCGAATTTACCATATGGTTGTTCGGCTGATCGGGTTCCACCAACACGGCACGACGCAGGTCGCGCCACACCCTCTTGCCTCACCCAGTTGGTTGCGGCTTCTTCCATCGATGGTTCATGCAGATGTCTAACATTTACCATGCGGTTAGAATCCCATGTCTATAGATGGGTGTCATTGTACGCCGCCTTCCACCACCCATGAACGGTTTCCACTGGTCTCCTCTTCCCACCGTCGGCCGCCATCGACATGGCCCGCCAATGGTTTCTTCTGCGGGTCACCATATGTTCTTGGCTGTCTATTCTTGGGTTCGTCTAAACCTACGTCTCCTACATGCTTCCACCATCATAGCGTGACCCTCTATTTATTATTTTCGTCATTTTGGATATTTTTCCCCCAAATTTCATATCAAGAACATAGCGACATAGGGTTAGAGTATTGTTCGTTTGGGCTACGCCCTTCATGTTAAGTTGATAGAAAGAGAGAGAGAGGATATAATTCATCAATGACAACTTCAAAAAAAACCCCTACCTTCAAGACATTAGAGAACATCCGTGTTTGAGGTAGATTCGGTGTTCATAGTTCGGTGGAACTCATCACCGCCCGCTGGAACTTGTTCCGTCCTCCAAATAGTTGGCATCGTCGAACTTTTCCACAGCTTCGTCGCTTGGTGAAGTCATGCCAATACTCTTCCCCAATCTCTATATAACTGTAGAGGGGGAGGTTGAGTAACACATGTGGAATTAATGGGGTTTAATTAATTAAGAAACCATCTAAATTCCAACAGCTTTGTTATAAAAATGAGGTGTCAAGTAATTTAAAGTCTTGACATGTTATTGGTCATGCCCCCACCACTTGTCTGTTCGAGTAAAAGAATGAAAGGAACTAAAATAAAAATTTTATTTTATTACTCTTTTAATGGTCCAAAATCTAACTTTTTTCCCCAACCATTTGCATTCTAAGTGATGCCACCCATAATGTAATCCTAGCATTGTGGATTCAATAGTGCTCTTGGATTTTTAATCTGAGCACCGGTTCAAAAGATAGAAAACGCCTCTCACTCATTTACTAAACTTACCTTAAAATGTTCAATAAATTATTAAGATTCACCCTCGACCCGCGCCAGTCGAGGTTAGGGTCTTCCTAAGCGTAATAGTCTCCAATAAACTCAACAGTAATGTTGAATTTTCAATCTGAGTTACTGTATAAGAAGTTATGGATTTTAACAATAAAATCATAGTTACATAATTATTTTATTTACAGAAAAAAATAACATAAATAGTTAGCATGTGCCGAAAAATGTTAGTATATGCCTAAAGAAATAGTACCCTCACAAGCTCATCATTGGTCTTAGATTTTCAATTTGACTCATCATTCGTGAGTTATAATCATTTTAAAAATAAAATAACATTATTTTATTATTTTATTTACGTTTATTCAATTTTCGGGTTTTCTCACTGAAGGCCTTTTCACTAAACATAAGTCACGCATTGGGTAAAATCGGTGTCCTGAATGCAACAACACCCTCAAATTTCAGATTTGGGCAGCTGTTTAAGAGTTATTCCACATTTTCCAGAATACTGCTCACATGCACTAATTAATGCGTAAAAATTTTCAATGGATAATTTTGAGAACTCCCGGCCTCGGAATCGCGTGCCTTCAGATTTTTCATCCTCAAAATAATCCCGAATAAAAAAAATATGGAATTTTTAGGTCATTAAATTCTCCTCAACTTAGGGTGTCTCGTCCTCAAAAGAAAAAACAAATCCTAATCAATCAAATGAGGGTACTGAGAACGAATTTGAGTCTCCCTCTCTAATAGGCTCTCCTAGAGGTTCTGGTGCTGCACAGAACCTGCACCGGATATATATTACATCCATGAAGGACTTGCTCTTGTTGGTCCTCTTTTTCAACAGAAAACACCAAAAAAAATTCCCTATCGTTGATGACTAACTCACCGTAGTCGATAAACTGTGATGAATAATGCATGTACCTCCTCAGTGATGCCTTGTGGGAAAAATTATGCACCTGATGCATCTGTGGGGGATGAGCTATATGACACTCTACCTAGCATACTATACTATGGATCAGGAATTGTCTGATGGACCATGAAGATAGCATTACACCCCGGCAGAATTGCTGAAATCCTCATTGGGGGGATAACCATAGGAATACATTGTTGTCCTCTTTGAACTTGAAGGGTCTCCGTCTCTTATCGGTATAAGGATTATGCATACTCTACACAATCTTCACTTTCTAACAAGTGAGGCATCATGATTAAAACTTTTAAACATCCTTATCTATCCCTGGCCACTATTACTGATTCCTGAGGTTCTCATACATCTTCGCCACTTTAGGATGTACAGCTAAAGGGGATGTATTGAACTCCATCAACACCTCCTCTCAAAGCATCAATGGTACCATGGTTCATCATCTGAAGAGAAATTCGTGCTCTCCACCTTCCGGAAATATATTAAGAGGCCATCCTGTGGATATATGTGCATGTCGGGCCTTGTAGTATAAATCCCCAAGTTGTGCCTCTTGATCTCACTGAAGAATTGGGACAGTGACAGTCATAGACTGAAGGTAAGTAGCACCATCTTTAACCACGAAGGATATCTATTGTGTGACTAGGTGATCTGATGCCTTGCTCAATAGTTGTAGACTAGACCACCTTCTGAGTGCATCTGCAACCACATTCCCATTCCCTAGGGAATAGACTATCTCATAGTCATAGTCTTAGAGGAACACTAGTCATCGTTGTTGTCTCAAGTTCAAGTCCTTCTGGGGAAAGATATACATGAGACTCTTGAGATCAGAGTAAATAGTAAACTATTCACCAATCCAATTGTGTTTCTATATCAATAGTGCAAATACCACTACTACTAACTACAAGTCATGGGGAGCGAAGTTCTACTCATGCTATCTCAACTATCATGAGTCATATGAAATCCTTACCCACTCCTTCATCAAATAAAAAACCTAGTCAGGTACTTAATGAATCGTAGTAGATTATATACACAATCCCCTCTTCTAGTAGCATCAAGAATTAGGCACTCTTCAGTATTTATCATACTTCCTAAAATCCCTGCTGACACTTCTCAATCCATAGGAAAGGCTCCCCCTTCTTTGTCCAATATGACAAGGGTTCCACTACCCTAGTGAATATTGGTACAAATCTCTGATAGTACCTAGCCGAAGCAGAAGACCCTCTCCCTTCACGGAGGTAATCCTAGAAACATCTTTTGAAAAGATGTCCCCACACTCTTCCAATACTGTTGGGAACTAAAAACTAAGAACTCTTACTTCTATGAGCATAAGGCTGGTCGACTAAAGAGTGATTGATTGCACCATCTTATTCATGA
Source organism: Viscum album (assembly GCA_963277665.1). Classification (NCBI taxonomy): domain Eukaryota; kingdom Viridiplantae; phylum Streptophyta; class Magnoliopsida; order Santalales; family Viscaceae; genus Viscum; species Viscum album. Next base: position 1,058,079,386 of record OY728142.1, read on the forward strand.
GTTTATCCTATGTTATCGGGGTTTCATGTTTTTCCAACCAAAAAAAACCCATTACAATGTTGTAAATATACTAAATCCTTTTTTCATAAAATAGTAATTCTGAGTATGAACTGTGGATATCCAGTCCTTACCAAAACTATCATCGTAAGGCCTCAATGCTACCCCAAAGAGGTTCCAATTGAAACTCTCACTGTAAGTGTCAAATCATATTGTCAGCGTAACTTTTATTATTGAGTCTCCCCATAATGGTATATCCAGACATAAGGGTCAAGTCATATGTTTAGTAAGAAACTCTATGTCTTGAACATGATTTTTGAAATGAAGGAATGACTGGTAACTATGTCTATTAATATGGTAGCTAGTAGTATATATATATCGTACCTCAAATCATTCATAGAGCCCTTGGGTCACACTCCTTAACCACTTTCAGCAACTCCCTTCCCCTATCCTTTAACAACCTGAGCCTGGTGGGGACTGCATTGGGGTGTCCTTGTAACATGACAAAATATATACCACCACAAGATGCTCTCATAGCCCCACATCCATGTCTACTTCTCTTTAGATTCATCTATCCCTAACGCTTCTTATTCAGGAAATATTTTACACACCCAAGCCTCTAAAACTGACGTCAGTTTCCTGCTTTCCCACTACTTACGTTCACCGGTTATATCCACTAAACGAAAAAACATTCAACAGAAAATGATCTTTCATTCATTCTAATATAACTAAGAATGCATAGTGGAATAATTATGGCTTGGATGTCCCTAAACACACATTTCTCTGAGGTACGAGCCATGATGCATTCTATGTACTGTATATATCGAGTACCTAAGATGGTCGGTATGCCTTGATGAATAATCAGGTACCGACATGCCATCCTGCTAAAGCTGTAGAATCCCTTGGGGAACACTCACCCCTTATCTTTTTATGGAATTAGTCCCCCTTCTCAGAATAAGGTTCTCAAGCTTGCCCACAGAAATTTATCCTCTTCACATGATAAAGGTAATCTAAACTATGTTATTTTTCTACTGAGCCACATAGAAAGATCTCTACTAGGACCGCCATCTAATCGAATAGATCCCTTGCTAGAAGGAAACTGGGCCAACTCCTCAATCCAGTCCTTAACTGCCTATGATTTGAGATCTCCTCAGAACCTAAGGGGTATCTGATGCCAAAACACCTGTAAGGAACTAGAACTACATGTCTCCTCAAATGGTATAGCTAGGTGTAACTACTGACCAATGGGTAGGGATATAGCTGGAACACTACCTGAAGGTACTATCTCGTGAAATGGTCCATGTATCGAAACATCTTCACCCAAGAGGCTATCCTCTTTATCACACACTAGAAAATAATACTAGAACGGATCTCCATCTAATCATTTGGTATCCCAACTAGGTGGAAATCTCTAGTCACATCCTCCAGACAGTTCTCAGCTGCCTGGGGTTTAATCTCGTCTCAATACCTCGGAGGCCTCTACCGGTGGAACTCGTGCAATGCACTCAGTCAGCATGCATGGTCCACTGGTAGCATCTCTTGCTAATAAACACAGGATGACTAGAATTATGATTCATATATCATTTCTTGGTGAGCTGTCATCTTGTACTCTATCTAGAATCCTAATTGGTTGTATACCTGGGGGCATCATAATAAAGAATAGGTGCGCCACAATCATTAATTTATACCTGGTGATCTAACTCCAATGAAACCAAGGAATAACATTTAAAATACACCGACATTCGTTGTTTTCGTGCACTGAGCCGAAAATCATAGTTCGGGGTCCTGGTGAATGGATATGTTTGTCGTCGTACTAACACATGATTTCCCAAAATAAAAACCACACTCATTGTAAGATCCTTGTTTTCTCGAAGGTATGTATTCGTTAATTCTTGGTTGAATCTCTCTTTTCGGGATTCATGGGATGTTTACTAAAGGAATGAGAGGCCTTGGGGGTGTTTCGGGGGCTCGGGGCATGAAATAAAGGAAAACTGGGCAAGACAAGACAGGGAGCACGGCCTGCGCAGAACCAGGGAAAACCGTGCGGCCTGCCCAGGCAACCAGTGCGACCCTATTCCTTCGGATAATATCATGTGCACGGTATGTGCACGATTTGTCAAACCGTACGTCTTCACAGTGTGGCCTCTTAATGTTGGTAAAAATTTCAAGTTTTCCACTCCAGTCTATTAAACCCCTGCTCGGTATTTTCCTCCATTCATCACCACTCATCACTAGTGAAGAACATGGTCGTCCCAAGCTTTTCAAGGGTGTTTCTCCTTCGATTCATGGCCTATTATAGAGTCGTTGGTTGCGGATTGAAGCTTTAGGTAAGGCTAATCTCATCCTTCACTCTCTTTTTGGTTGAGGTCTTGTATCTTCTCTCCCTCTTGCTATGAATCTCTAAAATCCTATCTTATGGATGAGTTTTAGGTTAAAGCTCCAAAGGTTGGTCGGATCGAGGTCTAAGGACACGATTTAGAGTGCGTTCTCCAACGGTTTCGAGGTAGATGTTCTACCAGTGATATACCATAGTTATTTGGGTATTTCTTCATGTTTAGTTGTGTTCTTGTTTCCACTTGGTCATGTTTAAATAACCTTGGAATATTTGCTAATAATGGTGTTTAAAATGGAAAATGGGAACTCTCACGATCCCCATGGGATGTGTTTGGATTGACTTGACCTATTTGGGGCCACCCATGGGGTCGACCTGCTTTTCCCAGACTTGGGATTGATATTAAACAAGTGACCTTGTTGTAATAAATTGTAGATACCTTGATAAATATGTTGGCATGAAGGGATGATTCATGGAAATGATGAATGGGTTAAATGGGTTAATGTATAAACTAATTAAAGACCATAACCGGATAGGTTATGGGTCTAGTGTTGAATGCTTAGTGAGATAGGAATAACACATAGAAATTAGGTGAATAATAATATGATGTGAAATGATGATGTGTTAATGGGTTAAGGCATGATGTGGATTCCCATGTGGGTTATTGTGAAAAGTGTTTTTCAAAGGTCAATGGTTTGGATGGTTGATGGTTGCATATATATAAGCATGTGCACATGGATTGGTAGAGTGGGTATGGTTTAAGGATCTATGCACATAGGATAAGATAAGATTGAGGTTCTAAACTCCTCCCTAAATGCAAAGGTTAGAAAAGGGGACTCAGGGAATATTCACTTAATGGTTGCATCCACCTAGATGAAGGCTTAGAGGTGAGGATATGGTTGCTATGAGGGGGTTAGTCCTAGTGAGATAGGATAACAATGTGTTTACCCTCTTGCATGTGATTTTTTGCCATAGACCCATGTAACATAATGTATGTGATTAACCCATGGAAACATAATTAAATGTTATGTGATGATAATTGGTATGAAATGAATGGTAATGGAGGTAGCAATGGCTTTGGCTCTGAAACGATTAATGGCACCTTAAATATTTACTTGGAAAATATCATTCATATTTATTTTTCATGCACTACCTGTTCATACTGGATATTTTGCAGACACTGTTGGTGGTGGCCTACTGAGTTGTACTCACACCCTCCTCAGGCCTCCATTGGGTACCCGAGTAGACTTCATGTTTGCAGGTTAGGAGAAGTGAAAGGGTCCTTGTTAGATAGTTGAGTGGATATGGGTAGCACTTGGTGGAGGATACAGACATGGCGTCAGGACCATTTTCGTGATTTTTTCGATTTTCCTTATCTTGGGATTTTGTTCACTATTGCACTTGTAGTAGGACATGACATGTTTATTGTTGGAAATGTTTGTTTTACATGTTCCTTTTTTGTTGGTTATTGTTTCTCCTATTTGGTTTACTTCTGTTGTAGCTTACTATGATAAAAAGGGGGTATAGTCTCCTCACATGACTCCATAGACCCCTACTGCTAGTCGACAACCTTTGGCATATGGGGAGGAACACTTAAGGTCATGTAATCACCCGGCTCGGAGCACCCTTTTAGTGGATTTTAGGTCGGGGATGTTACAATGTGGTATCATTGGAGGTCTTTCTTCTCCTTCTCTATGGTCTTGTTATTTGGGATTGGTAGCCAATGGTTATGATGTGTCGGGCCTTGGTGATGAGCTCATTCTTGGGAGTTTCTATCCCATGTACGATGGAAAACTCATGTCACCTTGGGTGGGAAATGTTGTTCTTGGTTGTGCGATGTTACAGTTGATGATATTTCACCATTGGGTATGCTCATGTGGTTTGATGTGACTGTTTTATGATATTTGGCTTGTGGCCTTAACAGCACAAGGATTTTCATTTATGTATCATTGTAGGAAGCTAGGGAGGTAGGTTTCATGCATCGTGTTAGGCACACGCACAGGAAGGGTGTGTGAGGCAGGATGTTAGGGTGCATCATTCATTTCATTAAACCAAAAAATAATGAGAATAATGAAATAAGGCAAGTTGTTAAATGATGTTTAATAAAACATAAGGGTTTGAAACAAATTGGATAATGTTTTGTAAAATTTTGTGTGAGTTTGGTGGTAGTGCATGGTTGTTTACCCCATGTGGACCGTGGCCCGTGGTAGGGATGGTCGGGGTGGTAAATTTGAGGTGATAATGTTGTAAAATTACCATAGGAAAATGGGTTGGTGTAGCTATTAAATATCTTTTGATGACATCGTAAATGTTTTATCAAATGCGTGCTAAATCTCTTTCTTGTAAATGTAGATAAATGCCACCACGACATCGGTTACCAGTTGAGAAATGTGAGGATGTTGCTGAGAACACTCCTCTGGTAGGATAGCTCAAAAATGTGCTGATCAATGAAGTTAGAGAAGAATAGTTCCAGGAGAACTTGGCTTGCCTGATATAGATGGTGAATAGGGACCCAGGGCGGGTTCACCGAGTATGTTTAAGCTAACTAGGGTTTTCTAGCTGCACCACCCTCTGAACTTTACGGAGACGGTGGGCCAGAGGCAGCGAAGTTCTAGTTAGAGTCTGTCCAGATGATATTGGATCATATGGAGACCCCTGTTGAAAATTGGGTAAAGCTGACCTTTTATATGTTGCAAGGCCATGATAGGCATTGGTGGGACATTCAGGTTCAAATCGAGCAGGCTAAGGGAATGTCGTGTAAACTTGTTCAGGAACAGTTTCTGAAGCATTTTTTACCCAGAGACTTTGAGGTAGGAGCAGGCTGCATAGTTTAGGTGCCTGACTCAGGGATCACTATCGGTGATGGACTATGCTAGTCCCTTCACTGATTTGTTATGCTTTCTCCCAGTGTTTGCCGGGGATGATGTAGCAGTAGCAAAGTGATTCTAGGATGGGATGAGACATGAGATCAGGTATCATGTAAACATATTCTTCTTGAAGAGGTTCATAGATGTAGTAGATCTGGCACTGATCATAGAAGGAAACCTAAAGGGAGCTTCGGGTGGTGGGATTCTGGTGTCAGTGGGGAAGATGAGTGGTGCAGCTACCGAAGGTCGAAAGTGACGCCATGAGAGCTCACAACATGGTGGAAGTGTGCAAAGTGGCTGGAAGAGAGGGTCATCCTCTCAGAGTGGAAATCATGTGTTCTGTTATCAGTACGGTAGGCCAGGGCATATGTTTGGTAAGTGTCCTCGTCCTCCATTTGAGTGATATTCGTGCAGTAGGATGGGTCATGTGCAGAGGTTCTGCAGGAACCCTCAGCATATGGGTGACCATGATGATGAAAAGTAGGTGCCAGGTATGGGAAGGGGATTAGTTTCCCCATATCAGGCAGGCAGTTGGAGCTCCACGGGTTGAACTGGCAGGGTCGGTGGACGTGGAACTCCAGGGAACGATTGCTCACGCTAGCCGGGTAGTGCAGTGCATGGCGTTTAGGATGGGGCCCAGCGTAGAAGGGCAGGCCAGCTTCAGGCTCTTTAGTTTTCACCTTGTGATGGCGAGGCCGGACCATCAATTGTTTAAGGTATGATCCTTGTAGATTCTACATTTGTTAGTTCATTGTTTGACATAGGTTCCACACACTCTTTTATCTTCGGTCCACTTGTGGAAGCGCTGGGTTTATCTATGGAGAGGGTGTGTGGTGTTATATCATTTGACACTCCATTAGGGGTGCAGGTTGAGGATATCAAGCAATGCAAGGGATGTGCCTTGGAAGTTGGTGGTTATCGGTTTCTATGGGATATGATCGTTATCGAGATGCCATGGTTTGACCTAATATAGGAAAAGAATTGGTTGGTGTTGTACCAGGCGCACATAGACTGTTATCATCACATTGTATCGTTCAGGTCGCTTGAGGTTGACACTTATTTCCACCATGGAAAATTGGATGTTCGAGCAGGGTGTGCGGAGACTTTTTGTCAACAGATGAGTAGACTCACGGCTCGAGTAGCATGTCCCATTCGTGATGATAATTAAAGAGGGGAACATTATATTTTCCCCCCTGTGGTGGATCAGTTTCAAGACGTGATTCCTGAGGATTTCTCATGTTTACCTCCTGAGAGGGATGTTGAGTTCACAATTGAGTTGTTGTCGGGCGCAGAGCCAGTTTCTATTTCACCATACCGAATGGCACTGGAAGAAGTCCAGGAACTGAAGGTTCACCTTGCGGAGTTGGAGCATAAGGGGTTTATCCATCCTAGTACATCTCCCTAGGGATCTCTGGTGCTTTTTTCCAAAGAAGGTCGATGGGTCAATGAGGCTGTGTGTTGACTATTGAATTTTGAATCAGATGACAGTGAAGAATAAGTACCCTCTTCCTATAATTGATGACATGTTTGATCAGTTGAGGGGTGAATCGGTCTTTTCAAAGATTGATCTAAGGTCTGGTTATCACCAGTTGAGGGTGAGGTCTTCTAACATACTGTGGACAACTTTATGGAGTCGGTACAGGTTTTAGAGTTTTTGGTAATGCCTTTCGACATGACCAATGCACCGATGGTGTTTATGGCTTTGATGAACCGAATCTTTCGTCCCTATCTAGATCGGTTTCTAGTTGTCTTTGATGACGATATCTATGTGTAATAGAAAATGCACGACAATAATTCCCAACATCTTGACATCGTCTTGGGTATGCTAAAAGAGCACCTGCTATACACCAAGATATCGAAGTGTCAATTCTAGATAGGTCAGGTACATTTTATAGGTCACATCATCTCGATGGAAGGTGTGTCAGTGGATCCATAGAAAGTGAAGGAAGATGTATCTTGGGAGTAGCCTAAGAGTGTTTCTGGCATCCGGAGTTTTCTAAGACTGGTCGGGTATTACCGAAGGATCATTCAGGATTTCTCTCTCTTGGAAGCACCACTATCAGTCTTGACCATGAAAGGAATCAGGTTCGAGTGGTCTAAGTCTTGTGAGAATTCCTTCCAAGTGTTGATGGATCAGTTGATGACCACACCTATCTTGATCATACCTGGGCCGTGTAAGAAGTACATCATATTTTGTGATGCGTCTGAAATCAGACATGGGGCTGTGTTGATGCAGGATGAGCGGGTTGTGGATTATGGGTCATCGTAGTTGAGACCCCATGAGCGGAACTATCCCACTCATGATCTTGAGATGGATATAATAGTGTATGACTTGAAGTGCTAGAGGCACTATCTGTTGGTAGAATGGTTCACAGTGTTCACTGACTATAAGAGTTTAAAGTACATCTTCTCATAGGGGGATCTGAATCTCCAGAATCGTAGATGGATTGAATATCTCCAGTCTTTTAAATTTGTGTTTGTGCACACTCTGGTAAAGGGAAATAGTGTTCCTGATGCTCTGAGTAGGAATGTTCAAAATTAGGTGGTCCTGGAGTCCATCATCTAGTGGAAGGTGATGTCTTTGTTTGCAGAGATGCACCTGGTGGTGCAAGAGGAGAATGTTCAGGTCACTCTTGCTTCCTTAACGATGGAGTCAAAGCTTTTGAGTCAAGTTAAGGACGGTCAGCTTGATGATACTGAGTGTTTGATCATGAAGGAAAATCTTAAAGGTTGGGAGCTACCTTCTGGTTTGACCGTCAGTGTGTATGGTGTTGTTCGTTTTCTTGATCGTGTGGTTATGCCAATGTGTGTGTGGGAAGAGTTGATGCGTGAGTTCCATGCATCTAAGTGGTCATCACATCCTAGTTTGACCAATATGTACCATGATATCTGAAGGTAGTTTTAGTGGCCTAGAATGAAGAAGGAAGTTGCGGGCTTTGTGACGCAGTGCCTTACCTGTCAGTAGGTGAAGGTTGAGCATCAACGCCCAGGCGGGTTGTTGCATCCATTTCCCATTCTAGAATGGAAGTGGGATGATGTAACAATGAACATTGTCTTGGGTCTTCCAAGGACGCCGTGGAAGAATGATGCAATCTGGGTGGCTGTGGACCGGTTAACGAAAGTGACTCATTTCTTACAGATTCAGGAGACCTTTACAATCGACTAGTTGGGTGTGCTGTATGTTCGAGAAATAGTGCGGTTACATGGTGTTCCACGAACCATAGTTTCGGATCGAGAAATGAATTTCACATCGCATTTATGACAAGGTTTGTAGAAGGTGCTTGGTACGCAAGTGTTTTTGAGTACGGATTTCCACCCGAAGACAGACGGGCAGTCAGAGAATACGATCCATGTGATGGAAGACATGTTAAGAGATTTTTTCATGGACATTGGTGGTTCTTGGGAGAGGAACCTATCGTTAGTTGAGTTTTCCTACAACAACAGTTTTCAGGCTATGATTCAGATGGCATCGTTTGAGTCACTCTATGGGAGGCCATGTATATCTCTGTAGTGTTGGCTAGAGGCTGATGAATCTGAGTTATTGGGGCCAAGAATCATGCAGGAGACTTCAGAGAGAGTTATGTTGATCTGGAAGCAGATGGCTGTGGGTCAGAGTAGACATATGTCTTATGCAGATTGGAAGCATAGACCTCTTGAGTTTGGGTTGCGTGATAATGTGTTCCTTCAGGTGTCGCCATGTTTGGGTCACCGTCGGATACGAAAGCAGGGTAAGTTGGTGCCCAGGTATGTGTGACCTTTTGAGATTGTGGAGAGGATCGGACAAGTGGATTACTGATTGACTCATCCACAACGGTATAGAGGGATGCATGATGTGTTTCATGTGTCGCAGCTTCTACGGTATCACCTAGACCCATCTCACATGGTTGATGTTGAGGATGAGGAGCTTGAGGATGAAGCTTCCATTGAGGAGCATCTGGTTCGTGTGGAGGATCATAGTTAAAATGTCATTCGATGCAAGGTTGTGTCATTAGTGTGAGTACTATGGCATCCTAGGATGGTTCACGAAAAATCATGGGAGTGAGAATCGGATATGCATGCTCAGTTTCCCGAACTCTTCTCTTTGTTGAATCAATGAGGCTTGGAAACTAGGCTCGAGGATGAGCCGTTATAAGGTGGGGAGGTTGTAAGATCCCAATTTTTTGGGAAGGAATGTTTTCATTATTTCTTGGTTGAATCCATCGTTTCGGGCTTCGAGGGATGTTTCTTGAAGGTATGAGAGGCCTTGGGGGTGTTCTGGGGGATTGAGGCATGAAAGAAAATAAAACTGGGCAAGACAAGCCAAGGCGAACGACCTACGCACGGGCAGGGAAAACCATGAAGCCAGCACAGAAAAACCATTGGACCATCTTCCTGCGACCAGTTGCATGCACACAGTTTGCGCATGGTTTGTCAAACCCTGCAGCTAAACCATGTGGCCTCTTAATTTTGGAAAAATTACAAGTTTTCCACTTGGGGCTTTTAAACCATAACTTGATATTTTCCTCCATTCATCCCCTCTCAACCCTAGTGACAAACTTGGCTGACCCAAGCTTCCCAAGGGTGGTTCTCCTTCGATTATTGGCTATTTAGAGCGCCTTTGGTTGCAGATCGAAGCATCGGTTATGGCTAATCCCATCCTTGGTTATATTTTTGGTTTAGGGCTTGAATCATCTCTCCCGTTTGTTCAAAATCTCTAAAACCCTATCTTAGGGGTCAGTTTAAGGTTGAAGCTCCAAATGTTGGTCGGATCGAGGTCTATGGACTCTATTGAGAGTGTGTTAACCCGCGGTTTCGAGGTAGGTGGTCTAGAAGTGATATCCCATAGATATTTGGGTATTCGTACATGTTTAGTTGTGTTCTTGTTTCCACTTTGTTTTTTTAATAACCATGGAAAATTTGGTAATAATGGTGTTTAAAATGGAAAATGGGAACACTCATGATCCCCGTGGGATGTGTTGGGAATGACTTGACCTAATTGGGGCCACCTATGGGGTCTGCTTGCTTTTCCCGAACATAGGGATTGATATTAAACCAGTGTCCTTGTTGTAATAAATTGTAGATCCCTAGATAAAGATGTTGGCATGAAGGTTTGATTCATGGAAATGATGAACAAGTTAAATGGGCTAATGTGTAAACCGATTAAAGACCATGACATGAGAGGTTATGGGTCTAGCGTTGAATGCTTTGTGAGGTAGGCATAACACATGGGAATCATGTGAATAGTTAAATGATGTGAAATAATAATGTGTTAATGGGTTATGGCATGATGTGGATTCCTATGTGGGTTGTTGTGAATAGTGTCTGCCGAAGGGAAATGGTTTGGATGGTTGATGGTTGATTATATATAATCATGTGCACATGGCTTGGTTGTGCGGGGTATGACTTGAGGATATACGCCCATGGGTTGTGCTAAGACTGAGGTTCTAAACTCCACACTAAATGTGCGGGTTAGGAAATGGTACTGAGGGTCTATTCTCCTAATGGTTGCATCCACCCGGACTGAGGCTTTGAGGTGATGATATGGTTTCTATGAGGGGGTTAGTCCTATTGAGATAGGATAACAATTTGTTTTCCATCTTTCAAGTTATTGTTGGCCTTAGACCCATGTAACGTTATTCATTTGATTAAACCATGTAAACGTAATTAAATGGTAATTGATGATAATTGGTATGAAATGAATGGTAATGGAGGTGGAAATGGCTTTGTCTCTGAACCCGTTAATAGCACCAAAAATATTTACTTGGTAATTAAAATTCATATTTCTTTTTCTTGCACTACCTGTTCATACTGCTTATTTTTTAGACACCGTTGGTGGTGGCCTACTGAGTTGTACTCACACCCTGCTCGGGCTGCCATTGGGCACCCGAGCAGACATAATGTCTGCAGGTCAGGAGAAGGGCAATGGTCATTCCTAGATAGTTGATTGGAAATGGGTAGCACTTGGTGGAGGATCCAGACATGGAGGCCGGACCATTTTGGAGATTTTGTCCGTTGTCCTTATCTTCGGCTTTTGTTCACCTTTGCACTTGTAGTATGACATGACATATTTATTATTGGAAATGGTTTTTATACATGTTCCTTGTATGTTGGTAATTTTTTCCTCTATTTCGTTTACTTTTGTTGTGGATTATTTGATTAAATGTGGGTATAGTCTCCCCACATGACTCCATAGACCCCCGGTACTAGTAGGCATCCTTTGGCATACAGAGAGGTGTACATAAGGCCATCTAACCACCGGGCTTGAAGCACCGGTTTAGTGGCTTCTGTGTAAGGGAAATTACACTCATAACACATAACAATATCTACACATTGAAAATATTGGTGTCCTATTTTTTCAGTAGAACTGACTCCTCTTCTACCACATTGTCTAAACACGTCCCCCATGTCATACGCCATGACTACCCCATGCTCACCTTCCATTGTCCAGGCGTCGGTGAATAGCAAGAAAGAGGTGTATCCCTATAATAGGAAGTTATTGCATTCAAAACTGTGCAAACACAAAATCCAAGAACAAAACAAGAAGCATCCACAAAGTAAACTGATGTAGTAAAAAGTGTACGGATAGTAAAGGGGGAAAGAGTACAAGACCAACTAAAAAGTTCATATAGAACGAAAAATATAAAACAGCTCATGGATCATCCACCAAGCATCTTACCTGAAGATTAAGTAAATATCATCCCCACAGCACTCCACGAAAGCATTTATCCTCTGTGTACTGTTTGGTCCGGGCTCCCTTAAGTGTCATCCCAGTAGCTCATCATCGGCACAAGACACAACATGGTGCGGGAGAATCCCGTGAAGGGTTGAGTATAACAACACTCAGTAGGGACCATGATGCATCCAATGGTCTCCTAGAGTTCTGCCATGGAAATAACACAAAGCAATACCACAATCGCAAAGTACATAGAATTCATCAACTCTGCTTAGTTATATTCCCATTCATATACCTAAGTTATCAAAATATACACGTCCCTTACATGAGGAAACAGAAGGCCCCAACATTAATCCATTTTCACATGAGATCCATAAGTGAATTATACGACAAACGTAACACCACGAAGGTAACACCACAAAGGTTAAAGTATAACAATGGTAACATGAAAAAGTTAACAACATGAATGTAAAAGTACCACAAGGGTAACACCACAAATGTAACACCACAAATGTAATGTAAAAAAAAGGTAACACAACGATCGAAAAACCACTAAGGGAAAAGTACCAGAATGATAAAACCATGAAGGTATCACCACAAAGGTTATGTACCATAAATGTAAATCCACTAAGGTAAAATTACCACAATGATAAGGACTCAACTCTCACCAGGTATATAACATTAGTATATAAGTACAAACGATTAGTCATAAATCTAGATCATATTATTCAGCTGAGAGGCCCTTCCGGTAACCCACACAGGGTGGGTTTGCGCTGACCTACAAAGGATCTTTGAGTGCTACACCACAGAGGATCTGACCCACATAGGATCGGTATGTGCTGACCCACGCAGGATCGTTGAGTGCTGACCCACACAGGATTGGAATGTGCTGACCCACATAGCATCGTTGTGTATTGACCAACACATGATTGATAGGTACTGACCCACACAAGATCAGTTTTCATTCTTCATATCCTAGCTATCCACGTGATTCCCCCACTAAGAATGCATGGTTTCAAGAGGATCTCTACCTCAAGTTATTGGAAAAACCTCACACATCAAGAAGTTCCATGAAGAAGTATCCCAAAGTTATTCCTTGTTGTAAGGGTTCTGACACAACTGATAGTGCATCGATCAGACACTCGGTCTATCAGATATGGGATCTTTTGTAAAAAGGGCCTGGTTTGATTCATTTCTTATCCAACCCAGGTCACACATCAAACTCTGAAAAAACACACATAGAGTATCTCAAAAGGGGTTGCTTGTCACTAGAATCCTTATTCGATATACGACACATAAATCAGATGCCCGGTCTGTTAGATACATCCTTTTCTGTGAAACGGGGGAGGGGGATTGCACCTCGGTCCGGCCTGACATAGTCGGACCCGCCAGAATATGCCAAAGGGACCACTTCCCAAAATGGGTCCCAACGCCACTGATGGCGTGTCACCCAAACACTGGTTTCTACATTTACACATGTTTCTTTATTAGGGTATCGATTGGGTCTTGGCCAGGTCTGACTCTGTCAGACCGGCCATACGCAATGGGTCCCAAGGTCTACCTGACCCCGCAGGGTCTGGCCCATTAAGCGTTGGCCTAGTTCACTAGGTATGGCCTTTCGGGGTTAGCCCGATTCCATTTGTTGGTCCATGTTGTGGTTGGCCTGTCCTGCCAGGTGGGGCTCTGCCGACTCGCGCTGGCCCACTGGGTCGTGGGTCGTGCCCGACCAACTGGGCATGTCAGACAAGTTGTGTCGCGAGTCCGTCATGCCTTGGCTCAGCCCGCCAGATGGTGGACCACCTCCTTCACTTGTCATGTGGTTTCAGGGCCATTTCGCCCAATCAGTGGGTCGCTTCCCTAATACATTCATCAGTCTCCCTTTCAACCAACTGAGATCCTACAACATGGCATAGAGCAGGCCGTGCAAGACCCTCCTACAGCGGCTAGCTGGTTGTGGCCTCTTTCGCCAGCAGTGCCTATTGGTTCTGCACTTTCCCCATGAGGCTGGCTCAGGCCAGCCGCTCTTGCCTGTCATGGCACTCCATCGTGAACCTCGTTCCACTACCCGCGGCCAGATTCCAGGGGTCTCCTCCAGCCACCGTCGTCCACTACTGACATAGTGCACTAACGGTTTCTTCCATGGGTCACCAGACGTGCTCTGGTGTCCATTCATGGCGTTGTCTGTGCCTATGGTTCTTCTGCACTGCTGGTGACATATCATGACCCTCTATTTCATGTTTCCATCATTTTGGAAATTTTTTCCTTAAAGATAACATCAATAACAAAGTGGAGGAGGGTTCGGGCCTTGTTCATTTGGAATGTTCCCTCAGTGTTAAGGTGATAGAAAGAGGTATTGGATTTAATTCACTAAAGAAAACATCTAAATAAACCCCCTAAGTAATGATAATGGGGGAATGTTTGTGTTTGAGAAAGAGTGGGTGTTCTTCATTCGGTGGCGCTCGTCACCACCTGCTAGAACCGGTTTCGTCTTCTAAGTGGTTGGTGTCACGTTACTTTTCTAGCGCATTGTCTCTTGGTGAAGTCATGCCAATACTCTTCTTCATGATCCATATAAATTGGAGAGGGGGAGAGTGAGTAACCCACATAAAATTAACAGTCACCAATTAATTACTGAACCTTCATAATATTAGCTATGCAATTACAAAGAATTGAGGAGTCAAACCATTTAAATTCATGGCAGGTCGTCGGTCCCGCCATAGCCCCTTGTCCATTGGAGGAAAAGGAAGAACGGAAATAAAATAACATTGTTATTTTATTATTCTTTTAAATGTCCTAAATCTATATTCTTATCCCGACCTTCTGCGGTCGATTTGATGCATCCCTTAAGTGAATCGGAGCACATGGAATTCAACGATTCCCTGGATTTTTAATCTGAGCATCGGATAAAATGTTAAAAAATTCTGCTCACATGTTTATAGAATGTACCTTAAAAATGTTCAATATATTATTAACATTCATCCTCAACCCACGCCAGTCATGGTTAGGCTTTTCCTAAGTGCAACACGCCCCAATGAACTCAACAGTACTGTTACATTCTCAATCTGAGTTACGGTTTAGAAGTTATGGATTTTAGCAATAAACTAAATGTTATATAATTATATTATTTTTGAAAAGAAACTAACATCCATAGTTAGAACGTGTCGGCCAATGTTAGTATCTTCCTAAAGAAATACTAGGCTCATGAGCTCAGTGATGGTCTCATAATTTTAATCCTAGTCATTTTTCATGACATATAATCATTTGAAAAATAAAATAACATTATTTAATTATTATATTTACTGTTATTCCATTGTGGGTTTTCTCACGAGAGGCCTGCATCGAATGAACATAAGTTACGCCTATGGTAAATATGATCTCTTGAATGCAATAGTGACCTCAGATGTTTGATCTTGGCACCCATTTAAGAGTGATTCCATTTTTTAGGAAAAATTCTCAAGGTCTCTAATTAAAGCTTAACAAAAATTTCAACGGATCATTCTGAGCACTCCATTCCTCGGAATCATGTGTCATCAGATTTAACACCCTCAAAATAATCCCAAATAATGTAAAAAATAAGGAATTTCTGGGACTTTATAGTGTGTTTTCCTATCTATCCCATAAAACTTCCCAGATGAAGGGGAATGTTTTATTTCACATTGGTATTCAATTTGAACAAGGTTTTTTTGAAAGGTTATATATCTGAATTTTTTTCAGGTATTTGGTTCTAAATATCCCGTACTATAGTGATCTTGGTCATTCCATTTCAATTTTCATAATTTCTATTGGGTGGTCATATGTCAATGATTATGAGGTAGGTGTTCTATATTTCCAATCACACAGTATTTGTTTTAGTTATTTGTATGTAATGGGAACATAGAATTTCCAAATTTGGAAATTTATTATCTAATTGGATTACTTAATTGGTTAATTAAATAAAATAATCATTGAATTGGTGGAATGAATTGATTATTAAAATGGTTGAAATATTATATATTCATTTGGTGAATAATGGGATGTTGAATTGATTGGTTATTGGGAATTGGGGGATGGTTGGATTAAACTGAATTGTTTAATGGTTTATATAATTAAATGATGAATATTTGTTGAATGTTAAATTTTTCATATTCATCCATGTGATGAATGTGAAGAACCATGATTTAATTTATAATTTAAATGGAAAACATTGATAATAATATTTTATATAACGTTTTATTATGATGAAGCATGATGTATTGGAAATAATGATATATTTGATGAGGGGATATATGTGATAAACATGTTTGGGATGAGGAATGATGGTTCCAAAGACCATATGTGATAACTACGAGTGATGAAAATAGACTGGTGATTCAAAATCCCCAATGGTATAATAATGAGTTACGGGACAATGACTGATGCTTCAAATACAAATGTTGTTAAAATCAAAGCGTTATATACTAAAAAAAGAAGGCATTGGACTATGGTTCCAAGTAGCTGTGTTATAAAATTGAATTAAATTGATAATGTAAGCCCATTTTTTAATGAATTATCGCTTCATATGATATTTGGTTCTGATGTATTAATGGTTCAAGTTTCATCATGAAACCATAATGTTATTTTGGTAAATTATATAACAATGAAATTTCAGAACTATTTTGTATATTTTACTTTGTTCATTAGACAGCTATGCACACTATTATATGATGGATATAATATACATGCCATTGGTGGTGGGAAAATGAGATATACTCATACCAGAATTGGGATGCTTGATTTGTACCCGAAGATAATTCTTGTTTTCATGATAGGATAAGGGACAGATCCATATGTTAGATGAATGTGTTACGATAGAGCATGGATAAGGGAACCATACACGATGAAACTTCCCACATGTTGTATTTTCTGTGTATCATTAATTTTGGTTCTTGATATTGAAACATTACACATTTATGGAATGAAATATCCAATATTCTGTTTTGAATATTCTATTCATGTTTTGGTCATCATGTAATAATGGTATTATTGTAGTTATGGTTATTATAATTGATTTATTGTTTATTTATTTCAATTTTTGTTCATATTTAATAAAGAATTTATAGTCTCACAAAATTATATATGTGTCCCTTACTATGATTCATTAGGATCTGGTGTGTGGGGATGCATGATTGGGATCAAATAGTGAACCTGCTCAGGGTAGTGGTATGTTAAAGCCTATTCAAGAGATTACACAAAATATATAGGATTGAAAAACAAATCTCTTACCACATTGGTAAGATTATAATCATGAACCCCATAAAAGATTGAAATCAAATGAATCATGAAATATAATATAAAGTAGGAAATTCATTATATAAATTATCAATGGGGATGTACATACACCTCATAAAATAACATTAGTTAGTATAATAACATATTCCCCAATGAATGTAATTTTAGATGAAAAATCCTTAATTCTATGGTAATATCATAATCCAAAAATATAGTAAGGTTTAACATTACATGGAGTTGTAAAGAACCAAATTCAATGAAAAATAATTACAAAATTCATTCATTTGTATTATATAAAAAAATACAATAAAATTTGATCACTATGATCTGTGTTTTACTGAAATAAAAGTGACATGAGAAATCCTCGAACCTCATGGCTCACCTTCCATCATTAGTATTCAAATATCCTATATAATACAGACAATCACACACATATATATGATTCATATATTACAGAAAATATTCATATAAATAATACAATACATGATTTACTAGTAACATTTTTTCAACAATTTATTAACAATTCTTTATTAAAATTAGTAAATTTAGTGATAACTATTTAATTTTTATATATTTTTTTGTTTGGAATTCCTTATCCTTTTACTTTGGTCTTTATTACATCATCACAAAATATTTAATCATTTCATGAGTTTCCAGATTAATAATTATATAATATTACAAATATATGTATTTGTATCAAGAATTGATGAAATATAAATTAAAAAAGTTTATGGATACGGTTGAGGGATTCCATACAAAGGAAAAAAATCATTACCATGGTCAATAGTGATAATGAAAAATTATTCAAAGCCTATAATATTACATTATTAATTTTTAATCTAGACATTTAATCAATTTTAAATATCTTATTTTTATAATGAATATAAATTCATTTTAATATATGTTTAGAGAATTATATGATTGTAGTTTTTAGAAAAATCTGTTTTTACCCCAAAAATGTACCTATATCAAAATACAGTATAAAGATTATTCGAATGTAATTAAATATAATATTTACAATGAAGATAGTGAAACATTAATTTATGATCAAATTTATATCATAATGGTTCATTTCAAGGATATAATCTATAGTTGTAAACAATATGAAAACATTCCCTATTCACTATAATATTAAACATTTCACAAAAATATCAAAATTTATCCCATAGATAATTTTGATATGATAATTTTCTAAATATTATAATCTGAATATAGTAAATATTTTGAAATTTTTCGGGTTAATTATAGTTTCTTTGAGAAAAATTGACATAAATTTTCATTAATGAAAAAAAGTTTTTGAATACTAAAATGATATTTCTGAATGTTCGGTACTAATTTAATATTCCTCAAAAAAGATATTTTCATTATGTATAAAATTTAAATATATATTTCATAACAATGTTGACCCTAATCCTACCCATCAATTTAACAATATGAAATAATATATTGTTGTTAGTTTTATGCATGATTTTTCATTGGAAGCATGTTATCCAATATTTAATAATTAATTTGTGGGGGATATATTTGATGATTTGTTTTATTATTACATTATACCCCCTTAAATAAATTTTTCCATTTTAAAATTTTATATTGGTAACAAAATATTCCAAATTAATGACACCTTTTTTTAAATATAACATCATTTGATCTGGTAATAAAGCATCCTTTGAAAAAGGGAGAAGTTATAAACATAATGGTTACCAAAAATAAAAAATAATTGGGTTCCCAAATAAGTAGAAAATCGTATGCATGTTAAAATATAGGCAATAATGACAAAACAAATTACATGGAAAATATAGAGTGATATATGACATGACATTGTTAAAGTTAATTATAAATAATAATAAATTGCAATGGGGATAAAAGACCATAATTTCATTATTAATTAATGTGAAATGATAAAAATTATATTTTATGGTTTTTTTCATATAGAAAAATAATTATTTTACAATCAATATAGAATATACATGAGAATATACATAATTTTTATTCATTTCATAATAAATATCCATTAATTTGGATATTATATGATATATTTTAACTTATATATCTTCTCTCACTCCATGAAATGAATATTCAGGATGATTTTTTCATACCTCACACAAAAAAAGTATCTTTTAACAGTTCATATAAACTATAATTCATTCATTAAACCTATATATATTCAGAAAAAAATCTGTAGAACATGTTCTAAAATATTGATAAATACAATATATTATTCTATAGTACCACAATAGTAAAATTCAATGATTATCATATTCCATTCAATAAATATATGATCATAATAATCATTCAAAACTTTTGATACTGAATTTAAAACCATAATGGTGGAATATTTGATAATGTATTTTTTTGTCAAATATAAAATTTAGCATTTATTCCTAGAATATAAGATGTATCTTATAATTTCACATAAAAAATATGTAAATACCATCATTATAGATTATCCTATAAATGTAAACCCTTTCCATTAATCACTACAACCCTCAATGATATAAGAACCCAGTTCTTCTATTGAGTGGTGGATCATTCCATTTTAGTTTATACATAAGAAAATTAGGGAAAAGTGGTCATGGGGATGGCTACATGCCTTTGGCACGATGTGAATGGGATATACATTTCGTGTACTTATAGGTAAATTCTATGTATGGAGGGCTACATTCCATGTAGCCCCAGTACAAAACCATGTAATCGTAGGGAAATAATTTCTATGGAGAAATCATGTAGTCTCAAATACATTCCCTGCAATTTTTTTAATTGATTAAATCTTGTTGTATTGTTTTTTTTGTATAAATTCACATAATTCACACATTTATTCGAAGAACGACATGCCTAGACAATCTGAGGATTGGGTGGCCTCTCGTTTAATAATCAGATCAATGATTTGAACACTGTCAGATGTGTTGGATTCCCCTCAAGAAGCATGTGATTCATCTTGATCCTTTCTTCCTGATTTCCACTCTCAGTCTAGTTATTTACTGTCGAGAATTTATAACCGTTTTGTTGATATACTCCATTGTAGGTCAAATTAGATATTGATGTGGGACAAGGAGAGTCATACTATCATGAAGTACGTGGGATTGTGCCATTCACTCAATGTTGAGTTGATTATATGTGATGTAATACAATTATTCCATGTTTAAAGAGTATCTTTGAAAATAAATTTACCCTTTTTGTTTCATAATTATGATTAGCTCAGTATTTAAATTAATTTATGCATGTTTGGGATTATTGTTATGATTAAGGGCCACCCCAAGGGTGTGATTCCCTCAAATGACCATTTGTGTCCATTTGTTAGAGGCTTCCTATATGTAATTCCATGATTTCCATTACCCAGTTGTTACGTATGAATTACCATTATTATGGATATGAAATTTTGATAAATTTTGATTGATTTGATTAAGGGTTTGGGATTAGGGTCTTACCAATTTCCCCATGATATGTCAACTATCGTTTAAGACTTGAGATTGATTAATTCACATGTTTCTAGATATATATAATTCCCATGTGATTTGTTTTTAAGTTAAACCTGTAACATTATTAATTACATGTGTTTTTTTAAGTTGAAATGATGATATACAGGTCTCGATCCTATTGACAGCAATGCCTTTGGGTAAGGATACATTATTCATGCTGGTGAAAATTTATTATGCCTCTAGGAGTAGATTTTTTATACCAGTTGGAGAGGATTGGTTATACATTTGAGTTGTATTTTTCTATGTCTATGAGAAAGATGATGAATTTAATATTGAATTGGAATGAGTTATGATGTATCTTCTAAGAAAAAGCACATGCATCGATTGAGTATTCCCTTTATATTTTTAAATATCCATCTATTGTATCTATTGAGATTCCATTATATGATGGTTTTTTGGGCTTAGGATGGATCTTGAGAATTTTATAATTCAATACAATTGAATGGTTTAACTGATCATTATGAATGAAAATGAAAAACAAGGATTGTTTGATTTTTTATCTTCTATTTACCTTCTAGTTTACTGATTTTCCTCATTATACACTAATTATTTCAAATACTCACTGATAGACCGTCGCATATCTTGGGTGGTTTCCAACATGGATTTGTTTATCACACCTTGTTTGGGTCATGGTTTTGGTCACATATAGATTATATCATTTCATGTGATGAAAAGTGAAGGAACCATTCTATATGTACATGAGATGTTTTTTAGGAGGCAGAGAGCATGTGACTGAGCTGATGCTTGCGATGCTGATTAGTTTCCATTGTTTCCTTTTTTGATTTTGAATATATATTGTTTATTTATGAATTGTACCTATTGTTACTGTATTCTTAGAATATAGTATGATACATCATCTTTTTTATGAAATTATTCTTGGATATATTTCTTATCAGTCCTTCCTTTTTATTTCAGATGTATGTGATTTATAACAACCACTATTGTATTGTTATTTATTCTCCTGTTTTACACTCTAATGTTGGGGGCATATTTTCCCCACTATCCATCCTAGGACCTCATTTCTAGTTGGTAACCATTAAATTTTGGGGAAATATGCTTGAGGCTATGTGGCGAACCGGGTATAAGGTACCGGTTGAGTGGCATCATGATCTGGGTGTTTAAAATGTGGTATCATAGGAGAATTATTTTCAGTTTTGCCATACTATTTGGCATCATTAGATAGGGATAACATGGAAATGGATTTTTCTAATTAGATGTTTTTGGTAGTAGCTACCCTATGTACATGGAAAAACAAATTACCTCTAATTTAATTATGATTTTTCTAATTTGATCTATTATATAGTCGATTTTATTTCACCATTGGATGAATCACTTTTTTGTGCTATTATTAATGATATCACTATGGTTCTATTTTGTTGAAACCCGATGTGATGAGGCTATTCCATCTCATGCATCATATATGAACTGGTTTGAAAACACATACCATGCATTTTTATTGTGCCATTTATAAACCATTACAGATTTCCGGTTGTTATGATATATTTTACACTAGATAAGCATACTATTACGATTGATACCTAGATAGATATGCCATATACTATGATAGGTGTATTAGTATGTGCTATGGTTGAATTGGTTGTATTCCATATATTGGTCCCTGAGGAGTATGGGCCCTCTTGGATTAGAATTTGGTGGATCACATCTCATCCATGAGATATAAATTGTGTTGTCATGTGATAATATAGATTTTGGGATTTGAATTGCTAGGATTATGGGCCCCCGGGTATATAAATTTTCACACCATTGATTTATTTTTCAAAAACAGGACTTCCAAGGAATTTTCTAAGTCTTAATGTTGGAAAACCATGATAACACAGTGTGTAGTCCTATAAACACACTCCATGTGTTTTTCTATTGAGTATGAAAACAACCTTTTCAAGTACACACCGTCCACTCTGATTAAATGTCATGTGGTGTATGACTGGGTCACAAGCCATGTGAGAGAAAACAGAGTTTGTTATGTTTCGATCAGAACATGTTGTGTACCTTATGTACACCCTATGTATTTTTACGTAGGTAGACCTGTGTGGCACTGGCCATGTAAAAGTACATCTCTTGGTGGGCTGACTATGGTTCACGATGAGTGTAGTCACGACGTGCCATATACCTAGGATGTTAACCTGACCATGAATGTTTTAGTTTCACATCCATGAGAGAGATTAAGTGTACACACCATGTACAGTTCATACATGTTGTGTACCTAGGATGTTTTCATGCCCAAGATGGTAGGATTACACGATCATGTGAGGTATTAAATGAACGTGTCATATATGGTTAGTACACGCTGTGTACTGATATTTTGTGAACATTAGAACATTTTTTTCTCCTATTTAGTTAATGAACTCAAGAACTTCATACCTTGATAAATTAAATTATAATGAGTTGTGGTGCTGAACATTATAGATAATTTCCACCGCAATGACCTCAAGTAGTATTCCAAAAGTGTAACAATGATCATACCCAGAAAGTTGTAGGTCATGGGATACCATAGGATTCTCTATTCATGACAATTTTAGCCTAGTGGGGTTACTAGATGAATGTGTTGATGCATAGTTTTGTGAATCATTTATATGTTTTATACATTCGTTATAGGGAGTACCTCCTCCAACCACATCTATGGTTGAATTGACGTGAGTATTATAGCTGCAGCATCTGTCGTTGTTTTTATGGGTTGGTAGACTACATATTGTACATTCATGACTAGAGTTCATGCATATGTTCCTTGAGCATCTGGAGATGCCTTCTGAGAGGATGGTCAAGCTCGTTACTTATATGTAGTGTAATTTGGACCCTAGGTGGTGGGGTTTTATCACTCATAAATAGTGTTATCGGGAAATTGAATGGAGAGATTTTTATGTTGTATTCTTTGACTACTATTTTCCTGAGAAGATGAGGGACAATATAGATTGGGGGTGCATTATTCTAGATACAGGCTCTATGTTATTTATGGACGAATCTGTATGTTTCTATGAGCATTAATAATTCAAACCAATTATGACGGGTGACGTGTCATCGAGAGTTAGGCGATTAGAGGATGGTCTCAGGTACGACATCATATCGGAGGTGAAATTTTTTAGGATGCCTTATATATTTTCCCTCATGAATCTGGACCCGATTACCGTTCACAATCTTCTAGAAGCTTGAGTGGAGAACCAAGGTGGTTAGGCATCGGTATTGTCTTAACCAGGAGAAAGATTCATTTTGTGGAGATTACTCATCATTATATGAGCTGTCAAAAGGTTTATTCTGGTAGTAAGGCGAGGTGTTATCAGTGTGGCAGAGCTAGGCATATGATATTATAGTGTCTGATGAACCCAATCAAGTGATGATATTATGGAAGGATGGACCTTCTATAATGCTTATAGAGGTCATCCCCACCCGCATCTAATGAGAGAGGATCCATACCAACTCCACATTCATTAGTAGGGTCATTAGCTTCTCACCAATTATGAAATAGGAATATTTCTGGCCATTCAGGTAGACTTGGTGGTTGTTGTCATGGTAGTCAGATCCCATAATCAAAGTGACAAATGGATGGGTTAGCTCACACGGTGTAGGTCAGACTTATGGAGTGCAATAGACCCCCCAAGGGAAGGATCCAGAAACATCTACTATTATATGTACAACTGTAATCACCATAATTTTATCCTCTATAGTCTTTGATAGAGGGGTTTCACATAGTTTTATATATATTCCCATTTTTTAGATCGTTGGGCTCTATGATTTCTCTTCTGATGATGTCATGACACTATACACTATACTAGGGATTAGGACATTTTGTGTGAATTTTTGTAAGAGTGGCCTCTTGAAGTTTCTGGGTGTCACTTCATTTGGGATGTCTTTGTCTTAAAGATGACATTTTATGATTTAATACTCGAAGTGGATTGGAAAATCTCCTTTCAATCCTTTGTTTATGCCTATTACCATACAATAAGTTTACATAACCATAAGGTGGATTGTTTTTATACAAGGGATAAGGTGTTGTCTAGACAATATTAGTAGGACCCGATTAAAGTGGGTTGAGTGGGATGATAGCACATATTTCTAGCTTATATCAAGATGACTATGAAACATGTCAAATAGATTTCCCTCATGTGGTAGATCATTTCATGGTTGTTTTACTAGATAAATATTTTGGGTTACCTCTGATGTGAGGTGGAGTTCACAGTCGAGATAGTTTTAGGATCTGCACCAGTATCCATTCATCCTTACAGGATGGATATGACAAACATACATGAGCTCAAGAGTTAGGTATATGATTTACAAGAATAGGGGTTTATCGAACAAAGTATTTCCTCATGGGGTTCTCCTATCCTTTTTTCATGAAAGGTGGATAGTACCCTCTGGATTTCCTTTATTATCTGATACTTCACTATTAAGTTGTAAATAATCAGTATTCACTCCCATTAATAGATGATATGTTCAATCAGCTTCAAGAAGCTCGGGTTTTCTCTATGATTGATCTAATATCTGGTTATTATCAAGTGCACGTTAGATAATCATACATACCTTAAACATCTTTGCGATGTAGATATGGTCTTTACAAGTTTGTGGTTTTTTCGTAGGGTCTCACTAATGCTGAAATGGTCTTTATGGAACTTCTTAACTGAGTGTTCCAACCCTATATTTATTTTATCACTGTGGTTTTCATGGATTATATCTTGTTTTATAAACATGATTGATATAACAATGGAAAAATTCTGGTTATTGTTTTTAGTACACAGGAAGAGCATTAGATATATGTTATGCTCTCAATGTTCCACTGTTTGATGGATTGAAATCACTTCCAAGGTCGTGTCATCTCGAATGTAGGACTATCAGTCAACCGAGAGATTGTTAGAGCATTAGATACCAGGGAGCAGCTCAAGAACATATTTGAGGGGAATATGTATCTAGGGATAGTTGTTTACTAAAGGAATTTATTATAGGGCATTTCATGTATAGTAGTGATGATGATAGTCTTGAAAAAAATGGTGTAATGTACATATGGTTAGATTTTAGCGAGACAACATTTCAGTTTCTGAATGGGAGTGTAATGCCAACACCAATACTTATTTTTCTAGAACTGGGTGTGATTTATAATACATACTGCATTTCATTAGGCATGAGAATATGAGTGTTTATTTTTAAGGGGTGTCTTTTCGTTGCATATGGGACTTGTCTATTGAGGCCACATGAGAGGAACTATCGGACGCTCCATCTCAAGTTAGCCACGACTATTCATGAATTATTCTGTTGGAGACATTACATGTTGTGGGAGTTTTTTTTAGTGTTCAATGTCCAAAAAAGTATCACGTACATATTTACTTAGTGTGTTCTAAGTATGTGGTAGTGATGGGGGGTGAAGTTTTATCAGTCATTCGACATTGTTCTTGGCTACAGGCCTTGAAAAGGAAATGTAGTGGCCGATGCATTCAACATGGGAACTCAGATGCATGTAGTGCATGAGGCCAGTAGTGAGTGGAATCCTCTAGCGTTGTTATTTGAGATGCACATGGAAATGAATGAATGTTAAAGAAAAAACATTACTTTATTCATTATATGTGAATTCAACTATACTGGATAGAATTTTTTTGAGACAACTATCAGATTTTGAGGGCCTAGTCCAACGGGGGAGTGTAGTAGGTGAGAATCCATGTCCTATTTGGATGATATGTAATGATGTGATCCTACATATCCATGGACATGTGTAGGTTATACTAGATATACATGAGGAGTTGATGTCGATGATTCATTATTAAGCTTGGGAAATTCATCCAGCAGTTACCAAGATGTACAAGGACCTTCCCCATCAGTAATGGTGGACGAGTATGAAAAGACATGATTCGGGTTTTTTATGAGGTTCTCCACTTGTCAGTAGGTGAGTACAGAACAACATTATCTAGGAGGAAATTTATAGGAGTTACTATTTACGTAATGGAAATGGAATGACATCATTATGGATTTCATGATCATTATACCAAGGTTGCTCCAAGGTAATGTTGTTGTGTCGGTTGTGGTTGACAGACATGCGATGATTACTGACTTATTGTCAATCAATGAGACCAAAATTGTTGATGAGATGGTGAAGTCTTATATTTTTTAGGTGGTATGACTGCATGGGGTCCCTTTTTATATTGTTTTAGATAGGGAATCCCTCTTTAAATCTCATTTCTTGTATAGTTTTCAAAGGCTTCTAGGTATGCAAGTGTTTATGAGCACAACATACCAACCTCAGATAGATGGATAGAAATAGCATAAAATATAGATGATGGAGGACATGCTGAGAGCATGTATCCTATACATTGGGGGGTCTTGGGAGATACATACTCCCATGGATTAATTTTCTGAAAATAATAGTTTCCAGATTATATAGATATGGTACTATATGATGAATTGTAAGGTAGGCTATTCAAATCACCCAAGTGATATCCAGATGTGGGTGAGGCAGCATTACTATGACCACGTCTCGTGCATGATACTTTTGAGCATGTCCAGTAGATTCAGAAATGGATGTATACTGCATATTCTAATTCAAAATATTACGTCAATCGTTATAGAATACCTTTAGAGTTCATTGTCGGGGATGGTCTTTTCCTTCCTATCACACCGAGTTTGGGACATAAGAGGATTAGGAGACACTGTAATATATCACCGAGATATGTCAGTCCATTTTGAGATTATGGAGAGGGTCGGCCTGATTATCAATCGATTATTGTTACATCATAGGTACAAGGAAATTCCTGAACTGTTCAACATTTCTCAGTTGCGAAGTTACTTTTTAGCCACATATCACACCTTACAACCTGAGGAAGTTGAGTTACAGGATGATGCATCCATTGTGGAGAATCCTATTTGAATTTTGGATCATATATCAAAGACTCCTTGTGGTCAATCTATTCCTTTGGTATGGGTGCTATGGTAGCATGACTTAGTGTAAGATAAGACTTGGTAGAGGGAGTTTGATCTCGATCGAAATGGATATAAATATTTTCTAATGTTCCTTAACCACCCTTATAAAAGAATTTTCTGGATGAATTGCATTATGGAAGAAATTTGTTAGAAACCGGTTCCCCCATTGAGGTATGTATCTTTTTTTAGTTAATACTTATGAAAATTTGAGACAATAGGTTGAGGGTCTGGCTAAAATCCTATTACATGTCATGGATGGGAACTACACTCTATATACTTATAGTTACACACTGTGTATGGACGAGTACACACTATGTATTCCCAGAACATGACCACACAATGGTCTGGACCGAATGTGTACATACACGCTGTGTATTTTCTTGAACATGCTTTTTTGTTATTTAAAATTATTTAATCAACCAGTAGCATCATTTTTTTAAATTCCCACAACACATCCCTTCATTTGATAAACAACCCACCCACGTGTTCTGAGGATATGGTGGACTCACTTTTTGTCATCTGATCTCTGATTCAAACACTGTCAGATCGGTTGGATTCCCCTAGGTAATATCTAGATTACTCTTGAGAGTTTCATCCGAATTTATTCTCTCAATCTAGTTATTTCATGTCAAGAATTTATATTAGTTCTTTATATATACTTTGTTTTATCTTGAATTAGAGCCCAAAACTAGATAGGAAGTGTCATACTAACCGGAGGTAAGTGGTTTTGTGACTTTTTCTCAATATTGAGTTGTTAATATGTGACATAGTTCCATTTTCCCAATTTTAGTGTTAATCCTTCAATATAAGAGGACCATTTTTCCATAATAATGACTATGTCGTGAATTGAGTTAATTTAATAATGTTGGAGATTTATTTTAATTAAGGGAAACCTTGTGGTTGTGCTTCCCTTGAATGATCGTTTATGCTTGTTTAACCAAGGTTTCCTATGAGGCATGACTTGCATTCCCATATATGGTTGTTATGTTGTTTTTAAAGTTATTATAGAATTAAAATTGTGATAATTGGTAATTTAATTTATTAAGGGTTTGAGATTAGTGGTTCTCCCTTTTTCACATGATATGCCAATTATCCTTTAATCCTTCTGATAGTTTAATTCCCCTGTTCCTTGGTATATATGATTCTGACATGAGTTTTTATTATGTTAACAAATTAGTAAAGTAATATAAATGTGGTTTCTTTTATGCTGAAATTATGATATGCTAGGGTCGACCTCTTTTTATTCATTTCCAGTGGGTATGGATTCATTATGCCAATGAGTAAGAATTTATTATGCATGCGGCTACAGATTTCTTATTCATGTGGGAGAGGATTTATATGAATAAGGGAGGGGTTTTCTATCACTATAAGAAAGATGTTGAATTGAATATTGATATGAAATATCATATGACATGTCTTCCTAGACAACTCACAATATTTTATTCAGTATTCATTCTACTTGTTTAGATAGCCTTCTAATGTTTTTGTTGAGCATCCTTTATAAAGTGGATTGTATGGATCATTGCAGATATTGAGACTTTTATAATTCAAATTTATTGAATAGTTAAACTGAACATGATGAATGAAAATGAAAAATAGGACATGTATGATTCATTTCTTTTGAGTACTTCCTTTATTACTGATTTTCATTTTGTACACTACATGTTGTGTATAATCACAGACAAATAGGAACAAATCTTGGGTGATTGCCTACTAGGATTTATTTCTCACACCATA
The DNA here is from genome assembly GCA_963277665.1 of Viscum album. Classification (NCBI taxonomy): domain Eukaryota; kingdom Viridiplantae; phylum Streptophyta; class Magnoliopsida; order Santalales; family Viscaceae; genus Viscum; species Viscum album. The sequence continues at coordinate 1,058,108,606 of OY728142.1, forward strand.
TTTAGGTCAAAATTTTGGTCCCAAATAGATTATATTGTTGAAGGAATCGATAAGGTCTAAATACCACTTACTGGTACGTGAGATGCTATTTGGGAACCTGAGATAATGGGACCAAGCCAAGGCTTGTGATTCTTCTTAGTTTCCTTAGTTTCCCTTTTCCCTTTTGGAAAATTATATTGTTGATTTCTGTAGTGTACCTATCATCCTATTTTCATATAACATAATATGATGCATCATCATTTGTATGAAATGAAATTTGGTTATTTATCTTATCACTCACCAAGTATTTATTTCAGAAATATGTTGTTTAATACTTCCACTATTGTATTATTATTTATTCTGATGTGGTACACTGTAGCAAAGAAGGAATTTTTCCCCACTATCACACCAAAGACCACGATGCTAGTCTAAAACCTCAAGAATTTATGGAAATGAACTTGAAGCCATGTGGCCAACCGGGTATGGGGCACTAGTTGAGTGTCATTCCAATTTAGGACGTTACAAATGACATCATACATTTTTCCAAATATATATTCTCCAAAACTATCCAATTTACATAATCAATATGGATAATAATTTTTTAACAAAAAGAAATTATTATCTCAAGAAAAAGAACATACTAATGATTATCATTCACTCAATCACATGTTCTATGAAAAGACATTATCACTACATCAATGTTCTAGGTCATCAATTTCAGTTAACATATTATTACTAATTCAAAATGAATAAAATTCAACAATTCATTCCTTAGTAGATTCATTATTCTTGTAACTAGAGTACCATTGATAAAAATAATTCTAAAAAATAATTCAAGACTTAAAAAACAATAAAATCATTCCACATTCTTCTTAAACTGTTGACTATGCTTCATCATCTTACTCAATAACTCATATATGCTTTAATATTTAATTTATAGTATATTCCTCATCAATAGTAAAACCATTTCTCATGGAAAATTGATGATTATATTTTCAATATTTCCCCATAGGCAGTATTTTTCAGAATTCTTACACATTTCAAATTTAGTGCGATTAATTGTTGATGTTATCTTAGGTAACCTATTATTCTCATCTTTTTTTTAACCAAATATTTAATTTTTACATGAAAGTTATTTGATATATTTCTTTCATTTCACTAACAAAAACATATTCACATTTTTTTTTTCAGATTCCCTGAAGTGATTATAACCACAATCTTGAAATATTTAAAGCATAATATTCCTTCAACCATGGTAATCATGAATGTTCAATTACCTAGTATTATTTTTAAAAAAAAATATTTCCCATGTGGAAGTAGTTAATCAAATAATGGGAAATATAACTATGCCTAATCAAAAGGGTTCATGCTCCTGCTCTAGTTCTATTTAGTTGACTGTGAGGTAAATCATTCAACTGAATATCAATTTCTCCTTTAACACACACACCTAGTGATCATTACATTTAATAATGATAATAAAAAACATTGTTTAATCAATGAAAATAACTATGATTAATCATATAATGAGGAGAAGAAATTCATAATATGTAATCATAATGAAAAAGTATTTTCAATATTTGATGCCTTAGATTCATGCTTGGTCATATTTGGTCATTATATATTCAAATCATTCATTATTTATTGTAAATACAATGTTAATTAACCCATGATTTTTCCATTCATTTTTCAAACCAAGTACTTGGTAAGGTATCAGTCAACATATAAAAAATGACGTACATGATATACTCGACAAAATATTGTCATTGTTATTACCCAATGATTCATATTTGATAAATACCAAATCCTACTATAGAACACGGATGGGGATGTATTGTTATAAGAAGCTTATAATATTGACCACAAAAAAATATGACTTTACTATTTGATTAGACATATCCCTTGTGTTTTTAAAAAATATCTCTTACCCTAATCATTAATGATTAAATAACCTCTAGTCGGATATTAATTATATTGACATATTCAATTTTTAGGAAAATAGTACCTCATATTAGATGAATACACATTCAATAACATTCTGATTCATGAATGAATCATAATGATTTATTGTCATTGTATACTAGATAAGTAATCATTTTATTTCATAATGGATATTGAGCATATCTAATAATTTTCTTTTCAAATTATACTCTTTATTTACATACCCTTCATAAAACCATTTTTTACTATATAGGGAATGTATGAAAAAGAAATAGTGGGTTGAGATACAGAGTAATGGTATATAAGAGAGACGTCAAATGGTTATCATATTATAGCATATGATAAGAATATGGCCATGAGATCAAGATCATCATTTATAATTTTCAAACCAAAACTATCATTGAAAATAAACAAGAATAATGTTATACATTATTTTCATAAAAAATGAATCATTTATAAGACTGTGAAATCACTAATATCTTTCCTTGGTCTATGAGATATTTTAAAAATATTGGAATATGGAAAAAAACTAATAAAATTGTAAAAATCAATAAATTGAAAATAGGTTAAATCATTTATTTAATTTCATGAAATAATACTATCACATTAACGTATAGAAATGGAATTAGGTCTTTGTATCATCTTCTAGACATGAAATTGTGTCTATGCATCAAATTATAGGCATGAAAACTAAACTATTCATAATATATGAAACATGAAATTATTTTCATGCATAATAAGAATAACTAATAAGTTATCAATCATTATCCAATTAGTTGGAGGGATAAATGATCAGGGTCCGACCCCAAACATAATCTGAATCCATTTTCATGTGTTCTCCAATATCATAAATCACTCCATATATAATCCAATAATAACACACGGAGATGAAAAGGACTAAAAAATATCACATCATCATAATCATAAACAATTCATATATTGAATAAGTATTATATCATTGGATCACATTTCCAATAAATAATTGTAAACATCATTTAATGTTATCATACATGTAAAATGCCTTTATAAGATCTATATAAATTATCTTATGGAAAATACCATTAAATGCTTGAAATAAATCATTTAACAGAAAAATATATTTAATATACTATGGAAATATTTTTATTTGAAATTTAACATGAAAATATTAAAGATTTAATATATAGAAATATTTTCTTATGATGAATGGTAATTTGTCTTATTCTATAATAATTAATATAAGTATTTTGTTAAAACATTCGTATAAAAGCATGATGTTCAAAAAATTAAAATAATTTAACCTTTTAAAACATATTATACAAATAATATAATGTTATAAATTTTCATCTAATAATAATGTAAATATAAAAATCCTTCTTGAAAATATTTTATAAAATTTGATATGAAATAAAATATTTTCTCAACTGAAAAATGACAAATAATTTCAGGTTTTCATTAATAATATTACTAAATTAGTTTTTGTATAAAATAGTATAAAATATTTCATAAACATTGAAATTAATGAATTAAAATTAGTAGAAGAAAATTTAATATTTTTTTATTGATAGGTATCACATAATTTCCTCAGTTTAAATCCAAGAATAAACAATCCAGATTAAAATGGAATTAAATCAATAATCCCTAACCGCTTTTGTATTATTTACATCATAAGACACATGAATTTATAGATTCAAATGAAACATTATATTTCTTGAAAATAATTATATTTTTGACATAAAATGTCAAATAGTCTATATATACACATCATACACTCTAATAGGTTCCTAAGACAACATATTTCTCAATGAAGATAATTAGAGATGATAAAATTATTATTATTTAGTAATATAATAAAAAACCCTTCAGAATTTTATAATATAAAATGGTGTTGTAAATGATATTTAAATGGATTTATAATATATGCCAACTATTATTATTATTTTCACCACAAAAAATATATAATATGTTTATAGGGTTTATGTCTCGCAGAAATAAATGTGAGATGGGAAATCCTTGTACCTCAAGTAACATATGGGTTCACACATATTAAAAAATCATCAATAATTAAAGTGTAATTTTTTAAAATGATGTCCCATTACCATAATAATATATATAATTCAATTTATTATTATCTTATAACATTTTATAACTCTATTATTAATAATTATTTATTAAAAACACTTTCCCATGTTTCCAATATTTCATTTTTCCCTCATTATTCATATTAGAAGACATGGTCATTATACATTGATCACGTATAGGTATATATATATAAGTAATAATGTAATTTGTATCTTATTTGTGTTCTAATAAATATTAAAACTATTCATATTAATCAGTGATGAAGAATTAGTTATGTCACTTCTTGAAAGCAACTGTATGTAAGCAAGAATAGGGGATGCTTACACATTTTTGATGGTTTAAACGTTAGAAATATATATAAATATTCAAATTTCAAGATATAAATTTTATGTCATATATATCTAATATATTTTTTAAATCTTCCCTTATTACCATCCATGTAATTATAAATATAAATATAAATATATCGCTTCATGGATCTGTTTTTTATAAATATGCATCCGAAATATTTTCTTTTTTCAATATATGAAAATGCGAGAAGGTAGAAAAGGTATTTTCATTGAATACAATAATTATTTTAAAAATATGAGATAAAAATATTAATTATTTCACTAAAATGATTAATTATATATGTAAATGGTGAATGCATCATATCACTATGTGATGGAAATGGTTCATACATACATTTGATTGCTAAATTTTATTTAGCGTCTAAATGAAAGGTTGAGGAATCTAGAAATTAAATAAGGGTTTGAAAAGTTAAATATATTTATTTTACATAATTGATAATATTATAATTGATTCCATATATTTATATGAGGTATAAACTACATATATTGAAATAGGTAGGGTAATATGGTTACCTCTTATTTGGTAAACTCAATTTTCCTTAAAACAGAAGAGTTGAAAGAATGTTATATTAAAATCATTTTACAAGAAATTGGGATGGAATATAGAGACATATTATATAAGGTATTTTAATATTTATATGTATCAAATTTTGTGAATAACAATTTAAAAAATGTTCACTTTTATAAATAATTTAATAGAACACATTTAATTACATAAAATATTGTATAATATAAATATCAAAATCATGTCAATGGGAACCATGGAACCAAAAATATTAAGACAATATGTGATAGGGTGAAAATAAATCAAACAAATCACATTTTGAATTTTTTGAATTTATTTTTAGACTTAGTTTATATTTAAATAGCATAAATCCTTTTTAGACATAACCATGATAACATATGTTTTTATCATTATAACTTATTTATATAACCAAATAATATATATTCATATTTTTTTAATTTATTATTATTAATTTTTATCCCAATTTATAATAATTATATTTTATAGTTTTTATAAATTACATTTAAAAAAAATCAATAATCGAGATATATTTTTAAAAAAAATAATTAATTGAAGGGAAATTTTCAATTTACTTTGAAATAAAGTAATAAAACGATTACCACATATTTTTCTTGGTTAAATAATTAAATTTTTTTGTGTTAGATTTTTTTGCTAAAAAATAATATAATCTACTTTAAATTATATTAAATTCAGAGATATAGAACTTTTTTTTGAATAAAACATTACATATCATTACAAAATCCATTATTTAGTTCAAAATTTCCAAATATTGTTTTAAAATAAGTATTTGAATCAATTAAAATATCTTTTGTAACAAAAATAGATTTCAAAAATGATTATGGGATGTGAGTGGTTAAATTTATTGACAAAAAACCAAAATTATAACCATGATTTCCCATTCTAACATTAACGATATGAAAAATCATTGTCATGTTCAATATTAATAATGACAAAAAAATTATTTGACCATTCTAAAATAAATTAATTATGTAGATATAATTTCTGACGAAAAATATCAAATCCCAAAAATCCAAAATCACATTATTTTTATATTATTACTTTAAAATAATATTTTTTATTAAATAAAATAACTAAAAATGGTATAAATTAGTTATATTTTATATGAAAAACTATTATTAAAATAAAATTTTTCAGAAATTGTATTTTTTTAAATTAAAATGACATCCCTAAAAATTGGGTAATCATTTATTATTAACTAGTGAATAAATATAAAATACATAAAACTTTTACATATAACATTCATAATGTCGTTAATCATTTTAATACCAATAAATTTAAAGGCTATGAAATAATTTATCATGGTTCATATTCCAATGGATATTGTGTTTTTTGAAAGCCATGAGACACATAATTTAATGTGAAAAATATTATAAACTATCCTACTGTTACAAAAATATCCCCCTTAAAAATTTATCATGCAATTTAATCTCATTTAATATATAACAAACATTAATCCTAATGATATATATGGATATACCATGAGACTAGGAATCAACTAATTTCATGAAACCATCAAATAATCATTGTGATAATAACATATAATTCATTAATTACTATTAGAATTTTCAATGATTATCTTTATATCCCCTTATATAATTTTAGTAGGATTATAGCATAAATCCATTTAAACCTTCTGCGATGTACGCATTCATATCATATTAGGACTAATGGTTCTATTATCAATGCTCCAACAAAACATTGCAGGGGATTATTTTTATTTTTATTTATAATTTCCATCCTAATGATTACTCACATCAATAAACATCGACAATTTTCATTCCTTGGAATCAGCAAATTAATGAGATTTATATGGTCAACAATGTCTTATAAAATTGAAAACATTCTATCCCATAAACTCAATATAATGAATTCGAGTATTCTTTTATGATGATACATTGATATTTTATTAAAAGAATATAATCTTATTTTAAAGATTGTTACTAAATTGAATTTAAATATTTCATAACTAAACAATTGTTAGGAAACATAAATGTATTAAAACATAACAAATCGTCTCAACACAATCACTGAATGACCTAACCAACGACTCATTCAATAAATAATCTTGGATCTAGAAAAATCATTTTATATAAGATATTTAAAAAAATAAGAAATGAAATTAATCCCATGGTATCCAACATTAGTGAACATTTTGTCTGATGTAACCAGTAAATATTGAGGGATAATCATTTTTTCCATGATCTAGGTGATCACATCAAATCTTTAACTTTAATATAATGAATCTGGGACAATGTAATCTTTATGATGATGATGATTCATTTGACATATCAACTATTCACATTTATAAAGAAGTAATAAATTTTATTGTAATATTTTTCCTATATTAGAAACAATATTTTGATCAAACCATCATAAAACACATCCAGCATCTTCATGAAACATTAAGGTTCATAAAAAATACCCACAGAAACCTCTTCACCTAAAAACATAGTAACTCTATAATGTTTAAAATTCAATGAATCTATGTTTCTTTTACTCATTTTATTTTATAATAATTTTGAGAAATTTTTTATGATTATTTGGAATTTGAGATATCATCATGTAAGTTGAAATAACATATACAAATTTGATATGGGTCTCTATTTGATTTTTAAATAATATCAATTTGATTATTTTAATGTACACTATGGGTCTGATGTTTGATTATGGAAAATTCCATGTTTTTTGGAAAGAAATTATTAGAGATGAATGATACTGAAATATTATTTTAAAAATAATTCTTATATCACCTTTTTTTATATTAGCCATTGAAATTTTGAAAAAAGGAATTTATATAAATTTGTTTTATTTTAAAATTATGTATTCATAGTTGTGGTATGTGAAGGTTGGTTGGACAATTCATCCATGGAATTGAGATGATGGGATAAAATGTAGATCAATATGGTGGGGTTCACCCCAATGATCTAGCTTTTTATACATAATTATCACCTGTGTCAATTTTTTATGAAATTTTTTAAAAGAAAAAATATTTCAAAAAAGTGAAAAGATCATCACATGTAATAAAATTTAAAATATTTATAAACAAAAATGAAATAAAATTTGAAGGATAATACATTTTAGTTGATTAATGGGGCTACAAATAAATATGGTTTATATATTTGAAACACAATCACCATTAATATATTAATCATACATATATTTATTGGATAAGTAATTTCCTTAATGAAAATAATGGATTAAGATTTCAAATAAATTCACTGAAAAACATGTTGTAATTATTATTTTTTGGTATTTATTTTATTATTTGTGGGATATTTAGTCTATTAATGTATGTAATTAATGATTATTTAAATCTTCAACATACTTTCCCAAATAAAATTCTTATTTTTAGATGTCATGTGTGTCATTTTTATTTACTTTTTTGTGTAAATATTTATACCAATTTCACATTTTTGTGGGATAATATTGCACAATTAACTATTTTAGTAAAAATAAATTTTAATAGCTAATAGTGAATAAAAATGTAATCGTGTATTATAGAATGTAATAAAATTTTAAGAATATAAAAAAATCATTAATATTTATTGATTTCTTAAATATAGAGAATCCCCCCTCATCCACTCAATTTCACACAACATACCAACGTGGAGGGGGATTATATCTCTATTGTATTACCTATCTTCTCATCTATCCTCCTCAAACATTTTCATGGAATATATTCTCATATACTTATCTTTTTTAATTTATACACTTCCTCCTTTCGTACATCCATCCATGATATGTTTTTAGAGTAATAATTCATATTATGTTGAAAATTAATCCTAATATAACCTAAATTATGAAACTATTATTTCAACTTGTGGAATTTTAGGTTCATTATACATAACCAGGTTCATCAAATGTTGTTTTACATCATATCCACTTATTCATAATAACATAAAAATAAATAATTTCATTCAATTATAATATAAATTCATATGAAACAAAAATAACATACATATATTTTACATTAGTTTACATGAACACTAAATGAAACCATATTAAATCACACCCTAAAATCTATAGTTTAATTTATTTTGAAATAAAATAAAACCATATTATGTTATATCCATTATTCAATATTTATAAAATATATTATTCACCCATGAACCCCTTTTAGAAATATCATATTCAATAGACTATTTTATAACATATGGGATTGAAACATGGGAATGGTGCGTCGAAATTATCAAAAAATTTATTCATAAAATAATACAATAAATGACCATTGGTTATCATAATGTGATAATATGTGTATGAGAACCTAATTAAGGTACATTGAAATTTATCATTTGTTCATACCCAATAAAAAATTAATCCTAAAAATTGATTTTGGACATATATAATTTGGAATAAATTAAGGCACGAATCATTGGATTGCATAATTTTGAGAATGTAATCATGATCCATGTAATCATAAAACAAGACAAAATAATTGGAACACATTTAATTATATAAAATAATTCATTTGGATATATGTCACTACCAAGACCCTCATCACATAATCACAAACCTCTCCAAGAAGAATTGGTTCACTCCCATGTTTCTTATATGTATATATATCATCTACTGATATATAAAGTATAAAAATAATGACTTATAGGACTATATAATTATTGATCCAACAATCACATAATAAAAAAACATACAAATTTTTCCCCCTAAACAATGAACTATTCATGAATCCAGCATATATCAATTAACCATGGTAAAACAAACATGCTTCAGTAAAATATCCACAACATAGAAATATGATCCATCTATATAAACAAGGTGGATGGAATCATTTATTATTATCCCAAGAATATCATAATAATCAATAATGAAGGTTAAAATACGCTAAAAATAGTTCTCATTGACTGATATAAAATTATATTTAGAAATAATAATAAATACACTTTCATTTATAAAACATTATCTTTCAATAAATAAATTCAGTAAAATATAAAATATAAATTATTCCTTAAAAAATATAATATCACATACATGAATAATGGAAAATATAACTAAAGAAAATAGAGTTACATTCAATCATGTGGAAAATATTTTAATGGAGGACTCTATTCAATATTTTCTAAATAGGGCCAAATGCAATTGAAATCGACCCAAGAGGAAAATAGTAAATTTTTTAAAACATGTTTACAATTTTTCAAATAAAATAAAAAATTATATTATGAAAAAAATTATATAGATTTGAAAAATTGTAAAAAATATATAGTCACAACCCCCAAACTCCAATTATACCCCTCATGAGGTGGTAATTAAGGATGAGAGATAATGACCCCTGAGTCCCACCACCAGTATGACCGAAGGTGGGGATGAACCCCAATATTATAGGATCTCAAAAAGTGTGAGGGTATACCATTTTTATAGTAACCAATGTTTTGAGATAAAATTAATGAAACTCTTTAACAACTCCAAGACATATATAAAAAAGAATAAAATATTCATCCCAGATGCAGGTTTTCAAATAAATCATCTAGAAATATAATAAAACATTGGTGTAAGTACCAAATGAAAAATGCTGAGGAGTGACACGGTAGCGATCCCAATGCTAGAGTAAGTAATTTCTGGCATGGTACCCTTAGTCCTCTTGTAAAACTGATAAAGGTTTCATAACATCAGGTGAGAATATAAGTATTCTCTGTAGGACAACCAATGTCTATAATTTACATGTAGTGCCGCATACTAATTCCCCAGTGAGAAAACATAAGAAGAAACAACAACTAAAACGGTATCCTAGATATCCCCACAACACTAAGGCATGCTCACCAAGTAATGCATGCCATGTAAGGTAATATAATAAGCACATATATGATAGGGTATCCCTCCCAATTTTCCATAGTATAGCCACTATCACACCGTAATGGAAAACATATTGGCATTCCCACCTCCTCCAAAAGTACAATGTCATAACCTGCCCACACACACATGGGCCACACTGCTAGTCCTGCATTCTGGGAAACCTAAGATCATCACATATCACCAAAATAAATTAGGGACACACAAACCACTACCTTCCTAAAGCATCCATGCATATCACCACCTGAAATAAGGAGCATGGAATAGTGGGTGGCCAACCTTCTATCCTCCCATAAGAATATTTGGGAAAGACCCCCTCCCCTGTGAAAATGTTGTTGTTCTGTTTTTGCTGCTCAAATGGGGTGAGGTGCATATAGAAAACACACATAAAATACATGTATATATATATATTATCAAATAGTCAAGCCCAACCTATGGATTCTCAATTGAACAATCAACCACCCTATGATATTGCGTACTCTGATGGTACCCCAAAACGAATTTTATTAACACCGGTAATAGTAACATTGAATGTTGATATATGAAATCCATTGACCACAAGAAACAACTAAAATATACCCCCACTAAACTCACTTAACCGATTACCATTCCTTATTAAGGAAACCATTTATTTAATTCATGGCTACCCAGGCAACTACCAACCCCAACACTCAACAAGACACATATCAATAACCACATAGAGGAAAAATTTACACACCAAGGAAAATCACATCATATTTCTACTCCATTTAACACCCATACCAACCACTATAATCATCATTATTCAAATTCATTCCATCAAATCCACCATCATAAAAAGTAAACTCCAAACACATAACTGAAACCTACAACACATCTCACCACAATCAAAACCGAAAACCCTGCTGTATAACAATTCCATACCCATGAAACATAGGAATATAAATATAGAACATACTGAAATTGTATCCTAGATTCTAAATCACTACCATCCATCAAAAAATTATTCAGTATTTCAACATGTGGTAACATTATAGCACATGAGCCACCCCACACACAACTATTCTTTCAACCCCAACACCACACAACCACACATGTCACAAGAAAAAAAACCACACACATCCCATAACCACTCAAATAAGGCACATGAAATTATAAAACCACATAGATCACAAAATCACAAAAACAAGGTAGGGGGTATGCAGATTTAGAAAATAGTCATTCTTTAATTCCACTTTGATAATTCAGGGGATGTCACAAAATATGTTGGATCCTATGGAACCCATCTATTTAACAAAATATACCTAGTTAATTAATTCCATATAAATACAGCTATTCAACCCCTGATCAACCACAATTAATTATATTTCATCTTCAGTACACAATAAAAGACCTCCATCCATAATTATTTTCACCAGGAATATTGCCCATATGAATCACAATAATGGTAAACAAGTGGACAGAAGCAAGCATCACATTTCACCAGCCCATGTACATTGATATTAAATAGATTAGATTGTCTTTATTTATTCTGAATTATCCTATCTCCACAAGAGAGAATTCAAACGCCAACCCCATGTGATAAATAAATTAAAAGTGGAAAGGGGATCCCTACCTCCAGAAACAGATGATCAAAATCTCCTCCTTGCACCAAATAGGGGGTGTATACGGATCTATAGAAACATGATCCATGGGTTAAATATAGACACATAGCTCCCTGGGGAAGGAATGGTTCTATGTTTCAAAGTTATCTAGTGAAATGGGATGAAATAATGAAGGAAAGGTGTCTGGAATTGAAGGACTATATCATACACTAATGGGAAATGAAACCTTCTGGAACTCCCCATTAAAAGTGGATCTTGACCAAATTTTTTGACTAACATAACAGCCTCAGGTGAATTAGAAAAATTAATGACATAAATTATACCCATTAAAACATCATAAAAAACATTTAAACATGGTTTTCATCCCAATTTATGTCAGATAAAATATTAAATGGGGGATACTAGAACAACTAGTTGAAAACTCGGTTTTTGAAAAACTTTGGAAATTACTCACCTTAGGGTGAGTCACCATTGTGATTCACCGGTGGGAGAGTCACCATTGAGTGATTCACCATTGGATGAGAGACCAGTGTATCAGTCACTGTTTTGTGAAATATCATTAGGGACTCACTGTCCTGGCTCACCACTAGAGACCTTCCATCTGTGACCCACAATTGGTGTGTCGCTGATGTGAATAACCATCTCCACAGACAAATCCTTTGTAACTATTGTGAACTATTCCTGGATTACTCAATGTTGTGACCTAGAAGTCATAACTCACCATTGTGAGTCACTGATGTGAGTCGCTGTCACCACCTATAGAACATGACTGACTATTGAGACTTACCAGTGGAAGAATCATAATTTAAAACTTCCAATCGTGACTCAACATTGTGATTAACTGTCAACACATGTCGATGCTGACTCAACATTTGAAAACACAAGAAAATTTTAAAAATCGTGAAAAGATCCACTGTGACCTATAGAACACTTTAAACACTGCAATTCCACAATCGTACTGACCGAGGAGGTCTGATCCATTAAATCAGATACTAATAACAAATTTCTCATCATCATGATTTAAAAACAATCCAAAAATCAAAATTGTTCTCTAAAAAACCACCCTGTGAGAAACCTCTCATGGTTCACACAATACTGGAAACATGACTATCGACGAATAATACAATTGATCAAAGATAAACCACCCTATGTTTTTAGAAAGTTGAATTGAAACCTCAACATCCATGAACATATCCTCCAACACCTACTTCACCAACTGACCACAATACACACCACATAAAAACCAAAAGACACACCGTCAAGTCTTTTGAATCATGGAATTATTTCATCCAAGAATGATACTATCAGATTTGGGAAGAACAATCTTACCTGCATGGGTTAAACCACATCCTCATTAGTGTGTATCGATTGGGGATAAGTTCTCCCTCCGTCCCAATGCCAGTTCATTATCACACATCGCTAAACAATGACACAACTAATCTCATAATAAATAACGTTTGAGCATTACATTATAAAGGGAAACACAAAATGGAGAAACTCAAAACAACTTTCGGTAATGGGAATTCATCTGCATCTCCTTTTCCCATGTACTGTACTCTATGAGATAATGCCTCAAAAAAACATGAACAAGGGAATGGTCCATCTTTTTTGAACCTGATCCTGATGTTCCAAGACCACTAGAGGATACTCCGTGAACATCCTATCATCTTCGACATCCAACTTCCCCTAGTCAATGACATGAGTGACATCATGTAGATACTGATAATGTTGAGATATATGAATGATGTCATGGATCCTCTCAAACTACCATGGAAGAGATAACATGGACACCACTTCACCAACTCATGCCAAAACCATGAAGGGTCCGATGAAACTGGGAGAAAGCTGAGACCATTTTTTCATCCACCCCTGCCCCCATTGAGGGGAAGCCTTTGAGAACACATGATCCCCAACCTATAAACCTATTTAAAACCTCATATGATCAATATTTGAATTATGCCAATACAATTCCTCTTTCATCCTCTCAAAAATGATATGAACCTTATCATTCCTGCTCTACACTACTTCGGTACTAAAAATAGATGTCTCCATAAAATCTATCACTAACATAGGTGAACGACACATTTTTCCATATAAAGCGTTAAATGGAGCCATAAAAATGGAATAGTGATAGATATTATTGTATGAAAAAAATCTATGAAGGGAATGTCTTGTACCCCTGATCCACCAATGTCCAAGGATAATGCTAAAAAAAGTTCTCTAATGTCTAGATTGTTCATTCCATCTACCCATCTATCGTAGGGTGGAAGGAAGTGATGAGGCATAATAGTGTTCTAAAAACATGTGGAAATATTCTCTATACTGTTAAGGTGAATAAATGTATCCGGATCCAATACAATGGACCTTGTAGCTCCTTGTATCCATAGAACCTCATCAACATATCTCTTGGCCAAGGCATCCAATATGCCTGACTCCTTTATTGCAATGAAGTGAGCCAATTTCATAACATGATCCACTACTAACCATATTTCATCACAAAATATATAGTCCCTACTTAATCTTGTGATTAAATCCATCATGATAGCCTCCCAATTAGACATGGGTATATCTAAGGGAAGAAACAATTCACCCGGAACATGGTGATCATCCTTCATATGCTGGCACACTAGGCACCATTCAACAAACTCTGCTACTTCCAGATTCATCTTAGACCACCAAAACTGTTATCTCAAGCCACATTACACATTGTAAACCTTCAGGAGTACCAAAATTTGTGATTTATAGGACCCATAGAGGATTCCATTGTGCATCCCCACTAGAAAATACATCATTTCATGGAACAATATCTGATTTTGACCATCCTCTGACCATCCCTCGAGTAAATCACCATCGTCAACGCAATCACATATCACCTCTACCTCTGTGTCTCCCCACAGAGACTCCTCCACACGTCGTATCAGAGATTATTTCACTGTCATATAAAACAATAATCCTCTACCACCATCCATTCCTAAATCTATGTTCAACGAAGCTAACTCTACCATTTTATTCCATGAATCCTTAGAATCACAAACTACCTCATTCTGCAACTTCCTTCTCAATAAATCATCCACGAAATTCTCATTTACTAAGGTGAAAAGGACATCTATGTCGTATTCCTAGTAAAACATTATCCACCTTGGAAATCATATTTTCCCATCTCATTATACCTCAAGATATTTGATGTTGAATACCACAAAGCACCCTCCATTGAGGTAATTCCATCACAACATTAGCAGAAACAACTTCTCCACTAGCTCAAGATCAAGGGTGACATTGTTAAATTCATGGTTGCATAACTTCCTCGAATACTAAGATATTACTCCACACTATTTATTTAGAACACATCCCAAGAACATTTAAGAAGAATCACAGAACACCTGGAACATCAACCTTTCCTTTGGAAACTGGATCACTAACCAACATCCCCTTCCGATAGTCGAACGCTACCTGGAACTACTCACCCAACATAAATGCCTTTTCTTTTCTTGTCAAGGCTATCATGTAGCTTATACATGAGAGAAATTGGATATGAGTCTCCAGAAATTGCATACCTGACCAATAAAACTATGAACCTATGGAATGTTATTGGCTGCTTACCCATAAAAAAATACCTCAAAATTTGACAAGTCCACCACTACACCCTATTATGACACCACATGTCCATGTAAATTCACCTTCCATGTCTAGAACATAAACGTGGATAGATTCCCACAGAAATTGTATCATTGATGTACCACCAATTTAGTCTTGAGATTGTTTTTATGATCCTCCTATGACTTTGAATAGATCCAGATGTCTTTGATAAAAATTACAAATAAATGGTAAAGGAACACACACAAAATGCATTTCATCAGCCACATGGACATGGATGGTGAGTTCGTAACACCATATAACATAACCATGAATTCTATGTTCCCATACATATGCCTAAATGTAGATTTTGTGATATTATCCTTCTTCACCCTCAACTAGTGATATCTAGTATGTTCTTAAATCATAGAGAACCAACTTGCTTCCCATAGCTGGTTGAAAAGAGAATATATCCCATGTAGGGGGGGGGGTAACAATTCATGAATGTTACCTAATTCAATATATGGTAGTCTATAAAAAACGACAGACCGCTGTCTTCTGTCTGAGCAAACAGGTTTGGAGAAATCCATAGACACACAGTGAGCATGATAAATCCTTTCTTTATTGGGACATCAAATTGAATCCTCAACTCATACAGCTCTGAAGGTTTTATATGATAGGGAGACATTTAAATTAGAGAAGCACTAGGAAAGAAGTCTATCCCGAACTCAATATAATGTTAAGGGGTTAGAGTCAAAACCTCCGCAAGAAATTCATACAATAACTCCATTAAAATTCAGGGAACCTCCTCCATTTTAGCATCCATGGATTCCATTGATATCTCGGCCAACAATGAATCAAGGTTCTCCATACACCGACTTCCCATATCAAAACTCCTGCCACCAAATAATGCGACACGCGGGACATGAAAAAATGAAGACAGGATTATCCTTCTGAAGAAGTTGATAACAACATGAATAGAGTACAAATTTCTGATTCAAATGATGAAATCATACAATTTCATATAAAATTGGAAAAGTTCATCATGGGACTATTGAGGTCCCATCATCAGCATACATCCTTGGAACACATCAAAAAATATGGCCTGACCTCTGACATGCATACTCCACACCATGGTCACAAGATGAATCTCTACAACTACTCTTAGAGAATGGGCTAGACTGGGTGGAAAAATTAGTGTGAAGCTATGTATGAAAAAAATGAATCAGAATGAGTATTAAACTCACTGATCATACATAGAATGATGTTTGGAACTACTAAAACTACTAAAAATGTGTTTTACAACTAACTACAACCTGATTCTATTACCTTATTATAATGACCACCTCCATGACCATCCCTACGATGAGGTCCCTGAGGAACAACATGAGGATGGACCCTACTTACACCATCTCCTCTCGGCGGAGCGTGATACAGATGTCCCCACTGCAGAACTACACAAAATGAAACTGCTGCTATGGAGGGTGTTGGACGAAACCACAACCACCATACGGAGCTTGAACGGTCACTGGAAATGTTTATATATATTTCCATGGACTACATAGAATAAACAAATTGGACCCAATCTCACAGGAATGGCACAAGGACCTAATAGCCAAAATAGAAACTATTGAGGTCACCTCCCCTCCATTGATAACATCGAAGGCCATGGAACCTGTGAACTGATGATGATGACCTTATCATTTGAAGAACTATTCTGACTCCACTATCGTGGTAGACCACCCCACGAGTTCATCCTCTAAATTACATCCTCCTTTTCCTTGACCTCCAAGTATGTCGGTATGGTAAAGAGTGTAACTGCATAATGAAGAGAAGGATGAATTTACTCCTCTAGATGTATCACATGAGACTCCAAATCTGGATATATATCTAGAAAAAATGGAGATACATGAATTTGTTCCCCAAATCCAATTCAAACATACTCCTCTTCTCGATGTATATCAACTCCAGCATCATCTCATAATTTATGGTCGACGAAATGAATTATAGTCAGAATACCATCCCAAAACTGTCCAATAGAATGTCATACTCCTTCTTCTCCCCAAGTTAACGCATCCACCACTAACAAGAATCTTCCCATATCTAGATCACTACCAAGGGAACCCAGTACACCAATAGATAATGGATCAAGACGAAGTTTATCACAATATTTTCAATACAACTCTCTATCTCCTTTTTTGAAACACTTCCCTCTTACATCCCTAGAGTATGTCATTGAATAGATAATAAAATATTCGGCCACAGATCAACCTCCTCTATCTAATAAAACCTCATTCAATTGATCAGGTTAGCCTGCAAATCTTTCACTACATTAACTACATGCAAATGACGACAGGGTGCCATAACTGAATGGTAAACAAGGATCTCCTAAGCTCAAGTATTATGGAATTTTATTTATGATTCATTTTAAATCATTATTTATTTCAAATAATAGAAACTCATCAATTCATGTAGTAACATAAGTCATTATGATGAATGTAACTTTTCTAGGGTGTCTACCTTATAATCATTATCTCCTTACATAGTTGGTCGGTAGTCATAGAGTCCTTGCCTCATATCACAGGGGGTAAAATCCCACGTTCAATCAATTCTTCCCTATCCAATAACACATACCAAAGTCACCTAACACTATTTCCCTACCAACTAATGCAATAATCATTGTTTCTAACTCCAAACATCATCATATCCCTCAACTATCTGTAATACCGTTTTTCAGGACCCTCTCCCTCCCAATATTCCTTGGTTTATTTGACAATGAAGGATGGAATATAATGAACATCGAGTCCAGCCTCCAATAGGCCCCAGGGTGGTGACAACCCCAAAGGTTATAGGATCTCAAGAAATGTGTAGAATTTCCCATTTTAGAGTTATAAATATTGGGATATAAGATAAATCAACTTCGAAAACAATTTCAAGAAATGTATATGAATGAATACAAAATCCATCCCATATTTTTATTTCTAACTAAAACAGATAGAAATACAATAAAAATTCCATGTAATTAACAAAAGAAAAAATCTATGTAGAGACATAGAAGATATACCAATGTCCAAGCTAGTAATTCGTAGCACAGTCCATTTAGTACTCTTCAAAAACATCATTCAGTTTGATAATGTAGGGTGAGAATACAAGTATACTTAGCTGAAAACCATGTATCTCATACACAAGTTGAGAATCATATTAATTCCCTTGTAAGAAAGTGGAAGATCCAACAACATCAAATATGGTATCCTAGCCATACCTTCCACACCAAGTCACACTTAGCAAGTAACATAAGTCCTGTATTGTAATATAGTTAGGACACTAGTGATAGGTTTCTATGCACCACTTTACCAACGATTAGATTCTCTCACACCCAAAAAGAAAACGTCCTTGAGCTCCCACCTCTTCTGAAAGTACCACATAACTGCATACCCTACCATACAAGGGCCTCACAGCTAGTCCCGCAACCTTGGAAAATTAAGATCATCACATTTTTTCCACACACCGGGATCTCACAGACCAATCCCTACCCAAAGAATCTTGGGCTATCACCACATGTTAGAGAGAGAAGGGATGAGTGTCTGTTCATCCATCCATCCTCCCATTAGGATGGGTGGGAAATACACCCTCTGCCATGACGATGGGGTTTTTTATCACAATGTTCTCAACTATGGAGGGGTGTGTATAGAAAACACATGTAAAATACGGTGATGTATATATAATATCAAAAACTCAATCCCGTCACATGGGTTTAAAATAAAAAAATCTATTAGCCTATGATACTTCCATATCAAATTCTACCTCTATATGAATTTTATTAACACCAACACCAGTCAGTTTATAGGTTGACAATCGAATTCCATCCACAACAAGACACATCTCAAGCATACCCCCTTTAAAATCATTTAACCAATTATCAATATTTAGTAATATATAAATATATGCATTCCATCCCTACCCAGATAAATAACAACTACACCACTCAATAATCCACAAAAAAATCATAAAGATAAAAAAGAACCACAAAAAATACGTCCCTTATTATTTCCAGTCTGTTTGAAACCAATAACAACCACTACAATCGTCATTCATTACAGACATTTCACCCATTACACCATCTTAAAAAGAAAACCCCCAAAACATTGCTAAATACCATAACACATCTCATGAAAACAAAACATGAAATACCAAATATATAACAAGACCTCATCCATCATACCTGGTAACATAAACATATAACATCCTGAACATATTGCCCCATTTCTAAAATGATTCCCTTCTATTCCACAATCAGAAAATCTCTCAACAAGATATTCCATTATGTAAGCCATACCAACCCACACATAACCACGGTCTCAATCCCAACACCAAAAAACCATACAAGGGAAAAAATAACAAAACCACACACAACACTCAACCACTCCAAAATGGATAAAAAAACAAAACCACACACCTATCATGGCTACACCAATGTAGATTGGTGTTTCCAAATTTAGAAGACACATGTTAATCAATTCAATATATATACACTCATTCAACACAAGATCAACAAGAATACATCATATGTTATCCTGAGTACATAAAAAATGACCACCAATGACCATGATTTTTGGTAGGCATATAGCCCATATAAATCACAATATCAGTAAAAAATGAACAGAAGCATGTGTCACATTTCCTAAACCACTATATATTGAAATTAAACAGATCTGATAATCATTATTTATTTGTATTTCTTCTATGATTACAAGAGAATTTTCTTACACCAACCTCACATGAAAAATAAATTAAAATAGATTAGGGGATACCTACCTCGAGAGATTAATGATCAACACCTCTTCTTTGTGCCAAAATGGAGGTGCACAAGGCTCTTGAGAAATGAGATTCGAGGGATAATTATAGTCGCACACCTCCTTGGGGAAGAATGGTTCTAGGATGAAAATGCATAAAGTAAAATGGTAATTAAATAAAAAAATAGAATGGTTTCCTTCTTAAAAGGGATATATATTGGACTCAAGGGATTTGAATCCATTTTGGACTCCTCATTAAATGTTGATATTGACCACATGTTTTCACATACATAAATCCTCTTGAGTGTTATGGATTAAATTATCTAATTTATATCCATTGAAACATATTAAAAAAAATGTAAACATGGGTCTAAACCCAATATACATCGAACAACCTATTAAAGTTGTGAAACTAGAAAAACTAGAAGTAAATCAAATATTTGATTAACTATGGAAGTGACTCACTTTTAGGAAAGTCACCGTTGCGAGTCCTCGTTGGTTGAGTCACTTTCAGATGAGCTACAGGTGGATCAGTCTCCTTTGGGTGACATACCATCAAAAACACTCCATAATGACTCATATTTAGCAACCAACCATCAACAACCCACCGTTGATGAGTCCCCTATGCGAGTCACCATCGCCACCAACCGATACTTACTCACTGTTGTGAACTACCAGTGGACGACTCACCATTGTGACCTACCAATCATGTCTCACTATTTTTAATCACTAGTGGGATTAAATGTATCCACCATGTGATCCTCTCTCATGATTAAAACCAACCAATGGATGGCATACCATTACGATATATCGGTCTAGAATCACTATTGCAAGTCACCATTGCGTGCCACCATAGCCAACAACAGATCCTGAGTTAGTGTTGGAAAAATTGGAAATTTTGATATGTATTAAAAAGATACACCATTTCTTCTAGAACAACTATGGAAATGGAATCCCAAAAACTAATGGATCGGGAAGGTATGATACATTACAAATATATATATTATTTTATTATATGAAAATGATTATAGGTTGAAAACAAGGGATAATGTCAGTTTACATTAGTGGAATTATCAAAATTATTTTGGGAACCAAAATGATGTGACATAATTTGATCATATGCAATCCAATGAAATAATAAGAGGAGTATAATGTATATGTGAGTTAAACACCATGAATAAAAATTGAAACATTTTAAATTTTATGTAAATAATCATCATTTCTAAGTCAGATCAGAAAATAAGATGTTTTATTTTAATTCCACTTAGTTGGACCCATTCTATATCATTTTATAATAAATTAATTATAATTCTGATTATTTATTGGAACCATATTAATAGTTTTATTTCATAAAATTGTCCATTTATATATCCTTGATACCCATTGATTAATTATTTATTGTTGAAAATATATTCGGTTTAGAATTTTTTATTTTCACAGGCATGTTTTAGTATGGATGTTCATGTACTATCTCCCTTATCATGTGTTCATTAGCTTCATAATTTTAAATAATATTAAATTTATGGGGTTGATAATGTTATCATGTTCCATTTTAATTTCATGAAACTAATCTTGATAAATCACATTGAAGGATTTCAATTATTTTTTTGGGTGACTATCAAGTAAGAAAAAAAGAAGATATTTTCTTATTATATATAATTATATATCATATCAGTGTATAATTATTAGAAAATAAAAAATAAATCATTATTAAAATATATTATATTTATTTTGTACTTATTTGTAATTCATGATGAAAAAAATATAATATCAACTATAATGGTTGGAAACCAGCTAAAATAAAAAGATGTTATAATGAATCCATAATTATGGAAATGTTAATCTTTAATTATAGTATCAAATTTATTAAAGATTAATCAATTAAATTTTTTTTTTAATGTGATAAAACTGATTTAAGAATATTTTTATGAAGTGGATTATGAAAAATTATTACTTATAAGATAAAAATTACATTTAAGACTTAAATATCCACCTAGAGAGCCAAAAATAAAGAGGTATTGAGGTGATAAAAAAGTTTGATATTGTTTTGGTTTATAAAATTTGGGTTCTGATTTTGATAAAATAATATTCATGAGTCTATTTTGTGGTGGGAATAAAAGGTTTTCCTATATAAGTGATCTCAAGTGTGATTTTCAAAAATTCCAATTACATAGTGTATAAGGATTTCAATTTAAAAAGGAAAGTTGACACAAGGTAAAAAATAATTGGTAAAGGGAGAGGAGTGTTAGATAATTCCCATATCCATCCATTTAGAGGTAACATTTTATGATTTGTTATAGTATTATCTGTTACATTTAACCTTTATCACTTTTTCAACTTTACCAATGGTTTTTCTTTTAACATATTGTGGTATTTTAATACCTAAAATAGATGTTGACACTATTACATAAATTTTAATTTATAATAAAAAGATTAAATACATTTAATTTTATTTATTATATAATATAAGAATTAATTTTCTTAAATTAATAAATCCATAACACATAAAAATGTATTTTAAAGATATATTTTAATGACAATTTTTTTTTATTCCTTAAAAAAAGAACTACACGAATGAAAATTATTTTTAATTTACACAAAAACAATAAATTTCATGAAAACAATTCAACGGTACTCTTCAAGTTAATTATTATCATTAGAGGACCAAAAAAAGTAAATGAGAATTCATTAATAGTTTTTCATATTATAATTAAATAATCTTATGAAAATAAAATTATATTACTCCATACCACAGAATATTATACATATTTTTTTTGTAATTAATCCTTTGACACATCAAATTATTCTTAAAAAATAATCTTTTATGAATATAACTACATAATTTTATATGAAAATATTATTATTTTTTACTTATTTCCTAATAAAATAATTTTATGTGAAATATATTATAAATTTCTCAGAAACAGTTACAAAAAAATAATATAAACATTTGATATAGGATTATGTAATTATAATATTTATAATGGTATATATATATCCAAATATTATATTCCTAATGATTATATATTTTATGACTATTTGTATAATGGTCATGTTACATGAATATTTATTTCTATACAAGCTTTATTAATTTTTATTCATCCAATTTAATAACTTCCTTCCCGATATATTAATTGTACTTATAATGTTTTCCATTCTTCAATAGTTGCCATCAAATAAAATATATTCAATGAAATTCAAGATAAGATATATTTTATATTAATTTTTTTTTAAATGTTATATTATTAATATTTTATAATTGTTATGAATGATTCATATTGAATTAGAAAAATATATTATTAAATATTTTGGATTTTAATATTTTCTATAGAATATTATTATTTTGAGTTCACTGTTGTGTATATTACATACCATAAAACACACTATATTAATTTCAGGATAATGTCATAATTTTTTTTAAATAACTGTAAAATAGTTTATGATATCTATTTGTTATATTAATACGTCAAAAAACATATAGGTGATCATATCGCAATGGTTCGATTAGTTTTCTTGTCATGGAATAATAGATTCACACAAAATTCCCATATTACATTTGTAGACATAAAATACAAAATACTTTTTTATTTTATATAATTATTATTCACTCTATGATATCCTCACATAACAATCATATTTTACTTATTATAATCCTAGAAAATGTAAACATGAGAACTCTTTCGAGGTAAGATCATATATGAAGTAATTCAATTTGTAGAAGGAATAATACAATAAATAATGACTGAATAAAAATATTGGAACAAATAAAGATCGTGTAATGGAATATAAATTATCACATGATTTTGAAACTTCTCTCTAGATATCATAAAAATTATAACAATAATATGGACTTCAAAACCAAAATTTAATAATGATTCAATGAATAATTCTATACATCTTACTCATCCCACTAAGGCCTCATGCCAAAAAAATCTTATATAAATGGCATATTAAATGTCCAAATACCCGAATTTTTTGTCTCATGAGCCTTACCGATGCACTGTAGGGAGATGTAATTATGGACCCCACCCAACAATCAAAAATTACAATTCATTCTTTATTGGAATAAGACATATAACATAATAAAATTTAATTAATAATATATAACTATAAATATTTTATTACGTTACTTAATTAATTATTAGACATTACTCAATTAAATTGATCATTAGAAATCTATATAAATATGATGTATTTAATCATTATTGTAAATCATAAATAAATGATAAGATTCATTAAATTATTCATTCATAGTTTAAAACACCTTAAAAGGGTCTCTATAAAATTTCTTGATGGAAAAATATATTCATTTTCATAACATTATTAAATATAAAAAATTTCAAAAAATATAAGAGGAAATTTTTTTCTTTTAATATAACCATTGATACATGTAAACTAATACTAAATAAAAGGAGTATTCATTAGTGCTGGAAATGTCATCCATACTGGGTATGTTAAAATATAATTTCCTTTGTCCTTCTCTAAAAAGGACCCTATTCATAAAAATAAATGAATTTTCATTTTATCCCTTTATAAAGGAATTTATTCATTAGATATAATGAATTTTATAAATCATTTGATATTATTATAAACATATTCTAAATTATTTTAATAAAATTATATACATTGAAGATAAATATCCTCATCTGAATAAAAAAAATATTTTCGAGACTACCATGCATCTAATATTTTAAGAAACAATAGTGAGTAAAATGAAATAAAAACATTCAATTTATAAAAATAATTAGAGAAGAGTAATATATTTTTGTTTTATTATTAAAATATAATATAATTACCAAAATTGGATTATAACAAATAAATAATACTTAAGCCATATGAGATTTTTAAGTATATTATTAAACCATTTCATATATTCAAATCAGAATCCATTGGATGAAATAATTTATGTTGTAACACTTAATGAAATGAATTAAAAATAATCCATTCGATCATTTTACTTATAGAATATTTATAATGGTGAAATCTTATATAGATTATTTATCATGATATAATTATCATATATTTTTGTTAGATATGATTTCTATATCATCCATCAACTATGGAAATTAGAAATTAATCACATCGCTTCGTCAAGGTGAGGTATACACACATGCATGAGAGACATTATCATTTTTAATGAGTTTAAAGGTAAAAAGTAACATAATATTTTAAATTTATAGGACCATAATTAATTAAGAAATTTGATTTATATTAATTATTTTCATATTTATAATCATCATAAAATTTGTTATGGAAAATGAATTACATGACCACATTGTGATATAAAGCCATACATTTGCACGAGCGATGTATTCATTCTCTGTAATATGGAAGAGAGGTGGAAATTTATTGTACCATAGTCAAAAATATATTTTAAAATAATAATAATAATTAATTAATTAATTTATAATTTTTACAGTATATATATATGAAGTATCATAATATATGAAATAAAAATTATTAATTTATGTGTCATGTGTATTCGTTGAGAAACCTCCTTTGGCAAACACCATAGGTATAGAAAAGATGAAATTTTGGGTAATATAATAAGTTGATTGATGTATGGAAGGAGTATATTATTACTCTGATTTTTATTAGATACCTTGTTCTCTAAAACATTTGAACAGTGGATTACAGGGAGTTTTCTTTTACAAAGTGAATGAAATGACACACATGAAATTATATAAAAAATTTTATATAAGATAATCATTTGAAGTGTCTCCATGGAAAAAAAATATTTGACTATAAGGTGTTATAGATGAAAAATAAAATCATAATATATTTTATTGATAATTATTTGATACAATTGAATCCATATATCCTGGTAAATTAAATTTAAACCAATTTTATCCATATTTGTGATATTTTAAATTTTTACCATGATAAGATAATAATATTAAATAAATAAAAGGTAAATTTTATCCAAATATAGAAATTAGAATTATTTATTTGGATTAAATATTATCAGATAAAAATTATATATGGAAAATAAATTAATTATAATATATGATCAAAATATGTGTGTAATTTTTTTTAAAATACACTATTAACGTGTAAAAACAATTACACCATAAAATCAAGTAATAATATTTTTTGGAAATTTTTGATTTTGAATTACTAAAAAAGTAACATTTTTATAATTTTTGATCCATCCAATACATTATGGAACATTATAACATTTCTCTTAAATTAATAGACCCAAATATATTTAATAATTTTAATAAAATTTTACATATCTTGAAAAAAGTAAATTCTAGGTATCCAATTTGAAAATATTACTTTAAAATAATTTAAATAATTATCTATATGTATTTTTTAAAAAATATAAAATGCAGGATTAATGAAAATTTTTGAGAGAAATTATATCTTAACACCATAGTTTAACTGAAATTTACATTTTCTACCCATAGAGAGGTGACAAATATTTACAACATTAATTATTCATAGAGAAAAAAATTGTTCCCATTTTTTAAAAAATAATAAAAATTATGGTTATAAATATGGATCCTTTTTACCTTAATTAAATATGAAAAATAATTATATAATAATTTTAATATAACTGTAAAATAAATAATAAAAATAATATTTTGAAAAATGTTTTCAGAGAATAAAAATGTACTTATAACAAAATAAAGCATATTTTGGATTCCAACATAATAAATTTTATATTATATAATTAAAAGAGACATATATCACACGAATATATAACTAAAAACATAATAGAACTCTTATATTAATTGATATTATTAAATTAAATGATTTTTTAAAAAAAATTGTAATTTGGCATTATACACTTAAAAATAATCTTTTAATAAAAATATAAAAAATTAACTCTATGGTAACAAGTAAAGATGATTTAAAAAATCATTTTCCATTCATGAATGAGATTTAAACAAAATCTAAAAGGAATTTTAGTGTATTCTCACAAATAAATCAAAACTATTTTGTATTAAAAAAAATTTCACATGAATTACATGACATTAATTAATCTTTTTTATTTATTAATTACTAATCAATACATTATATAAAATAATTATAAAGATTTTGATGAATTTTTTTTTTCACATTCATACTAAAAATTTTAAATACATTTTATAATGAGAAAATTTAAATAATAATGTTATTTTATTTTATCTTAGTTCTATTAATTCTTAGTGTTTCATGTTATGAAAACTATTGATATTATTATTATAGTAAACAAAATTTTGGGTTTATTGCATCCCCCTATATAAATAATTTTTATCGTTGAAATATTTTTGTCATAGTAGTCATGAGTAAAACATTTGAAAATATATTTAGTAAAACTAAACACAATAAAAATGAATGAAAAACATTATTTGAAAATGGGAACTAGAAAATGTAATGGTTATCTGGAATAACACATATTATATTTTATGTATATGGAAAATAGTAGAGGGAACTATATATATATATATGAGAAAAAATAATGTCCAATGAACAATATGAGGTGATAGAATACCTGATCATGAAAATGTTGATGTCCCTAAAACCATAAATTATCCTATAAATAAGATAGATATCTATTCATAATAAATAAATTTAAATTGATATAATATAAAACTGAAATATAATCTTTTTTTATTTTTTGTCTCACCTCAAAATTCCCCATTTCTACAAAATAAAAAATAATCCAAGAATTTATTATTATTTCAAAGTCGAACATAATTAAAAAAACCAAAATTAAATGTAACACCCTGACACTTGTTACCCAGATTCGGTGCATTATTACATAACATTGGCTTGATCACAAAAGATCATGTCTCGAAAGACCGATTAGTTTAGTAGCCTTGGAATAACTAGATACATTCAAAAAGATTACATTGCATCATAATGTGAAGACTACAACAAAATATTGTCTCCACACTCATATCCCATTATTCTATCCATGTAGGTCATTCATAAAATACTTCTTCACATCCTGGGAAAAGTAAAACATAGAAAGGGGTGAGCTCAGATGCCCAGTAAGGATAAAAATATAGCAGAAACATTAATAAATAAACATAAAAATTTAAGGCAATGTATAACTAAAACAAAAGCCTTTTAAACATAAACATAAGTATAATATTTCAATGATAAAATGAAATAATTCCATTTACTTATTCACATGGATATTCTACTAGTCGAATAATCACATGAAAAATCAATAACCACTTTCATAATGATGGAATGCATAATACTAGACTATCATAACCACAACGTCAAGGAATTGTGCCAAGACTACAAAAAACATTTTTTCAAGGCCTTGTGACAAGACACTAGTTTGTCACATGAGACCTACTGATGCATTGAGGAACTATAGCGGGCTCCACCCGTCACTTACTAAGTCCAATGCATTCCTCATATGAAAAGGTATAAACATAACATAAACATTCATATTAAAACTAGCATACAAAATGTAAATACATTCTCCATATTCCATGAATGGTATAAAAATAACTCATCCATAGTCAAACAAATCATAAAACTATCAATACAATATGGAAGTTTTGTATCATAATAAATCAACTTCAAATTAGCTTAAAATCCATCAATGGATGTTGACATAGATGAAATCAAACCTATTTGAGAGAAATATCTCTTTTTTTGAAACAATTTAAAAGTCTCATAATTATAGAAGAAAACATTTAATTTGAAAATATTATTATAAGCTTGTAAGGTAAACTTCGACGATTTTATAATGGTGGAAAATAGACGCACCCACCGTATAAATTAAAAAAGACATTCTTACCTTAATTCTGTCCAAAAGGTTAAAAAGGAAATTATTTGGAAAACGACAGAAAGATTCCTTTATAGACATATTATAAAAATTCAAACAAGGGTATAAATGACTTTAACTCGTAGTTTTTAAAATATTAATAATGTTTTGAAATACATTTTTAAGAATCATTGATGTGAATTATATAGAGGTCCCAGTAGATAATTACGTATAAACAACCACAGATAATAAAGAGATTGTGAAATAATCCCTTACATTATACTTTTCCTATGTTGAGGGTAGGTTAAAATCCTATATAATGGTGAAATAATTGTTATTAAATTATAAAAGAATCATATACATTAATATGATATCATATATGATCTTTTCGCATTGCTTTGTTAATAATATCATAGTATTATCGTCGTTTTGGGTGTTAACTTACTAGTTTTATTTTATATTTTTTGTTACATAACTCATGTTTGTTAAGGATAGGTAGTATATTATTCATATATAGAATGGTATCAAGTCCTTAGAAATTATTTTTAATCATCAAATTAGAGTTAGACATGCATGTATACAATGGGTAATGAATCTCATCGCGTTCATGGAGACGGTAGTCCGAACGTACGCCCTTGCAACAATATAATTCTTTTTATGTAATAATAATATATAATTAGATGGTATATAATATATAAATAATATTTATCATGTTATATTTATTATTTACATCAATTACACATCATTATCATACCCATACAAATAATAATGTTTTGAAAAACATTTACACCATGACGTGGAGACTGTAAGCCGTACATACGCATATATGGTGACATGTCATCCAAAGGATGGATAGAATAATAAATATGGTTGTACCATATTTACAATAACATTATAGTATATAGGAGATACTATAGTAATTATTTTATAATGTAAATAACAAAGAAAAATGATGTTGAAGAAGAAAGGAACTTGAAAGAGGGTGGTGAAAACATAACCTCTTCTCCGGGTTCTTCCTTTTGATTTGATCAAAATAGATCCTTAGGATAGCTTTCTGACTAAAGGAATTCCAATCGAATGAAGTGAGGGATGTTGAGAGAATATTTTTTCAGAGGTTGGCCGATCCAAAAGGCATTGATGGTGTGAATTTGTGAGAAAGGGGAGTGCCCTTTTATAAGAGGGGTGAGGGGAACCTTATAAAAAGTTAGAAATATTATTTTATAATAAATTAATATTGGGTTTATAATAGCTATAAAGTGGATTATTTTAATTTTACGGTGGTAATAAGTCGAAAAAAACTCAACCAATAGGTTTCAGTTATGTTTGGGTTACTATATTAGCCTTATCTTTTTGTTTTAACACTTAGTTAATTAGTTTGACATTAACCATGTCTCTTTGTATTTTTATATTATATAGTTAATAAACATACTATATACATCCATGTGACCCCCAAGTGGTCCATTAATAATAATCCTATCATTATATATGTTCTTTGTCCAAACATTAGATTTTTAGGAATAGAATATCAATTAATAATATAATATTTGTTTTAAAAACTCATTTATGTCAATTTTGACACTATTTAATAATTGATTTTTGTTAAATTCCTGAAAACATTATTAATTTGAATAAAATTTATTTATTCAATCCTAACATGTAATATTAACCAATAATATTCGGGAATGTCCTCAAAACATTCAAATTATGTTTATTTTAACTTTTATAATAACAATTATTTGATTCTTTCAGTAATTATGAAAATACTACATCATTATTGTGTCATTAATAAATTTAATGATTCAATATCTAAAAATTATAAATAGAATACCATTATGTATGAATTCTTTTTATATTTCTAATTAATATTTATAGTCGAAAATATAACATACATAACCCTATGTAAAATTTTTTTACTAAAAGATATGAGCTTATGTCATTTTTGTATTGACTTTATCTTAATTAATATAAAGTGTCATTATCACTTTCGAGTGGATCAATGGGGTCCCAAAATCGACCCAAAGATGCCCATGGTCGGAAATGTATCAACAAATTGGTTTAGGACACATTTTAGGGTAATTTCATATTATTATAATATTATTTGTTTACACTTATTTACCAGATTTACCCTTTAACCATGGTAAATAAAATATTTACCGAAATAATTATTCAAAATGTATACAAATAAAAGTTATCTATTTACAAAATTTGGACCTCCTGATTCTAAATATGGAATCCATTTTTCTAAATACAAACCGTATAAGTGGCAGAAATTAATTTAAAATTAATTCCTGCTGTCAAAACAAAAAGTGTGTTTTTAAGAAATAATAACTATCAAAAGATTGGCACTTCCTTATGTCTAATTTAAATGTGGCATTTTTTCCAATGATAAAAATTGTATTAAATGGTAAAACTATATTAAAAATATACTTTAAAATCACTCAAATTCATAATTTATCACTATTAATTATTTCTATTAAAAAATTTGTATTTAATTAATATTTAGTAATTTTCATTATTCATCAAAATATGAATGTTCTCCAAAATGTAAAAAAAATTCATCCTATGTTGATTTTCATATTCCGAATCCAAAAATGATGTACATTTTTAAAGATAAAATTTGTAAAATATGAAAAAGTGGGTATTACAATTCATAAAGGTTAGTTTGATTGGTCGTGGTGTGTTAGAACTCGAAGATGCGTACAACACACACTACTGTATTATTCAAAGATAATTGTACCATGAAAGCTTGGGGTGTTACATTCTCCACTCCTTCAAAAAATTTCATCCTCAAAATTTCTAGAAAACTACTGCATGAAAAGACTAGGGTGGTTCTTCATCATAAGTTCCTCGGGTTCCCACGTTTCCACTTCTATCTTATGGTTTCTCCATAGAACTTTTACCAGACGAGTCGTCGGATTTCTCAGCACTTGTTCTCTCATATCATGAATCTTGACAAGCTCTTCATAATAAGACAGATCAGGTTCCAATTCAAATTTCCCATAGGTTAGTATATGCTTTGGGCCAGGCATGTATTTTCTCAATAGTGATATGTGGAAAACATCATGAACTTTGGAGACACCTGGCGGCATTTCCAAACGGTAAGCTACAGCCCCAATTCATTCTAGAATTTTGAATGGTCCGATGTACCTATGACTCAATTTTCCCTTCTTACAGAAATTTATAACACCCTTCCCTGGAGATACCTTTATGAAAACATGATATCCTACCTGAAATTACAAATCCTTCTTTCGGTTGTCAACACAGCTCTTCAGCCTACTTTGAGATGCTTTGATGAGGTTTTGGATTACCTTTACCTTTTCCATCGTTTTCCCCACCAGTTCTCAGCCTAGGAGTTTTCTTTCACCATCGTCACCTGAACAGGTTGGTGTGCGACATCTATTTCCATATAACGCGTCATATGGTGCCATTTGAATACTGTAATGGAAGCAATTGTTATATGAAAATTTTACTAGAGGTAAATATTGATCTCACATACCCTGAAAGTCATGTCAGAAAGATATCAACATGTCTTCTAAGGTTTGAAAAGTCCGTTCTGAGTGTCCATCTGTTTGAGGGTGGAATTCAGTGCTCAAATGAAGTTCAGTATCCAAGGCCTTCTGAACACTCTTCCAGAATCATGAAGTAAAATGAGGATCACGATCTGAAACAATTGATAGGGTTACCCCATGAAGTCTCACATCTTCATTAATATATAGTCATTCTATACTTTCAAGTGGTAAATCTTCCCTTATAGCATGAAAATGCGCTGACTTGATAAGATGATCAACAATGACCCATATTGCATCGTTCCTTCTTGGACTCTTTGTTAGTGTCATGACAATTTCCATCATGATATTATCCCATTTCCACTCAGGTATGGGAAGAGGTTTCAATACTCCACCAGGCTATTTCCTTCCATCTTTCACTTGTTGAATAACCATACATATTGCCACAAAATCAGAAATATACCTCTTCATGTTGTCCCACCAAAAATGTTCCTTCAAATCAATATACATTTTACTTCTCCCAAGGTGTATACAGAAATTGGAACTATGAGAATTGTCCAATAATTCACTTTTTAGATCAGGTATATCTGGAACACAAAGTCTCCTCCCAAATTTCAAAATTCAATCTTCATACACAAAGTCACTCAATCTCCCATCATTCACAACATTAATCTTATTTTTAAACTCTTCATCATCAGCCTGAGAACTCATTATCCTTTATAGTAAAGATGGATTGAAAACCATTTGAAAAATTATTGATGTTTCACCTTCCATGGTGATTCCCATATCCATCTTTACTAATTCCATGAAAATAGGATCCCTTTCAACTCTCATCTTGTATAAAGCTCCATGATCCTTTCTATTGAAAGCATCTTCCACCTTATATTCTTTCCCCAGGGGGTAGTGTATCATGTAATCATAATCATTGAGTAGTTCAAGCCATCACCTTTTCCTCATGTTGAGTTCTTTATGTGAGAAAATGTACTTCAAATTCTTTTTATCGGTATATATCTCACATTTTTAACCATAGAGGTAGTGTCTCCTAATCTTCAAGGAAAAGATTACAGATTCTAACTCAAGATCATGAGAAGGATAGTTTTTCTCATGAATTTTCATCTATCATGATGCATAGGAAATAACTCTATCATTCTGCATAAGGACACAACAAAGTCCTTTCTTTGATGGATCACTATAAATAACAAACTTGTCATTTCTCAATGGTAGAGTCAAAATAGGAGCATTGACTAATCTCCACTTCAGTTCTTAATAGAATTCTTCACAATATTTTGTCCAAACAAATTTAACTCCTTTACGTGTGAGATTTGTTAATGGGTTAGCCAAGAGGGCGAAATTCTAGACGAAACATCGATAATAACCTACTAAACCAATAAAACCGCATACCTCGGTTATGATCGTTGGTGCTGGCCATTCTTGGATTACTCTTATCATATAAGGATCAACAGAGATTCCATATTTAGAGACAATATGTATAAGAAAAGAAATCTCCTGATTCCATAATTCACACTTTCTAAACATCCCATATAATTCATGTCTTCTCAGAGTCTTCAGGATAATGCGCAAGTGATTTTTATGATCTTTGATGCTTTTGGAATACACTAAGATATCATCAAAAAATACATCCACAAAATCATCGATATGTTCCTTGAAAACACTATTCATTAGATTCATGAATAAAGAGGGTGCATTAGTCAATCCAAAAGGCATTACTGTAAACTCGTAATGCCCGTACCTGGTTCTAAATGTTGTCTTCAGAATGACTTCCTTCTTCACACACAACTGATGGTATCGAGATCGAAGTTCAATCTTTGAAAAGTATTGAGCTCCATTTATTTGGTCAAATAAATCTTCAATGCAAGGTGGGCAATAATTCTTCTTTATTGTTATAGAATTAATTTCTCTGCAGTAGATACATAACCTCATTAATCCATGTTTCTTTTTAACAGAATAGCCAGGGGCTCCCCATGGAGAAACACTAGAGATAATAAATCCCTTATTACTCAATTCTTGTAGTTGTTTCTATAGTTTATCTAATTCCACAGTATCCATTCTATTTGTGGTCTTCGATATAGGCCTTGAACCAGGAATTAAATCAATGGAAAACTCAATTTCTCATTCTGGAGGATGTCCAGATAAATCTTCTAAAAACACATCAACATATTCTCTAACTATAGGTACAACCGTTATTTGAACATTCCTTTACTCAGCCAATGCTATTTCATTCTCTTCCTCCCTAATAATTGAATTTAGTTGAGCTATTGGGGGTGCATCTAGATGAGAATTATGTGGTGATGATTCTTCTCTAAAGATAAGGTGTTCTTTATCATAATCATCAAAAATTGTAACCTCCTTCTTCTTACAAAAAATTTTCACTTCATGGTCCAAAATACAATCCATACCAAGGATAATATCAAATTCAATCATGGGTATATTGATGAGATCAGTAGATAAAAAAATTTATATGCCCTAATGGGAATGGATCCAAAGAACTTTGTAGTAATGAT
Source organism: Viscum album (assembly GCA_963277665.1). Taxonomy (NCBI): domain Eukaryota; kingdom Viridiplantae; phylum Streptophyta; class Magnoliopsida; order Santalales; family Viscaceae; genus Viscum; species Viscum album. Next base: position 1,058,143,976 of record OY728142.1, read on the forward strand.
ACATCCCTTAAGAGTTTTAACTGACAACTCCCTTGTTAAATAAAATTAGAAATATCTAATTTTCAGAGAAAACTGGGAAGATATGAAACAATGTGATGATCAAGAATCAAATAATGAATTTTCTAAACTTGAGGAAACCATTAAATTACCTGCCACCACGTCTTTCGGAGCTTCTACCTCAGCAGTAGTGATAATATTAGCTTTCCCTTGATCCCTTTGGACATTTCTGAGGTAAGTTCCCAGGATTCTTAGGACATTAATTTTCATAATGTCCCATCTCCCTGCTGTTGTAGCATTAAACATCTGTAGCATCGTTCTTCACCTTTCAAATTACAAGCTTGGTGGCCTTTTTCACCACACTTGTAACAAACTCCCATTCCTTTCAAGCAAGTACTGGGGTGTTTCTTCCCACATTTATTGAAAGATGGATAATCAACTTTTCCTTTCATCCCCTTATTTCCATTTCATGAGTGATCATTAGAACTCTTCTTCTCTTGCATTGATTTAAAGTTGTAAGACATAGAGAATTCTTTTTTTGTCTTGATAGTGCATTAGACAATATCTTCGTACAATGAGAAGGTTTGTGAGACTAATGGTTTATGGAGAAATGGTTTTAACCCATCTATGAAATTATCAATCTTAATTATTGGGTTACGTATATAATCTGCAGCATACCTCGCTAACATTTTAGATTTAGCCTCATACTTTACGACATTCTCATCTTCCTTTTGCATCAGTCTCAAAAATTGCCTTTCCATATCTGCTCGATGGTCTCAATGAAGTTATTTTTCTAAAAAAATATCTTTAAACTCCATACATTACATATTTGATACTTCATCATCATCCTTGGTGTTTTTAATCAATTACCACAATTGGTCAGCATCTCCAGTGAGGCGGTAAAATGCCATGATATCTTTTTCCCTTTCACTACTCCCCATGACATGGAAAATTTTCGGTAAGTAATTTATCCATTGCTCAGCTACTAAGGGGTTTTTACTCCCATTGAATGTTGGTGGTTTTTGCCTCATGAAGCGATCTTGCATTGATCCTCCACGATGTGGATCTGGGTGCTCCATACGGGTAAGGTTATTATATATAACCTGACTGAGTTGAACAAGTATGGTGATTAGCTTATCAGCACTAGTTACATCACCAACTCCACAATAATTATCTATAGTAGGAGGGAAATCCCTACATGGAGTGCATTCATTGATACCGTTTCCATATCATCCGCTATGCGCCATTTATAAACAATGGAATACACTAGATTAGTTTATGAATTTCAATACATAAATCCAAATTTGTAATACACTTAACATGAATTGAACAGTTTATGGATATAATCCATAATCATGAAAATGTTTTCTTTGAGGATGTATATAGTCATAAACAGTTCATAATGTTTTGTAATGAAATTGATAATTATCCTAAGAATATCCCCTAGGAGTGTCGTAACCAAGAGTGTAGTAAGGCCCATTGTCGTGCACCAGTTCCCGTTCTAGTCTAGCTCAATGCGATGTTTTCGGGTTTTACCCATAGAGACATCTCTTCCAGAGCCGCCTCTACCTACTCGTATCCAGACAGTCATTTATTGCTTGGAAAACTCACAAAATCTCTACAATAACAAAATTGTAGGAAGTTCTTCTTTACTAATCCTCAAAATCTATCTTAGGGCTATGTGCTCTAATCAGATTTTATCTAAATCTAGCTTCCAAGGTTTGTACTAAACTTTTCTGATACCAACTACAATTCCCCGACCCCAGTTACAAAGAGTTGGTGCATTATTACATAAAATTGGCATGATCAAAAATGATAAAGTCTCAAAAGACGGATTAGTTCAGTATCCTTGGAATCAGTAGATGCATTCAAAAAGTTTACATTACATCATAAAGGTTAAACTACAACAACATATTCTGTCCACACTCATATCCCCTTATACTATCCCTACAAGTCATTCATAAAATACTACTCACATCCTGGGAAAAATAAAACATAGATAGGGGTGAGCTCAGATGCCTAGTAAGGATAACAATATATCAGAAACTTTCATAAATAAATATAAACACTTAAGTAAATGTATAACTAAAACCGAAGACTTTTAAACATGAACAACAGCATAATATGGAAAAGATAAAATGGAATAATTCCATATACTAATTCACAATGATATTATAGTAGTCGAATAATCACATGCAATATCAATAACCACTTTTATAATGATGGAATGTATAATGTCAGACTATCATAAACACATAGTCAATGCCTCGTTCCAAGAATACAAATAAGATTTTATCAAGGTCTTATGCCAAGACACTAGTTTTTCTCATGATACCTACTGATGCATCGAGGAGCTATAACAGGCTCCACCCGTAACTTACTAAGTCCAATGCATTTCTCATATGAAAATGATTAAACATAACATAAACATTCGTATTAAAACTAGCATACAAAATTTCTATACTTTCTCCATAAACCATAAATGGTATAAAAATAACATATCCAAAGTCAAACCGACCACAAAACCTTTAATACAATATGGAAGTTTTGTAACATAATAAATCAACTTCAAATAAGGTTAAAATCCATCAAAGGATGTTGACATAGATCAAATCAATACTATTTTAGAGAAATATATTTTTTGTTGAAATCATTTAAAAGTCACATTATTATAGAAGAAAACTTTTTATTTGAAAACATTCTTATAAGCCTTAAAGGGAAGCTTCAAGGATTTTATAATTGTGGAAAATAGCTACACCCTACTTATAAGTTAAAAAAGCCATTCTTACCTTAATTCTGTCAAAAAGGATAAAAATATCGTTGTTTGGAAAAAGATGGAAAGATTCCTTTATATAAAACGTAAATAAATTAATACAAGGGTATAAATGACATTAACCCATAGTTTGTAAAATAGTAAGAATTTTTTGAAATATATTTTTATTAAACATGGATGCGGATGATAAAGAGTTCCTAGTAGATAATTACATATAAACAAACTCAGATAATGAAGAGATTGTGAATTAAACCTTTAACTTTTAATTTTATTTGGATGAGGGTAGGTTAACCTCCTATATAATGGGGAAATAATTGTTATTAAATTATACAATAATTATATAAATTAATATGATATCATATATGATCTTTTATCATTGTTTCCGGTGTTAACTTACACGTTTTATTTTATATGTTTTGTTACATAAGTCATGTTTGTTATGGATAGGTAGTATCTTATTCATATAAAAATGATATGAAGTCCCTAAATAATATTTTTAATCATCAAATGATAATTATAATTGCATGGATACAATGGGGAATGAATTTCATCACTTTCGTGGAGATGTTAGTCCGTACGTATGCATGAGAGTCAATAACATTCTTTTGAAATTAAAATAATATATAATTTGGTGGTATATCATATATAAAGATTCATTATAATGTTATATTTATTATTTATATCAATTATACATCATTATCATACCCATCCAAATAATAATGTTTTGAATAACAATTACACCACGACGTGGAGACGGTAAGCCGTACGTACGCACGTATGGTGACATGTCATTAAAAGGATGGATAGTATAATGAATATGGTTGTACCATTTTTATAATAACATTAAAGTATATAAGAGATACTAGATTTTTTTTTTAGAATGGAAATTACAAAGAAAGAAGAAGTTGAAGAAGAAAGGAACTTGAAAGAGGGTGGTGAAAACATTACCTCTTCATCAGGTTCATCCTTTTGATTTGATCAAAAGGGGTCCTTAGGTAGGATTTATGACTAAATTAAGGCCTCTAGTATTAATTTAGGGATGTTTATAGAATATTTTTTCAGATTTTGGCCTATCCAAAAGGCTTTGAAGGTGTGAATTAGTGAGAAGGGGTGGGGGGTTCCCTTTTATGAGAGGGGTGAGGGGCATCTAAGGAAAAGCTAGAAATATTATTTTATAATAAATTCATATTCGTTTTATAATGTATAGAATGTGGATTAATTAATGTTTAAGGTGTGGGTAGGTAGAAAACAACTCAACCAATAGGTTTTAGACATGTTTGGGTCACTATATTAACCTTATCTTTTAGTTTTAACTCATAGTTAATTAGTTTGACATTTACCATGTCTCTTTGTATTTTCATTTTATATAGTTAATAAACATACTATATACATTCAATAGACCCCCGAGTGGTCAATTAATAATACACCTATCATTATAAAAGTACTTTGGCCGAACCATAGAATTTTTAGAATAGAATATAAATTAATAATATAATTGTTTTTAAAAACTCATTTATGACAATTTTGACACTATTTAATAATTGATTTTTGTTAAATTTTTAACAACTTTATTAATTAGAATAAAATTAATTTAATCAATCCTAACATGTAATATTAACAAATAATGTTCTTGTATGTCATAAAAACATTGAAATTATATTTATTTTAACTTTTATAATACCAATTATTTTATTCTACCATTAATTAGGAAAATACGTCATCATTATTGTGTCATAATTAAATGTAATTATTCAATGTATAAAAATTATAAATAGAATACCATTATGTATGGAATATTTTTAAATTTCTAATGAATATTTATAGGCTAAAATATTACATATATAACACTATGTAAAAATTATTTTCCTATAAGATATATTCTTATGTCATTTTTGTATTTACTTTAACTTAATTAATATATAGTGTCATTATCACTTACAAGTGGATCCATGGGCTCCCAAAATCGACTCAAAGAATCGCATGGTCGGAAATTTATCAACCAATAGGGTTAGGACATGTTTTAGCATAATTTAATAGTATTATAATATTATTTTTTCCCTTATTTACCAGATTTACCCTTTAAACATGGTAAATAAAATATTTACCGAAGTATTTATTCAAAATGTCTAATAATAAAAGTTATCTATTTACACAATTTTGGAATCCATATTCTAAATATGGAATCCATTTTTCTAAATTCAAAACACATAAGTGTCAAAAATTAATTTAAAATTAATTCCCGCTGTCAAAACAAAAATCATGTTTTTAAAAATAATAACTATCAAAAGATTGGCACTTCCTTATGTCTAGTTTAAATGTGAAATTGTGTATAATGATCAACAATGTATTAAATGGTAAAAATATATTCCAAATATACATTAAAATCACTCAAATTCATAATTTATCAATATTAATTATTTCGATTAAAAAATTTGTTTTTAATTAAAATTTTATAATTTTCAATATTCATCAAAATATGAATGTTATCCAAAAAGTACCAAAAATTCACCCTACGATAATTTTGATATTCCGAATTCAAAAATGAAGTCCATTTTGAACGATATAATTTATAAAATTTTTAAAAGTGGGTATTACTATTCATAACGGTTAGTTTGATTGGTTTTGGTGTGTTAGAACTCGAAGATGCGTACAACACACACTACTGTATTATTCAAAAAGAAGCGAACTGTGGAAGGTTGGGGTGTTACATTCTCCACTCCTTCAAATAATTTTGTCCTCAAAATTTTTAGAAAACTACCGCATGAAAAGACTCTTGTGGTTCTTCATTATAAGTTCCTCGGGTTCCCAAGTTGCCTCTTCCATCTTATGGTTTTCTCCATAGATCTTTTACCTGATGAGTCGTCCGTTTTCCAAGCACTTTTTCTCTCATATCAAGAATCTTGATAGGCCCTTAGCAATACGATAGATCAGGTTCTAGTTCTAATTACTCAAAGGTTAGTACATAAGTTCGGTCAGGCATGTATTTTCTCAACAGAGATACGTGGAACACATCATGAACTTTGGATAGAATTTGAGGCATTGTCAAACGGTATGCAACAAACCGAATTTGTTCAAGAATTTTGAATGGTCTGATGTACCTGGGACTCAATTTTCGCTTCTTAACGAATCGTATAGAACCCTTCCATGGAGATACCTTCAAGAAAACATGATATCCTATATGAAATTACAAATCATTTCTTTAGTTTTTAGCATAGATCTTCTGCCTACATTGAGATGCTTTGATGTTGTTTTTGATTACCTTCAACTTTTCCATCATTTCCTCCACCAGTTCTGAGCCTACGAGTTTTATTTCACTAACATCATCCCTAAAGGATTCTGTGAGACATCTCTTTCTTTATAATTCTTCAAAATATGCCATCTAAATACTAGAATGGAAGTTACTATAATAGGAAAATTATACCAGAGGTAAATACCGATCCCACATACCCTGAAAGTCAACTAAGAAAGATACCAACATGTCTTCTAATGTTTGAATAGTCAGTTCTGATTGTCCATCTGTTTAAGGGTGGTAGTCTGTTGTCAAACAATGTTCAGTATCCCAGGCCTTCTAAAGACACTTCGAGAATATTGATGTAAAATGGGGATCACGATCTGAAACAATTGATAGGGGTACTCCATGAAGTCTCACAACATCATTAATATATAGTCTAGTTAGACGTTCAAGTGGTAATGCTTCCCTTATAGCGTGAATATTTTCTGACTTGGTAAGACGATCAACAATGACCCATATTGCATCGTTCCTTCTAGGAGTCTTTGGTAGTCCGATGACAAAGTACATCGTGATATTATCCCATTTCCACTCAGGTATGGGAAGAGGTTGCAATACTCCACCAGGATGTTTCCTTCCAGCATTCACTTGTTGAAAAAACATACATCTTGACACAAAATCAGCAATCTCCCTCTTCATGTTGTCCCATGAAAAATGATCATTCAAATCTATAAAAAAATTTGTGCTCCCACGGTGTATAACGAAATTGAAACTCTGAGCATCGTCCAACAATTCGCTTTTTAGATCAGGTATATCGGGAACACAAAGTTTCCTCCGAAATTTCAAAATTCCATCTTCATACAAAAAGTCACTCAATCTCGCATCATTCATAGCTTTAATATTCTTTTTGAACTCTTCATCATCATCCTGAGAACTCTTTATCCTTTCTAGTAAATATGGTTTGGCAACCATTTGAAAAAGTATTGATGTTTCACCTTCCATGGTGATTCCCTTATCCATATTTACTAAATTCATGAAAATAGTATCCCTTTCAACTCTCATTTTGTTCAAATCTCCATGATACTTTGTACTCAAAGCATCTTCCACCTTATATTCCTTCCACATGTGGTAGTGTATCGTACAATCATAATCCTTGAGTACTTCAAGCCATCTCCCTTGCATCATGTTGAGTTCTTTATGTGAGAAAATGTACTTCAATCTCTTATGATTAGTATATATCTCACATTTTTCACCACCGAGGTAGTGTCTCCAAATCTTCATAGAAAGGATTACAGCTTCTAACTAAAGATCATGAGAAGGATAGTTTTTCTCATGAATTTTCATCTCTCATGATGCATATGAAATATCTCTATCATTCTTCATAAGGAAATAACAAAGTCCTTTCTTCGATGAATCACTATAAATAAAAAACCTATCATTTCCCGATGGTAGAGTCAAAATACAAGAATTGACTAATCTCCTCTTCAGTTCATCAATACATTCCTCAAACTCATTTTTCAAAACAATTATAACTCCTTTACGTGTGAGCATTGTTAATGGGTTAGCCAAGCAGGTGAAATTCTAGACGAAACGTCGATAATAACCTACTAAACCAATAAAACTACGTACCTCGGTTATACTCGTTGGTGCTGGCCATTCTTGGATTGCTCTTGTCTTAGAAGGATCAACAGAGATTCCATATTTAGAGACAATATGGCCAATAAATGAAATCTCCTGAAGCCAGAATTCACACTTTCTAAACGTCCCATATAATTCATTTCTTCTTATAGTCTTTAGAATAATGGGCAAGTGATTTTCATGATCTTCAAAGATTTTGGAATATACCAAGATATCATCAATAATACCATCACAAAATCATCGAGATATTACTTGAAAACATTATTCATTATATTAATTAACAAAGAGGGTTCATTATTCAATCCAAAAGGCATTACTGTAAACTCGTAATGCCCGTACCTAGTTCGAAATACTGTCTTTAGAATGTCTTCCTTCTTCACCCACAACGTATGGTATCGAGATCGAAGTTCAATCATTGAAAAGTATTGACCTCCATGCATTTGGTCAAATAAATCATTAATGTAAGGTGGGGGATACTTTTTCTTTATTGTTATAGCATTAATTTCCATGTAGTCGATACATAACTTCATTGATCGATCTTTCTTTTTGACAAAATGGACAGCGGCTCCCCATGGAGAAACACTACGGTGAATAAATCCCTTATTACTCAATTCCTCTAGTTGTTTATTTCATTCAACTAATTCCACAACGGCCATTCTATAAGGGGTCTTCGATATAGGCCTTGAACCCGGAATTAAATCAATGGAAAACTCAATTTCTCATTCTGGAGGATGTCCAGATAAATCTTCTGGAAACACATCAACATATTATCTCACAATAGGTACATCCTCTATTTGAACATTCCTTTCCTCACCCATAGTTATTTCATTCTCTTCCTCCCCAATAATTGAATTTAGTTGAGCTATTGGGGGTGGATCTAGATTAGATTCACTTGGTGAAGATTCTGCTCTATAGATAAGGTGTTCTTTATCATCACCATAAAAAATCGTAACCTCCTTCTTACAAAAAATTTTCACTTCATGGTGAAAAATACAATCCATACCAATGATTATATCAAATTGATTCATGAGTATATTGATAAGATCAGCAGATAAAGAACATTTATATAACCTAATGGGAGTGGATCCACAGAACATTATAGCAATGATACTTTCCATAAGAGTTCTAACTGACAACTCCCTTGTTTAATCAATTTGGAAATATCTAGTTTTCTAAGAAAACTGGGAATATATGAAATAATGTGATGATCCAGAATCAAATAATGCATTTTCGAAACATGAGGTATCCATTAAATTACCTGCCACCATGTCTTTCGGAGCTTCTACCTCTGCAGTAGTGATAGTATTAGCTTGTCCATGATCCCTTGGACTTTGAGGTAAGTTACCCAGATGCTTAGGACATTCATTTGCATAATGTCCCTTCTCCCTGCAGTTGTAGCATTGAACATCAGTAGCTTCTTCCTTCCACTTTCATTCACGAGCTTGGTGGCCTTTTTCACCACACATGTAACAGACTCCCATTCCTTTCAAACAAGTACCACGGTGTTTCTTTCCACATTTACTGCAGGATGGATAATCAACTTTTCCCTTCTTCCGATATTTCTATTTTAAGAGTGATCAGCAAATATCTTCTTATCTCTCTTTTCTTTAAAGTCTTAAGACTTAGAGAATTCTTTTTCTGTCTTGATAGCGCATGAGAAAATATCTTCATACAATGAGAAGGTTTATGAGACTAATTATTGATGGAGAGACGGTTTTAACCCATCAAAGAAACGATAAATCTTACTTATTGGGATATATATATAATCTGCAGCATACCTCGCACACATTTTAAAGCTATCCTTGTACTTTGTGACTTTCTCAACTCCCTTTTTCCTCAGACTCAAAAATTACCTTTCCATATCTGCTCGATGGTCACAAGGAAAGTATTTTTCTAAGAATAACTCTTTGAACTCCATCCATTCCATATTTGATACTTCATCATATTCCTTTTTTTTAATCAATGACCACCATTGGTCAACATCTCCAGTGAGGTTGTAAAATTCCATGATAACTTTTCCCCTTTCACTACTCCCCAAGGCATGGAAATTTTTCTCTATGTTATTTATCCACTGCTCAGCAACTAAGGGATTTGTACTCCAATTTAATTTTGGTGTTTGATGACTCGTGAAGCGATCTAACATTGATCCTCCACAATGTGGATCTAGGTTCTCCATATGGGTATGGTTATTATTCATTACAGGAGTGAGTTGTCCCAGTATGGTGATTAATTGATCAGCACTAGTAGCATCACCAGCTCCACTATAATTATCTGGAGGAGGAGGGAAATCCCTACATGGAGTGCGTTCATTGATATGGTTTCCATTTTTCCACTAGGATAAATTTCTAAAAAATGTCATAAGCAAGATTAGTTTATGAATCGCAATACAAAAATCCAAACTTGTAAAATACCTAACATGAATTGACCAGTTTTTGGATATAATCCATAATCATAAAAAAAAAATTTGTGAGGATGTATACACTCATAAACCATTCATAATGGTTTGTAAAGAAAGTGATAATTATCCTAATAATATCCCCCAGGAGTGTTGTAACAAAGAGTGCAGCAAGGCTCGTTGTCATGCACTAGTTCCCATTCGAGTCTAGCTCAAATAAGCCTTTTTAGGTTTTAACCCTAGGTACATCTGTGCCAGAGCCACCTCTACTTGCTCGTATCTAGACATGGATGTATTTCTTGGAAAATTCACAAAATATATACAATAAAAAAATTATAGGACATTCTTATATACCAATCCTCAATGTCTATCTTAGGGCTATGTGCTCTAATCAGAGTTTATCTGAATATAGCTTCCAACGTTTGTACTAAACATCCTTTGATACCAACTCCAACGCCCCTACCCTAGTTACGCAGAGTCGGTGCATTATTACATAACATTTTCATGATCAAAAATGATCAAGCCTCGAAACACCGATTAGTTTAGTAGCCTTGGAATCACTAGATACATTTAAAAAGTTTACATTAAATCATAAAGGTTAAACTACAACAACATCTTGTCTCCACACTAATATCCCCTTATACTATCCCTACAGGTCATTCATAAAATACAATTTCACATCCTAGGAAAAATAAAACATATAAAGGGGTGAGAGCAGATGCCCAGTAAGGATAACAATATAGCGGAAACATTCATAAATAAATATAAACATTTAAGGGAATGTATTAGTAAAACAAAAGCCTTTTAAACATTAACAACATCATAATATGGAAAAGATAAAATGAAATAATTCCATTTACTTATTCAAAAGGATATTATACTAGTCGAGTAATCAGATACAATATCAACAACCACTTTCATAATGATAGAATGCATAATTCAAGACTATCATAACCACATACTCAAGGCATCGTGCCAAAACTACAAATAATATTTTTTCAAGGCCATGTGCCAAGATACTAGTTTTTCACATGATACCTACCGATGCATCGAGGAGCTAAAACGGGCTCCACCCGTCACTTACTATGTCCAATGCATTCCTCATATGAAAAGGTTTAAACATAACATAAACATTCATATTAAAACTAGCATACGAAATTTCAATATTTTCTCTATAAACCAGGAATGGTTTAAAAATAACACATCCACAGTCAAACATATCACAAAACATTCATTACAATATGAATGTTTTGAATCATAATAAATCAACTTCAAATAATCTTAAAATCCATCAAATGATGTTGACATAGATCAAATCAAAACAATTTGAGAGATATATCTCTTTTTTTAAATCATTTAAAAGTCACATAATTATAGGAGAAAAATTTTACTTTGATAATATTCATATAAACCATAAAAGAAATCTTGAGGATTTTATAATGGCGGAAAATAGCCGCACCAGTCGTATATGTTAAAAAAGTCATTCTTACATTAATTTTGTCGAAAAGGTTAAAAAGGACCTTGATTGGAAAATGACAGAAAGATTCATTTATAAAGATCTTAAAAAAATTAAAACAAGGGTATAAATAACTTTAACCCATAGTCTGTAAAATAGTAAGAATGTTTTGAAATATATTTTTAGGAAATATGGAGGTGGATGATAAAGAGGTCCCAGTAAATAATTATGCATAAACAACCTCGGATAATGAAGAGATTGTAAAATAAACACAGAACTGTTAATTTTCCTTGGATGAGGGTAGTTTAACCTCTTTTATAATGGTTAAATAATTTATATTAATTTATAAAAGAATCATATACATTAATATGATATCATATATGATCTTTTATCATTGTTTTGTTAATAATATCTTAGTATTATCATTGTTTCGGGTGTTAACTTACTCATTTTATTTTATTTGTTTTGTTACATAAGTCGTGTTTTTTATGGATATTTTGTATATTATTCATATACAGAATTATATCAAGTCCTTAAAAATTATTTTTAATCATCAAATGAGAATTAGATTTTCATGGATACAATGGGGAATGAATCTCATCGTGTTCGTGGAGATGGTAGTCCATACGTACGCACGCGAGTAAATAACATTCTTTTGATATTAAAATAATATATAATTGAATGGTATATCATATATAAAATATAATTATCATGTAATATTTATTATTTACATCAATTACACATCATTATCATACCCATCCAAATAATAATGTTTTGAAAAAAAATTACACCATGACGTGGAGACGGTAATCCATACATACGCACGTATTGTGAAATGTCATTAAAATGATTGATTGAATACTGAATATGGTTGTACCATATTTATAATAACAATACAGTATATCTGAGATAATGGATTTATTATTTTAGAATGGAAATTACAATGAAAGAAGAAGTTTATGAAGAAAGGAACATGAAAGAGGGTGGTGAAAACATTACCTCTTCTTCGGGTTATTCTTATTGATTTGATCAAAAGGGATCCTTAGGTTGGATTTATGACTAATGTAAGGCCTCTGGAATTAAATTATAGAAGTTTAGAGAATATTTGGTCAGTGTTTGGCCGAGCCAAAAGTCTTTGATGGTGTGAATTTGTGAAAACGGTGAGTCCCATTTTATAAGAGGGGTGAGGGGCACGTAAGGAAAAGCTAGAAATATTATTTTATTATAAATTCATATTCGAGTTATAATGGCTAAAAATTTTATTTTTCAAAGGTTAAGGTGTTGATAGGTCAAAAAAACTCATCCAATAGGTTTTAGACAAGTTTGGGTCACTATATTAACCTTATCATTTAGTTTTAACTCATAGTTAATTAGTTTGACTTTTACCGTGTCTATTTATATTTTTATATTATATAGTTAATAAAATTACTATATACATTCAATCGTCCCCCAAGTGGTCCATTAATAATACAAATATCATTATATAAGTCCTTTGGCCGATCCATAGATTTTTTGGAATAGAAAATCAATTAATAATATAATATTTGTTTTTAATACTCATTTATGTCAATTTTTACAATATTTAATAATTGATTTTTGTTATATTCTTAACAACTTTATTATAAAGAATAAAATTCATTTAAGAAATCCTAACAAGTAATATTAACCAATAAAGTTCGTGGATGTCATCAAAACATTAAAATTATTTTTATTTTAACTTTTATAATACCAATTATTTGATTCTTTCATTAATTAGGCAAATACTACATCATTATTGTGTCATAAATAAATATAATTATTCAATGTATAAAAATTATAAATAGAATACCATTATGCAGGAAATATTTTTAGATTATAATGAATATTTATAGTCGATATTATTACATATATAACCCTATGTAAAAATTAATTTTCTAAAAGATATATGCTTATGTCATTTTTTTATTTACTTTAACTTAATTAATATAAACTGTCATTATCACTTACAAGTGGATACATGGGGTCCCAAAATCGACCCAAATAAGCCCATGGATGTAAATATACCATCCAATAGGGTTAAGAAACGTTTTAGGGTAATTTAATATTATTATTATGTTATGTTTTTACCCTTATTTACCGAATTTATCCTTTAACCATGGTAAATAAAATATTTACCGAAGTAATTATTCAAAATGTCTGAAAATAAAATTTACATATTTAAAGAATTTGAACCTCCTGATTATAAATATGGAATCTGTTTTTCTAAATTCAAAACACAGAAGTGGCAGAAATCAATTTAAAATTAATTCCCGCCGTCAAAACAAAAACCATGTCTTTAAGAAATAATAACTATCAAAAGATTGTCACTTCCTTATGTCTAGTTTAAATGTGAAATTATGTCCAATGATAAACATTGTATTAATTGGTAAAAATATATTCTAAATATTCTTTAAAATCACTATAATTCATAATTTATCACTATTAATTATTCCAATTGAAAAAGTTGTTTTTAATTAAAATTTAGTAATTTTCACTATTCATCAAAATATGAAAGTTATCCTAAAAGTACCAAAAATTAACCCTAAGCTATTAGTGATATTCCAAATCCAAAAATGAATTCCATATTGAAATATAAAATTTATAAAATTTCAAAAAGTGGGTATTACTATTCATAACGGCTAGTTTCATTGGTTGTGCTGTGTTAGCACTCGATGTTGCGTACAACACACACTACTGCATTATTTAAATAGAAGTGTACTGAGGAAAGCTTGGGGTGTTACATTAAAACTATAAATGAAATTATCATATTATGATAAACCAATAAATATATTATTAACACATTCATATATGTCTATTTACTGACAATTATTTCCTCATAGTGTCATGTGATGATTCAATATTCATGACAAAATCAATAGTGTTCATCGATATTGATTCAAACATTGTATCCTTTAACTATCAAAATTCCAATTATAATGGTTAATGGGATAAAAATTTCTGTTTTAGTCATTTAATAATATTTATATTTCTTCCAAATAATTTTCATAGATAAATTCATTTGATTCTTCGGGATTTTGTTTTCATAGTGGCATATATCATTATAGTTGACATAATAGAAATTTTATGCTTCTATTATGACCTCATATTCACTAAACTAAATAAATTTATCTATATACTAGAAAAAATTATAATTACATTCAATAATGTACCAAGGTATTTCATTTCATAATTATCTCATATTTGATGTTATATCATTCCTTACTTTAGACCCACCTCATTTATTTTTTTCTTATGGCCCAGTCATTCTATTATTTTATTGATTTACATTCAAAATGTTTCAACTGGATATGTCTTTCTCAATCTTTATGGATCTTGATGCCATATCATCACATGTTGGAAACTATTGAGAGGCTACATACCTTCATTAGTTCCATGTAATCCCATAATAGTAATATTCAGTTGTACAGACCAAATTTTTTATGTAGTTAATAATATTAATTTGTTATCATGTAATGATTATCTATAACATAGATACAATTTAATCATCTATATGCTTGGTATTGATAAATTTCCATTTTGTATCATCTTATTTCTAATGAGGAAAGTAAATTTTAAGTAATATTCCTTAAAAATTTTAATATATTCTATTTCTCTCCTCATACTTAGTATTTTGAATCAATTTTGTACCATTGGTCACTCAATTAATTTCAACAATAACCTTATCGAATAACGTTATATTTTAAATTACTTCTCAAACCATAAATATCTATTATAGGGACATGATCCCCTATTTACCTATCACAAGATTTGTTGTTTAATATGTATATTTAAGTTTATATCTCATAATGTGGTCAATCATCATTTAATAATTTGATGAAATAATATTTTTTTATACATATATTCTTATTGGTAGAAACATAAGAAAACTCTAAAAATATTTTCATAATCTTCCCAGTTCCAACACTAGTCATTTTGACATGCTCAACTGGTAAATCCATACATTGATTATGGGTGTTGAAACATTTTCAATTACTTATTATTAGATACATTTATAATTAATGTAATAAATTATATATTATTATTCCATTTTATATCATAATTTTTTATTTTGGAATTGGTGAAAAAAAATAACATATATTAAATAATTATGCATATTTATTCATCTAATTATATGTTTACTATCAGTGGGAATACTCACAAACCATAAAAATATTTTAATTCCTTTAAATATGGTTTATAGTTAAAATGTTAATTAACCCAATAATTTCCATCATGAGTGTCAATCTATGTTAGTAGTATGTGATCATTAACCATGCACAATAATGACGCGAGAGATACAGTTAACTAAAAATTTTACGGGTTATTACCCCTCAATACGTCTATGAAAAAACAACATCCACTTGTAATATAAACATAGAAATTCATTTTTTGGAAAATAAAATATTATATGTGCTAAAAATATCACTATGATATTATCTTATAATATAAAATTTTTTCAATGTATGGTAAACATACATGTTCCCTAATCTATGTTTTCTGGAATCAAGCTCCCAAGGTTTCTACTAAATATGCAATGATACTAACGATAATGAACCCAACATAGGTAGCCTATTGGAAGTTGTTAAATTGATTCATTGGAAATAAATATATTTAATCTTGTCCTAATGGATTGATTAGTTTAGTTGTTGTTGAAATGTACATTCTTATTTAATTTGAAGAACATATATATAAACAATAAATAATATGAAATTTTATATTTTAAGAAAATAATATTCCTCAATGTATATCCTTGAATATCATTCATTGTAATTTTATTATCATCCTGAAGATAAAAACATAAGAAATAGTGGAGCTATGATACACGGTTCGAGAATGATTATTGTGGATAAATCATAGAATATATATGGAGTGAATAATATCGTAAGAATAAACAATGACCAAATAATTTTACATAAATAATCAAATGATCATGATAGTTCCCCATGGATGTTGTAACGATTTGAAAAATTACATGGATATCAGTGAACTGATTTCATAATTATATAATACATCTTTCCAAATAACATAAAAATTCCATCAAGGCCTTTCTAGAAGATATCCTACAAAATTTATATATTCCTTGGTCATGTGACCAAATTGGTTCGTATCATAGGGACTACCAATTAATCTAGGGTCTACATAATTATTGCCACCATCTGTAACATAATATATCAAATGAATTATTTTTTTGAATAAATAATAAAATAATATCAATGTTGATTAATAATCAATAGTTTAGAATATTATAAGAAATATAATATGGAATGTAAATACATTCACTACTAAAAATGAACAAATGTAATCTAGACAAATATTGTGGATTAATCATTATAGTATATATTTAGTAAATAAAAAATTCATTAAATGTGTTTTCATAGATGAATGTACATTTTAATGATCATTTGAAGATTTATTGAGGAAAATAATATTTTAATTTTCAAATGAATTATTTAAAATTAAAATATTTAAAAAACATTCAAAAAAAATTCATCTGAATTGAAATATGATACTTATAAAAGGATATTCAAAGAAAAGAGGTGTCTTGATGGTGGGAATGTCCATTTATTTTGTTTCTGTTAAAAGGTACTTTTGTTCATTTCGTTGATATAAAGTACCTATTTCATAACATTATTGGAATACTAATTGTAATCCATTTAGTAGAACGACTATCAAATAATAAAGATGAATTTAATAAATCATCAAATAATGTTAAAAAATGCTTGGAAATAATATAAAAATATAGAAATGAATAATAAAGTTTCAAATTTGAATTAAAAAGAAATATTACTTTTCCTCGAATTCATAATTCAGTATTATGAGTACATATAGAGATAAAATTGAAAGGAAAACATTTAATTTATAAGAATAAATATATGAAATGAAAATATATTGAGTATAGGACAGAATTATCTTTTAATTAACACAATAAAAACTTAAAACATAAGAAATCTAAAATAAGGATGAGCTTCTAAAGTATACCAATAAAATATTGGTATCATTTGAATAAAAAACCCTTAGATGAAATAATTTTATTTAGAAATATAAATACCATGAATTATGATGTATCTATTTTATAAAATTTAAATAGTTCATCATATAAAAATCATAATAAAAAATAGTCTCATAACATCCATCACGACTCAATGAAACAATTTTGAGATATAGAACTATTACATCAGGTATGCCATCATTTATATTTTCATTTATCCTAAAATATTAAAATTTTAAATTTATTATACTATAATAATATAACTGAAAATGTAATTTTAAAATGATATATGATCCACTAATTAAATTTGAATAGATATTTTCAATTATTCTTTATTAAAATCATTGTTTCTGAATTTTAGCCTTTTCATATTTCATGAATGTTTCAATTTGATAGTTTTTTCCCTAAAATTGTATTATTGATCCAACATGTAAATAAGTTTATTAATTATATAAATATATTATATATTAATTATATGCATATTTATAATTATTTTAAAATGTATGAAATGAAAACTTTATGAAATTTCTTAGTTGAGGTGGTAGCCCACATATATACAAATGAGAAATTATCACTTCATTAATGAGTTGAAGAGTAAAAAGGGGAATTATATATCATATTTTATAGTTGATAATTTTTTTATTGATATCCTCTATCCATCCACATAAATGGTGATGAAAAATGAATTACACCTCTACGTGGAGTTAGTAAGTTGGATGTACACATGAGAGATGTTTATTAATATATAAGATGTAAAACTATTGGAATATGATTTTTCCATACTAATAAATACATGTAAGTATTTTTATGATACTAAATTAACTATTTATGATGTGATAAATATATTAATAGAAATTATAAGAAGAAATAATTTCAAAAGTACTTGGAAAAGTGTTTTACAACTTCATTGAAAAACCACTTTTGGATTACAACTTAGTCCTTCAAAGGCTTGTATTTGAGGAAACAATAGAAGCTACACAGATTAAAAATGAAATCCAAGATATTATTATTGATATTATTTGATAATATATGGTGATATAAAATATTTAAAAGGGGGGAGTGATGAGTATCTTTTATAAGTTATGGAAATGAAACAAATGGAATTACCTAAATGATCAGATAATATATACATCAGAATCATGTGACATATCACCAAGGAACTACATAATAAATTATAATTTGTGATAGGGTATTAATATATTCATAGAATTTCATTTAGACTCGTTATGGATATAATTTAGTCCTTATATCGTAGTTTAAAATTGTTAAACTCATATTAACCTTAAACGGGCTAACATAACTTTTATTCTCGATAACATAATTATGTAAAAAAATTAATGGATATTCTAACAAAAAATAAATATTATAATTAAAAAATTTGAAAGGGTTTTTTCAGAATCTTTTTCTCTATGTTGTAGAAATTACATATAATATATTTCTAGAAAAATAATTAAAAATAGTTTTCATGAAAATACCTGATTTAAGAGGATCGATCATTTCACTATGAAATTAAAAAAAATTGCATTGCAAAAAAAATGTTAGTAAATAAAAGAAAGAATGTTCTATAATTTTTAACAATGATAAACATGAAAAGAATATTCCATCCAAATCATTAAATTCAACGAATCCAAAAATAATATTTAATATGATTGAAATATAAATTAACATCCCAAAACAGAATATTGGGATCATAATTTGCAAATAATACTTTAAAATATAATAATTATCAACATAAAAATATTAATGGTTAATTAAAACACATAAAATATAATAATGATATGATTTAGTGATATTTCAGAGATTCACTTCATAGTTATAAACATGTTTTACCTATATTGTAGTTACTATAATGAAAAATATTCACTATGGTTAATATTCATAATGAAAAAAAAATTTAGATGAAATTTTTTTCAAATAATGATTATTAAAATTATTTATATGGAACATATTAAACATGATTCAATTTTTATGAGTGGTATAAATTAACATTAATATTTTTGTATAAAACAAAATAAAAACTAATTTTGGAAAAGAAAATGTATTAAGAATTAAATAAACTTATATAAAAAGAAAATTTATTTTTGATAAATATATAAATCAAAACATTGTATAGAATTAAATGATACATATGTTACATGAATATAATATTAAATAAAAGGTTACTTTTTAATTACATTAATTAACGAAATCATATGAGTAAATTAAAAAAATAACAACTTCTCACTTTTCAATGGTAAATAAAAAACTTTTTAAAAAATCAAACGAATTCCCTCTATGATAAAATTTACATGATGATATGAAAAATTATTTTTATTTGATGAAATAATCATTATAATAATTGAAATAATTAATCTTAATTTCCATTCTTAAAATGAAATCAAATTCATTCAATGAAAATTGATTACATTAATATTGTTAATAAATAAGTTACATAAAAAAATATAAATATTTTTCATAATTTTGTTATTCCAATTAATAACCAAAATTTAGCAGCTAGATTATATAGTTCATATACAAATAATAATATTCATATAGTATAATAATGTTCACCTAATGATTACTATTATGAGTTAATAAATCTATCAATACATTTATTCCAATAAAATAATTTTTTCTTTGTTAACAAATTCATAATGTTTTATAGGTTGGCTGAATAAAATTTCATAATGACATTCTATAAAACATTATTACATTAGTTTCTTTATTAGTCTACATGATTGATAAATGAATTATAAATTTTATTGAAATAATTTATGTAGATGAAAATTTATGTAATAGTCATATTGGAACATTATTAAATACATTAGGGACATATTTTAGAATCATGATTTGGTTAGACATCCATCATGTGTGATAATAGAGTATTTTTCCCTAATATGGAATGGATGATGTAATTTTTTCTTTCCGAAACTCACAAACTATCTATAATATATGTATTTGAATATTTCAAATTCAAAAATTATGTGATGGTTCTAATGAATTATTCATCAAATATACAAATTATCTTGTATATGATTGAGATAATAATAATGGTATTAAAAATAATATATTCATGTTTTAATGTGTTATTTAATAAATTTTGTTATATGATGGATTTTTATGAAAATATATTGAACACAATAATGAAGTATTTTTTTATTTTGAAATTTGATAAAGTAGTATAATTAGAGAATATTCAATGATTTAAGAACAATTCAAATATAATATTATTAGAAATCATGATATTATACATAAAATTATTATATTATATTATTTTTCTTGTGATGGTTCACTTTGTGAGACATATTTGAATATATAATTTGAAACATTATAGATGTATTTACCTTGTTGTATGATATATAATTATTTTCAACTGGCGTATCACAAATAAATTTCTAATAGATGATATTAATATGGATTAAAATATTGATATAAATGCCATTAAATTATTTGGATGATACTTAATTGATTTTGATAAAAATGTACTCCAGAAATACCAACAAAATGGTTTCTTAGAATGAAAGAAATTTATGATGTTAAATTTTCAAAATATTCACCATAGAGTATGAGAATAATCCATTTTATTTTTTATATAATTATACATTTGATGTTATATATATTAAATCTGAAAATTAATTTTTTTTAAACTGAATGCATAATGTATTTAAAACAGAATAAAAAAATCAAATAATCCACACTTATAATGTAATATACTTCCCCTTGATCATTGTATTGTGCAGATTACATGATGTTACTAGGACTTAGGTGACATCACCAAGACACCAAACTATAAATATAAATTCTATGTTCCTCAATGAATATTTCGAGATGATTATTCCTTTGATTGAAAAATATCCATCCCCAAAATTCAATAACAAAAAAACATCTATATAAATCATGAGTAAAATTAAAACTCGATACTACATAAATGATAACAATGTAATATTAAAAAATTAAACTAGAAACAAAATCAAGATAAAAATGAAAGAGGTCTTAATACTTAAAATTAAGAATTGAATCAAACTAGAAACTCACAATTGACTCTCTGAATCATCCCAATAAACTATCCCCCTAGTAATTAGATTCAATTCGAAATAACTGAAAAGCATTTACATTACCTATTTTTTTATTGATGACAACTTTTAATTCAAAATAGTTCACGCGAATAGGGTGAGGTTATATATATTATAATTTCCCAATGAATTTCCAAATCCTTAACTATGACGAAATATGTATGCAAAACTACAAATTTTATTAAACAACATTTGAAAAATTATATCGTGTCCACAAAAAAATTATAGGGAAAATTATTTACCATATTCTAAATCAATTTTATTATATTTCTAATTTCCACAAACATGTCTCCACACACAAAATACATTACCAGGTGAATGTTTCATACTTATAAGATATCTCTCATAGATCAATAAAGTCATCATATGGTATCCAACACCGGGATCCCCAATAAAAAATTCCCCTTCAATAGGGTCACATAAAACATAAATCAAATCACCACAACCATATATTCCAAATATAGATTAGAAGTCATTAGAATTAAATATATAATTTTTTATTCAAAAAAACTATCAATTTTAATAAAATCTAAAAATGTAAAAAAAGAATTTTTAAAATTTCCACCAAATAAAATTTTCTAAAAAACCATCAAATTTCAATGATTAACAAAACCAAAAACAAAATTAGGAATTCCCTCAAATAATGATATGATTTTATCTAAAATTTCCTGAAAATAAATCAAATTAAGACCAATCATTCATGTTGTAGTAATTTTTAGGAGATAATTAATCAACAAACCATAGAAAAATTCGAATAAATGATGAACTACATAATAAAATGTCAAGATATAGTCTCTAATTGACTTTTCATCACTATATCCAATAAGAATCCATCACATACCATTAATAACATATATATATATCTATATATATGTATATATATATATATATATACATAACGAACTATATATATGGTTTTTAAAGGGATGTTAATCATAGGCATAATATAAATGGATATAAACAACCTGTTAATGATTAATATAATCATCCAATTCACATTGACACACTTACGAATCTCTCCTATAATGAAGGGGGTCATTTATCACTCCTTGGTAGAAAATGTAATTTGAGTAATGGGAGAATTAGTGGAAAAAGTGTGTTTAAAGAGATAAATAAGATTAGAAAAACTTTTTATGTTGGACCTCCAATATGGATAATTTTTCTGTTGTACAGTTTCAAAAATCGAGTTCTAGACATGTTCTGCTATATCCTAATTCCATCCAGTCACATTGTTTTAATACATAATTCCAAAAATTGATATTATTATGATTTTTACCATTGTAGAGATAAACAGCTTCTCCTAGGCATCCTCATAGTTTGTTCAAACCCTACACTAACCATGTAGAACTATTGTACCTACCTCCAAAAGATTCATAGGTTTTGGATGTGATGCCTGAGTTTTACTGATATTTATCATCCCATGTACCTTGAGAATATGATTCAAAGTCTTCTATAAACCATATGATAATTTGGAAACATATGAAAATCATTATTTATACTCAAAATACATATTCAAATGATCACGTAGAAAAATGAGGTGGTTTTACATTATACCCATCATTGGCCTTCCCATCCCTAGAATGAAGAAAACCATTGATTTCTTGTATGTGTCGTGTCGATTACTCCACCATTCCTTTTCATTATCCCTCATTTCATCCTGAATTTGGACGTGTTTCCTTAATTCCCACATAAAAAATTTAATTTATCAAACAAGATTTTATTTTTCCAATCCAAAATCTATAAAATATCATGAATCAGTGTAGCTTCATACATATGGTCATTGTGATACCACCAAATATCCTTGACAGGATCTGGTTGGAACTTCTTCACCTAAAGAACAGGAAACAACAGTTTGAACTAATGAGAACATTGGTGTAAAAAATTCAATATTACACCACATAACAAATTTAATGTATCTCATGTTGTCTTGAGTATTGAGGAGATATCCTTACCTTCATATAAAAATGATGTTTACCATGACTTTCAGAGATTCATAACTGACAAACGACATTGAAATTGATCCACATATGATTTTTTATGACTGTGATCCAATCCTATTATCTTTTTAAATATATGAATCCTCAATATTATCTACTCATAATTTTTTATTCTTACTAGTGATGTAATTATAGTTTCAAGTCATAAAAGATGATATATAAAGTTATTCCTATAAGATAATTCATAAAAAGTTATATTTATCAAGGTTTGAGAACTTTTATTATATGAGAACACCACTAATTGTTAATAGTCCTCCCGCGAACCACCAAAATCAATCATAGAAGGCAAAATAATGTTCTTCGCTATTTGGATTTTATATTTAGTCTGTCCATCCATTTGAGGTATATAATTTTTACTCATAATCAACTGTGTCCCAAGGGCATGATGAAAGGATTTAAAAAAAATAGACATAATCCTGTGGTTTCTGTACGATAAAATCAAGACTATATTTTTTTATATATTTATAAATTATTGATATAAAATTTTGGAAATTTCTTCAACCGATTTAGTTTCACGAAACATGATTGTATGAGATGAAATTGTTATTTGAGCCACAATCACCCATATGGAATCATTTGTCCTAACATTCATTTATAGACTAATAACAAAATACGTAGATATTTTCACTCATTTCAATATGGGAATCAATTAATAAATTAATATTCATGTTTTTTATTATTAGTCTAATATTAAATGATAACATGCATTGAATCAAAAAAATACTCAAAAATAAATCATTTTTTGTCAATCCACTAAAATTTTCATTCTCTGCTTTATAAATTTTTTGAATCATCAAGAGAGAATCTCATTATGAATGGTGGTAGTAACTATTTTGTTATTCCTAACAAGCCAAAGGTACAACCATCTGATATCCTAACTGAAACACTAAACATTCATCCAACATCCATCACTCAACGGTACCCAACCATTTGGTTTGATCTCATTGAAACCCATTAAATATTAGTTATCTATATTTTTCTCTCTTACTCAACCAAATAATGACCAAAAAAACTAGACAGAAAATTGATTCACTACCATGGAACAATCATGCATGATGACTATCTTCTATGGATAACATTACTTTCCACTGAACTAATGCCTCTTTTTCTAACTGAACATGTGAATTTTTTCTCAATGCATCTTCCATAGTGTTCCCATTACCCAGTGTATACATCTTGTTAAATTTAATAATATATATGTACTATATCCTTCAACCCTTAGTTATATTCAAATTTATTTGTCAAAAAAAGCATTTCGTAATATTATGATCTCTAAAACATTTTAATTTCCAACCATAGATATAATGAAACAATTTATTCAAACCAGGGTAACTAAAATATAATTCCAAATTGTGGGATATGTACTTCTTCTCATGAATCCATTACTTACATGAATTGTATACAATATCACGATCTTCCATCCGGATAACACATCCCATCCAAGATTATAGTGATTTAAAATATAAAATATAAAACAATAAATAATATGTTAATGTTGGGATAAGTGTATCTATATCTCTAGCAATATGTTCATGAAAGGATCTACAACATTTGTCATTCCATTGGAAATGAATACATTTTCTTATCCAATTTTTCATTAATGATTTCTTATGTGAAAAAGAACCTATAAAATATATGTAGAATCATACTTACCCAAAATAAATATGTATCTAAAATAAATTATTCATTTATTTCTAAGAGATAAAAAACTTAATTCCTTTCAAGATCTATATAAATGACTTTTTCAGAAGTGAAATTTCAAATTAATCATACCTCATGTCTCTCAAAATCATAAGTTTATGACATGAAATACAAAAGTTGATACCACTAGATACCCAGAAATATCACTAATTATTACTCAAGGTCTTAAATTTTACTTGAATACTCAAGTATATTTTCAAAAAACACCACCATAGTGGAATCCAAATATCTATGAATTATTCAATTATTCAAATCCATAAATATGGATAATATTTTTGTAAGAAAAAAAATGCATGAAGATATAATCATAAGGTCCAAAACAAATTTTGAACGATATATTCAGAATATACACCATTCAAAAATGAAATTATTGATATCTCAAAATTATGTTAATTATTTAGAAAAATTGGGATTCCATTATTTGATCAAACACATCATCATTCAATGATAGAATATTTGGATTTTTGGATAACAAGGTTAATCTTTGGATAATTTTCACAATCTCTAAGAGTTTCATCTTCCTTCATATTAATTAAAAGTTATGTTATCCAAAAATATAAACTCATTTGAATGAATCCATTTCCTTCCATGTGACCCGAATAAATTTCAAATACCATCAATTGTATTGGTCACATTTGATAAGACCAATGTGATATTGGACATGTCCATTTTAGGAGATCAATTGAAAAATATCTGACTCTTTTTGGTGGAGAACATTATCAATTTTTAGGTAAAACATTCATTATCTAATCAATTATTATTGTGAAATATCCATTCCCAATATGATCCATATATTACAAGGTAATCAATAACAACTGATAAGATTCTTTTCCACCCACCATTTCTAAGTATCCTTCATTACAACTATTTACATATTAATCACCAATGATGTGATTCAATAATACATCCCTTGATATGAAACTAACCATTAAATATTAAACATAAATGTTTCCCTTGAATGAGGTTAAAAATTCCATACAAAAAATATTTTAATAGACATCCATCTCAAATTTTGAGAAACACCACAATAGCTCATCCCCATTATTATATGTTGAACAATATTTACACATAAAGGGTTGACAATTTATTTTTCAATATATTCATCATGATTTAATATAGAAGGAATTGCCTCAAAACGATAACCCATATTATAAACAACACATGAAGTATAAATGATTGGGATATCCCGGTATCAGAAATGGTTCATATTGGAATAGTTCAACGGATTTTTATCATGCACCATTGAAGGAATAGATTGACAACTCATGATCATTATCTCATATCCATTCAATGTTAATTCATATTCATAAAACCACACTAAAAAAATCCAACCATACAATTTAGTTGAGTTGAAATGTTCATTGATCCCATGGTCTAGTTATGAGAAATATCACCCACTTGAAAATATGGTTCCCTCTTATCAGTGTTCCCACCATTAGTTTTCCTTATTGTCCCATTAGATTAATCATGAATAATCTAAATGTGTTTCATCATATATATGTGTTTTCCACCTTTACACTATTGAACATCACTTTATAATATATTATACGATGTGGTGAAATCATTGACCAATTAATGGTTTCAAACTTTCCTCAAAAATTTGTTCCTCCAAGGATGCACTTGTAGTCACATTTTGTGAAAATCCAACTAAATTTAGAAATGTAGCTATATATTCTTGTATTGTGAGGTACTCTTTCTTTAAATTAACAAATTATATTTTTAAGAATTCTAAATGTGTAAAGGGATAATTATTTGCTAAAAAATTCATAAAACTCCCATCATTCCATTGCATGTTC
Source organism: Viscum album (assembly GCA_963277665.1). NCBI lineage: Eukaryota > Viridiplantae > Streptophyta > Magnoliopsida > Santalales > Viscaceae > Viscum > Viscum album. The sequence continues at coordinate 1,058,171,017 of OY728142.1, forward strand.
CAATTTACCATTAGATGATAATTTCATCCAATACATGCTAAATCCTACAGTATATATTTTTCCATCATCATGTTCATCTTTTTGAGTGTCCCATAAAAATTAAATATTTGATTCATCGTATTTAACCATTCTTCAGTATTTTATGATTCAGAATCCCAATAAAATGTAGATGGATTATTCATTTGGAACGAAATTGAATTTTTCAATTTACATAGTTCATCATTCCTATTATCATTATCCATGGTCTCGAAATCTTGGAAAATGCAATGAACCAGTTTTTGGTTCTCAAATGGATAAGGTGGAACCATATTATTTGCAGCCTCATCGGGTTGGATTCTAGGATTTCTACCAAGTTCCATTCAATATAATCTGAAAAAATATATATTTTACATCACTCCATAGATATTATAGGATCAATACTTTCTATTTACAAACTTTACACATATTACTACATTTATTAACTCATTTCGACAATTATCTAATTTTCAGAAAACATAGTACTCATTGAATCTATTTTATTTTGAACAACTATATTATTATTTTAATAAATCCATAATTTTGTCTATTTTATAAACTATTTTACTCAAAATTAAAAACATTTTCCTATTTTTCTAAAAAATCATGTCATGTATCCCTCATTAGATAAACCCATGAATATGAGGTAACAAATTTCAATGAATTGTTTTAAAAAATTGAAAAACCCATACTCCATGGTCATATGATGTTTACCATAAATAGGATATCCACTCATTCTTATGCTCCCCATTTTGAGTTCAGACAATCCTATTCTGTACTTCTATCTAAATACACTGATGTATACAATTTGGAGGTCCATGATCAAAAAAATGACACATTTTCCTATGTTATGAACCACCATTTGTGATTCCAGTTATTCTAATATGCTATTTATACCAACCAAGACCTATAGAATTTTTTATATTCCACCCCTCATCCAATAATATACTAAGAGGTGGTTGTATTACTAGGCCTTTAAATACATGGTCAAGACAACTAATATTGGAAATAAATAAGGAGGTACTCAAAAACATTATGGGGATGGGGTGGAATATAAAACAATTACAATATTAGAGTAAAAGGAGATACCAAACAAATTAAAACCAAAATAAATATTATTAAAATCTACAAATAGAAATAAACCTCGAAAAACCAAAATTTCTCCATGATCCAACTTGAATTTCCATTTAAAAGGTATTAATAAGAATCACAAAATAACTGACATAATACGCCTTCATATGCATCTTGAGTGGTGAAATATGAAAATTTACAATAGATCCCATGTTGGGGATGATTGTAAACCTAGTTTAATTTCACCAATAACATCCTAACTCATTCCATTAATAATATTATGATCATAATATTTACATAAATCACCTCAAAATCACATTAAATCAATTTATATATACTTGACACTTAATTAAAAAGAGAAAATTTTCATGTTTTGAATCCATTCCATGTTATTTAGAATCCCCAAAATCATGTCTCCACCAAAAACATGAATTCCCAGGTGAAATATCCATACTCCGTAATGGTATATTATCGATCTTCCAATTCATCAAAAGATAACCAATAATAGGTTCCCTACAATAACACTTTCATTCATCATTTTCACGTCTAATAATAAAAAATACTCATTAACCAGGTATGAAAAATAACCATACTGAATAAATATGAAAAAATATTTCTTTATTAAATATATATCAACAGGTACTTTCCATGTACAGAAACCATAGTATTACATTAAAAAATATTATTTTAAATATTTCAACAAAGAGATTTCTCAAACAATCACCACATTTTTCATGAATTAAAAAACAAAATACAAAAGGGACATTCCAAATAATCAAACAATGATTTATGAAAAATAATGAAATTAAATTAATTTGATGCCAATAAATAATTTTCTATTCAAACTCAGTACTGATAGAATACACCTACCTAAAAAATATTAGTGTAAATAAGGAATTGTGTATTGATTCTTCATGTTCTGTTCACAACTCACATTTACATTACTATATCCAATAATATTTCATCATAAAACATTAATAAAAAATAGAAAATCCCCTAATTTACAAGATATATGGTGATAAATGAAAAAATTCTTTGATCTATATGTAATAGAGATGAATGGTAACATTCATGAATCACAGCCTCTAACCCATTTTGACTTGCATATTGAATTCCTCTCTGGTCAATGGGGATTGTCTCTCACACCTAGAGATAAAAAAGAATTCCTCAAAAGGGAGAACCGTGGGAAAAATTTTTGTTTAATTAGACAATTCAGATGATATCTACTATTTTAGGATGGCCATATGTTCATCGCATTTTCAGGATACATTGTTTGGGATACCACCGGTAACTATGTGGTTATACTGCCTTAATCCCTCCACTCGCCTCGTTGGCCATCACTATTAAACAAATTATGTGTTATGAATTTATTTCACCTCTTTTCAAAATGAAGGTTTTCTACTATTTATCTACATAGGATGTCAAACCTATGCACTAACAATAAAATGATATTATCCCTCTTCCACAAGGCCACAATTATTTGGATGTGGTTTATGGTTTTTACGTACCATTATCAAAATTTTAACCTCTGAAAATGACTTCAAAGAATTATAAAACATTACAAATAACTATAATTATAATCCCATCAATATATATACTGAAAATAGATATATAAATGTTCATTTAACTCATTGTAGGTGTGATACAAATATGGTGGGTTCTTGAATAGATTTTTAAATAATTTTTTAAAATTCATACTTTAATTTATAAAATAATTTGATTTATACTGTAAGGGCCAATGTATATATGTATTATAAAATAATATATATAAAATAAATAGTAATACATTATATATAAACTATTAGAATAAATTTAGTATAACAAAGTATAAGGTATATATAGTTGATGAGAAAAAATGAGTGATTCATGTTCCAACAATAGATATCCATCTTATTGGAATATGTCATTTTTTCATCCTATGGAAAAAAAATTGTCTTTGAAACAACAATCAAATAAATAATTTTTTAATGATAAGGGTTTAATAATTTGACTTTTGTAAAACTGGTGATTTTGTGTCCATGTAGGTTATTTTCAATAAGGATGGGTATAAGGATGAACCATTCATAATAAAACCTCATTTTATTTAATTATTTTACTCAATAGAATCTGCAATTACAAAATCATTTGTTTTTTTATTAGTGACGATGAAAAAAATAGAAATAAAATTTCATTTTTCTTAATTCATTAAATTGGATAATGAAATTTTTTAATGGTGGTCACAAAATAAATGGTGTCATATTTTTCAAATTTGACCACATGTATTTGATTTTTATAATTCATAGTGGAGGGAAATATTTTCAATCTTTATGGAAAAATATATCAATAAATATGTTTGATGAAAAATATTTCCATTATATTTATTGTCCTCCCACATAATATTTTATATTCAATACTATATTTACATATTATAAATAGATTTATTTAATAGTGATGAAAATAAAGTATTTTATAGAAAGTGATTTTACCAATAATAAGGATTAAGGTAATAGATTTTTCAAAATTAAGATAATTTCAGAATGTGATAAACATTATAAAGGCATGAAGTACCCTCAAGGAAAATAAAATTATAGATTTGTGTATGGATATTGTTTTGAATGTGAGAAAAATGATATATTCCAAAAAAAATTGGATCAATATTAAATAAATGTTTTTTTAAAAAGTTGTTAATCAGTAAATAATGTTTAAACAATCATGATTTAATCAAATCCATGTCGTAAACATATTGATCCAAATAAGTTTTTTTCTTCTTTTACATTGTGGTTAATACTCGAATACAAATACTGTATGATATAGATATTTTGAACAATGTTCTCCCTATGTTAATAGTATTAATTTTTTCAATAATCATGGTAATATTTTATTACACTTAATTTATTACCCTTATAAAATTATAATGAAATAGTATTTTACTGTTTAATGAACAATATAATGTATATTTTTATTTAAATAATTTTGGATAGAATCCATATTAATGGGTTTTTAATGTGTTCATAGAGAAATTTTGATAATTATCACCAAAAGAAATGCATAGTAATGAAATGGGTAAAGTGATTCTCTAATAACCTTCTTTATATGAATGAATCATATACCAAGAAACATGGTAGGATTTAATTTCACATTGGGATAATTAAGAATTTATTCTATATTTTAATTAATTTTACGTTAATATGACATTATTTTTATAAGGAACATTGATTCCTAATTGTTAATTTATTAAAGAGAATCAATGAGGAAAACAAATAGTGTTAATAAAAACTTTCATAAATGTGGATACCTCAACCTAGATACTCTTACAACACCTAAATATGAATTCTAGGAAACCGAAGAGAACTCTTTAGTAAATGTAGACAAGAGACTAGAACTGTAAGTCATTATATAAAATTTAGGAGTGATTTACCAAATATCTATGGTAAACATTATAATAAAGGGTTCCCTATGTAATTTAAATATCTCACCTATATGTTAGAAAATCCAAAAATACAAATAAACATCACTAAATAAATATAAATATATATAATAGTGTAAAAATATTTAAAAATATAGATATACACAAACTAGTATCTCCCATATTTAATATAAATCTTCAAAAAAGTTCATGATATATCTTGAGGTAATATTGGTTATAAATTACGGAAGACCAAATAAAGAGAGATCATTTATTGAACACAACCATCAACTCCCAACACAATAGCTCCATATCTAATGTGGTACAAAACTCAAATTAGGGACATCATCAAGTTAAAATATAATAGAGCAAAATATCTATGGGGGTAATTATATGTAAATGAATTGGGATTGTAAAACTACATATCAAATTCTGTCCATGTGTAGGGTGTAATGATAAATACATAATAGGGAACCATTGACTCTATACAAAAAATGCATTGATATAATAATTGTAGGAATGAAAATCTATACACATATAAACATGAGTAAAATAAAGATATTTTTAAAACTAAAAAAAATATAATATAATATTTTCCATGTAGAATGAATATACTAATCTATATTATAATTAAAATTCCCCATATTGAGGGGATTTATACCACAACACATACATCAATCCATATATAAGGATTTCATATTATAATCCATGGAATTCATTTACTGGAATAAATATAAGTATTTATTTATTAAGTCACTCATTTACACATATAATCCCTCACAAATGAGTTGATATGTGAAAAATATGTTTGGTTCCTAAAAACGTATCCCATTGGAATGGGAATTATGTGTGATGAGTCTGTGAAAACATTCATCTTATTAAATGGAATAATTTAATTAGAATACCAGGTCAATGATCTATAACCCATTCTACATTATTAATCAATATAATTAGTTGGGTAATAACATCCAATACCATATATATAATTTGTATGTTAATAGATACAAAACAAAATCATGAAGTATTTTAAAAAAATAAAATATATTGGAAAAAATTAACTTTATTATCTATTAGAAAACAATTCCATAGAAATACATGTCGACAAGATTAATAAAATTAATATATATATATCTTCTAAATTTAACTATATTATTTTGTAATAATAATATCATTAAAATAAAATAATGTTCATTATAAATATACCAAACTAACACATTATACATCTATGAAACTAGCTACCAAGGCCTCAATGAATGGAATTAGTAGTTAATTATTACTAGAAGATAGTATAACACATAAGAATACAAACATGTGAGTTATCATCCAGCTGTTATCAATATATAAACAAATGGACCATTTTTAAAAAAAACGAGAAATAAACCAATAATGCGTTAGAAAATACATGAACAATAAATTGAAAATTTTAATGGAATTATAATAAAGACACTATGTATTTTGTACTACTAATAGTAGTTAGGGAACGACAATTTGTTATTAATTGTAAATATAGGGACATGTTGTGAATAAAAATTAACTACAACATCTTATCAATGCCAATGATTTATAACAATTTTTTTTTATAAATTAGTTCAAATTGTGGTACAATTATTAAATAGAGAGGAATGTTTATACAATTGGAAACGTGTTTTAGAAAACATTTAAAATAGAAAAATAGTGATTATATATTATATAATTAAAAATTAATTTTCAATGTGGAATAATTTTCTAAAAAATGTTAAAATATATTATCATTACCACTATCTGTTTCTAAAATTGTAATATTTATTTTAATTATGGGAATTAGAATAATTAATATGAATACAATACATACATGACCAATCACACACAAATGTTAAATCAAACATCAAAAAACATCTCCACTAAATAAAAAAAATTAATAGATGTTTAAGTGTGGTTTTTTTCTTAAGGTTCATTCTTCATTATGTGATAATATGTGATTATTATTATTGAACATTGTTCGGGCCTAATTAAGTAAATATTAGTCATGATTAAAAAAATATAGAGGGTTTAGACCAAGGTAATACTATTAATTTACATGTTTTCCTCTAGAATTATTTATACCATAGACACTTTAAATCAATAAATTATCCCATAATTAATCACAAAATTTGTTTCAAATAAATATAGACACCAGATATTATAGATATACCTTAATAAAAGTTACACAGCTTATATTTAAAGTGAAAATAAATAGTAAAATAAATATTTATAACGGATCAATACTATTCAATTTGATTAATAAGATACAATATGTTTACATTCATGAAATTAAATTAAAATTCATACCTTCCATAAGGCAATCACATTTTTTAAAATATTTTATTCTCTTTATGAAACAAAAAACTATGGATACATTTAATGTATTTAAATATCTTATGCTGAAATTAATTATAATTTACTTCTATGAGTACCAAATGATTAATTTTTATTATGAGGCGTATATTGTAATTTTTTTATATTGGTATCAACCTTAACATTTATGTCAATAAATATCACATTACAATAAGGATTCATGTATATCGTGAGTCAATCATCAAGAATCTTTTTCTCATTGATGAGATTTGTATTCAGATAATCAGACATTCTATTGAAACATTCATAGAACGTCATTTAAATATTATAATGAAATAATGTAATAACATTTTTTCCATTAATAATTCGAATAATATGAAAAAATAATTTACACATAGTGAAAATAGTACTGGACAGATGTTTGTAATGATGGAAGCTGAAATTTATGACTCTGACAGGAAAATTTAAAGGATCATTTATTTATTCAAAAAAAGCTACACAAGGTTAAATTTTCCCAACCCGATCATCATCCGTATTTCATAACATTTAATCTTAAAATATATATATATATATACAAAATAGACATAATCTTTACATTTAATTTATAGAGAAAATATATATAATTTAAAATGATAAATTTTTTTTGGAATCTAAATGAAATTATTAAACATGAATGGTTGGTAGCCCCATTTTTTAATATATACATGAAACAATTTTGATAACTTGTTTTTATAATAACATATATATTATATTATTAAAATTTTATTTAATTAATATTATCTACAGACTTATATATCAAACCCTTATAATGGTTGAATCATTCATAAATAAATATAGACTCATTAATTCACATATAAGTTCTATATATGAACTATCAATGGAATGAAATTTTATTTCAATATCATTAATATTATCCAAAGTGTATGAAAAAAAATTATTACACAAATTAATACTTATTAATACATACCATTGATGTTTAAAAATTTATACATCAATTTTATAATATTTAAATCATTTATTACTTTTATTATTACTTTATAAACTATTAGAGAAACTTTTCTTCTAATTATCATAAGACTAGGATGATAAATGTTTTAATTATGGGATCCAATCTTGTATATCATATAAATTAACCATAGACTAAAATCATTATAGTATTTTTAATAAAATATTTTTAATTATTTTCAAAAAGAAATCAAGTTATATTTTTTGGTAATACATTTTATGAATAATTTTTTTATTATATGTATATGTTTTATTATCAGAAAACCCTAAAATGAGTAGATTTATAGTATTAATGTAAATTATATATTCATATGAATATATAAGTATTATTGTATATATGAAATACAATAGAAAAATATGTATCATGAAAAAATAAATATATTTTTCAAATTATATTAGATTTTCAGCAATAAAATAATTTCATACAATATGGTTATTGTTTTTTGGAAACATTTGATTGTTATCTTATTCCACTTATAAACCAAAATCACTTTGTTGTATTTACAATAGTAACTACAAATAAATTGGAAATATTTTACAATAAATTCTCTACATATATATAGATAAAGATCTCATGATATATAAACATATTATATATAATACATAAAAATATATAGAAATACATTTTTCTATGAATGTGTAGGAATATTACATATTTTTAAAATGTTTATATAAATCATTATGTTTTTGTTTTGTTAATTTTTTTATTTTAATAAATATATTTATAATATTTTTAGTGAAAATAGTGTCTATCATTCTATTCCATTATCTATTTCAATGTACACCCATCTATATCTCATTGAAACTGGGACATTAAAATTATGCGGGACTTATTCTTTTAATTCAATTGTAACTTTTATTGATAAATTTATAAAAACTATAAAATTTTAAAATATAGGTGTGAAATTTATCTTATTTTTTCAGTTTTTTATGTCTCCAATTTAAATTTTTCTCATTAATTTTTGACAATATTTAGTCTAATTCATTTAAAAATATTTTGATGAATACAACCCATTCAAAACCTAATGTTTATTTTCATCCTGATAAAGAATAATAAAATAAAAACATATTTCTATAGAGTCTTGTATATAATTTTTTTATTTTATACTATCATTAATAGTTATATTTATTTTAAATTGGTATAGTAAAAAAATTTGTTAGATGCAATTTTATAATAAAATCATTAAAAATTTAATTTATTATTCTACATATGAAAGGTGTTTACGTAATGTGTAGATGTCATATTCTAAATTAGTAGCTATATGCTTTTTTCAAAATGAAAATATAAACATGAAACATGTGTCTTTTTTCAATATCAACTTTCATTTTCCATATTATTTATCTTTGACAATTTAAAATTTATAACCTTACATCTATTTCATCAATTATAACTACTATAAAAATGATATTTTCATCTTAAAAAACAAAAAATCTAATTGTGTGGATGGTGTATTTGACAAAAAAATACTATCTAGAATTTAAAATCTAAAACACGAATTACTATTACAGAGACTACCCTGTTATTGTTTATATGTTGTATAACTCCCAATCGTGGGAGGCACTATATCATTTGCATAATTCGGTCCTCCAAATGGACTCAATGAAAACTCCTCTTATTCAAGAGGATACTGAATAATATTGAGGGGTTACTGGTTGTAAAATGGAGAGTCTATATAATCTATATTAGTAAAAAATACAATTGATTGATACAAAAATAAAGGAACTATAAAATAATAACAAAAGAAAATAAATATTAATCATATATATATGAAATCATAGACAATACTTAATGAATAGTATTATATATATATAAAGAATACATTAATATCATGGTAATAAGACTTAATGAACCATTTTTTATCTTGATGAGTATCATATTATAGGGATCATTAGTGTGTTTCTAATCTCACATATCAATACGTACTACACATAACAAAATCCAAAAACATTGTTCCTTCAACATGCAAGTTTTTTTAGGTAGCAGACGATAGCCCAAATAGTGTGTGAGATAATGTTATTAGGCCACCATCAACAATGTATAATACTATAAAATAAGTTAATTAAAAATAAATCATTGTAAATGTTTTATATATGTAATGTTTTGTAACAATGTAAACAAAATCTGCACAAATTCGGTTCTTCATGGACCCCTGTATGACCATACATTATTCAACCTCAAATTTAATTTCATTTAAGATTACATTGTGAATATATGATAATACAATGAATTAAATTTCATGAGATATACATGCACCACCATACACACATGGCATACTGATTAGGAATCCATAGAAGGATCATGTTACACGTATTACATTAAATTTTGGGATACCATTCATGTCGATCAATTATATGAATGGTTCACCATGCCTGAGTGTAATTTATAATAAATGATCCCATTACAATCAATCATAGAAGAATAATGGATGTTATAACCCTGACTAATTAGTGATGTAATTCCCATAAATTATTAGTGACACCATGAACATTACTAATAGTGGACTCCATGGTGCTTAATAATAAGGCACATCATTCAAAAGAATAAAAATGGATGTCACACCCTTGAATAATAAGGGACATTGTTTCCATCAATAATATGGTAATCCATTCTTATTTCCAGCTAAAATAATTCCATTCCATCATTTCAACTATATATTCGCAGAAGAGGTAAGTGAATTAGTTATACCACACACCTTCAATTTACACCAAATTATTGAATTTGGAAGATTAATTAATATTGATGAAGGAATTTTATATAATAAACTACACTAAAATTTATTTCTTAAAAATAAATGGGGTCATTATTAATAACCTAAAACATACCATTTCATGTACTATCAGTTATTTTCCGTTTTATTGGTTAATATTGTTCACATTATAGGTTGATTCATTCTATAATAGAGTCATGATAGTCATACAACACTATTTAATGAAATTAATAAGCTATATTTCTTCCAAAATACCTATATTAAAAAATAATAACAATGAACATGAGATTTATCACAACTATTTTATTTAATTAAGGTATTCATATAAATGCCAATTCATTTAATGAACGCACCCAAAGGGTTTCTCATTCACTTGTCAAGGATAGTACATAATCATATTATCAAAATAGGATCAGGATGTAGTTATGGACGAGGCCATTGTCCTAGAAATATGAAAAATGGTTCTATATAACATCATGGTTGTTCACTAGCAATGTATTTTATGGTAATTTTTGTATTTGAATCAATACATGAAAAATATGATGTGCAGATCAATGATAATGAATTACAAGTGATTCTAATTATAAACCAACTACCTTTTTTTATGGTAAAATGAACCAATACAATTAATTTATTCATGAATTTATGATAGAAACTAGAATAATCCTCAAGAACACTATAAATAGTGTGAATTAGCTCACATAAGTAAAGCGCTGCATATTTTGAGACAATTAAAGAAATGAAGAATGAGGTGTTTGAGAAATAATCAGATGCTTCAAACACGCCATATGTAATTCAATGTTGTGATAATATTATTGAGATACACCAATTATATATAAAAATAAATGGTTAAATGGGTGGGAATCCTCTTGGGAAAATGAGGGCGGAAAATGTGTGGGACCACATTATGGGTCAGAGGGAAAAAAATTAATGTTTCCCAGTGTAATGCGGTTCATGGTTAGGATGAACTGTATTGGTATATTTTTGTAAACCCTCTAGGTCACAAAACCTAAGATCCACACAACCACATATTTTTTTCATTTGGTTTGGGAGTTCCGTGTGTCAACCGTAGGATGGTAGTGATTAAGTGGAAGAAACTATTCGAGCTAGTAACAGGGTTTGGGAAACCATTTGCAGCCCAAGTGGCCACCTATACGATATGATTGTGAAAATAATATTATTTTCAGAACCCCATCGTTCATGGTTTAACTAACTATGTGACATTTAAAGACCCATACTTTCAATTTAATTTTTTTAATTATATAGACTTATTATGAGTCTATAAAAATTGACAGTGCGTGATTCTGAGGCCCATTGCACCCAGAATAAATTTATGAACTCTTTTTAATGTACGTTTAGAAAACATACAAGCAGAAAATTATAACTAGTGAACTGATGCTCAGAATGGAAATCTGAGTGCACTGTTGAACTCAAAGCACTGGGATTCACTTGAATGAGGCTTCACCTTGACTGCAGTAGGTTAAGAGAAGGATGCTAGTTTTGAGGTATTATGTGTAAATTAAAAAAATAAATTTTCTTTTTCTTTTATTCTATCCACTTATTTTTATGTTCCAATAGTTGGGAAAACAAGGGGAGGTCTGTAATGGAGTGGGGTTTTGGGGTCCACTACTTCGTAAAAATATGATGTTGGGTATTCTGGGTAGTCTAGAAGGCCTTCCCAGCATCTCGGTGACTCCTAGAAATAGCCTTGGCCTTTCGGTATCCTCGACCTACCAGTAGACATCCTTTCAGTGACCTTGTGGTACTGGTAGCTCTCGGCTACCAGTAGCTCTCGGCTACTGGTAGCTATCGCCAACCTATAGCTATCGGCTACCGCTAGCTGTCGCCAACTGGTAGCTCTTAGCAACCGGTAGTTGTCCCCAACCAGTAGCTCTCAGTTACTGGTAGATGTCACCAACCTCTAGCTCTCGGCTATCGGTATATCTTGGCTACCAGTAATTGTCGGCTACCAGTATATATTGTCAACCGGTACCTCTCGGCTACCGTTGGTTGTCGCCAATCGGTAGCTCTCGGCTACCGGTGGTTGTCGCCTACTAGTAGCTCTCAACTACCAATATCTCTCGCCTACCCCCCTTGGGTTTTCCAGTAGCCCTTCCTTTTTATGAGAATTGAGGTTTAAACCTTGTTTTGACCACTTTATTCCTGTTTCAAAGCCCCTTAATTCCCATTAAAGTATTTTAATTAAATTATTGGTGAGGTGTGCGTCGGTTTAAACTGACACCAAAAGGAGGGTACTCTTTAATGACGTGTGGGGTGTCCCAGGCGCGTGGTCATCCCATGATCTCACTCCTTACATGGTTCTGAGTTTTCTCCATATCCTAACCGTCTGAGGGCGCTGTATCTCAGCCCTTAGCTAAAGGATAATCTTCCCCTACTTTTCTTCTTTCTGAATCCGGTTGTTCTCAGAATACCCTTCCTCTTGGAAAGTCGTACCTCACCCCCACGTTGTTTTCCTGGGTCGCGTTCCATGGAGCTCCTACTACCCTTTTTCCAGTTTAGACAGGAGGACTTAAACGACGATCCATGATCAATCAGGTAGGGGTTTCACCTTTGTCTATCCTTTCTGTGTATCTTTCGGGGTGGGTACTCTACTTCTTAGGTAGAATTGGATGAACCCAACTATAATGAAGATAATAAATGGAATTTAATGAATTAAAGGGAGGGGTGTGATCGATGATGATCCTCTATTTTTCTCCTCTTTCATGATTAATGATTTCTGAATTGTGTGGGCTTATGCATACTGAAAAGCATGTCTGCTGGTGGTCTTTCTCTGTGCACAAATAATCCCTTACCTCTTGTGATATTTAAATGGCTTGTATTTTGGTTGTGAACCTTTTTCTGTGGAATGGAAATTGGTTAAATATGTATATTCGGCTAATTAAGTTGAAAGCACCAGGAACAACTCCTTTTCGATGATAACCCTGGTTTTGGCCCAGTGGAATTGAAATAATGGAGTGTGTTAAATATTTTAAAACTGAAAATTCCTTTTGAGTTTGCCTTATGTTGGTAGAATTGCTTTGGTTGTTTCTTCCACATGCCCACTATGGGTGACCCTATAGTTTTCATGGGTAGGGACTTAGATTGTTAGGGGTTATATGGGTGAGGGTGGGATCCTCTGTTTGAATCTCGAATTGGGGTGGGATCCTCTTCTGTAGTGAAACCTTCTTATTCATAGTTTTGTGAACATGGGACTATATCTCACATTTACCATCATTGGTTCCAACAATTGGAGGGGCCTCACTTGATTGGTTTTACAAGAGAACCAGGTGTAAATGTTTAAATTGATGTTGGGTGTACTCTTTCCTTGTCTTGTAATTTCTCTTACTAGTTTCCCAAGAAGGTGAAGAAACTTGTTTAAACATTTTTACTGAACATGAAAACAAGGATGGGACAAATGGGGATTTTTTTTGGTGTGAGTTGTGACTTGGGAATGGGTGTTGTTATCTTCTCTTATGAATGAATAGTAAGGATAACATTCTTTAGTCTCGCTGAAGAAAAACCTAGATTTGGGAGAGTTCTTGTAACCTATACATATACTTGGATTTTTTGTGTTTCTTATTCGCGCCACACCCAAGTTGAGCCCTTAGTGCTGAACAACCCCATTTCATGGGGGAGGGTGTGTTTTCTAACACTTCTATTAGTGGATGGTTATTAGCTCGATTCTTATCCCTTTCCCGGATAGCCCAAGTATCTTCAGGTAGGTTGTGATGGCATGAGGTCCATTATTATCTCTAGAATCTTCGGGTGGGGTGGTTGCGGTGGTTGGACGAGGTGTTTACGGGAAGGTGGTTTCCCAAATAACTTCCGGATGAGGCCGAGGTGTCTTCGGGAATCGTAGTAGTTCGTCTATGTCAGGTGTCTTCGGGCGTGGCAGTGGTTGTTCTGGCCTAGGTGTTTACAGGCGTGGTTGTGTGTGGCGGTTGTGGCCCAGGTGTTTGTGGGAAGGATAGTGGTTATGGCCTAGTTGTGTGCAGATGGGGTTTGGTAGTGGGACTGCGATGAGAATGGCGGATTGGTCTGATGCGTAGGATGTCTTTAAGAACCAGGGCTAAAGTGTCACGGGGTACCCAAACATTGATGTGCTATTACTGTAACAGCCCGAGATTTTATGAAAAATATTCTTTTTAATTTTATTAATGTCTTGTGTTGTACGCTACACCAAAAGGAGCTTGCACAACACACATCCTTGACTTTCCGTGCATTACACACAATCGTGACCTTCCTCGATAGTGTGTGTAGTACGCAATACCGAGTTTCACTAAACAACGATATGCTATTAAAATATTATTATAACTAGCCATTATGAATAGTAATAACCACCTTTTAAAATTTTAGAAATTTTATCTCTCAAAATGGACTTCATTTTTGGATTCGGAGTATCGAATTTAGCCTAAGGTGAAATTTTGGTACTTTTCAGATAACTTTCATATTCTGATGAATAGTGAAAGTTACTAAATTATAATTAAAAACAACTTTTTTAATCAAAATAATTAATAGTGATAAATTATTAATTTGAGTGGTTTTAAATTATATTTAGAATATATTTTTACAATTTAATACAATGTTGGTCATTGGATGTAATTTCACATTTAAACCAGACATAAACAAGTGTCAAACTTTTGATAGATATTGTTTCTTAAAAACACGCTATTTGTTTTAACAGCTGGATTTAATTATAAAATTAATTAATGCAACTTCTATGTTATGAATTTGGTAAAATAGACTTCATTTTTGAATTCGGAATATGAAATATAGCTTAGGATGAAATTTTGGCATTGTTCTGAAAAACATCAATTTTTTATGAATAGTGAAACTACTAAGTGGTAGTTAAAAAAGTAATTTTTTCATAAAACTTAATTTTACCGCTTCTGTGAATGGAATTTCAAAAATCCGAGAGACATGGTTGATGTAAGTAAGTAAAATGTGGTTCAATGAGATGGAAATAATTTTTGGTGAATAGTAACTTTTTGCTTTTATTTACCACGGTTAAAAGTAAATAGGGTAATTAAGGGTAAAAATGATATTAATATTACACTAACACATGTCATAATCCTATTGGTCAAGTGTATCTCGACCAAAAAACAACCTTAAGTATAAAATATTATCATTTAGGCCCACTTGGATTAGATTAGGACAGTTATTATTATTTAATTCAAAGAAGAGTTAAAAGAGTTAAAATCAATGTTTATTTACTAAAACATTTTTAATATAGGGTTATACATAAGATAAATTCGATTGTAAATATTCATTAGAAAGCTAAAAAGATTTCCTATTAATGGTATTTTATTTGTAATTTTTAGACATAAAATAAGTTAATTTATGTATGACACAATGGTGATGCAGTAATTATCTTATTAATGAAATATTGAAATAATTGATATTATAAATACCAAAATAAATGTAATTTAAGACTTTTTAAGAATTACACTACTTTTCTAGGTTACTATGATATATTAGTGTTGATTTAATCAACTTGGTTCGAACATATAATTCTGTTATGACTTTCACAAAAATCATATATCAAATAGTGTCAAAATTTACACAAAATAGTTTTTAAATCAAATATTATATTATTAATTGTTATTTTATTCCTAAAAATCTAAGGTTCGGCCAAATGAGTTAGATACGGATATATATATTAATAATAAACAATTTGGGGTTCTTTTGGCATGTTATAGTAAGTGTATTAGCCATATAGTGTAAATAACAAAAAGACACGGTAAAAGTTAAATTATTTAACTTAAAGTTAAATCTAATTGATAAGGTTAAAATAATATAATAAACTTGTCTAAATCCTATTGGTTGATAGGATTTCTACCCATCCCCACTTTGGCATCGAAATAAGACCCTTTAGAACCATTATAAACCGATTTTGACTTTAATATAAAATAATATTTTGAGATATTCCTAACGTGCCCCTCTCCTCCCTTATAAAAGAGCACCTCCTCCCCCTCCTCCTCACACCAATTTGAGCACCCAAGCTCGTCCAAACCCTGAAATTTTCTCCTCTCCACTTCCCTAGAATAATCCTAGAGGTCCTGGTCTTCTTCAAAGACCAATCTTAGTTCCCTATGTGGAGGATTCAAAGAGGCGTTCCAAAGAAGAGGTAATATCCATTACTGATCTTTTCAATTTATTTCTTCTTCAACTTCTTATTCTTTAGTTGTTTCATTATAAAGTAATAACATCAGTATTACGTACATACTGATATGTTATTATAAATATGAAACAACCCTAATTCACCTTCTATCCATCCTACGGAAAAATGAAATCACTGCGCGTGCGTACGTACGGAATACCGTCTCCACGTCGTGGTGTAATCTATTTTCCACCATCACCTTACAAGGATGGATACAATGGTGTAATGAGTAACTATTTATGATTATTATAATGTAATATTGATACTGAAATAATATATATATACTCAAATACAATTCCACGATCATAGGAACGATATCATCACTCGTGCGTACGTACGAAATACCGTCTCCACGATGTGATGCGACTCGTTCTACATGATCATCATTACATAGTAATTATATAAATGAATTGAATGAATGAATATGATATATGTTACACTAATAACATTCTGGATATAAGGTATCTATAACCTTAAAAGAATAATAAGAATTTATTCGGCAAAACATGCATAAGAACAAAAGGTAATAAAGACCCGAGTAACAAGTAACAATGAAATATTAATAAAAAGAAGCTAAGAATATAACCATATATGATATCATATCAATATCTATGATTTTGGAATAAGTCAGTAACATCATTTAAACCATTATACAAGAGCTTTGGACACGTACAAAGAAAATCGGACCTAAGTTAAGGGAAATATCACAATCTCATTTTTATCCGAGATTGTTTATTCGTAAGTATTTACTGGGGTTTATTTTATCATCCAAATCCATGTTTCCTCAATATTTAATATTGTTTCTATTCACCTACAATTATTTAAATCCTATTTTACCCTTCATTGAGTTTTTAGTAAAAGATATGAAAGGAATCTTTTGTCGTTTTTCATACGAGGTACTTTTTTACTTTTCTGACAAAAGTACGAGAAGAATGTTTTTTTAACTTATACGACATGAATGGATTTTTAAAAAAATTATTTCCAAGAAGATTCCTTTACAAGATTTCAAGTTTATTTTTAATCGCTTTATTTTAGTTTAATGTTGTATGACATGTTAAGAAAGGAAAAATGTTTTTGAAGAAGAAAGGATATTTTCCTCAAGAATGGAGTTCAAGTGTTTTATCAAAATTATTTTCCATTGAAGATAATAAAGGGTTCTATTTTTATCCCTATTATTAAATTGATTGGATTATGTTGTGATGGAATTATTTTTATGAATTCATTTATCTTCTATGAATTATTTTATGATGTCATGATGTTTAAGATTCCCTTTTGTATTACATGGGTTATGCAATGATGTATGATTTATGATTTTGTGGCACACGTAAGAATGGTATCATTATGAGATGGGTGGGACCTATATCTCCCTCCAATGCATTGGGTAAAGATTTCATATCTCATGAGATAGACATGGATGGAATGGTAGGATATACCGGTTCAGTGAAACAGGACTGAAACGAGGGTGACTCGATTCAGAAAGGGACTTTGTCCACTAAGATAGTCTTGGTAATGAGTCATGACTAACAAGAAATGAATCTCTATGATTATGTGTGTATGCCACAAGGTTTCATGTTTTAAGTTATGCTTATTGGGATTTCATTTCACTACTATAATTTATCCCATGTTATGAAATTATGATCTCTTTTGCAGGTTAAGATTTCCAAAAGTTATGTTCTTATGAATATGATGTGATTGATTTTTCTTTTTTTTACCCTTACTGAGCATTTGAGCTCACCCTTTTATGTTTTCTTTTCCCCAGGATATAAAAAAATGTTTTAGGTAAAAAAATGGGAAGATCTTTATGGGAGATATTGAAGATCTTTCACCACGATTAGAAGATTATGTTCCGAGTTTCCAAAGACACTAAACTATTACAATCCTTGTGTGTGTGTTTTTGTTATGTACTAAGTATTCCGCAAAAGTAATGTAATTTACATGTACGATAAGCTTTGGGTCTCTACAGTTGGTATCAGGGGAAAGGTTTAGTCAACCTTTGGAAACTAGGATGCGAGAACTTTAGTGAGATCCCTAGAGATATTTCTAAGGTATGTCTAGGGATGTCTCTAAGGTTAAGTATACGTATAGGTTATAGTACTAGAATTACTCTAACGATCATAGAATTAAACATAATATGTTAGATATTGAAGGTACTCCCCCTTTATTATGTTGTTTTCCCTATCATGATTTTTTCCTCTCACACTATTCTTTTTGGGTTTTAGACGATGGCTGGAACCCGAAGGAACCGTGTTGATCAATGCAATGGACAATGCAATGATTTCCCTCCTGAACAAACAAATGTTATGGGAGATGGAGTGCAAAATCATATTGCTATACTTACACAAGCTATGAATCATTCTGGACTTCCAAATGAGCAGAGAAGGGAACAATATTCTATTGAGTCCTTCATGAGGCAACGTCCACCTTCTTTCAGTGGGTCTTCTGATCCACTTGTTGTTGAACAATGGATCAGTACCACTGAAAAGATATTTTCAGTTCTTCAATGTTCTGAGCATGATAAAGTCATCTTAGCAGTATATCGTTTGGAAGGTGAAGCTGATCAATGGTGGAATCTTATCAAGAATACAAGGAAAAGAGATGAAATTGAGTCCATGGAATGGGACGAGTTCAAGAACTTGTTTTTCAGTAAGTACTTCCCTCGTATTCTTCGAACAAAGATGGAAAAGGAGTTTCTTGAGCAGATGTAGAAGGATGATGAATCTGTTGGTATAGACGAAGCAAATTTTACAAGACATGCAAGGTATGCATCTGGCATTATCATCCAACCTGAAAGTAAAGTTGATCGATTTTTCAGTGGCTTAAAACCAAGTCTTTGAAGGGCATTAGCTATAAGAGACTTTAGTAGCTATGAAGAAATTGTTTGTTGTGCTATCAAGGTAGAAATGGAAGTTGGTGTTACATATCCATCTCATGGTTTTGACAAAAAACGAAAGATGGAGTTCAAGGAGAAATCTCAGAATAATGGTGAAAAGAAGATGAATGTTTCCTTATGCGCAAAGTGTGGAAATAAGCATGGTGGAGATTGTCTTAAAGGGACTAGAAAATGTTTTAAGTTTGGAAAAGAAGTTCATCGTGCAGCTGAGTGTCGAAGTAATGGAAAAAGGGTTTCTAATGATGTGAATAAAGAAAACACTGTAGAGAACGCACCACCAACACTTCAATGCTTCAAGTGCAAGGAAATGGGGCATTATGCTAATAAATTCCCTAATCCAAGGGTTAGTGATGATCAACATGAGCAACCACTGAAGGCAAAGGACAAAGGGAAGTCACATGCGATCACTATTGGCGATGTTGAATATGACAACGATGTGGTGGAATGATTAAGTGTTTATGTAATGGGATTCCAAATTAATATTGTATCATGGAGTATTGGAATATTTATGTATTGGTCTAATGTGGTATTCAAAGTAATTGAGATATTTTTGGAAATAAGATGATATGCGCATAATGAAGGGAAAACGAGAAAAACGAAATGTTTAACAGTATTCATGAGCTCATGATTGATATAAGGACTAAGTGATATTATGGTTTGAGTATATAGAATTTTGAGGATTTTGGTATGTGGAAAGTGTTAACTTTTAACTGCATTCATGTTTTCACTAAGGTATTCAAGGGAATACACGATTAAGGACTTTGAATGTTTGGAATGTGACCAACAAAACATATCTTATGATATATGGGAATCGACGATGGTGTTAAATCTCTGGTAATCGTTTTCACTATGTTATTAGAGTGGACTGCAGTATTATGGATAAGCCTAAAGATTGGAATGGATTATATTGGACATAAGTTAGTATTGTTTAAGGATAAAAGTTTTTTTCGATATTATTGATGGGATGTTATAGTAATATAGTTTTAGAAAAAGGACAACCTGCAGGACGGGCGACAACCCATCGCGTCGAACAAGGCTGTGGAAATCGAACCCACAACCGAAATGCGACTAGCCTTTATCGCCTACCACTGGCCTACAGGAAGTCCCTGTTTAGTAGAAACTAGTTTTATTATATTAAGCTGTATGACATATGATGTATAAGTCCATTTTAGGAACCATATACGATTAATCTCACTATAGATCGACTTATGTATATAATTTTTTGCTAACCTTTTGTTTGAGAGAGATGGAATGACCCGTCATTCTATCACATGATCTGCTAACACTTCACGAATAACAAATTCAACTTAATTTATTTAAGACGAAGTGGAAATTGTTAAAGGCACGAACAACAGTGAGATTGTACCAAAATAAAGTAAGTATTTATTCTAATTCAAATTCTTTAACATTAGGGAAACGATCTTGAGAACCAAAAATATTGTCCTAGTGATCTTATATCTTTGAATCAGATGGTACCTTAGATCGTCACAAATTTATGGCTTTGTGGTTGCTAGATTTTCTATAGCCATGTTCTCTACCACTCTCCATCAGAACATGATGGTTAGATTTCTCTTCCATATCCATATTTTCACCTATGTGGAAACCCAGTGATTAGTTTATTTGGGTAACCATTACATTTCATTCATTTGTTTTTAAAGATTTGTTTTGATATTCCTTTTTACGATGTGGGTTTCTATTAAAGAAACTTTCGAATAGTAAACCATTTATAACCCTGACGAATTTCGAGGGTGAAATTCATTTTAAGGGGGGTAGAATGTAACAGCCCGAGATTTTATGAAAAATATTATTTTTATTTTTTATTAATGTCTTGTGTTATACGCTACACCAAAAGGAGCTTGCACAACACACATCCTTGACATGCCTTGCATTACACGCAATCGTGACCTTCCTCGATAGCGTGTGTAGTACACAATACCGAGTTTCACTAAACAACGATATGCTATTAAAATATTATTATAACTAGCCGTTATGAATAGTAATAACCACCTTTTAAAATTTTAGAAATTTTATCTCTCAAAATGGACTTCATTTTTGGATTCGGAGTATCGAATTTAGCCTAAGGTGAAATTTTGGTACTTTTCGGATAACTTTCATATTCTGATGAATAGTGAAAATTACTAAATTGTAAATAAAAACAACTTTTTTAATCAAAATAATTAATAGTGATAAATTATTAATTTGAGTGGTTTTAAAGTATATTTAGAATATATTTTTACAATTTAATACAATTTTGGTCATTGGATGTAATTTCACATTTAAACTAGACATAAACAAGTGTCAAACTTTTGATAGATATTGTTTCTTAAAAACACGCTATTTGTTTTAACAGCGGGATTTAATTATAAAATTAATTAATGATACTTCTATGTTATGAATTTGGTAAAATAGACTTCATTTTTGAATTCGGAATATAAAATATAGCTTAGGATGAAATTTTGGCATTGTTCTGAAAAACATCAATTTTGGATGAATAATGAAACTACTAAGTGGTAGTTAAAAAAGTAAATTTTTCATAAAACATAACTTTACCGCTTCTGTGAATGGAATTTCAAAAATCCAAGAGACACGGTTGATGTCAGTAAGTAAAATGTGGTTCACTGAGATGAAAATAATTTTTGGTGAATAGTAACTTTTTACTTTTATTTACCACGGTTAAAGGTAAATAGGGTAATTAAGGGTAAAAATGATATTAATATTATCATAACACATGTCATAATCCTATTGGACAAGTGTATCTCGACCAAAAACAACTTTAACTGTAAAATATTATCATTTAGGCCCACTTGGATTAGATTAGGACATTTATTATTATTTAATTCAAAGAAGAGTTCAAAGAGTTAAAATCAAAGTTTATTTACTAAAACATTTTTAATATAGGGTTATACATAAGATAAATTCGATTGTAAATATTAATTAGAAATATAAAAAGATTTCCTACATAATGGTATTTTATTTTTAATTTTTAGACATCAAATAAGTTAATTTATGTATGACACAAAGATGATGCAGTAATTATCTTATTAATGAAATATTGACATAATTGATATTATAAATACCAAAATAAATGTAATTTAAGACTTTTTATGAATTCCACTACTTTTATAGGTTACTATGAAACATTATTGTTGATTTAATCAACTTGGTTCGAACATATAATTCTGTTTTGACTTTCACAAAAATCATATATCAAATAGTGTCAAAATTGACAAAAAATAGTTTTTAAATCAAATATTATATTATTAATTGTTATTTTATTCCTAAAAATCTAAGGTTCGGCCAAATGACATAGATAAGGATATATATATTAATAATAAACAATTTGGGGTTCGTTTTGCATGTTATAGTAAGTGTATTAACCATATACTGTAAGAAAACAAAAAGACACGGTAAAAGTTAAATTATTTAACTTAAAGTTAAATCTAATTGATAAGGTTAAAATAATAACCTAAAGATGTCTAAATCCTATTGGTTATAGGATTTCGACCCATCCCCACTTTAGCTTCGAAATAAGACCCTTTGGAACCATTATAAACCGATTTTGACTTTAATATAAAATAATATTTTGAGATATTCCTAAGGTTCCCCTCTCCTCCCTTATAAAAGGGCACCTCCTCCCCCTCCTCCTCACACCAATTTGAGCACTCAAGCTTAGCCAACCCCTGCCATTTTCTCCTCTCCACATCCCTAGAATAATCCTAGAGGTCCTGGCCTTCTTCAAAGACCAATCTTAGTTCCCTAAGTGGAGGATTCAAAGAGGTATTCCAAAGAAGAGGTAATATCCATTACCGATCTTTTCAATTTCCTTCTTCTTCAACTTCTTCTTCTTTAGTTGTTTCATTATAAAGTAATAAAATCAGTATTACTTACATACTGATATGTTATTATAAATATGAAACAACCCTAATTCACCTTCTATCAATCCTACGAAAAAATGAAATCACCGCGTGTGCGTACGTACGGAATACTGTCTCCACGCCGTGGTGTAATCTATTTTCCACCATAACCTTACAAGGATGGGTATAATGGTGTAATGAGTAACTATTTATGATTATTATAATTTAATATTGATACTTAAATAATATATATATACTCAAATACAATTCCACGATCCTAGGAACGATATCATCACTCGTGCGTACATACGGAATACCGTCTCCACGATGTGATGCGACTCGTTCTACATGATCATCATTACACAGTAATTATATAAATGAATTGAATGAATAAATATGATATATTTTACACTAATACCATTCTGGATATAAGGTATCTATAACCTTAAAAGAATAATATGAATTTATTCGGCAAAACACGGATAAGAACAAAAGGCAATAAAGACCCGAGTAACAAGTAACAATGAAATATTACTAACAAGAAGCTACGAATATAACCATATATGATATCATATCAATATTTATAATTCTTTAATAAGTCAATAACATTATTTAAACCATTATACTGGAGCATCAGACACATACAAAGAAAATCGGACCTAAGGTAAGGGAAATATCACAATCTCATTTTTATCCGAGATTGTTTATTCGTAAGTATTTACTGGGGTTTATTTTATTATCCACATCCATGTTTCCTCAATATGTAATATTATTTCCATTCACCTACAATTTTTTAAATCCTATTTTACCCTTCAGTGAGTTTTTTGTAAAAGATATGAAAGGAATCTTTTGTCGTTTTTCATACGAGATACTTTTTGACTTTTCCGACAAAAGTACGAGAAGAATGTTTTTTTTAACTTATACGACATGAATGTATTTTTAAATAAATTATTTCCAAGAAGCTTCCTTTACAAGATTTCAAGTTTATTTTTAATCGGCTTATTTTAGTTTAATGTTGTATGACATGTTAAGAAAGGAAAACTGTTTTTGAAGAAGAAAGGATATTTTCCTCAAGAATGGAGTTCAAGTGTTTTATCAAAATTATTTCCCATCTACGATAATAAAGGGTTCTATTTTTATCCCTATTATTACATTGATTTGATTATGTTGTGATGGAATTATTTTTATGAATTCTTTTATCTTATATGAATTATTTTATGATGTCATGATGTTTAAGATTCCCATTTGTATTACATGGTTTATGCACTGATGTATGATTTATGATTTTGTGGCACACATAAGAATGGTATCATTATGAGATGGGTGGGACCTATATCTCCCTCCAATGCATTGGGTAAAGATTTCATATCTCATGAGATAGACATGGCTGGAATGGTAGGTTATACCGGTTCAGTGAAACAGGACTGAAACGAGGGTGACTCGATTCAGAAAGGGACTTTGTCCACTAAGATAGTCTTGGCAATGATTCATGACTAACAAGAAATGAATCTCTATGATTATGTGTGTATGCCACAAAGTTTCATGTTTTAAGTTATGCTTATTGGGATTTCATTTCACTACTATGATTTATCACATGTTATGAAATTATTCTCTCTTTTGCAGGTTAAGATTTCCAAAAGTTATGTTCTGATGAATATGATGTGATTTATTTTTCTTTTGTTTACCCTTACCGAGCATTTGAGCTCACCCTTTTATGTTTTCTTTTCCCCATGATATAAAGAAAGTTTTTAGGCAAAAAAAAGGGAAGATCTTTATGGGAGATATTGAAGATCTTTCACCACGATTAGAAGATTACGTTCCGAGTTTCCAAAGACACTAAACTATTACGATCCTTGTGTGTGTGTTTTTGTTATGTACTAAGTATTCCGCAAAAGTAATGTAATGTCCATGTACGATAAGCTTCGGGTCTCTACAATTATAATATATTACTTGAAATGCGCTATTTGGGGACTGTACCTTAGTGAGGATAGGGTGGTTAGTTTCCTTACTATGTGCCTAGTTATCTCTTTTCTCACAAAGAATTAGTATGCCTCCCCACTTGTGCACAAGAGTATTTGGTTTTTCCCCACTGAGTATACTTATATGCTCTCCCTAAGTATATAAAACTATTTTCAGGTTTCCAGGAGGACTTCAGGGATCTTGTTGGGATGTACTAGCTCAGACCTTGTGACAGATCATTGCAGTTTCTTTTGTTCTTTCTTTTGTTACTTGGTCTTGTAGTATCCTTATACATTGTGGATTTTACTTTTGTAACATTCATTGAGAATGGTTCATAGCGTTACTTTTACTTTCAGTTTTGGTGTTGTAGGATTCACTATCTTGTCTCCCGATCCTATTAAAATAAAAAGGGTAATGCCTTCTATTAAGTGTGTGATTTCATGCCCTTGGTGTTGCTCGCAACTTCGGGACCTATTGATGACGGGTTTTGGAGGTCATTATCTCTCCTTCAACTTAAAGAAGGGCGGGACTAGAAATCTGCTGACACATCCCTCCATTTGGTGAAGGCCGGTCTTGACAGAATGGTATCAGAGGGAGGTTGAGAGATAGGATGGAGTCAAGAGTTAGGAACCATGAGGATTTCATGGGATCGTAGGTAAACGGTGTTGGGTGACCTTGGTGTGTGAATTAGGCCAGGGAAGACTGGCTAGGACTAGGGATTTTAGGGGCCCCCCTGATCCAATGCAAGGACTCTGGACCTACCGATCGACCATGTTTGGACACACTAATTTCAGGGTAGATACCCTAGGAAAGGTGCATGCATCATAATGACTTGTGTTCTCGTGTTTATGGGACGTTTTGGGAATTTTAAATAAATAAGATGTTCAGGAATTTTTAAGAACAATATTCTACACTACTTGGGCTTAGGCATTCATTATTTACCATGAAGCTATGGAACCCAGGTGATGATAACGAGTTGTACGGGTGATCGAGGCCTAAGAGGATGGCTTGGCCAATCAGTAAAGGGTTGATCGGGAGGAGGAGGACAATCAGTGGAAGAAGACGCTTCGAGCCTTCCAGCGACAGACCCTCGAGAAGTACAAGGGTAACACCTCTGACATGAATATGGAGGGATGGTTAGTGGAGCTGGTGATAACCTTTGGCTTGATCTGGGCTATGAACGAGTATAGGGTTCCTCTGGACTTCAGCCAGATGCAAGGAGCAGCACGTCAGTGGTAGAAACTCTACCTGGGGGAGAAGAGAGAGGCTGAGGTGGCATGTGCTGATTTCGAGAAGGAGTTTTGGGTAGAATTCCTCTCTTCAACGATGAAGGCAGAGAAGAGGCATGAGCTACTCTCCCTCCAGCATGGGAGTATGTCGGTAAGGGATCTAGGTATCAAGTTCACGGATCTCCTCCAATTTTCTCCGGACCACTTTCCAGATGAGGATTCTCAGACGAGACGTTTAGAAGAGGCGCTCCAATCTTCCCTCCAGTATGTTGTTACCCCTTTCACTTTTCCGACATACTTGGAGATCTAGAAGAAGGCAGAGGTGGTGGAGAGGATACACACGTTGGGCGGTGTATCATGAGAGGGGATTCAACTAGGCCCGTTAAAGGGAAAGGCGGTCAGTACTAGACCTCCCGCATCGGGACCATCTATGATCCGACCATCAGGGATCTGGCCATAGTAGTTCTAGTTCCGGTCCCCCGGTCCTCGCCCTTTACCTTCGGGCAAAGGACCAAGGTGCTTCATCTATTGGATCCATGTACATCTCTGGAATTAGTGCCCGGACCGAGTACAGTATGGCAGTGGCGGACATGCCCAGCACCCGCCTCAGCAGCAGCTTCCACCTAGTCCCTTTCAGCAGCAGGAGCAAGGGCAGTAATCTCCCGCTCCTCCGAGGGAAGATGTTTCAGGGGGAGGCTGACCTCAAGGTGCTCCTCAAGAACCACGTCCAGGGCATGTTCGGGGGGTGGCCAACAACCGAGGGGCAGGGGATCTGGGTGTGGATAGTTGCCCCCTGCGGAGGGAGTCGTTCTAGCGGTACCGGAGGTTGTTCAAGGTATGATCAGTTTGTTCCACACCATTGATTATTTCTTGTTCGATACTAGAGCTTCGCACTCTATTGTTGCACCTGTTATGGCCTGTGCTCTGGGTCTAGATTCCAAGAGACTTCCAGTGCCCCTGGTGCTGAGCACACCAGTCGAAGGTCATACCAACTTGTTATATATTTTAAGAGGATGCAGACTAGTGATAGGGGCACATCGTTCAGCTAGGGATCTGCTACTGCTATAGATACAACAATACGATGTCATCTTAGGCATCAACTGGTTGTTCTCTATGTGTTCCCTCATCGACTGTTTTCGAGGAAGGGTTGTGTTCTCAGACTTGGGTGGCCGACGTGTTACTTTCACCATCGAGCGGAGCAGTCAGAAGGGCAGCAGGAAATAGGAACCCCTCATCTCCTTGTTTTCCAAGCTCTCAGTAGATTCAGTAGATGCTGAGATGGTGGAAGTACCAAGGATCGTCAGTGAGTTAACAGATGTCTTCCCTGAGGAGGTTCCGACTCTACCCCCTCGACGTGATGTCGATTTTGGGATAGACTTTATGCCTGGCGCTCTTACGATTTCAATGGCTCCCTACTGGATGATGCCTTTGAAGACATGGGAGTTGCAGATTCAGATCGATGATCTTATGAAGAAGGGTTTTGTTCGGCCGAGTGCATCATCGTGAGGTGCTACAATCTTGTTCGCAAAGAAGGCATATGGTGGTCTCTGTTTGTGCATAGACAACAGGAGGCTGAATCAGGTAACGATCTAGAATCGCTACCCTCTTCTGAGGATAAATGATCTTTTCGACCAGCTGATAGGGGCAAGATGGTTCTAAAAGATCGACCTATGGTTTGTATATCACCAATTGAGGGTGAAGGAGGGAAACATCCCGAAGATGGCCTTCAGGTGCAGATATGAGCAATTAACGTTTCTACTCATGCCTTTTGGTGTTAGGAATTCCCCATCGGTTTCCATGGGGATTATGAAGTCTGTCATCCAGGAGTATTGGGATCGGTTCATAGTCATGTTCATCGACAAAATCCGGATCTATTCAAGATCAGAGGAGGACCACACGAAGCACCTGAGGATGGTTTTGGAGGTCATCTGACGGCACCGGCTCTATGGGATGTTGTCGAAATTCATGTTCTGGACATGAGATGTGCTCTTCCTTGGTCACGTTGTGTCCGAATAGGGGGTAGCATTGGACCCATCAAAGGTTGAGGCAGTTGTTTCTTGGGTAGCACCCAAGAATGTGGCAGAGGATTGTAGTTTCGTCGGGCTGGAAGGTTACTATTGGAGGTTCGTACCCAAATTCTCTTGAGTTTCTGCCCCTTTGACATCCATTACAAAAAAGGATCAGGGTTTTGCATGGAGTGAGCAGTGCGAGGCAGCCTTCATCTATCTGTAGGATAAGTTGGTTAGTTCCCCAATGATGAGACTAGGAGAAGAATGGGCGGCGTATGAGGTTTTATGTGATGCTTCAGGTCAGGGCATCAGATGTGTGTTGATAAAGCGACAAGGGGTGATCTATTATGGCTCTAGGAAGCTACGCCCTCATGAGCGTAATTATGCCACCCACAATCTGGATCTTGTAGCGGTTTTTTTTCTTGCACAAAAGTTGTGGCAGGATTACCTCATCGGAGAACGCTTTGTGGTCTTCACGGATCACAAAATCATAAGGTATATCTTACCCCAACGGGACCTAAACATACGGTAGAGAAGGTGGATGGAGTTCCTCCAGGATTATGACATTGAGATTTCCTACACTTTGGGAAAAGGGAATGTAGTGGTCGATGCTTTGAGAAGGATGTTGCAGAAGGATGCGGTCTGAGAATCGGAAGACGCTTGGTAGCAATGGAGGAGTGGATGCCTTGCACCTAGAAGCGAGGATGGAAAATGGTATAGGATACCTGTATCAGATGATAGTATAGTCTTCTCTATTTCATTAGGTCGAGGAGTATCAGTGGGGAGAATCTGAGAGCGAGGTGATGCGTGACTGAGTTGACTAGGGCAATGCTGTGGAAGGGTGGATGGAGGATGGTCAGAACCGGATGCTTTTCCGAGGATAGTTGTTTGTTCCTGAATTAATGTGTGGCCAGGTTCTTAGTGACTTCCACAACTCACCCCTAGCGGTACACCAAGGAGTTTCCATGATGTACCAGGGTCTGAGGAGACAGCTTTGGTGGCCCGGAGTAAAGAGAGCAGTGGCAGAGTTTGTGGCTAAGTGCTTAGTGTGTCAATAGTAAACGGCTGAACACTGTGTTCTAGGTGGGTTGTTGCAACCTTTAGGTGTCCCCGAGTTGATGTGGGATGACATCTCGATGGATTTCATCACGGGACTATCCAAGGTTCAAGGGGGTTGTGACGCCATCTGGGTAGTGGTGGACCGCATGACGAAGTCGGCTCACTTTATATTGATTAAGGAGTCGAGTGCAGTGGACGCTCTAGCACAGAAGTATGTGGACGAGGTGGTGTAGTTTCATGGAGTTCCGAGATCCATAGTCTCAGACAGGGATGCATGTTTTACCTCATGAGTCTGGAGGTCTTTACAGCATTCTTTGGGCACCCAGCTACGTCTTAGTACTTCTTTCCACCCACAGACAAATGGGCAGACAGAGCGCTCCATCCAGACCTTAGAGGACATGATGCGGGCATGTATTCTAGACTTTGGGGGATCATGGGAGTGACACTTGCCTCTAGTGGAGTTTTCCTACAATAATATCCATCACTCTACCATTGGGATGGCTCTATTCGAAGCCCTATATGGAAGGTCTTGTCGCTCACCCATGTGATGGACTGAGGTTGGGGAAGCAGGTGTTCATGGCTCGTAGGTGGTGCAAAACATGATAGAGAAGGTTCAACTTATACGAGAAAGGATTAAGGTGGAACAGGACCATCCGAAGTCATATGTCGATAATAGGAGGAGACCCTTGGAGTTCGAGGTCGAGGACCACGTGTTCATGAAGGTCTTCCCCTCGGCGTGGACAACGGAGGTTTGGAAAGGGAAGTAAGCTTTCTACCAGGTTCATCGGACCTTTCAAGGTGTTAAGATGAGTTTTTGAGGTGGCGTATCAGTTGGCGCTTCCACCTTAGTTGGAGTATATTCACAACGTATTTCACATCTCCCAGCTTCGTCAATATCTACATGACGACTCCCACGTCATCGACTGGGGAGAGTTAGATGTGGAAGAGGATGCGACCTTCATAGAACGAACAATCAATATCGTGGATCGTAAGGAGAAAGTGCTTCGTGGACAAACCATCCCCTTGGTTCGTGTGTTTTGGAGGCATGGTGGTCTGGAAGAGAGCACTTGGGAGCGGGAGGCCCAGTTACACGTTCAACACCCAAAGGTGTTTTGACTTATTTTTTGTTTTTGGTTTGATCCTTGAGATGTTGTACCTTATGCTTTAATATGTGTAATGATTGTTTTTCATAGCTATTAGATGACCTATTCCCAGTTCTCTATGTGTGTCTACGAATGTGTGATGATGGGAAAATATGACTGCTAATCAGGACGTATTAATGTGGATGCAAATAAACCTGTGTGGGCGAGTTAGTGCCGCCCAAAATGGATAATATCTTGACATGTCGAAGGGGAGTCCCTAACACATATGTTGGACAGTGTGATCCATGTGATTTTTGGGAATGTTGTGGTTAATAACTCTTGGGTAGGTATTCTTGGATGAAGGGGAAGGTTTCTGTTCCATCTTTGAAACAACTCAGAGGTTTCCCCCTAAGAAGAATCTCAAGAGGGTGGTTTCTCAGACCCCTCTTATCTTTTCTGGTCTGTTCTTATATTTTCAGGGATGATAATAGTTTGAGAAGTATCTGATTAAAAGATCTGGGGTTTTGGGGTCCATTACTTGGTTAAAATCTGATGTAGTGTATTCTGGGTGGTCTGGAAGGCCATCCCAGCTTCTCGGGGTCTCCTAGCAGTAGCCTTGGCCTACCGGTAGCCTCGACCTACTGGTAGACAGCCTACCAGTGACCTTGGGGTACTGGTAGCTCTTAGCTACCGGTAGCTGTCGCCAACCGGTAGCTCTCGGCTACCGGTAGCTCTCGCCAACCGGTAGCTCTCGGCTACCGATATCTATCTCCAACTAGTAGCTCTCCACTACTGGTATCTGTCGCCAACAAGTAGCTCTCAGCTATCGGTAGGTGTCGCCTTCCGGTAGCGCTCACATACTGGTAGCTCTCACCTACCCCCCACGGGTTTTCCAGTAGCGCTCCCTTTTGCGCGAATTCAGTTTTAAACCATGTTTTGACCCTTTTAAGCATGTTACAAAGCCCATTAAGGCCCATTAATGTAGTTTAGTTAAATGATTGGCGAGGTGTGCATCGATTTAAACCGACCCCAAATGGTGGGGACTCTTTAATGATGTGTGGGGAGTCCCAACCATGTGGTAACCCCACGATCCCGCTCCTTACGCGGTTCCGAGTTTTCTCTGTATCTTAACCGTCTATGGGCGATGTATATCAGACACTACCTAAAGGATAATATTCTCCATACATTTCTTCTTTCTCGATCATGCTGCACTCAGAATACCAATCCTCTGAGTGAGTCATACCTCACCCCCATGATGTTTTCCTGGGTCGCGTTCTTTGGACCTCCTGCTACCCTGTTTCCAGTTTCCACGGGTGGACTTAAATGATGATCCTTGACCAATCAGGTTGGGTTTTCACCTTCATCTCTCCTTTCTATGTATCTTACATGTTGGGTATTCTACTGCTTCTGTAGAATTGGTTGAACCCAACTTCAATAAAGATATTAAACAGAATCTAAAGAATGAAGGGGAGGGGTGTGATCGATGATGCTGCTCTGTTTTTCTCCCCTTTCATGATTAATGATTCTTGAATTGTGCGAGCTTACGGCTAATGAAAATCATGGTAGTTGGTGGCCTTTCTCTGTGCACTAATAAACCCTTACCTCTTGTGATGTCTAAATGGCATGTATTTTTGTTGTGAACGTTTTTCTATGTAATGGAAATTGGTTAAATACAAATATTCGGATAATTAAATTGAAAGCTCCAGGATCAAATCCTTTCCGATGATAACCCCGTTTTAAGCCCAATGGAATAGAAATCATGGAGTATGTTGAATCTTTTAAATCTGAAAATACCTGTTGATTCGGCCCTATGTCGGTAGAATTGGTTTGGTTGTTTCCTCCATGGGCCCAGTATGGGTGAACTTACAGTTTTCTTGGATAGGAGCGTAGATTGTTAGGGTTGATGTGGGCCAGGATGGGATCCTCTATTTGTACCACGAATTGGGGTGGGATCCTCTTCTGTTGTGAAACCTTCTTATTCATATTTCTGGGAACTTGGGACTGTATCTAACTTTTACCTGCATTGGTTCGACGACTTGTTGGGGTTTCACTTGATTTATTTTACAAGAGAACCAGGTGTGAATGTTTAAATTGATGATGGGTGTACTCTTTCCATGGATTGTTCTTTTGCTTACTAGTTGCCCATGATGGTGCAAAAACATGTTTAAACATTATTACTGAACATGAAAACAAGTATGGGACAAATGGGGATTTAGTTTGGTGAGAGTTGTGACTTGGGCTTGGGTGATGTTATCTTCTCTTATGAATGAATAGTATGGATTGTGTTCTTTATGATGGATGAAGAAAAACCTTGATTTGGGAGTGTTCTTGTTACCTTTACAAATACTTGTAGTTTTTGTGTTTCTTATTCACGCCCCACCCAAGTTGAGCACTTAGTGTCGAAGACCCCCATTTCAAGGGGGAGGGTGTTTTCCCAACACTTCTATTAGGGGATGGTTATTAGCTCCTTTCTGGTCCCTTTCTCAGATAGACCAAGTATCTTCGAGCAGGCTATGATGGCCTGAGGTCCATTATTATCCCTAGAATCTTCGGGCGGGGTTATTGCGGTGGTTGGCCTAGGGGTTTATAGGTAACTGGTTTCCCATGTATCTTCGATATGAGGGCCAGCTTTCTTCGGGCGTGGTAGTAGTTCTTCTATCCCAGGTGTATTCAGGCGTGGTAGTGGTTGTTCCGACCTAGGTGTTTGCAGACGTGGTTGTGTGTGGTGGTTGTGGCCCTGGTGTCTGCGGGCAGGATAGTGGTTATGGCCCACGTGTGTGTGGGCGGGGTTTGGTAGTGGGATTACGGTGAGATTGTGTCCTAGGTGTGTGTGGGAGGGGTATGGCAGTGGGAATGCGATGCGAATTGAGGGATTGGTCTGATGCGTATGATATCTTCAATAACTAGTGGGAAAGTGGCGCGGGGTACCCAAACATCTATTTGATATTACTATATATTACTTGACTTGGGTTATTTGGGGAGTGTGCCTTGGTGAGTCAAGGGTTGTTAGATTCCTTGCTAGGTGCCCGGTTATCTCTTTTCTCACAGGGAATTAGTATGCCTCCACACTTGTGAACAAGTGTCTTGGGTTTTTCCTTAATGTGTATAGTTGTATGCTCACCCTACATATATAAAACTATTTTCAGGTTTCCAGGAGGACTTCGGGGATCATACTGGGTCGTACTAGCTTAGACCTTGTGACAGATCATTGCAGTTGTTGTTGTTCTTTCTTCTGGTACATTTCCATGTAGTCTCCTTATTCATTGTTGATTTTACTTTTGTAACATGCATTGGTAATAGTTCTTGGATTTACATTTACATTCATTATTGGTGTTGTGGGATTCACTATCTTATATCCTGATCCTACTAAAAGAAAAAGGGTAATGCCTTCCATTTAGTATGTGATTTATTTCCCTTGGTGCTGGTAACCACTCCTAGACCTATTGAAGGTAGGTTTCGGGGTTCATTATCTCTCCTTCAACTTAAATAAGGAAGGGTCTGGCAATCTGCTGACCCTTCCCTCCTTTTGGTGAAGGCGAGTCATGACATGGCCAGACATTTAATCCAGGGTATTAAATTCCTGGTTACACAAAATATTCAACCACCTACCACTTTAATTAAAAAGTTTCATTAATTCTAAATTAATGAACTACCACAAAAATTAAGATTTAAGTAAACTCTTCCTATGGAGGGTTTTTGGAATTTCATTTCAAAAAGGAGGAGGAGATTCTGGAGGAGCCTCTTGACAAAGAACATCAGTGATGAATGGATACACTGAGCAAGGGTTGAAGATTTTTGTTCAAACGGCGTCGTTGGAGGATATCTTTGGGATCGCCGAACACTGATCCACCTTCAAACATAGATGATCTCAAAAAAATCTTGAGGTAATGATTACCTCGTTTAATGAATTTTTGGATCATTATTTTTCCCTTTTGTTTATGCTAATGCGGAGGGATGGGCCAAACGAACAAGGCCTAAACACTCTGCTACTTGTTTTATCAACGTGTTCTTCGCGGGTTTTTTTTCAGATTGTTCACACTTTGGAAGGGAGGTATAGTTGGTGAAGATGGCTTCTCGGTGAAGTCGTTGGTAAATTTGGATGGAAAATGGGCCACCATAGCTCACCCAATGTCCCTCAGAAGACCGAAGGCACGATGCCAGCACAACTACACTGGCGACCGACGTCGGCGGGTGACCGCGGTGGCAGGCAACGTCTTGTGGTAGAGATTATTGCAACGGGCCTTCATGCTCAGCCAATGGAGAAGGCTGGGATGGGTGAGGGCGGCGGCTTTCTCGGGCCAGCCGTGTGTGAAGAGGCGGCGCGTGTGAGCCACCAGAGATAGTGGTTTTGGATCTTGAGCCGTAATGGATGCAAAGAGCGGTCGACACCAGCGAGCTGCAAGAGGCGGAGTAGCGTACAATGTCGCACAGCCAAAAAGAGTGGTCGTGGCTCCGACAATGTGGAAGAGGGGACCCGCTCCCTATTGGCCCCACGAGGAAACCATGTGGCGCCATGTGATGCCACTGCCCGAACCGAACAACCTCTGTCGTTCTAGAAGATCGGGGGGTCACTCAATTCCAGATAGGTAGGGCCCCACTCAAGTGGGATGCACCTCTTTCTCTCCGTGCATGGCCACCAGGATGCATGGGCCCAGCGGGCCACACCACTGTAACATTTGGGCCGCGCGAGCCTAGTGGGTCGCGCCCTATGCGGGTTGGGCTGCACAAGCCCTTCGGGTCATGACCCCCCTGCGGTTTCGGCTAGACCATGACCCAGTGTTCCGAGCCCACTGAGGACTAGCCCATCCAGGTCCAACCAGGACCAGGTCGGGCCAGGATGGTCTGACTGGGCAAGGCCAGACCTAGATAGAACTGGGCCCAGTTTCTCTTAAAGGTCCATAAGTTTTGAACCAACCATCCATTTAATGATCCATCTATGGTGATTGAACCCACAGAGCATGATGGTCTTTTTGGTATACACCTATTGAGTTTTGGAGAATTCTAGAGTACGGCCGGGATGGATCAAAACCAAATACAATTGGGCCCTCAGCATTAAAATTCCTATAACTTATCGACCGGGACCCTAATTGATGCGTCGTCAGTCTCATTGGAAGCCTTACCACGTGGAAGTCCATTAGGACACTTCTTAGGGGATCATCATGGTGGTTGAGGTATGATAGATAGATTTAAAAGTGGATCCCCCTAGAATCAAGTGTTCTTAGTGCGGGAATCTAGTTGTTGGCTGTAAAATTAAGAAAGAACTTCAATCCTATGTAGATCAACAACTATTTAACCTATTTGGGTCAGAATCTATCGATCCTATGTTGTTCAGTGCTTATCGATCCTGAGTAGGTCAACCCTCACCGATCTTATGTGGGTTAGCATCTACCGGTCCTATGTGAGTCACTAACATAGCCTCTCGAAAGAATAAGATGATACAGCAATATGTTTAATCATATGTACATTGGTACATAATTTATTCTTGGTATGAGGTGACTCATTGAATTTTATGTTCTATTACCTTAGTGGAGTTACCTTCTTGGTTTTAGCTTTTTGGTATTCTCTTAATGTGGATCAGTTGTGCAAATACCTTAAAATTTTTATCCTTATGTTACCTCATGAATGATATGAGTATATTTTTATAACATAGGTATATATATAGGCATATACCTAAGTATATTTGATGACTACATTGTGCTTTGTAATTGAGGACTTGTTTGTGGTTTTTCCTTTGGGGAACTCTTGGAGACCTTCCAGTGTCTTGGTTTCCCTGCTGATTATTTTTATTCTCACCCATGCTCGGGCTTCGCATGCACCATGTCGCCTTTTGTGCAGAAGATGGATAATTTTTATCGAGGCTGAGGAAGGTAGGACTGGACGGGGCCAGAGGTGGACCATTTGATGTGATGTTTCGCAGTGACTACATTCTTGAGTTGTACCAACACTTTAGGAACAATCCTTGGCAGACGAATACATGAGTTGTCTCTCTATTATAGTTGTACATTCTTAGTTGGGCTTTTATTCCGGCCTCCCTTTACTTATAGTACTAACTCATTACCTCTATGATTTTACATCACGGATTTCTTCTTGTGGTGTTCGTGTACTTTGATTTTGCGGCATTAAAGGCAATGTTGTCCCATTTTAAGGGATATGACATTCCAGTGATAGTCCCTAGACCCTAGCATATGGAAGGCAGGATTGGGGTAGTCTCCCTATATTTTGATTTCTGACTCAGTGAATGAAAACACTAATTGTTAGTTTTTTTGAAGTGGTTTTTTCTTATGATCTCTTTGAGTTAGCTCACTAGGTACACATTTTTGATCATGGGGCATCTATTTTCATTTATCATGCCACCATGTAGATAGCCATATAGTGTTCCAGTGAGAGATTGTGATGATGGCCCACCGAGTGACGAGGATTTGGTGTAGGTCCCTCTTTCATTGATAGTATCATCGTGTTGTGTACTAGAAACACCACTACCCACTGGGTATCCATTTCCGTATCCCCAACTGTAGATAGTGCACAACCAATGAGCATGTTTCATGAGGTCCAGTGTCAGAGGCCTCCACGGTTTCAAGATGAGATATTACTATAGGCGGCCAAGGACTGGATGGAGGTTGTAGCCAGAGGTTTTCGCTTAGTTGGGACACCAGCTGATCTGAAGGTAATCCTAGATGCCAGTCTTTTCCCCGGAGGATTGGGGAGATAGTGGAGTCCGATACTCCAGATACGCAATGAAGATACCCTCACATTGGAATAATTTAAAGGGAATTTTTGGGGTAGTTTTCATCTAAGTGACTCTATGTTCATTGTGTATATAGAGCGGATGCACTTACAGTAGGGCAGCATGATCGTGCCCATGTACTCAGGGAGGTTTGCAGATCATTCCCACTACTACAATGACATTGTATGAGACCCTTTCTTCAAGTCATGGATCATTGATCAGTGTCTCCTGCAGGAGATCAGAGAATATATTATATTTCTCAACACTCCAGCATAGGATGGGGTGCTAGAGTGATCACTTTGGGTGGAGTGCTTACTAGATGACCATGCACCGATAGTTATAGCCACCACTAGATGTTAGGTTGTAGTGTCATCTGTAGGAGGCAATAGATGGATGACGTAGAGGCACAAGATTGCCAGACCTTATAGTGGATGACCTCGGGGTACATGGTCAGTGGTGCGGGGCTCACGAGACATAGGGGGAAGATGAGGAGCACACACTGCTACATGTCTGGCAGGTAGGATCACATGGCTTACGACTGCCCAACCCGCCAAACGGACGAACAAAAACATTGTTGAGGGACCACCGAGGTAGAGGCATAGATTCGATCGGGGAGGTCTACAGGCAGTAGGAAGACGTGGCAGAGGATTTGGCCATGCAGTCGATTTTGGGTAACGATTAGAGGATCTACCTCGACCACCTCTAGGTGGTTCACTCTGACCACATGGAGAAGAAGGATGGGGACGAGATGAGCTCCATTTTTCTGAGGCATATGACCATGATGCTTCGGAGATGATTAGAGGTACAATCATTGTGTACTCCACCAAAGATTAAGTACTTATAAACTCAAGTGTCAGTCACTCTTTTTTTTTCAGGGCCCTCGTTCGGAGTTCAGATATTCTGTTGGATCCTTTAGCTTAATGCTTATGGATATAGACTCCTACGTGAAGGGATTAGAAAATTACACACAGTTTCCAGCAATGTGAGCTTACTTTGGGTGGCAAGATCTACAGTTGGGATCATCTTGTAGTGGTGTCGAGGCCTTACGACGTCATCTTGGGTATGGAGTGGTTATCTATAGTCCATACTCATATTGATTGCATTAGGCGCATGGTGTGGTGTGTCTGTGAAGATGGAAGTAGGTTTTCCTTCAACGGAATGAATGTAACCTTTTTAGCATAGGATGGACTTACCTGAATGATGGTTTCCCCGATCACACATCATTGGGCAAGCCTTACCCTCAGAGCAGTTAATGTTGACTATGTGCGCTATACTGTAGTGGTGGACCAGTATGCTGATGCCTTTCCTGATGATGTTAGGGTACTACATCCTCATATTGAGGTACACTTTTTCATTGAACTATGCCCTGGGACAACACCAATATCTACACTAGCATATCAGATTACTCATGTTGAGTATCATAAGTTATAGGTACAGTTTGAAGACTTGTAGAGTAAGGGGTTCGTAAGGACCATAGTTTCTCCATAGGAAGTACTGATTTTGTTCACCAAGAAGACAGATAGGATTTTGAGACTCTATGTTGACTATCGTCACCTTAACAAAGTGACCATGAAGAACGAGTATCCACTTCCAAGGATTGAAGAACTTTTCGATCAGTAGATGGGAGCTTGATGGTTTTCAATGAACGACCTCAGATCAGGCTATCATCGGCTCAGGGTACGAGATGAGGACATGTAGAAGACAACCTATAGATGACGGTCTAGACATTATGAGTTATTGGTTATGGAATTTGGAAGGAACAACGCCCCTGAAGTGTTCATGGGACCCATGAACATTATCATCCATAAATACCATGATCACATCATGGTGGCCATCATTGAAAACATCTTGTTGTACTCAGCGATGGAGGAGGAGCATTCTTATCATCTGCAAATGGTTTTGGATGCACTCCGAGAACACCAACTTTACGGTAAACTCTCAAAGTTCCAATTCTGGATATGAAAGGTCCACATCCTGGGACAAATTATCTCGAAGCCTGGAGTCACAGTGGATCTAGAAAAGATATAGGTTGTGCTTTCTTGGGAACCAACCAAGAGTGTGGCTGAGGTGTGGAGCTTCTTGGGGTTGGTAGGGTACTATCAAATATTCATACCTGACTTCTCCAGAGTAGTGGAACCCATGTTAGAATTTAAAAAGAAGGTACATCCCTTTGTGTGGGAGGAGATATTCCATCATGGATTTTAGGAGTTTATGAAAACACTAACAAGTGATCCCATCTTGAGGATACCAAAAGATGGCGTTGGGTATGTAGTCTAGTGTGACACATCTGGGACTAGACATGGATGTGTCCTGATGCAGGAGCCAATAGTGATTTCTTATGGTTTACGATAGTTGAGACCACATGTGCTGAACTATGATACCCATGAACTGGTGCTAGAAGCAGTAGTCTTCTCCTTGAAGATATGGTGACACAACATGATGGGTGAACGATTTACTGTTTAATCTGATCATAAGTGTCTCAGGTATATATTCTCATAGAAGGACCTAAACCTGAGACAATAGAGATGGGTGGAGTTCTACCATGACTATGACTTCGAGATAGTCTACACTCTTGGGAAAGACAACGCAGTCGTAGAGGCACTCATCAGGAGGTTTCTGTTACAGATGCAGAGTGAGGTGACAAAGAAGCTAGCAGTGTTACTGATATCCTTTGTTAATAATGATAGACCAGCTTACCTCCAGTCTGTGACATTCACTCCCCCACTTGATTAGTGAGTTCTAGATGCATAGCTTGTGTAAATTGACTGTGAGGCTCGGCGTGCCTAGATATCCTCAACACATGCACCTGATAGAGATTCTGAAGGTGGGACCTCATCATCCTTTCTAGAGGACGCACAATGGTACCAGTGGAACTACAGTTGTAAGGGTTGATGGAGTTTTATACGTCCCATCTAAAGGTACATACTAATGTGGATATGATGTACCAGGACCTCCAGCGTCAGCATTGGTGGTCCGGGATGAAGAATTCATAGCACTGTTTGTTTCATGATGCCTCACCTGTCAGCATGTGAAGGCCACGAATCAAGTTCCCTTAGGCTAAGCATTTCCAGAAAAGGTTCTAGAGTGGATGTGGGATAGAATTTTCTAGAATTTCGGGATAAGAATTCCATGTACGTCCAAGGTCCATGATTTAATATGGGTGATCATTGATCGACTACCCATGTCGACCCACTTTCTACACATATGAGAGTAGGGATCCGTAGATGTCTTGGGATTCCTCTAATTATAGGAGATTTTAAGGCTTCATAGAGATCCATGGATTATCTTATCTAACCATGATTCACATTTTACATCCCTATTGTGGAATGGGTTAGAGGTGGTTTTTGGGACTCAGCTACGTTTGGGCACCACCTTTCCTCTAAAGAAATATGGTCAGATGAAGCAGACCATTTAGACATTAGTGGACATGCTTCGTGCTTGCGTCCTTCATTTAGGCCACAGTTGGGTGGATCACGTTCCCTTGGTGGAGTGTGTATACAACAACATATATCACTCCTCCATCGGTATGGCACCATTTGAGGCCTTGAACGGTCGACCATGAAGATCACCTCTATGCTGGACAGACCCAGGGGAGTCCTCACTTATGAGTCCAGAGATGGTATGGGCTACCATTGAAAAGGTACAGATCATCTAGGAGCAGATGAAGACTTCACATAGTAGACATAAGTCTTATGCTAACTGGAGACCAAGACCTTTGGAGTTCGATGATGGAGACCATGAATTTCTATGGATCTCACCTCAATGAGGTTTGTGAAGGATTGGTTTGGGCGACATGTGATCAATGTGGTTCAATATACCCTTTTTGATTCTCAACAATGTTGGCGAGGTTGCATATTGCCTAGATATTCCCCCAATGATGCATCGGGTTCATGACATTTTCCATGTGACGTAGCTCTGGAATCATGTGCATGATCCATAACACATTATCGAATGGGGAAAGATTGACATTGATGATGGGGTGACATTTAAGGACAATTTAGTGGATATTGAGGATCGACAAAAGAAGTTCCTTCGTGGATGATAGATTACCCTAGTGCATGTTCACAGGAAAAATGAGGACCTCCAGAAGAACCCATGGGAGCGGGAGTCATAGATTCATGCTCAGTACCCCCAATTTGTTTCCTTATTCTATGTTGTGAATTTCGGGGGCGAAAACTCATAAGGTGTGTAGAATGAAAAGTACCATATTTTAAATGTAATTTTCTTTAATTATATGGAATTAGTAAAAATCTACAAAAATTGGTGCTGCATGATTATGAATCCCGGTTCACCCATAATGTATTTATGAACTTTTTTTAAGGAATGTTAAGTAAAATTTCGAGTAAAAAATTATAACTTTTGAATTGGTTCATGGAATTGAATCCCGATTGCACCGTTGAACTCACAACGTCGAGATTTGATTAAGGGAGGCTTAACCATGACCATAGTGGGTCATCAGATGGATGTTAGATTTTTGGATTTCCGTGGAAAAATAATAAAATAAATTTATTTTTCATTTATTTTATTTTCAACTCTCATTAGGTTCCAATGGTTGGGACAACATGGGGGTTGTTCAGACATTTAATGCATGTAATTAAATGCCGATTTAGACAAAATTTGTAACCACCAACCCCTTTAATTAATATGGTTCATTAATTTTAAATTAGTGAATCCCCTCTTAAATTAATTTTTATGTTAACTCTTCCTCTAGATTGTTTTTGGAATTTCATTGGAAAAAGGATGAGGAGATTCTGGAGGAGCCTCTTGACAAAAAACATCAACGAATAATGGATCCACCATGCAAGGCCCGAAGATCATTGTTCAAGAGGTGTCATTGGAGGCTAGCATTTTGATCAATAAACACTGATTAACCGTCAATCACGAACAATATTCAATGAATCCCAAGGTAGGGATTATCTCATTTATTGTATTCTGTGATCTTTATTTTTTCCATCATATTCATGCAAACATGGATGGGTAGGCTGAACAAACACCACCCGAAACCTCCACTAAATGTTTGACCAACATTTTCTTTCATGGGAATTATTTAGGATTTGACATATTTTGGAATTGATGGACAAGAGACAAAGCGGGAGTCTCATGTATTCCATTGGAACCTTAAGATGAAAAAACGAGCCACCAAAGCTCCATGTGTGACCCACGAAAGACCAATGGTGGTCACATGCAAGATATCACTGGAGAAAGGTGACGGTGGGTGATGGTGGTGGCTAATGTTGGCCAACCATAGAAAAGATGTTATTTCCCCATCACGCACTGCTATCAGGGAAGGTCGTGACTGTAGCTACAGAGGGTGAAGTAGGCAG
The DNA here is from genome assembly GCA_963277665.1 of Viscum album. NCBI lineage: Eukaryota > Viridiplantae > Streptophyta > Magnoliopsida > Santalales > Viscaceae > Viscum > Viscum album. Next base: position 1,058,213,804 of record OY728142.1, read on the forward strand.
CCTCCTCAGGCTGGCCGCAGAAGAAGAGACAGAGGGAATGGTCCACTAGAGAGGGTGGTTGCAGCTATTCAACCATGACAAATGCAGAGAGCAGCCAACACTGGACAACAACAGGAGGTGGAGCGGTGCGCAACGTTGAGCCACTAGAGAGGGTGGTCGTGGCTCTGACGCCGCGATAGCTGGGAACCGCTCCCTACGGGTCCCCGAAGGAAACCATTCGGCGTCACATTGTGACGCCGTATGAACCAAATGACCTTAGATGTTTGAGAAGACTAGGTGGGGGGCTCCCCCAATGAAATCTAGGGGGGACTGCATGATCCCAAGAAGGTCATGCCTTCCATGGGTTGGGCCGCGTGAGGCTAGTGGGCTACGCCTTTCACAGGATGAGCAGCACCCCCTAAAATCCGAGTTGCGACCCCCTTACTGCCTTGTCCCTACCCCCAAATGGTCAGGCTGGACAGCGGCCCAGCAGGCCAGGCCCACCATTGCCCAACCCAGCCAGGTCTGACCCCGACCGTGTTGGTCCGACCGGATCAGACCAGACCCGGACCCAATGAGGCCTAGTTTCTGTTAGAGGGCCATAACATGGGAACCGTAGGTCCGTTTGATGAACCTTCTATGGAACTAGATCCTTGTAGTGATAAAATCTTATTAGTATACAATACTAGTGCTTTGCAGAATTTTGGAGTACGGACGGGTTGGATTGAACATGAATCCAACTAGGCCATCATCATTTAAATGCTAATAACATATAGACGGGGCACTTGATTAACGTGTCGTCAATCGCATTGGATCCTTTACGAAATGGGAGTCCTTTAGGATACTTCTTCTTGGATCATTGTGGTAGATGAGGTATGATTGACTGCTTGAGGTAAATATCCTTCTGCAATCACGTGTGCATAGTGCGGGAATCTAGTAGCTGGCTGTAATATGAAGAAATTACATCGATCCTATGTGGGTCATAATCTATCGATCCAATGTGGGTTAGCATCAATCAAACCTATGTGGGTCAACGCTCAGTGATCCAGAGTGGGACAGCGCTCACCAATCCTATGTGAGTCAGCATCTACCGATCCTGTGTGGGTCAGTAGGAGATCCTCTAGAAAGAATTAGATGATCCATTGATATGTCTAATCATCTGTAGTTTTGTACTTAATTTACTTTTGGTGTGAACTTATTCCATTCCTATTATGTTACCTTTACCTTCGTGGTGTTACATTTATGGTGTTACCTTGGTGTTGTTACCCTTTTTGTATTCTCCCCTTATGGATCAGTTGTGAAAATGGAATAAAATTTGGAGCCTTATGTTTCTTCATGAATGGGATGTGTATATTTCTAATACTTCAGTATATGTATGGGAATATACTTAAGTAGATTTGATGACTACTTTGTGCATTGTGATTAAAGTCTTTCTTTGTGTTTTTTCCTTTTTTGAACTCTGAGAGACCATTAGGGTCTCAGGGTCCCTACTTAGTATGGTTATACTCACCCTTCCCCGGGCTATTCATGCACCTTGTTGTGTCTTGTGAAGATGAAGGACAACGTTGATCAAGGCATAGGAAACCAGGACTGACCGGTGCTCAGAGGTGGACCATTTGATGTGATGTGTGGCATGGACTACTGATCATGAGTTATACCTACACATTAGGTAAGATCCTTGGGGGATGAACACATGAGTTGTCTCTCTGTTTTAGTTTTAAATTCTCAATTGGTCTTGTAATTTGGCCTCCCATTACTTACAGCACTAACTCATTTATTATATAGTTTAACATTTTGGTTTTCTTCCTGTTGTGTTTCGGAATGCTCTGTTAGCAAGTTTAAATGCAGTGCCTTCCCGTTTAAAGGGATATGACATTCCGGTGCTAGTCACTATCCCCTGGCCTATGGAAGGAGGGATTCTGGTAGTTAGGACATGGTCCCTAGGGTACGAGTCGTGAAATGACATCCCACATCAAGGTAAATATCTACTCAAAGAGGAAGTCATTTTTTACAGAGACCATCTTCTATAATTATTTATGTACAAATTAAATTATCAAATCCTGATGCGTCAGAATCTTAAAGAAACTCCCAAAACATATCACATTATATAAACCACATATAATAACAAGACATTAATGTGTTCAAATTGACATATTTGTTTTCTATGGATCTGTTTGTGGTTCATCCTTCCCACCAAACTAAAATGAACAAATTCTTTTGGGGACTCAATCTGTCCAAATGAATGGGATGTTAAAATAACACCACCAAGGAACATATCATCCATATCAATCCTTGGGGAAAACTTATAACCCCTCAATTACTAAGGTCTTCATATTTCATTCATATTTCCTTTTTGTATTTGAACACCCCAATACACCTCTATGAATAACATAAGGAACATGTTAGTAAGGCCACATAAACAAGATTGAAGCCCAAAAATACCATAAAATCATTAAGAAAACAGATATTTGAACCCATAATTATTGATACACAATAATATTACATCATACTTCCATTAAAGTGACTATGGAATTCTGTTGTACATTTTTTTATAATTTATCCTAGACAACACTGATACATTGAAATCCCACCATCGTAATGCCCTATTTAAGAACACATTTAGTTTTATAGTGAAACCCTTCTTTTTTATAACATGACACAAGAATATTGTATCCCATTCAAAAAAAATTATTACATTGTTTGATCATCAATCATAAAATAGTATATGTGGCATGCCAACTTCTCTATGAAAACCACAATCTGACCTTTAAACTCAACCCATCTCATCCCAAAAATATGAGAGATATAGTTCCTCACAAACTATATCATCCAATTATTGGAAAATAATGTTTATAAAACTATTACAAATGATCATTTCTTATGGAAAACACATCATAGAAAATAGCTCTTGAAGACTTGTCCAGTGTTGTAATGAGATCATTTTTAACACTCTACCTGAAGAAAATTCCTGACACCTGTTGATGTATCCTATAAAAACCATGACCAACATAAAAATATCATTATGATATTAAAACAACATTGTAATATACCTAATACACCCCTAGATCTCCACAATCCATTTTGGGTAAAATATCCATATTGGACTTCACCCACGTGCACATTCAAACATGTACATGTCATTTATCATCAAATGTAGTTTATACATGAAAAATTTATTTCATGGAACATGAGATCAAAAATAGACATCATATGATTGGTATCAATGTACCATGATATTAAATTATGAGGTTCTCCCACTAGAGACTCAGGTAATTCTTACTCACTTCGCACCATATTTTTCATCACTTCAATGAATAATAAATCGATCAACTTAGCCCATTCCTTATCCTAATTGGATATAACTACTAGAATATCAGTGTGATTTCTCATTCTAATTTATAATAAATATATATTAAATCACATATTAGTTAAATAAAATAATATATTACAAGAAATTTTACTAATCCCTAAAACATAACTTTATTCACCACCCTTAAACAGAAAATGGTTTATACAAACCATATGAAATAATTGTTTACATCTCTTATATCAAAAATTCTGAGAAGAAATATGGTATCTCACTCTATATCTAATTTCCTTACTATTTACTCAGGATAAGGTCTATATATTGGGGATGATAACATTTAACATGTAGTAAACCAATATCTCATTAGAAGGTGTTTATATCTCTCTGAAACTACAATATAGTCAACCATCCTATTTTTAACTTCTCCACAACTACAAACCATATATAATAATGATGTGGTTCATGGTAAAATAATGGTAAACCAATTAGTGTAACCCTCCATATTCTAAAATAATCCCCTATTAATACCACTTGCATTAATTTACACAATCCTATAAGCCTCACTAACAGAAAAAAACACCTCATTGAATCTATATTTCTTGTTTCTTTACCCAACCATTCACCGAAGTAAATATTTTAAAAAATACCAGACACAGATGAACAAAAACACTTATGATTCCTAGTATTTTTGGTATCTCGTTCCACCTAGATTGAGTCCTCACTCACAGTCATATAGTTCATCCATCATAAAATTTCTGTTGAATGTGAAACACAATATATCAGTTTTATGTGCACTATGAGCTCCCTTGGAACTCCTATTAGAAATTGAGCACCTTCATATAGAATTATTTATAAAAAACATTCATGAATGAAGTTAAAATTTTGAAAAATAAATAAATTATAATAAAAACATTATTCAATATGTTAAGGATCCCAAATGGTCTAACCCATTGATGATAATTTCTATATTCTATCACACAATTCACTCCAAGAAATCCTGGTCATCATCGTGTATATAGGACATTAATTGAAAAAATTATACTCATTATTCATAATATGAGAATAAAAATACTCTCATTTACTATATAGTTTGTTTATTCCATCAGAATGATTCCCTCTAATATTTACCTAAAATAAAAAATTGATGACCAACTAGGTTCTGAGTCGAAAGTGAGGGAATGTATCTCCATACACCAAGATGTGGGTCTCCGTAGAAAAAAATACACCCAACTTAGTGTATTTTCTCATATGAATTCAGATAAACATTATTTTGTATTAAAAATGTTTAAATGAAGGTAGTTGAATAGAAAATTGACCATCGAGGGTCCTAACATGTTATTATTGGAATAACGAGATCACTATCAATGTATCGAACTAGAAGGACATGATCCTCTACAATCATCTAAATAGAGGAGTTCTCATTGGATGGTTATATTGATAAATATTAGATAATATTCAAATAATCAATGAGATTTATCATATAATAGTATCAAAATTGAAATTGTCATTGCAGAAAACTTCACATTTACCTTGATATTTAATTTCAATACCTATAGTACTATTTGGGTCAATCGACACTTAGAAGACACCTTATTTTATTGACCGTTATCATATCAAATTTATATGATATAATTTTATAGTGTGCTACCTACATTGGTAAATCCCCTTCCTAAAATAAGTAATCAATACGAAAAATGGACATTCTTGAAAACTAACTTGTCCGAACCACCTAACATATGGGTCTACTAAAACATAGGAAGAAACTAACTGATATCTATGGGAAATGGCAATGTTCCATTTGAAGAGTCTCTCTTGAAATCTAAAGCTAACCACCACACAAGTATAACACTCCAAACAATGATATAAGGATTATATTTTAGAATATAAATGATCATTAGTTATTACTCAATATAAACAAACTCACAAATCAAGAATATCAAATACTAGTTATAAAAATTAAATTTATCTTGCACTTATTTGGTTATAAAATTTTATCATTAGGAAAAATATATTAAACATTCTCCTTTTAATCATCATTAATTATATCCATACAACTTACACTACTATTATTTAATTTAAAAAATAAAATTTTCACATTGTATAGAAAAAAACACTTTTTGTTGTATATGGTATTTTAATTAACATATTATTTATAATAGTAAAACTAAAAAGTAGATAACAAGATTCTTATTTATTTGAGAGGTGACATAACAAGAAAGCTGCCAACATACTTTTATATGTGACACAATATAAAAGGCTATTAAAAACATGAAATGACCATCCCATTACAATAACCATTCCCCCATAATGTTAATTTGTTACACCATGGGACAATATGAAATATTAAATTAAATAAAAATTACTTTCATCAATATATTTCATAACATGCAATATTGGGTTTTGATAAACTCTGATATTCTATCAATATTATTGTTCAAATATGACTACTATTAAAAATATTTTATGCTAGTGGGTATGAAATGGAAGACATAAATTATTATAATTTTATGTTTTACACATTTATGAAGATATTCAATGGTTATCCGTTTAATATGAATAAAATAAGAACAATTTGAATGAATGTGAAATGTTTCATTTCAAAAAATATATTTAAAAAATGTTTTATTATAAAGTCACAAAGTTTAATTAATGGAAATCCCTCTTGATATAATTAAATTTCTCTAAATGTTTATATAAAATATCAACTTCTTTGGTTTTATGATAAGAATTTTGACCGTGGCTAATATAGTCATTGAAGAGTTATCACATGATTAGTATAAATATAGGGCTTTAACAAATCCAAATTTACTCAGACAAAGGAAGCGATGGCCTCATCTTGTACAATTTATCCATATGAAGCCCATTTGTCGGAGCTCAGAAAAGGGGTGGCGTCTTTGGGTTTCTCCCTCTACCAAGCCCAATATGAGCTTCATCATTTCAAGCTCGAACGTGACCGTCCACGGGAAAAGTGGAAGTTGATTGAAATTACCAATAGAGCGATGTTATCCGAGCGACCCCAATAGTCTGTCACCATCGCACACCGTACCCTTAGGTCTTATGCAGCTGTTTTAAGGGGGTATGTAACAAATATGTAGTACTATGTTCATGTACATTATTTTTGTATATAATAATGAATATAATTTGTAGTCATTTTTGATACATTTTAAATTGTTTTTAAATTACAAATGGTGGTTTTAGTTATTATTTAATTAATAAATATATTTTATTAAATTAAGGAATTTTTTAATTAATATTTTAATAAAATAATATTATTATTATTAATTTTTTTTATTAAACATAAATTATCTTATAATTTTATGAATGAAATTAAAATATTTATTAAGGTTTGAAAGCCATTTCTGTCAAAACCTATGAATTTTCGATAAATGTCGGTTTTTATTTTAAAAGTGAAAATTATATTATTTTGAAAATTATTTAGATAAAATAAATTTTATTTCTGGAATCAGGACGTCCAAATTATCCAACGGTGAATTTTTCATAATTTTCTAATATAGTCATATTTTCAGGTAAAAATTAAATACCATTTAAATATATAATGTGTTTGATGACCTCATAATGACCCAATGGTGATGTAATAAAATACTATAATATTTATGATCAGACAATATATGTTTTACCATTAAATTAATGTGATTTTGGGTTTGTTTGACTTACTTCTCAAAGCATTAATGGACCTCTCAAGTCTAATTCAACACCTTGCCTTTTTAAATTAATTTCCATGGGAGTGTGACTCACCTCCTCATAAGCAACCCTAATATTTTAAGAAGTTAGGAATTTGGCCTTATAAAATATTTTTCTCCTCTTCCCTTTTCCCAAAACAATGGGCAAAAACCATGGGATGGTTTGTGGTTTTGATTAATTTAATGTAAGGGGACCCAAACCTAAATAATAAAGAATTCCCTCACCTTACCTATATAAACCCACCCAAGATCCCACTTCCTCCTCACTAAAAGCCCTTGGAGTTCAACCAAACTATGACCTAATCTCTCTAGAATCTTCCCAAGGTGCCCCAAGCTCCAAATAATCCCCTCACAAGTCTATCTGTAGCCTTTGTTAACACACATCCAAGTAAGGGTTTTTCTTCCTTTCTCATTTTTTTCAATTTTCATTATGTTGTATTTCCCTTTTAATTTCAATTATGAATGTTGGGGTATGGTTTCGAACCTCCCCCATACTGCCCTCTTATTGTTTGAAAGATGGGATACCCGTTTCTCTCTCATTAAATTCCTCTTTGGTACACTTGTTACGATGTCGAAATTCCGAAAGGAACTTCTCTCTCTTCTTTTACATTCAAGCAATAATTTTGTATCAGGAATCTAAATTCCATTACAATTGCTGGGAAATGTATCTATATGACCTCCTTACTGTCCATTACATGTAAATATGATGAGGAACCCCTTTCTCTTCAGCAACCTTTTTTTATGAATTCTTACGTCACGTCGTTATGCTGCCAAAATCGCACCGATTTTCTACGCCAAATCCATTGTGTAGTGAATACCATGCCCATTTAACCATCAAGGGTATTCAACTTTATAAAAATTTAAATATTGATTATAATGTTTCATGTATGAAATCCACATTCCTTTATCATGGAATAAATGATTATGTTTAATGAATCCATGTTTTATGATCCATGTGGCACACTTATGCATGAAATGAAATCTTTAAGAAGGGTGCGCCCTTATAGTGCTCCAATGCATTGGGTAACGTATAGTATCATGATACGTCATGTGTAATGAGTGTTGACTCATGATAATTCAAGTGAAATGATGGTTTACTCGTGCATCATGTGCAATGAGGATTTACTCATGCCTTATGTGCAATGAGCCATGGCTCATGATAATTCCATGTTAAGTGGTGTTGCCACATTTCCATGTTATGATTATCATGCTTTATCATGCCTTTATGTTCATGTTTCTTTTATGATATATTGATATTCCTATTGTCTAACATGTATTTTACTCCTCATGTTATTCCATTGTACTCCCTTACTGGGATTTATAGATCACCCTTTTCTTATGCATGTCCTCAGGTTATCCCATGCAATGCTAAGTATGAGGGAATGTAGTGGTCATGTAAAGGATGTTTTCAATAAAGATGTTGTATTTCAGGTTTCATGTTTTTATGTAATGATCCTAAGCCACAAAGACACTAATCCTATCGAACTTGTTCATTGTATCAAGTGAAGATTTATGTAATAAATCATGTTTAAGTTTATAATAAAAGCAAGGTTGCCATAGTCGGTATCAGAGGATAGGTTTAGTTATTTTTGGGATTAGGAAACCCTAGTAAATCCTTAGATACAAGACTAAGTATAATAAAATCATCCCTACGTTTTTGTATGTACTGAGTAAGTCTTTTATCAAACAAATACATCCATGTCTGGATATGAGCAGGTAGATGTGGATCTGGCACAGATGTATCCTAGGGGTAAAACCCGAAAACACCACTTTGAGCTAGACTCGAACGGGAACTGGTGCATGAAAACGGGTCGTGCTGCACTCTTGGTTACGAAACTCCCAGGGGATATGTTTTGATAAATTCAAAATCTTATTCTGAACCCTAATTATGGAAATTAAAAAAATTCCCCTACGAATATATGTTAGAAAGTAGATCATGAAAAGCCTAGATTAAAGCCTATGGACTCTTGAGTAAGGAAATAAATGTTTATTTATAAGTCATCAACTTTTGTCTTTGGATTAACCTTTATGTGTTACCCCTAAAATTCATTTTATTCCAGCCAATGGCCAGTAATAGGAGGACTCTGGCTAACAACTGTTGTGAAGATCAGTGTGATGACTGTACTAATAAGATGCCCAATCCAATGGGAGCGGGAATCGCGAACATTGTCATGCTTCTGTTTTAGATAAATTATGTTTTAAATTGAAACAAGGGTCAATAGGAACGTTCAACCCCCCTACGAAAGAACAAGTCACCATAGAGAGCTTCATGAGACAAAGTCCTCCTACATTTAGTGGATCATCAGATCCCACGATCTCTGAATAATGGATAAACTCCATTGAAAAGATATTCTCCATTCTCCAATGTTCTGAACAAGAGAAGGTTCTCCTGGCGGGTTATCGTATGGAGGGTGAAGCTGATCAATGGTGGACATTGATCAAAAATACGAAGCCTGAGGAGGAGATCGAGGCGTTGTAATGGAAGGATTTCCAGAAGTTGTTTTTTGATAAATATTTTCCATAAACCCTCCGGCTTAAGATTGAAAGGGACTTCCTTTCCCTCGAGCAAATAGATGAATAATCTGTTGGAGCGTACGATTCAAAATTCACAAGGCTTTCACAATACGCTTCCAGCTTTGTCGTTACCCCCGAATGCAAGGTTGACCGCTTCTTTGGTGGGCTGAAGCCTAGCATGCGGAAAGTAGTAGTGATTCGCGACTTCGACAGCTATGAGTAAATTGTTTGATGTGCCCTCAAGGTCGAAATGGAGATCGGGGAATCACAGGGGTATCATGGGGACAAGAAGCGTAAGGTGGACTTCAATATGGGTGGTCCGATGGATAAATCCAATGGTGCTAAGAAGATCCAGCACCCCACATATCAAAAGTGCGGAAAGAAGCACCCTGGAAATTGCCTTAATGGGACGAGAAAATGCTTCAGGTGTAGAAGGGATGGACAGCTATCTGTTAACTGTCGGCAATAAAGACCCGCAGATGCGATAGAGGAGAGGAACGCTCCATTAGAAACTTAATGCATTGTTCAATGCTACAAATGCAAAGAACCAGGTCATTTTAAAAATCAGGGCCCTAATCCAATGGTTTTCAGAGACAGCCAACAACCTCCAAGGCAACAAGGAAGATATTTTTTCATCACTTCTGCCGAAGTGAACCCCGAAAACGATGTGGTGACAGGTACACTAGTTATTCATTCAATAATAGCGAACGTACTTTTTGATTCAGGTTATATGCATTCTTTTATAACTCGAATGTTTAGTAGAACAATCCTAGCACCACCACAAATCATGGCATTAAAGATGTTGGTGAGTACGGAAAATGGGGCAATCATTGCATCCATTGAATATAAGTCCTCCCCTATTATAATATGTGGATTGAATTTCCCGGCGATCCTCGTCATACTCCCTCTGGTAGAATTTGATTCGATTCTTGGCATGGACTGGCTTTCCTTATATAGAGCCAACATAAATTGGTGGGAGAGGGAAATCACACTCCATATAGAGAATCGACCCCTGATTCTTTACAAGTGTCAGGAGAAAGATGAATCTCCTTTATCTCCATCATATCAAGCATGGATATTACTGCCCTATGAGAACGTGTATCTGGCTCCGATGATTGAGTCCAAAAAAAGAAAACATCCTTGAAGAAATGCATGTTGTGAGGGAATTCACGGAAGTGTTTCCCGAGGAACTGTCTGGTCTTCCTCCTAGAAGAGATGTTGATTTCTCAATTGAACTTATACCTGGGGCGCTACCAATATCCATGACTCCATATAGAATGGCTGTTGTAGAGATTGAATAACTGAAGAAACAACTACAAAAGAATCTGGATAAAGGGTTTATACGCCCATGTGCTTCACCATTGGGGTGCACGAGTCCTCTTCGTCAAGAAGAAGGATGGGTCAATGCAGCTTTGCATCGATTATTGTGAACGTAATAAAATCATGATAAAGAACAAGTAACCTCTCCCAAGAATTGATGACTTTTTAGATCAGCTACGTGGGGCACAATACTTCTCCAAGGTGGACTTGCGGTCGGGATATTATCAAGTATGTGTGAAGAAGAAAGATATCCCCAAGACTGCTTTTCGTACAAGGTACAGGCACTATGAATTCATAGTAATTCCTTTCGGACTCACCAATGCTCCAGAAATATTCATGGACATGATTAATAGAGTCTTTATAGATTACCTTGACAAATTTTTGGTAGTCTATATAGATGATATTCTAATATACTCCAAAACCAAGGAGGATCATGAGGAGCATTTAAATACTATACTAGAGACTTTGTGCAAGGAGAAGCTCTATGCAAAGTACAGAAAGTGTGAGTTCTGGTTTAAGGAGGTCTCATTCTTGGGCCATATCATCACAAGCAATGGGATTTCTGTAGACCCCTCCAAAACAGATGAAATTGAGGGATGGCTGAGGCCAACATCAGTAACGGATATTCTTAGCTTCTTGGGGTTAGCTGGATATTATCGATGATTTGTGAGAAATTTATCACGATTGTCCAACCCTCTTACCAAGAAAACTCAAAAGGGAGTAAAGTTTTCTTAGAGTGATGAATGCGAAGAAAGATTCAAGGAGTAGAAAAGGAGGCTTATCACTACGCCTATGCTCACTTTTCCAACATGTGGGGATCTCTTTGTGGTATTCAGTGATGCTTCAAAGAAGGGCTTAGGCTATGTGCTGATGCAGAATGATAAAGTGATATCCAATGCCTCAAGGCAGTTGAAAATCCATGAGATAAAATATCCAACACATGATCTGGAGTTGGTGGCGGTGTTCTTTTCCTTGAAAATCTAGCATCATTATCACTATAGAGGGAAATGTGAGATATATACTGACCACAAGAGTCTTAAATATATATTCACACAGAAAGAGATTGATATGCGCCAGAGAAGATGGATAGAGCTCAACAAGGATTATGACTGTTCAATACATTACCACCCTGGGAAAAAGAACAAGGTGGAAGATACCCTAAGAAGAAAGAACCCAACAATTCTATCAATGATGAGAATTGAGAAGGATCCAATCTTCTTTGACTTGATGAAAATCGACATGGGAATCATAAAGAAGTGAACATCATAAATCCTTTCACAAATGATTTCTCAACTGTATCTTTTGGAATGGTTAAAGTATGCTCAAAAGGATGATGTGGGAATTCAGGAAAAAGTGGAAGTTATCAAATAGGGGAAATCCTTGGAGTTTAATGTTAATGAAGAAGAAATTGTGTGGTTTGGGAAAAGACTATGTGTTCCAACATTTCTGGAGTAGAAGAAGGATATTTTGGATGACGAACATAGTTTGAATTTCTCTATTCACCAAGGGAGCACAAAGATGTATCGAGATCTCTGAGAAAACTTTTGGTGGGATAATATGAAGAAGGAGATCGCTGAATATACATCAAAGTACCCGGTGTGCCAACAAGTGAAGGCAGAGAGGCAGAAGTCTAAGGGTAAGATGCAACCATTTCCCATACCAGAAGGGAAATGGGATAACATCACCATGGACTTTGTCACCGGACTTCCAAGGACATCCAAAGGCAACAATGCAATCTGGGTTGCTGTGGATCGTCTTACAAAGACTGCACACTTCATTGCTATTCAGGAGGATTTCTCTTTGGATTAACTGGAATAGATATATATCAGCGAAGTTGTAAGGCTGCATGGAGTACCCCTATCTATTGTGCCTGACCGAGATCCATGATTCATCTCTATGTTTTGGAAGAGTCATCAACATGCTCTAAATACTGAACTAAAACTTCAGTACAACCTATCAACCTCAAACTGATGGCCAATATGAGCGGACTATCCAAACACTTGAGGATATGTTGAGAGCATGCTCAATGGACTTTAAAGGATGATGGTATCAACATCTTCCTCTGGTTGAGTTCTCTTATAATAACAGTTTCCACTCGAGCATCCAAATGGCACCATATGAAGCCCTGTATGGGAAAAGGTGCAGAACACTGGCATGTTGGGATGATGTCGATGAACGTAAGCTGCTTGGACCAGAAATGGTCGAGGAAATGGTGGAGAAGGTGAAAACCATTCAGCAGCATATCAAGGCATCCCAGAGTCGACTGAAGTGTTATACAGATAATCATCGACGAGACATTGAGTTTAATGTTGGATACATGGTGTTTCTACGCATATATCTGTGGAAGAAAGTCATGAGGTTTTGAAAGAAAGGGAAGTTAAGTCCAAGGTACATCGGCCCCATTGAGATTCCTGATCGTGTCGAGGATGTGGCCTATCGACTAGCACATCCACCTACAATGTCCATTGTGCATGATGTCCTTCATGTATCCCTCTTAAGGAAGTACATACCGGACCCTTCACTTGTACACTCTTTTGAGGTGGTACAATTGGAAAAAGATCTTTCTTATGAGGAGCAACCAGTGAAGATCTTAGATCGTAGAGAGAAATTTCTATGAAATAAGACAATGCCCCTCATCAAGGTGTTATGTAGAAACCACAAGTTTGAAGAAGCGACTTGGGAATTAGAGGAAATGATGAAGCTGAGTTACCCACATCTGTTTTAGTGTGAGAAAAGGAAAATTTTGAGGGCGAAATTTCTTAAGGGGGGAATATTGTAATGACCCAAAGTTTTATTAATGGAAATCCCTCTTGATATAATTAAATGTCTCTTTATGTTAATATAAAATGTCAACTTTTTTGTTTTTATGATAAGAATTTTGACCGTTTCTAATATAGCCATTGAACAGTGATCACATGATTAGTATAAATATAGGGCTTTAACAAATCCAAATTTACTCAGACAAAGGATGTGATGGCATCATCCAGTAGAATTTCTCCATATGAAGCCCATTTGTCAGAGCTCGGAAATGAGGTGGCATCTTTGGGCTTCGCCCTTGACCAAGCCCATGCTGAGCTTCATCATGTAAAGCTCGAACATGACCGTCTACGGGAAAAGTGGAAGTTGATTGAAATTACCACTCGAGTGATGTTATCTGAGCCACCCCAAGAGTCTGTCACCATCACACACCTTACCCTTAGGTCTTATGCGGTTGTTTTAAGGGGTTATGTAACAAATAAGTAGTACTATGTTCATGTACATTAATTTTTTATATAATAATGAATATAATTTCTAGTCATTTTTGATACATTTTAAATAGTTTTTAAAGTACAAATGGTTTTTTAGTTATTATTTAATTATAAAATCTATTTTATTAAATTAAGGTATTTTTTAAAATAATATTTTAATAAAATAATAATATTGTAAATAATTTTTTTTATTAAATATAAATGATCTTACAATTTTATGAAGGTAATTAAAATTTTTATTAAGGTTTGAAAGCCATTTCTGTCAAAACCCGTGAATTTTCGATAAATGTAGGTTTTTATTTTAAAAGTAAAAATTAACTTATTTATAAAATTATTTAATTAAAATAAATGTTATTTATGGAATCAAGAAGTCGAAATTATCCGACGGTGAATTTTTCATAATTTTCTGAGACAGTCAAATTTTCTGGTAAAAATTAAATATCATTTAAATATATAATGTGTTTTATGACATCATAATGACCCAATAGTGAGGTAATAAAATAATATAATCTTTATGTTCTGCCAATATATGTTTTAACATTAAAATAATGTGATTTTTGGTTTGTTTTACTTACTTTTCAAAGCATTAATGGACCCCTCAAGACTTATTCAACACCTTGCCTTTTTAAATTAATTTCCATGGGAGTGTGACTCACCTCCACATAAGAAACCCAAATATTTTAAGAATTTAGGACTTTTACCTTATAAAATATTGTTTTACTCTTACCTTTCCTAGAAACCATGGGCAAAAACCATGGTATGTTTTCTGGTTTGGATTAATTTAATATAAGGGTACCCAAACCTAAATAATAAAGAATTCCCGCACCTTTCCTATATAAACCCACCCAAGCTCCCACTTCCTCCACACTCAAACCCCATGGAGTTCATCCAAAATCTGCCCTACTCTCTCTAGAATCCTCCCAAGGTTCCCCAAGCTCCCAAGAAGCCTCTCACAATCCTCTCTCTAGCCTTTGGAAGCACACTACCAAGTAAGGGTTTTTCTTCATTTCCCATTTTTGTCAATTTTCTTTAAGTTGTATTGCCCTTTTAATTTCAATTATGAATGTTTGGGTATGGTTTCTAACCTCCCCCATACTTCCCTCTTATTGTTTTAATGATGGGAGACCCCTTTTTCTCTCATTAAATTCTTCCCATGAACACCCGTTACTATGCCGAAATTCCGAAATGAACTTCTCTCTCTTCTTTTACATTCAAGCAATAATTTTGTATCATGAATCTCAATTCCATTAAAATTGTTGGGACATGTATCTATATGACCTCCTTACTTTCAATTACATTTAAATATGATGAGTAACCCCTTTCTCTCTCATCAACCTTTTTTTATGAATTCTTACGTCACGCTGTTACACTGCTGAAATCCCACCGATTTTCAAAGACAATGCCATTTTGTAGTGAATACCATGCCCATTTATCCATCAAGGTATTCACCTTTATTCACATTTACATATTGATTATAATGTTTCATGTATGAATTCGACATTACTTTATCGTGGAATAAATGATTATGTTTAATGAATCTATGTTTTATGATCCATGTGGCACACTTATGCATGAAATAAAATGATTAAGAAGGGTGTGCCCTTATAGCGATCCAATGCATTGGGTAAAGTATAGTATCATGATATGTCATGTGCAATGAGTGTTTACTCATGCTAATTCAAGTGCAATTAGGTTTTACTCATGCTTCATGTGCAATGAGGATTTACTCATGCTCTATGTGCAATGAGCCTTGGCTCATGCTAATTCCATGTTAAGTGTTATTGCCACATTTCCATGTTATGATTATCATGCTTTATCATGACTTTATGTTCATGTTTATTTTATGCTCTATTGATATGCCTATTGTATAACATGTATTGTACTCCTCATTTTATTCCATGTGTACTCCCTTACTGGGCTTTATAGCTAACCCTTTTCTTATGAATGTCCTCAGGTTATCACATGCAATGCTAATTACTAGGGAATGTAGTGGTCATTTAAAGGATGTTTTAAATAAAGATGTTTTATTTCATGTTTCAAGTTTTTATGTAATGATCCTAATCCCCAAAGACACTAAACCTCTCAATCTTCTTTGTTGTATCATGTTAAGTTTTATGTAACAAATCATGTTTAAGTTTGTAATAAAAGCTGGGTTGCCATATTTATAGTAACACATAACTCAAAAAATTGAAAATTATTTTAAGAACCTTTGGAAAGTATAGTTGTAAAATTAATCATAATTTTTAAATATACATATAAAAATTATATTATGGTGAATTTGTTTTTCGAAAAAGGTAAATTTATCAATGAGTAGTGGAAAACAATATTTTTTATTTGAATAATAAATTTCTTTTAAATTAATTAAAAATGTTATATTATATTTTTAATTGTTCTTTTATGTTTAATTTGATTGATTATATTTAAATGTATATATATATATATACTTTATTTCATTTCAATAATATTAAAATGGAATTTCTATATTGATATTTTTTAATATTTGGAACGTTTTTCTTCGAAAAAACTATTTTCGACACCTCTATATGTTAAGATTTAATTTGAATTCTTACACTTATATGTAATGATTTTGAAAAAATGGATTCCAAATTTATAATATGTATAATTTAAATTATCTAATAAGGTAATATTTATTCTTTTTAAATTTTTTATTGCGAAAGAATTAAAAAATAATAATCATTGTTCTATTGAAAAGTTGTTTACTAGGGTTTAAACTTACATGGTTAGGATTAAAGATACCTAAAATGTTTTCCAAAACAATTTGGAAGGAAACATTTCATATTAATAACCCAACAAGAATTATAATTTCTTATTTTGAAGTGTTTTTAAATGATAAATATAATGGTAAACGTATTGTCAACATTGTTGTATGTCCTCTCCCCGACATAAAAATTCCCACCACAATACTCTCTTATTTACAGGACCAAATTATAGTTTATTGACCTATAATCCCATGAGTGGTTACCTGATATATTTTCCCACATAATCTCAAGTGATCCTTCACATTTGGGACAGTCAGATGAATAGAAACTACTCCCTATGTGGTGCCCTTGTGGAGATAATGACCTCATGAGTCAGATTGTATTAGAGTGGCGATAAATATAGATAAGTGGAGAATCATAAGGTATAATTATGGAAAAACTAACATAGGTTCATAGATGACCACTCATCATTTTCCTGCCTCTGACTCAAGCTATAATGGGAGAAAATACAAAAAAACCAATAACCTAAAAATAGGGAAAATATGATCGCTTGAAAATAGATCATGATTTGTGTGGAAAAAAATATGGAAGAAATCTAGAAGATTATGGATCTTATCATTGTGGATCCAATGTGATAAATGGTTATGAGGACAGAGTCTGGTTGGATATGACCCATATAAACTGAGGTTGGGTCATGGAGGACCATTATTGCTAGTTCCTCTTATGTACATGATAATAAAAAACATAATATATTAAATAAATAAAGTGTTATAACACTTTTTAAACAATAATTGGTTGGTAATATAAATGGTGTGTTTGATATTTATGAACTAGGAAACTATTGGGCTCCCATAATTTGAGGAAACCATGATCATAAAGTGAAAAGGGTTTGGACAACCCATTACATGTCATGTACAAAATACACATAGTTTATTCTAACTAAATGATTTTTATTTAGTAACCATTTTGAACTTTTATTGTATCGAGATCCATATCCCAACAACCATTTCATTTAAAAACAAATGGCCCCACCATGTGGAGTGGTAACAGTACCAAAACAAAACTACAAATTAAGTAGTACCTATATGAAAATACAAGTCATTACAAAACACCCTCCTTAGAAAACACATCCCCATGTTTTCATTCTTATTATAGTAAAACATCATCTTATAAAATTTTCATTAATATAGGATGTATATCCACCTCTCTCTCCCAATTCATTTCATGGGCATGGTCATGCTACCATAGCTCCCAGAATAGAGGAAGTGACATGAATCAGAGATCCATCATCCTTTTTTCAATGATTTTTATTAGATGATACTTAAAGTAATCATCCTCCTATAAATCAATATCATTATTTTCAAATAAATTATACAGATTGAAATGATAAAGGTGAATATGGGATACATGGAAAGCATGTGCAAGGAATAATAACTATTAAGTGCTGTAACCAATCATCTATTATCCCAACTCTCAAAATGATCTCAAAAGTCTCGATATAATTAGCGGTTAAACTACCATTTATTTGAAACCATTTATGATCCAATTTATGAGATACTCAATAAAAGACTGATGTCCGACCCTAAAATCCAATGGTGGACTATGAAGATCAATGTAAGATCTCTTCATTGATATATCATTATCCATATGTTTATGAAATTTCTATACTTTTTATAATGTCTGCTAAAAAAGAAGAGGACCAAATAGTAATGCCTCACATTCCTCTAACGAGTATAGAGGTGACCCAGATGACATACTATGAAAGTTAATATAGGGAGCCATATGAATCATTTCCTTGAAATTGTTATTTATTGAAAAAAAAATTAAAAGTTAAAAATGTATCTCATGATCCTTCCAAATCAAGGACTCATTCCATATGTATATCCCCTAACACTAGCATCATAAGAACATACTACCCCTTATTATAAGGGTGATACATTTTACTCAATAGCACATATGAACTGAGTGCCTTTAAATAACAATCCATAACCATGATTTAATGTTGGAATTTATTGTTTTTCATGATATATTGGAGAACACCTTGAAGGCCTACAATATCCAAATATAAATGAACATAATCTCATCAATTGGGAAGCTCTCTTTGATCGGTATGAAATTTCTGACCATAGTTGACCTGTCAATGATCACCTATACTAAAAAAAATTCAAGGGGATCTTGGAAATACACTCATGATATAATTGGTGAATTTGATCCATTTTCCACCTAGGAATAGATATAGGATATAAAATTCTAGTAGGTGGCTGGTTCACCACCTTCACCAGATGACTGGTGGAATACCTTATAATGCAGGTTGCAATATACATCTTCCTACCTGACCACCTATACTAAAGAAATATGAATCAATACATCTAGGATTGTTTATGGTGGACTTCCCAAATTAGTGATTGATATTCCCTCGTCATCTATTATCATATATCAGAAGAAAACCAGACATACATAAGATAGATAATGATCTCATTCTACTTGATGAACCAACCATGTGTTCGGTTCTCACCTGATGCACACTCTTTCAGGTTCAGGACATCATAATTTGATATGTAACTATTATACAACTAGTACATAAGGGAGGAATTCAATACTAGTGGTTCTAAAAGTGGATTACCCTTCTAATCCTGACCTTATAGGTGAATCTCATAAAAGATATCCATTAACATCCTCTCACCACTAGCCACCTGGAAGGACCGCATCTGATTCATCACGATTAGGGTTTTCACTACTATATTACCCTTTTTGGATTAATAAGAATGATAAAAATCAAATGAACATAGGTATTATAATGATCTGGGCTACCTAATGTTTAAAATCAATTTCTTAAGATGTATTTGAGACTTTTTATATCCTTATAAATAGTGAACCAATCTCTAAATAAGTTGTTCCTTGAAGATATCAATCCGTGAAAAATAGTTACTTGAATGACATTTTTATTAGTGTAATTCCACTCATTTTGAATCATCATGAGGGACCAGTACACTAATAATTGATCACCGTACATTAAAACTATTCTATGATTCATTCTTTATGCATCATAGTAAAGATTATAGCATCTGACCACATTGGATGATTTGGGATTGGTTCATAATTTTTTCTGCATTTCTACTCATGAAGTTTTATCTCACAAGATTTATAAAATAAATGATTCACACACCTCTTAGTTTATAACATGATTGGTTCTTCTAAGTGTGATAAATACTGAATGAATTTATTGTAATTTCATTCATCACCATGAAACTGGGTATGTCAAATTCATACATGTGATTCTCCATTGAAACCACAAAACATTCTTTATCTAGTTCAATATATATAGATTAATATGAAATTATATAACCTAATAAGTAAACAATATTTATCCAACAATTATATTTTATGAGAATGGAATAATTTTGTTGCTCTATTAATTTTGTTAGCATGATATCAGGACTAGTGGAATGATTGTGTCTTGTGTGAGAATACAAAATGATTTCATCAACTAAGACAAAAAAAATTAATCCATGTATGGGTGGAGAATCTGATTCATCAAGTCTATGAAATTGGATTGGGAATTCATATTGTTAAATGGAATAATTACACACTTGTAAATTTCATAATTAAATCATAACCATATATATCGGTTTTTTCAATACATGAACTAGATGAGAACCAGACCATAAATCAATATATCAAAAAACCATTGAACAACATTTCTAGTCAAAGAGGTAATCTATAAGAGTCATTATAGATGTATTCATTACCGTAATATAATTTTACCATATATAATTAATACAAAAACTATGGGTACTATTCACTATTTCATTGAAAATGACTATGCAATCCCATGGAGATGTGATGGTTCAGATAAAAATCATTTCTTCATGATCTATCAAATGATTATGGAGTTACTAGAGCTTAGTAGTTTCTATCTGATTAGAAGGAATAGAAACTGGCGATGCTCCAGGAAATAGATCCATGGTGAACTCAACAAATCCCATATGTGTAAATGCATATAAATCATCATCATGGAAGTCTAGTAAAAGAAAAATTATAGTTTGTAATTATACAAGATACATTCCCTGATTAGTCATGAATAAACTAGATCTCTAGGTTATCAATTTTCCCATACTGTGACACTTGGGTCCATCTTGAAATGACATGATATTAAATTTTCCTTTATGGATATATGAATTACCATAGATTGATTTAAAAGACACCCACCAATGATATAAATCAACATGGGTTTGATAAGGAACTAGCTCGTCTATACTCAGAATTGTGTTGAAGTCATTCATATCAAGGAACATGAAGCTAAATAAGATTCAGTACCATACAATCACAAGGGGAAATCCTTACCTATTTTATACCCTCTTATATGACCCTTGTAAGAGTATATAGATTCATCATTCCTATCACATTCTCTATATATAAGTTGAGACATCCCATGATTACAGTAGACATAATGGAGTGTGAGAAATAGTATATAGATGGGTAAAAATATTGTAAAGGCCACCTGAATAGTATGGTACACTGTAGAAGAGCATAGATTATTACCATCATGTTTATGATACATTAGATAAATATTTACCAAACTATTAACCTGATATGAAACCACAGTAGCCTGAGTAGGTCTACTATACTAGCAATGATCCTATGAGTCCTCACTACCTCATCCATGACCACTGCCTTATCCCGATGGTCTAGAGGAAGACCAACTCCATACCTAATGTGAATTTATTGATCATTAACTGGAAATTAGTGTTGGAATAGATCCCCCATTATATGGAACTGAAAGAAAATGTTTGCAGAACCTATAATGGTGGCCCATTCTTCCTCAATCTTGACAGTCGATCATGTTCTATATACCCAAGGATTTTTATGGAATTTCCTATAACACTTGGTACAGATTACATATAAAAAAGTTGTTGTTATCTATCTAGAACATCAATCAAATTCACCCTTGAATTGAAATTTCCTACTACGTTTTAACACGTCTCCCCATCGAGAAACGAAACCTACCTAGCTCACATTTCTAAATTATATTAGGATGCTATTATTGATGAGGACATGGATCACTATGTCTAAAATTTGGTCAATCAGATGTCTTTTAACACTGATTGGATAGTGAATGAAATTATATACTAAAATCATCTCATAATGGTCATCTATTCACTGGTCAAGGTCTTTGAGAAATGAGTTATTTCTATAAACCATACTGAGAAAACCATCATTTACTTGTCACGTTGCAGATGGTGCATGAAATATCCAACTCAATGTTTTCTCAACCTCTATTTAATGAATAATTCCAAAACGATTGTCTAGAGTTCCACCTAGAACATACCCTAATACTGACCTTATGAATTAAGGACACCCCACCAATGCTTGGAAGAGTCACGTAACATATAAGTGGTGATCATGACCCTATACTATAGAGGAAACACTATATGATTGGATTTATAAAATAACTCTATCCATTAATCATATGTATAAATTCTTCCATCTCCCATGAATGTTAGAGGATACTGATGAAAAAACTCATGATTCAACTCTACCATAGTAGTGGTAGGTCATAGGGAACCATAGACATACAAAATAATGTAGAATATCTTATCATGAAAACAAGCGTAGACCCAAAGAAGGTGATCAATAGTAGTAGCATCAAATGGATCCACATGAGGTTGTATATGTTGATAAAGTCCAACAACATAACGGTTTTGGTAATTGCGACTTTCCTAGTGTACAACTCATGGTCATTAAAGTGGAATGGTTTAAAAATTTATAGGTTCACGCCATATATAAAATTTATAACATATAGGCATAGGTAAACAAGAAAGGGTATGTACAAGAATGAAAATTAACATGTCAAACCCCTTATTCTACTATTGAATCTAGTAAGATGTGATAGGAAATGTTATAATAGATCATTATGTACATATCATATTATCCAGTACTATGGTTAGGTTAGGGTCATTGTGTCATATACCACATGAGGGGATATTTTATATGGGGGAAAATGATATGGTTAAAAGAAAAACATTCTTTACATTCCTTTTGGACTAAACATATAAGTGTTAAAAAATCGTTTTAAAACATTTAATTATTGACTCATATTCTAATTTATATATATATTTATATATATTAGGTCAGTTATGTGTGTAACAAATTCCAAATTTATAATGTACCACACTCTTTATACATTGTAATTAGAATTTCAAGTAACTGAAACATAGAACATTCATATGGAATCCATACATAATAGGCAATAGATTGTGATATGATTTAATATTTATGATTTTCTATTTTATAGATGTAATTTCTTCCTAAATTCCCAATATCATTCATCAACCAAACAAACAAATGTAAAATAATTGGTATATAAATGTTTCAACATCAATATATTATGTTAAACATCATTTTAATTTATTTAGGAACTTCAAATAATCCAATTATTAAATTCCTACATGAAACAATATAAAACTTCATTCCACAACATAAAAGTCAATCCCATCAATTTCATGGAATATAGTAAATGCCTACAAAAATATAAATATTATATGGCATATTTCTTGAAATTTAATCCCAAAGATTCATAATATGATTCATTAATTGATACTTCTAAATATCATTGGTCCATGGTAGATGAAGTCCCCCCATTATAAATAATAAACAATAATGTAAAAGAACAAGTCTATCACCAAATGGTGAAATTCATGAAACTATTACCAGAGAATCCAATAACATCAGTATCATATCCAATTTTGTTTTGTATTCCCCCTTTTGTGAGATATCATATCCCATGCTCCATCTCATTACCCAATACTATTATTTCCTAGTCTCCTTTACAATTCCCAATTGTAATACAAACGAAAAACCCTATGATTCCAATTTTTATCATCCCGCTAACGAATCCTTTGAGTGGTGAATTGAGATGTTTTTTCACATGACCTTAATAGATCATCCAACTATTCTAGAGGATTCAAACAAGTATCAGGGTTCTAGGTTATTTTTCATGGGCTTAATATAAAATCATGATTCATATAGTAACATTAATGTTATCAATATATATGTGTTGTTAATCACAGGGAAAAGAGACAGACCTCCAACCTGAACTTTTTTGATGAACAACCATTTGTTCTTATACTGTTATTCTCCATAGTAAAATATTAAATGATATAACATTCCAAATCCATGAAAAATGGGATAGTAATTTCAAACCATAATAGTGATAGAGATTAGAGGATAATTTAATGAAATTATCAATATTATTATTTGGACTACCATTGTTGAACTAATGTGAATAACAAAAAACAAAAAGGAGTAAGGATAGAAAATATCATGACAAAACTTGGATTTGGTTTGGAGGACTCCAATGTGTGACTCATCTTTGATACGAGGGGAGAAAATGAAACACCTATTACAAAAATAATATTTTCTTATTTTTTTAGTAAAAATGTTGTGTCATGCATTTAAAAGGTGGTTATGTGATTTAGATGTCATGTAATACTCAATGTCCCAACCCTATGAAAAACCTATCCCCCAACCTATAAATGGTATATCCAACACATTACATGTAGTGTACTAGATGAATATAATTTATTATAAATCCCTGTTGTATTTAGTACAAAAAATATATTTATCTTTTAACCAACTCTATCTCCCTACAACTGTTTCTTCCAAAAACAAATTGTCCAACCCATTGGTGTTGTTCCTAGGTTATGCCAAATCTAAAATGGTAAACATACCTCATTGAAATTTTGTGGAATTAAAAATAATATATTGTTTTATAAAATACCTATCCAAATATTTTCCTAATTTCATTACACATATCCATGAATACATAGTATTTTTCTTATTCACTCACATGAAGGCGTTATCTATAAACATAAATAGGCTCTCTAAAAATGTTGTACAATTAATAAATGTTTTAATCTCATTAATTTTTTTTTCAAAATAATTAAAATAATCTTCAAATATGATAAAATATGATAGATAGTATCATAAATATATTGATTTGTTATTATGTTAAGAGTATAACCAAAATATTTCTTCATACCCTTCAAATGAGAAAAAAAGAAGACAATCGTATATATAGAAGACTACAACCTTGTGAGATGACTTAATTAATTTTCCATAGAAACACTACAAGGATAAATAGACCGATAGATTTAACATATTTATAAAATAATTAGGAAACATTTATAATTTTTTAATTATTATAACACATATTCCTTTTTATATTAATTTTTGTGGGTGATATGTTAACATCACTTATGTGTTTTGAGGATTACCACCCCATGAAGTGATGTGATTTGTTTTTTCACGTACGCTTTAAATAGAAGGTAGTAAGGAAAATGGAAATGAATATATGAGATATTTTTAACATGAAAAATATCATGCAATATAATATCACAACTAATATCATGCATTACCATTTGTTTGAAAATAATTAATTCACTCGTGTGTACATTTGAACTATGGTCTCCACATAGCGTTGTAAAATGTTTTTAATTTATTCATTAAATTTATATTAATATGGATGAATTTTATTAATATAAATTCTATATATGAATAAATAATTACTATATAATTTTTTGTTAAAATTTATGGTATTTTCATTCTATATGTCAATAATAATGTAAATAGTGTTCTTGAGTGCATATAGCCTACTGTCTCTATGAACAGTGTCATCCATTTTATATCTCTATCCATTATATATTAATATAAATACATATATACTAAATATATATAATATTTATATCATTTCTAAAAAGTTAGATATTATTTATCCATGATCAATATAAAATTACTTAAATTATACATCTAAAGAAAACATGAAAAACAAAACCATTATCACCCAGAGTAGTGATTTTAACAAAAAATTGATAATAAATTATTCATAAAATAATATCGGTAAATAATATATTGTTTGAAAAATATGATTATTAATATATTTATAATAAATTAACAACTTTATTGATGGATTTGAGGATATGTGCGATGGAAATTAGATCCGAGGTTAGGGTTTCTCAACAAACAATTTAATATGTGAGGCGTATGCCATATTCACTCTTTAGTTTATTTTGTGGTGTATTTAGTACCCTTTTGAAATTTTGTAAAATTAATTAATTTATAGTCCAGTTATTTAATTTTTCATATTATTTTATTTCATTTCTCTCAAGAATCTTTTTATTTATAATTTTCTGAAGTTGTAATACATTATTTTAAAATTTCATTATTTATCTAGGTTGTTTATGGAAAAAATTTAGATGATGAAATATTATGATATATCTCCAATTTAACTCAATAATTTTTTTATAATATTATATTTCATGATATTATAAGGTAATATTACCATTTTCCTCTATGTGGTATATAAAATTTCTATGGATATGTGTTTATGATAATACAGCATTACCTCTCCCTTCATTCAAAAGTAATTATTCATCAAATTAAATGATATATATATATTTATGTTTTTTAAATTATTTAAAAAATTTCCAAATGGATTTGTAAATAAATTTTGTACCATGATTCAATTTTAACAAAATGTTTTTAATGTAATATTCATATCATTTTCCTAATTATTCATTTTTATATTTTAATAAAAACATAAAAGTAATATATTTTATGTCATAGGAAATGTCTGGAATTCACAACATTCATAACAACTAAATGTTTCGACAATTATTTTAAATTTTTCCATAATTTTTTTAAAATAAAATTATTTTCATAATGATTTTTTATTTCTTTTACAGTTCATTGTCAATGTGAAAGGATATTTCCTCATGAATGTTTCTAATAATTTTTTTGGTATTTCTATCCATCAATGACAATAACACATATTTTAAAATTTGTAGCATTGGGTTTTTTTATTAATGATACAATACTTCTTATTTATCCAGATGGTTTATTATAATATGTCTATGTTTTATTGTTTTTATACAAATAACAATATTACTATCAATTATTTATGATAATAATCATTGATTGGCATAGTATTACAATTTCAGATGACAATTTTTCTAATACAAATGTTTATGTTGACTATATTCCGTCTGTTTAATATGACCAATACATTGGGAATAGAATGAGATTAGTGAGGCCAACTATAGCCTCTTATATCACGAGTATGACATAAGAGACAATCTATATTGGGATTTAATGAGGCCATACCCATTTATTTAATGCTTATTTTTAAAATACCTTGATGATATGATTGAAATAATGGACATCATAATTACTTTTTTTATTGATTTCAATACGATTATTTGATGAGTTGGAATATTCATTGATATGTTTCATTGTAATGTGATTATATATATGGATTTATCTGGTCTCCATGTATTCTAATAATATTATACAGGTGTTTTCATTAAATGACAAGTGTTTCAATTATTTTACTTTACATATTTATTATGATTATTTATTATTGATATATTCTAATATACACTTACCTTTATTGAGCATATTATCTCAATCATTTTTTGTTTTTCCATTTTCCCATGATATTGGGCATAATCTTCTGTTGATGTACTAGGATATACTTTGTATAATATTTCAATTTTCTTGAAAAAACAATGTGTATATGATGATATTAAATTTTAATGTGATTTTTTGGTATATATCCAAATTACCAAGACTACTAATCGTTAGGCCCTTCTTGATTTGATTCCTTGTAACTTATGCCAATATAGTACACTAGTGAAAATTCATGATTCCATGTGTTTCATGTTGAATTGGTCAAAAAATTTATCACTATCAGTTCTAGAGAGTTTTTGGATGTGGTATTCCCAATGACATGGTTTGGTGCTGCATGATAGATTTTCTATTGACCAAGTCAATGACTATATGAGACAGTGATGTTCCTCGTAAATGTAGAGTGATAGAGTTAATGAAGTATTGTGAATGACCCAAATGTTGATGATGATAATATAGAGATACTGATTGAATCTACAAATGATAGTGTAGCACTCATAGAGAGTTTCATCATGTAATGATTAGTTGTGGAGTTATAGTAATATTGCAGACTAATTGTGGTGACAAATTTACCATAAATATGTATGGAAGGAATGGAAGTGTTAAAAAAATACATGCTCATTGTATTTTTCCTAGTGTTTTCTATATTTATGGTGTCCTAAATTTGGAGGATAGAAAAAGTTTCATAATATTTTAATTTTTATGATTTCATTATAAAAATATTTAGAATGCTTGTAATTCATATAGGTTTTGTGTTTTGAGAATGTTTAGAATAATGAGGTTCAGGGTATTTTTAATGAATGATTCATGAAGGAAAAATAAAATAAATATTAAAAAGATGGTCATTTATGAGATAATGAAAAATTATGGGAATTAATGATTAGAAACATGTATTATGGTGGGGATATGTTTTTTGAATGGAATATTTAATTCATGTTTCCAAATGATAGGGAGTTTTAGTAAATGTATGAATTAGTTCATTTGAAGGATTTTTAATGTTTTAATGTTATGTTACTTGGAGTGGTATTATGAAAATAGGTCACACCTTCTATCATTTTACGTTTCCAAACATTTTGAAGATCCAAGTGATCTAAATTATAGAAACTATTCCATGATGATTTTTATAGGGAATTATTCATATGAACTTATATTGCACAAAGAAAGAAATTATGTTAGTCTGTCCCATGGGTTTCATGAGGTTTTAAGATTATTTTAGAAAGGTAGAGATTTTGGTAAAATAAAATGATTTTAATGAATGAATGATTCTTCATGATAATAACTATCATTTTGTAAATTTTGTGAAAGGGATTTTTGAAAGTGTTATGTTTAGTGAAATATAAATATATTAAAAATTCATGGAGTGTTTTCAATTTTTTTTTTAATTCTTGATATATTCTTCCATGTGGAATGTGAAGCTACATAAATGGTGATATTCATATACAGTTTGTGAATGAAAATATTGAAAATCAATAAGATGTTATTAGGAAATAAACAATCAAAAATAATGCACCATGCCAAAAATTTAAAAGAAGACTCTCACTGGAAGGTATTAATTATGTTCTATTATTTTGGAATATTGTTGCATACAATGAGTATCTTCATCGAAGAAAATTAATTGAATTTTTGGAGAGAATCATCTAAAATAAAATATCATCTGATGTGCTAATATACGAGGTATAGTTTTTATGGGAGATACACTATGTTTTATAAATTTTTACGTATTGAAATCGATTGTTTAAAAATGATAATATATTGGCAAATTATGAGTTTCCCCACTCCTATGACCAATAAGAATATTGTTTACACTATAATAAATTCTCTAATTTGGGAGAATATATTTACAATTCTTGAGGAAAATAATGTAACTCAGCGAACATTCATAGAGTAAACATTATTTTACTTATTATAGACCTCTAGGAATGAGAGACAATCAAATATGGTGGAAAAATAACGATGCAACTCACAATGTGAGAGTGGAAGATGATAACATGAAATAAAATAACCACTATGGAAGGAAACAATCTTGGTTATCATCATTGCATGTTAAAGAAGAAATATGTTATGAGTACTTATGTGGGATTTCAACATGTACCATAAGGAATGAGAGTAAGAGTATTGTTGGTGTTCCCGTGAAAAAAATATTATATTGACGGGATGCTCCAAAACTTCCATTGAAAAAATGGATTCATTAAAATAAAGGAAGATGAATTTTAAATTTGAAAGGACTCAAAGAGTTACAAATATGAATGATAAATCCATAACCCAAGTATGGGTCATGATAGAGTATATAAATATATATATATAAATAAAGCTTCTTGAATATTTGGAGAAGAAGGATCCAATCAGTATGTTGTGAGGATGAAATTGTTTATAGAAGTACATGAGGATTATGTGTTTTGGATTTGGGATACGAATAAATGGAAATGTTAAAGAAAACAAAGGGGAAGTCCGAAGAAAAAAATTTGAAATGAATTTTCTTTAGGTGAAATTACAGAATGGAGAACATTTTACAAGAAACTAAATAATTTTTCCAAGAATATTGTTCAAGAATAAGAATAATTTAATGTGTTTATAAAAATCTTATCCATGAATATAATAAAGGAAAAAACTAATGTTTAATAATGAAGGGGAGGTCCACAATGACTAGCCTCATTCCTCACTGTGAGGATAAGAAACATACCTTCCCCCATTTGTTTATAGCATATTAACTTCTGTTTATGTATTTTATGATTTAGGGGTGATATTATCTCTAGGGTTGTTGTATTGAAATATTGAATGAGTTAATGTGTACTTCTCTATAATTTCAAATAAATAAAATTACTAAAAGAGGAATTATATTACAAAATATGAATGATTAGTGAATGTGAATAGAAGAAGAATAAATTCATCAATAAGGATTCACAAATATTAGAATTATTAATTGATAGTTGATAATTAAATTGATTTCATGTGGTATATATATACACTAACTATAAAGGTAAAGAATATATGATAAATATAACATCTGATCTTGAAGATAGAAATTGGGGATGAAATAACAAGATGATATCTTTTCTTTTATTTATTCTTGATCTAACATGAGATATCATCTGACTAATATCAAGTTTATGGAGGCTTCTGTAACGTCCCAAACATAATCTAGTATTTTTAATTTTAGTGTAGCATAATTAATTAAGTGACTCGGGGTGCGCACCTGTATAACTCGCTGCGGGTCCCAGACAGCTTTTTATTTAATTTAAATAATTGTAGACGTTTCATGAAAAATTTCACGTCACGCTTTAGCATGATGTCCAGGTATATATAATTGATTTATGGTTGAAAAGAATAAAAAGTGATTTAAAGTTGATTTAAAATAATGTCAGAAAGGATAAAAATAAATTTTCAAATAAAATAAAGAGGGAGTTATGGGGAAAAGGAAAATAACTAAAATGGTGGATTCCCATTTTTAAATATTTTTATTATTTTCATTTCCATTATTTTGTTTTATAATATCTTTTTCATTTATTATTTTTCTTTTGCATTTATTTTTCCCTTATTTTTCATTTTTTTTCTTTTTCTTTCATTTCTATATTTTGTTTCTTCCTCTCATCTCTTCCTCTCCCCCTCATCATGTCACACCTTTTACCCTCAATTCCATTACACCAACCAGCAGCCCCTTCGAAAGGCCACTGCTCCTCCATCTGATGTCTAATTCATTCTCCATCAGGTGCGTAGTAAACCTTTGGGAAAGGCTAAGGTTGAGCATGAAGAATCATGCATTTTTGTAGAGTAATCTATGTGAAGTTTGTCTTGGAAGATTGTTACCATATTTTAGGGTTTTTCTAAAATCCTTATTTTTCATCTGTTTTAGGTCAAATCAATGTCTACTACGGTTCTTAGAGTCATATATGACTACAAGGTAGGGTTCCTATTCACTTTCTCTCGGTTTCGTTGTGATTTATAAAAACGTGTCCTTGTGTTGTTAGTCAGTGCCTACCAGCTTGGTACAATATAAAATTTTAGTAACTTTAATGGCTTTTCTAAATTTTTACAGCCTTAATCATCTTAAATTAATTTTTTTGAATTGTTGCAACAAGATCAGACACCCCTTTGGGTGTGCTAATGTAGTCGGTGTATTTTTCCATTATTCAGGTTATTAGATGAATTGGTAGAGGGTATTGCACAACCCCTTTTTATTGTTTTGAAATTAAATGAATAGTTGATTGAATTATTGCAACAATGTTGGACACCCCTTTTGGTGTGCTGACATGATAAGTTTATTCTTCCATTATCCGAGTTTATTATTTAATGAGTCTCATGTCCAGTAAAGCCCCTTTTCATTGTAGTTAAATTAAATAAATAGTTTCTTTTAAAATGAACTTGAATTGTTGGATTATTCGAACATGTTATGCAGAACTGGTTATTATTTAAATGTGCATTATCCTTTGGGATTGATATTATATGTATATTTCCTTGCAACTTGTTATGCTGAATTGCTTATTATTTAAATTTTCATTATCCGCCGAGGTACATATGATATGTATATTGCAATGAATTTTTTTTGGTTTTAATGTTAAATTTATTCCTTGTGATGCACTGGTGTATCTGGTTTGTTTTCAAGCTAAGACATTATATGAAAATTATGACATATCTGCTTCTATGAAAACATTAATTAAATTCAGGTTGGGGAAAGGGGGTGGGTCCCTTATTAACAATCATACATAGATCCTCGGTTCCTGTTGGGTTACCTCTATGTACTAGGGGCGGTGTTGTTGACTTTACCGGACCGAGACTTCACCAATAATTCTAATACTTTTGATTGATAACAGTTCCAAAAGTTCCCATTGGGATGGATCTATAGGCAATGTGGTTAGCCAGGATCGGAAAACACTCGACACCTTTGTGCGGGATCAGGACAAACTCAGGATAAATCCATACCTCATGTGATACATGGTCTGTTGAATGATTTCATTTGACGGGCTTGGTGGCATTGGATAAATTGACAGATGTTCGGTAGCGATACCTTTCGGACGAGCTCGAACCCCAACTCTCAACCTGAACCTTAATAAATGATGCACATAAGGGTCGATATTATTTCCATTTGAGTTTTTACTGGGAATTGTGATATCATACTGATATGTGGTTGTAAACCTGGTTGACACTCGACTAAGAACCCAAGTCAAAGCAGAAGCTTGAGGTATACCACATTCATGTTTACCTTGTTTTCTAGGTTTTATACATGTATATGTGTTCGTTCATTTTACTGAAAGGTACCCTTTTAGACTACTATCATAGGATGAAGTAGGTGGTTAGGCATGGGTTATATTTGGAACCCAAGACGACCAATTTATTTAATTGCGTTTAAATTGATTATTGGGGATTATTATGTAATGGCACAGAACATTTTTATTTCTTCACGAAATGGAATGGTTTAGACACCGTGGGTGCCGACCTATTATGATTTTTTTCTCACACCCTGCTCGGGCATCATCGACTCCCGGGTAGATAACATGATCGCAGGTATTGACAAGGGTAAGCATGCTGCTTAAATATTGAATTGTCATTAATGCTTAGGATGGATAATGGGGTAGAGGACCGAGCCTTGCTCATGAGGAAGTTGCTGCTTGTGTCTTTTCTTTTGTTTGACTGTGTGTCTGAGTCCTGTGTTTGGTACATTCAATTTAGACTCATATCATTCGATGACATCCTTTTGTGAGCTTCCACACTTGGTTATTATTATTATTGAGTTGGATTAATTACATTTCTTTTGCTGTAGTTTATTCATTTACATGCTTCCTCTACAGATTTTTGTTTTTATTTACTTTAATTGTGATATTATTTATTAATATGAGGTCATAGTCTCCCCAGAGACACAAAAGATCCCTTGCTGCATGTCGGTAGCCTTTGGAACTCAGGGGGTTGCGCTTGAAGTTATGTGACCCACCGGACTGGCCGCCATCTTATTGGTGAGTCATGTAGGGGCGTTACAAAGTGGTATCAGAGGGGGCTTATCCTTTTGTCTTACTGTTTGGGTTAGACGAGATACTAGGGTATAGGGATTTGGGACGTACTCTATGCTTGGACATAGAAAACCGATTTTCAAGGGAAAACTCAAATTCATGTGTTGGGATTGCAGTTTTTTATTATACTAGTTACTATTGATATGACTTCACCTTAGGAGACTCACTTATATTGCATTGTTATTGTGCTGATATTACCATTGCATCTTGATGATACGATGGAAAGCCATCCCATGCGTCATTATTGGCACTATAAGATTTAAATGTCATTCATATTTCCATGCCATATCAACTTGCAACGTTCATTTTGTTGTTACATGTGAGTGTTGTTATAACTAGTGGTAGTGGTGAGCATGGTCGAGGAATTACAAAGCAGTATCAAAGGTCAGGATATCTCTAGGTGCTTGTGAGACCATTTGACATACCACGTATAGCATTCTGAATCAGGTATGGCTTGTATGAGTATCTAGTTATTCCATTCAGCCTCACGAATTCCCCAAAAGACATTACGGCCCTGATGAAAAGAGTTATTAATCTGTATCTTGATTCCATTGTGGTAGTATTATTGAACGACATTTTAGTGTATTCATGTTCCAGACACAACCATGAAACCCATCTAGAGATCGTGTTGATTACATTGAGATATCACCAACTATAAGCTATGCTCATCAAATTACACTTCTGGATTGATAAAGTTAACTTATTTGGTCATGTTATATCTGAAGTAGGGGTATGGGTTGACCCCGAAAAGGTGAGATCTATGGTTTCATGGGAGCAACCCAAGAGTTTCTTCGACATCCACAGTTTCTTGGGGATTTTTGGCTATTACAGGCAATTTATCCAAGATTTCTCCCACTTAGCAGCGCCTCTTATGGCCCTGACTAAGAATGGTGTGCAGTTCATCTTGTCAGAAGCTTGTGAAAAGTATTTTCAAGAATTAGAAGGTTGACTTACCTCAGCCTCAATATTGAGTTTTCCTGATCCTGGTAAGAGGTATACAATTAATTACTATTCTTCAAGAATTGGATTGGATGTCGTTTTGATGAAGGGTGATCGAGTCGTGGCATATGGATCTCGCCAGTTGAGACCTCACGAGTGGAATTATCATCCCACGACCATAGAGTTGGCAGTTGTGGTTCATGCTATACATTTTTGGAGACACTATTTGTTGGGTGAGATATTATTTCTTGATACGGATCATAAAACCTTGAAATATATCTGCACTCAACTTGACATGAACTTAAGGCAACGTAGGTGGGTCGAATACATACAGTCATTTAATTTTTAGCTTGATTATAACCTTGGGAAGGGAAATGATGTGGATGATTCTTTATGCCACAAGACACAGACACATGCTGTTTAGGTAGCTAGAAGTGAGTGGTAGATGATGGACTTGTTATAAAAGATGCATCTGGAGGTTTAGAAGCAGAGTAGAAAACTGGTTCTAGCGGCTCTTACAATGACTTCATCTCTTATAGAGAGAGTCCACATGCAATAGTTTATTGACCCAATGGGTCTCGTTTTGAGGGAATGTGTTACAGGAGAAAACAGACCTCTTGGTTGGGTTATTAATGGTATTTAGACTCTCCATTACCGTGGATGTGTGTGGGTACCTTCAGTTATAATGGAAGAGATGATGGAGGAATCTCCCTCCTCTGTTTGGGCAGTTCACCCTGGCCGGACCAAAATGTATAGAGACATGATTCGACAGTTTTGGTGGCCCGGTTTGAAAAAGCATATAGAAGGTTTCATCACTCTATTCTCTACCTTCCAATACATGAAGGCGTAACACCAGCGACCTGCTGGACTCCAAAATCCTCTATCCATTCTTGAAAGTAGATGGAATGAAATCACCATGTATTTCATTACAAGATTTCAAAGACCTCTTCGAAGCAGCGATGCAATATAGGTGGTTGTCGAAAGGTTGACCAAGGATTCACACATCTTTCCTATCCAAAAGACCTTTACGATTGGTGAGTTGGGAAGGATTTATTTCCAAGATATTATTAGACTTCATGGTGTACCTCATTGTATTACCTCGGACAGGGCTACTCATTTTACATCAAGGTTCTAGCAAGGGTTGCAAAAGGCACTTGGCTCATAGGTACTTCTGGGTACTGCATATCACCCCCATACCGATGGGAAATTCGAGAAAGATATATGAGTTTTAGAGGATTTTTTACGGGTTTGTATCCTCGATTTAGGAGGTTCCTAGGAGAATCATTTACCTCTTATCTAGTTTATCTATAATAAGAGCTTACATGGAACAATTAAAATGGCTCCATACGAGGCTCTCTTTGGTAGAACATTATGTTCACCTTTATGCTGGCTTGAAGTATGTGAGGCAGCTCTGTTGGGTCCTTATCTCCTTCAAGAGACTTCTGAGCAAGTTCAGCTAATTCAAAAGCATATGACTACTGCTCATTCCAATCAAAAGTCTTATATCTATCGTTGCTACAGACCTCAAGAGTTTGAGGTGGGACATCGTGTATTTCTTCGTGTCTGTTCGAGGTTGGGTTATAGGTGGATCAAGAGGTAGGGGAAGTTATCATCGAGATACGTCATTCCTTTCAAGATAGTGGAGGGAGTTGCGCTGGTAGCCTATCGGTTACTAATACCTCAGAGATAAAGTGCAATGCATTATGTTTTCCATGTATCTCAGCTTCGACAATATCATCCAGAACTGTCTCAATATTTTGACCTAGATGACCTCGATCTTGACGCTAATGCATCCTTTGTGGAGCATCTGATATGTATCATCGAAAATATCATGAAATTATTCTGAGGCAATTTAGTCCCACTAGTCCGAGTGTTGAGGAAACACAAATGCGTTCAGAATGAGACCTGGGAGCGAGAAAGAGATGTACATGCACAGTGGCCGGAACTCTTCTTTGGCGATGTTCCACTACCCTCGGAAGGGCATCTTGGGACGATTTTTCTTAAGGAGGGGAGGTTGTAACATCTTGGGCTTAATCGAGTATGTACCATTTGTACTTTAGTGCTGGCTAAAAAATTAAGCGTCCCGGGGCGCATGCCAGTGCACCTCACTGCGGGTCCTAGGCAGCTTTTTATTTAATTTAAATAATTGTAGATGTTTCATAAAAAATGTCACATCACTCTTTAGCATAATGTTCAGGAATAAATAATTTATTGTTGATTGAATAGAATAATAAGACATTTAAATATGATTTAAAATAAATCATGAAAAAAAAAATCTGAAATAAAATAAAGAGGGGGTTATAGGAAATTTGAAACTAATTAAAATGGGGGATTCCCATTTTTAATTATTTTTATTATTTTCTTTTCCATTCAATTATTTTATTTTATATGTTTCTTTTATTTCTATTTTTCCTTATCATAAATTTTTCTCTTTTTTTCTTTTTTTTATTTTCTCTCTTTTCATTTTTCCTCTCCTATCTCCCTCTCCCACTCATCAAGTCGCAAATTCTCCCCTTAATTATCTCACACGATCTAGAAACTCCTTCGGAAGGCCACTACTCCTCCGTCTAACATTTGATTCCTTCTCCTTAAGTTTCATAGTAAAACTTAAGGAATGTATAACATTGCACAAGTGGAATCGTGGGTTTTGGTTGAGTAATCTATGTGTAGTTCATCACAAAAGATGTTTACCGTATTTTTGGGGTTTTCTAAAATCCTTTTTTTCATCAATTTAGTTTAAATCGAACTCTACTGCGGATTATAGACTCCCCTATGAATACAAGGTAGGGTGTGTACTCGATTTCCCTCCAGTTTATTGTGATTTATAAATACATGTTGTTTTACAGTTAGTCGGTGCCTATCATCTTTGTGAAATTTTACCCTTTTTAATTACTATATTGTGTTTTCTTAATGGATACAACCATAATCATCTTAAATTAACATGTTTGAATGGTTTCAACAATATCGGATGCCCTTTTGGTTATGCCGCCGTAGTTTTTGTGTTTTTCCATTAGTTGTTATGTTAGATTAATTAGTTGTGGGTATTGCCCAACCCCTTTTTATTGTTTTTCAATTAAATGAATAGGTGTTTGAATTATTGCAACAAAGTTAGACAACCCTTTGGGAGAGCTGACATGATCAGTGTATTCTTCCATTAGCAATGTTTATTTTTAATTTAATTTCATGTGCTGCAATGCCCTTTTGATTGTAGTTAAATTTAATAAATAGTTTCTTGGAACGTGAACAAGAATTTTTGGATTATTGGGACTTGTTATGTTGAACTTATTATTACAAAAATGTGAATTATCCATTAATATTGATATAATATGTATAAATCCTTGAATTTTTTTTATGTTGAACAACTTATTATTTAAATGTACATTATCTTATGAGGTTAATATGATATTTATATTCCCATTCAAGTTTTTATGTTGTACTATTAAATTAAGGCCTTCAAATGCCCGAGTGTATCTGGTTAGTTTTCAAGCTGGGAAGTTATATGCCGATTATGTCATATATGATGCTGTGAATACTTTAATTATATTCATGGCTGGGAAAGGGGGTGATTCCCGTATTAAGGGCCACACTTATATCCTCTTTCCCTGACGAGTTACCTCTATGTTTCGGGGGAGGGTGTCATTGGCTTTTCTAGAAGGATACATCCACGAACATTCTAATCCTTTTTAGTGATACCGGTTCTAAAAGGGCCCATCCGGATGGATCTGTTGGATATGTGGATAATCCAGGTTCGGATGACACTGGACCCCTTTTCGCGAGATTGGGACGGACTCATGGTAAAGCCATACGTCGGGTGATACTTTGTCTTTTGAAATATTCCCTTAGACGGGCTTGGTGGCCTTGGATAAATTGATGGTTGTTCCATTGCAATACCTTCGGGATGGGCTCAGACTCCAGCTCTCAACTTAAACCTTAATAATTGATGCACCTAAGGGTTGATATTATCTCCATTTGAATTTTTCTGCGGAATTGAGATATCCTTCTAATATGTGGTAGTACACCTGGTTGACACTCGACCTAGACCCCAAGTCAAAGAACATGATTGGGGTATACCTCATTCTTATTTATCTTGTTTTTTGGGTTATATATATATATATAATTATTCATACATTTTGCTAACAGGTACCTTTTCAGACTACCAATATAGGATGTTGGAGATGATTATGAATGGGTGACATTTGGAACCCAAACCATCCTATTTATTTCATTGTGTTTAAATTATTTTTCTGGGATTATAATGTAATGGCACCCTGCATTTTTATTTCTGCATGAAATGGAATGGTTTAGACACCAGGGATGTCGGCCTACTAGGATTTTTGCCTCACACCCTGCTCGGCTGTCATCGACACCCGAGTAGACTACATGCTCGTAGGTATTGACAAGGGGAAGTGTGCTGATTCAAATATTTGACTGCTCATTAATGCTTAAGATGGAGACTGGTGTAGTGGACCGGGCCTTTCTCGTGATGCAGTTGCAGCTTATAACTCTTCATTTAGTTGATTGTGTGTTTGAGTCATGTTTTCTGTACATTCAGTTTAGACTCATATCATGGAATGACATCCATTTGTGAGCTTTTGTAATTTGTTATTATTTTGTTTCAGTTGGATTATTTAAATTTATTTTGTAGTATATTATACATTTACATGATTCCGCTACTGATTTTGTTGTTGTTTACTTCTGATGTGATATTATTTATTACCTATGATGGAATAGTCTCCCCATAGACACAAAAGAGCCTTGCAGCTAGTCGGTGGCTTCTGGAATTCGGGGAGATGCGCTTTTGGTTATGTGACCCACCTGTCTGGATACCGTCCTAGAGGTGATCCGGGTTGGGGCATTACACTTATATGGTTGGATAAATATAATACAGATATTTAGTTCAATATTTGGTGACAGTGAGGAAAAACATTGGTATTTTTTAGATGAAAATATTACTGATGGTATACATATAAAATAATTTAATAAATTTAGTGAATTTAATATAATATTAGTTACCATATATAATTAAGGAATTTATCATTAATGATTATCAAAAGAGTCATAAAATTTTATTTGGATTCTTGAAGATTTAATAAGTTGAATAGTCTTTTATATTGTTATCTATGATAGTTGGTAATAATTTCAACAATTTTTATCATATTGGTGTTTAAAATGAATATGAAATATTGAATAATTATGTCAAAGTATAAAATTATATATGTATTTAAGAGTGTTATAAAAGTAAGTTAGTGAAATGGACAATGATATTGTCATTAAACTTATCTCTCATATCCAAAACTGAGTTCTATCCTTTTATAATATGTGTTTTTCTAATAATTCATTACATACTTATTAGAAAAATAATTAAAAATATTATTATAGGAAAATAAAAATGGAATCTTTGATTGAGATAGAGAATTTTCGTGATCATGTAGTCACTTATTTTGAAATTATGAATGATAATAAGGGAGTTTTTGGGTCTAACTACTGGTCCTAATGTTATTTAGAGATTCAATATCATAGAGAGATCTATGTATCTCCATATAAGATATAAGGAATATGTTTCTAAAGAGTGTGAAATTTAAATACCCCAATTCAAATCCTTAATATAGTATATAGAGTAAAATCACATAATGCATGATCTTAATGGTTTAGAAAGTATAGAACCTTATGTTTTTTTATGTCTAGAAGTCATGGGAAAATATTAAACTTATAGAATTTTTAACCCTTTTACCCATTGGTTAAGGATTATAAGCATTATATACCTTGTACATATGTAATGAATTATAATTTTTATTTGATTTCATAGGTGAACTAAAGATCATGAACCTATGTGCAGTTTTTATCTTTAAAATAGAGGATAATGAATATGTGTTTGTAACTACCCATCCCCCACAATAATTTAGGATACAGAGGATAAAAATGTTATGATACTAAATATGTTTTTTCAATGAACATAAATCATAGAAGAAATTCATGTTCAATGTTGTTTCTACGGGGGTTGAAGAAGAAATCTTCTTGTATACCACATAGTGTGCCATAGGAGATATTGATTTCTAATAATTATCAAAAAGTGGTTTTGTCATTCATGGATTGTTTGTTTTAAAAATGAATCATCTGGCTGTATTGAGATAAATGAAAAGTGTAAATGAGTGACTTTATAATAAATCCATTGGGGGACATTTTCAAACACCAATTTTAATTAATATTTCAATGTGTAATGTGATTGATTCTTTGTGAAGCCTATTATTAACAACTATAGTTAATTGGTATAATGTGGTGTTTCTATTTAAATGTTATAGAGATGCACATTAAATTTTATCTTCCGAATTACATAAACTGAATTTGATAATGAAGTTACTAATAAAGTGAATGTTGTAGAGTGAATTATGAAATGTGTAATATGATGATATTGTTCATGATAATACTGAGAGACAAGGTGAATCTATCAATGATTGTGGAGAAACTAGATAGTGTGGAATCTCAAAATGGTTAGTAGTGTTGTTCCAACATTTATTTTTACTGATATTAAGGAAAATAATTAATGAAAGAGGTACATATTCTATATAAGAGGTAAAAATATTAATATTCAAGGTTATATCATTTCCATGTGTTTTCAAAAAAAATTGGTCAATAATTTGGAGGATAGAACACGTTTCTCGAATTTAGGATTTCTATGCATGCCGCATAAAAATTATTCAATGGAATTTTGTTTATGAAATAATAGTTTTTTAAAAACTTTTGGGTTCATGATGGTTTATATATTTGTGAATGAATGTTACATGAATGACAACTAAGATGAATGAATAAATTGGTGTAATGTTACATGATTATGAGACGTTTTGTGATTTAAATAAAGGTTTTAAGTGACGCCATTTTGGGAAGCTTTACTAATATAATATTACCATGAACATCGATGAATAATGGTATTTTGGAAGAAATGGTGATTGTGAGGAATAATATTTTTTGAAATGGAGGATAAATCAATAAAGAGGTCGCTACCTAACTCATTTGATATTACCTACCTTCTTGAAGATCCAAATACTTTTAATTAGCATGATTTATTCACAAAATGTTTCCCTTGGTGAATGATTTGTATGAAAATATTTTCCAAAATTAGCTTACTCTTCTTATTATGAATATGTGGGTTTACGATGATATAGAATCTATAGAAAAAAACATTGTGTTTCATGGAAGACTGTGAGTTTCACAATAATTTGAAGATTTGTCAACATGAATAATTTATTGAATAAGTGGTGAAAATGCTTCATGATTGTGTTAAATTTTCTGAAATATAATGTCAATGGTAATTATATATGACTATTACAAATATTAGTGAAATTACATGAAGTCTATTTCAATAGGGAATATGAAGATGTTACAGTTGTGTTATTCACACCAACATTCTGAAAGAGAATAGTGATGTCCAATTCGAACAGACCTATGTATCAAATATCCTATATTATGAATTGAATGAGACTTTACGACAAATATTAACCTCTTAATGTAGTGATTAAATGTATTGGAAAAAGGTATTCACTTGGGGTTTAGTGATCCAAATCGTAAATATTGTAAACAAAATTTCAGGGTTCAGATTGGCTATATCAAAAAAATTATATAAAAGGTTATAGTGATGTTAAGTGAATGATTTCAAAATGATACAACATAATTGTGTTTTCATTGAACATATCCCATTGTAGGTGAACCATGTGAAATTAAAATTTATTTTTTTATTTCGGTAATTGTATTTTATGTGATGACAATGTGTTCAGGTCGATTTAGTAATCATTATTCTTTTATGAATAAGGTTAAGATAATAACACATGTTTAATGGATCATTACATAAAAGTTGAACACAATAGTGACCCTATATATTATTCAACTCATGATACATAAGAATATTGATATATTAATTTGTACATAGAGAAAAGGAAATGAGTTTTTCCCCTGATTTAACCCCCCTGGTATCTCTCACAGATGTCCCTAGTGTGTGAATCTAGAAATGTAATTGATTAACCAGCAATTATATAAAACAATGATAGGGTTCTTTATAAGTGTAATAGAAAATATAATATTAGAAAATCTGGGTTCTTTATTTAGCGAAATATATGTCAGTGAGTATAGCCCTAAGACATATTATTAGGATGAGTCCACGTAAAGGATAACATCATAATGTTTTGGTATTGTGGGGTTTATATGGAATTACATGAAAACTATCTTAGTATATTTATTATAAGTGTATTTTATTTTCATCTATATGTACGTATGTGTATAAAAACTGAAATGGAATATTAAGATTGACATGAAATTTACATGGTGCATGAAAATGAGCCTCACTACAAACCTGTTTTGACAATCATGGGGAATATGTAATTTTAAATTCATATTTTCATTATGAACCATCATGAAAGTGTTAAATAGATCATAACCATGAATAACGTTGGATAAACCAATGATGACATATATTGAAAGGATATTTTCATGATTTATATATCAAATAAAGGATTTTTTAGGATATTTTATTTTTTACAATGATTAATGTTTCTAACACTATTCATTTTGGTTTTAAAAATTGGTGAGAAGTATAACTAATTGTATAAACAATAAATGATATATATATTATTTTTTTATTAGTGATAAAATTGTATAATGACTCTAGTGATATAAATTATGATTATTCTAAATTATTTTTCTTGATATATGAATAACCTATATCATGTTAAAAAACTCTTGGACTCACTAATGAAGAAAAGTATAAATGATTTTTGAGACCATGGGTTGTGGACACCATTTAATAAAGATGATTATTATTTTTATATATCTATAATTTGATATAATCCCAAATGTGAATTTATTATATGATCCTGAAAAGGTTTTGGGTTTGGA
Organism: Viscum album; assembly: GCA_963277665.1. NCBI lineage: Eukaryota > Viridiplantae > Streptophyta > Magnoliopsida > Santalales > Viscaceae > Viscum > Viscum album. The sequence continues at coordinate 1,058,256,878 of OY728142.1, forward strand.
AAGGAATTCCATTGAGTTAGTAATTTTTGTGGAAAATTGATATTTTTTGTCAATTTAATGGATATAGATAACTATCACCCAATGGTATCATTAATGGTTGAATATTATTAATGTGGAATGTATAGGAATTATGAAAAGAAATTTAATTAGTAGAAATATCATATATAAAATCTAAATTGTCTTATTATTAATGGTTATATATCTGATGATGAAGAATAATCAAAATAAATTTGATAGAAATAATTAATGAATAAAATGATGAAGCACATATAATAGTTTAATAATGATGAGTAATGATTAAATTTTATGGTATTAGGTTTACATATATATATTATAGAATTATTTAATCAATGATATTTATATTATATGAATCATAATATGTTTAAGGATTCCACTATTGTTGTTTTTCTATAAGGATTTGAGGACGTGTGGGGAATGGTACCATGAGAAATGATTTAGTGGGAAATTGATCATTTTGGAAAACCCATAATTTAGGAAATATTACCCACAATATGTTCTTTATATTGAGAAATTGTTGATAATGATATGTTTATTTTATAGTAATATGACATTGAATTTTTTTAGTGATTTTATAGTATATGTTTTATTTTCGGTAGTTTAATGCTTGTTTGGATTTGAGGAATATATTTTATAATAAAATATTTTTTTGAATAATTCGATTTTCATTACTATTTAATAGTGATCATGGTGTTCACATACATGGAATGTGATATTATTCACATCATTATATAGTTTTTAGGAATAAAATTTTGATTTAGTGACCTTGTCTATAATTTTTTTATGTTGAATTTAGTCACAAATATTATGGATGGTCAATTTAGTTAAGTATTTATGAAATGGATTATGATGACCCATGGGTGCTATTGTATATGTTAATATTTTTATTTATGATATCGGTTTACACATATTAACCATTCAGATTTTAGTGAACATAGAAGAAATGAATTTTCATTATTTTATGGATCTTAGGATCCATTAAAATTTAATTCCATTTCCTAGGTATAAGAAATTAAATTTCGGCTATTCTTTTCATGGACTAATATATTAATTGGAAGTTTATTAAATCACAAAAAAAATGATAAAATTATGGTTACAGATTTCAAAGATATTTTTAATTGTATTTCAAAATATTCATAGTCCTAAAAATAGTTCCTCGACATTTAGAATATGATCTCGAAATTTTTTTTATCATATTACCTTATATCAAAATTTTCAAATGTCAATTTTAATCACCATATTTTTGTTTGGGTATTATAAAAAATAAAATTATATTTCTCATTCACTTTTTTGTAATAAATAACCTCTATAAATCTATATAATTATTTATTCTCTTTATTCTATGTTATTATCTTCATGTCCCACCAATGATCTCCTACGTGGAAAAAATATAATGTGTTTTTATTACATTCATAAATCAATTTTACAATAGCAAAAATTATTTTTTATCAACCATTTTATAATTTATTTTTTCAACAAATGTATTTTTAAATTTGAATCCCTTGATTGCTAAGATCAGAATTAAATTAAATTATTTTAATTTATTTATGGGAGTTAGATTGTAATTCTCTTAAACATTATGATATATTTCCCATTAATAAATTTTAGTTCAACAATATCTTACCTAACATAGAACAATTGGTTCTAAGAGAGTGTGATGTACTATTGATATTAATATTTAAACATGCTAGTTATAAACTATGTGTTAAGTTGGAGGGTATGAATTGGTGTAACTAAATTAAGATAACTATATTTTTTATAAATTTATTATTAAATTAAATGGATATATATTTTTTAGAAATAAAATATAAACAAGTTTAAATGAAAATATTTTTTAGAGAAATACAATATCTTTATTAAAGGACATTTTGTCACAATTTTCAAATATAATTTTTTTTTATATTTTTACACCATTGGAAAAATTATGTTAAAAATGAACTTAATTTAGGAAATATAAATTAAAATACGTTCTTGGTTGAATTATAGTGAATTTTCTGAAAATATGAATTTATTTATGAATAGTTTGAAATACATATTTTCATTACAAAGCTACTTTTTAGATTCAAATATTTTCAAAATTAAATTATATTTTAAATTATATTTAAAGTAAAATTATTCAAATACTATTAAAATTTTACTCTCTTAATCCATTGGAATATATTTTTTATTTAAATTTATTATAACAACGTGTTAAATATTGAACATTATTAATTGGGAAATCGTTCTTCAACACATTTTTATGTTTAATTTAAATTTGAAATTTTACACTATTGTGAATTTAATTTTAAATTTTTTTTCCATATTTTCAATCATATAAATTTTTATGTAATAATAATTACTATACTATTTTTCACCATTATTAATATTTAATGGAGTAAAAATTAGTTATTTTGGATAAGGATAGAATAGGTGTGCCATGTGTTAAACTAAGAAAATATTAGTTATAATTTCCTAATATTTATACAAAACCCATCATATAGATATATGTAGACCTTATAACCTCCATGGTTCTATAATTATCCATTTTGTAGGATACATCATATGAGAAAAATGTGTAAATTGTTTTTCCTTTTAAAAAATTTCATGTTGGTCCTCTACCCCACTTATAAAATCCAACTCCCAATATTATCATATCCACATTTCCAAATAACTATTTTCTGTACCAGTAAAAAAAATAATTTTTTTAATTTCATCCCCACATACATAAATAATTTTATTTATTATTATGTATTTTTATTAAGGCCTTATGTATAAAAATGATGAGGCTCTTTGTCTAAGAGTTAAAATTATTACACGTATATTTTTTTATTCCTCCACCAAAAAATTATATAATAAAATTATAAAATTTTAAAAAAATTATCTATTATATAAATATATATTTTTTATTCTAGTGAAATTGTACATATCCATATCCACTTACATAAAATGATAAGCGAAATAGTTGAACGTATGTGTGACATACTAGTGCCTCAAGAATCGATTTAATTCTTTTTCCATCAATATATTTGAATTATAGATATAATGATATATTTAACATATTTATATAATACTAATGGAAAAAATTATATTTTTTATTTTTTATATCACTCATTACATCTAACATTCCACTCATTGGGCGATAAGATAATGTTTCTCGTGCATATGGAAGACAACAACCTCACTAAATAACGTGAATAATTTTTCAACATACACATTATTGGGAAGTTATTTGTTATAATTTTAATGAATATATGAGATTATTATGAACTATAAATACTTGTTGAAGTATATGATAACATAATCCTTTTTAAATTACCATCAGTTAGAAAACAATAATTTCTCTCTTAAATATGTTTGGAATACCTCATACACATAAAAATGTTAAATTTTTTCATTTCATTTTTACTTAAATGGAAAAAAATATTAATTTTATTTCTATAATTATTATATATGACATATATATTTTTATGAAAATTTGTGTTGATATAAATTTTCTTTTTATTCCATTCTTCGTTTAAAATAGAAACAATGCTCATGCATATATATGGTCTCACATCTCAATGAACAATGTAATCCATTTTATATCACTGTCAGTTATATAGTATTATTAATAAAAATATAATGAATATATATTATATTTAATTAATTAATAAAATTTTAAATATTATTTTTCCATGATCAATCTAAAAACACAAAAACCCCGAAACTAAAAAATAAATGCAAAATAATGCAATTATACATGAAATAGTTACTTTAACAATGAATAAATAACAAACTGTTAATAAAATAATAAAACTAAATCATATATGGTATGAAATATATGATTATTTTTTGGATATATATATTTTCATAAATATATGTTTATTATATTTTCGGTACATACACAAAAAGAGAAAACCATATCTAAGGTAAGGGTTTCTCATCTATCATACACTTTCATGAGATGTATTCCATATGTACCACATAGAATTATTGAGTGGTGTATATACTAAAACATTGATTTTTTATATAATAAATCCCTTTATACTCATGGTATAAATGATTCATTTTATTTTATGACATTCATGGTGAATACAATTCAGAATCTACTAATGTGAAAATATATTATTTTATGATATAATCATTTTTAGGACATTTTATTATAATATTTTTTATGAAAAATTATTTGGAAAATTACTCAATAAACACTTTATTTTTATTATTATATGGTTATTCATGATCTTTTATAGTAATATTATCATTTTTCTCCCATTGGTATGCCAAATGATTCTGAAAATGATTTTAAGAAAATGTGACTATATTTTCCATTTTCAGTCCAAAATCCATTTTTCATCCAAATATATAATTTAAAAAAATTGGTTTCAAAAATGATTTAATATAATTGGAATAAATTTTCAAAAAAAATTAGCTTAATATTTACTTTAAATTTTCGTTAATGGAATATTCATGACTTGTTTTAGATAATTCAGGTTTATATTTTTTAGAAAATTTGAAAAGAACAAAAGTTAACTTATATGTCATGTCACAAAATTACCAGTTTCATGACCTCTAAATCAATTAAAGAATATTTTAAAAGAATCAAATATTATTTTTATGTATCTTTTCTATATTTTTTTAAAATTTTTTACTTATAAAATGGGATATGAAAATTCAAAATTATGTTTTCCTCAATAATGGTTTGAATGGGTTTTTAGAGTATTTCTACCGTTGAATGAAAAAACTCAATTGATATCAAGATCTATTCATAAAATATTTTATTATTATCATAATTTTTATTTTCATAGTGGGATTATGAAATGTTGGCTCAAATGTATTATATTTATACTAGTCAACATATTACAATGAATGTTTTTGGATTGTGTTTATTAATTAAGATAGTATTTACATTTGATATTATAGTTTCCCATGATGAATTATTATGTTGATTATGTTTTACACATTACATATTTAGATAGAAATTGAAGTATTATATGATAGTAATATCCTAATATGGCGATAAATGAATTCATAGTTGTCATGATACAAACTAGCTTATATTTTTAGTTAAGACCTTACCAATTTATTAATGGTATCATGGAACAATACAATGAAATTGTGGGTATGATTTTTCGAAGTATGAATTTATATATAATTGGACTAGGTATTGAGGTAAAATGATTATTATATTAGATATAATATCCATTGATAAGTTTTAGGATGAAGTGATTATTTATATGTACTTATTTGATCTTTTCTATAGATAAAATGTTATAAAAAATATTATTTAAATTGAATGTGTTTCATTTCTAAACCTTTTCATATTTATTAAAATTATAAATTCATGATTGGTTACACATTACTCCTCACATTACTAGGAATATGATCTCTCCCCTTTATTAATTTTTAGTTTCACCCAGATACCTGTATGTTTTTTTGTGATGGATAGGAAGGAATATGCTATGCGAATTAATGGAATTCTCATCAAAACACTTTCTATATGATATGTTTTTAAATTTAATTTGAATATAAATTATATATAATTTAAACCAATACCACTCAAATATTAATCCATTTATGCTGATATTCTATATATCTTATGATAATATAATAATGTAACTACAAAAATTAGTAAACTGGGGTCAATCTCTTTAAATAATTTACAATGAATAAAATGTTAAAGGAGAAATATGATGTTCCCATAAATCCACATGAGGTAAAATTACATGAAACCCCATATATGTTTTTTAGTGAATATATCATTGATGCAGAATTCCCCAACTAACCTACAAGGGTATGATTTTTCATTTTTATAATGTAGTCATCTGGGCCATCATGCACTAGTACTAGAGGTGATGTCCTTCGACAAAGAAATAATTATCTATAAGAATTTGTATTAAATACAATAACAAATATATTCATATATATCATGGTTATATTAGATATATTTACATTCCCATGTTATAATGGTACACTCATTTATAAGTAAAAAATTACATCCATGTAACTACAATTGGGAATTTAAATTTGGATTCTAAATTTAATAATTCCATATATAATGGTTTGTTTATATAAGATATACTTACAATTTTAAAAAGTATTATACACATTATAAATCTTTCTAGGAACCCTTTTAATGAAAAACATAAATATTTCATCTCATACAATGAATGGTCTTTGGCTCAAACATTTTATAATTGGTTAATTAATGTACCACTATCAACCATTATGGGAAAAATTTATGTTGGTCCACACTCATTAATTAATAAATCTATATATCATATATAATATATGACATTATATATCACCATAGTAATACCATTAAACATGTGAATAAGAAACCACATGTGGTATACAAATAAATTGTCACATACTAAAGAAGTAAAAAAATGAAATTTATATATCATGTATTATGGATTTAATTAGAATCATTATGTTTCTATAATGTTGTGGGTAATGATAATTCAATCCCATATCGATCCAGTTGTATAATATCATAAATTATAATCTAGTGGATGTACATAATCACTCATGTTTAAATATTTTTCAACTAAAATAAAAATAAATGTATATAATCCAATCTCATGCAACATGATCTTTCCCCCATGCATGGATAGAATAGAGTACGTCACCATATGTTTACCCATTGATGACACATTTCCAATCATATGTATACATTCCAAAATAGTAACACCATAGAATATTATTCCGTGATACTGCAATTTAATATCTCCACACGGGAGCCACTGTATTGGTTCCTTTAGCTTCTTTTCCACATAGGATCAACTATTCCTCTCCATATACAATAGGCTATTAATTAATAGTGAGGGTATAATATGGGAATTATGGGGAGAGAATACCCTATGGATAAGAAATAAATATATCTTAGGAAACAATAAATAAATGGTAAGAAAAATTATAATAATTGGAAATAAATAATAAATCAATAAATCATCATGAATGTACATGAAATAGTGTATAATAATTTATCTAAAAAATATTGATTTATAAAAATTTAAAAATAAAATCCCTAGAGGCCATCACTTTGAGATTAGTTAACTCTGGCACTATCATGTGCTCTTAAGCTCCAATTTTTAGATGTTTATATGATAGAAAAATATATATCCTTATTCAAATAACTAGGAAGCCTATTCAGATACAAAATGGACTCCAAAATAGAGAATAATATAAACTCAGTACTCCACCAGTTATATTTCCTAATGAAATATTTTTCAGAAAAATATAAAATAAGGCAGTGTTCAGATTCAGTTAATGTACGTTAGTGCCACAATGTGAATATAATAACATCATCTTGGGTACCTCGAAGACACATGTATGACCATAACACATTTGGAGTAATCTAGAATTTCCATAGACATGAAAATATGTATATCTATTCCTAAAAGGATGCATGAATGAAGTGATATACAAAAAAAATGTGGAATAATTTTATAGTTCCTATGTCTAAATAGTATGATCATGAAATGAGTATTCCATTTTAATTGAGGGATTAAATAACCAAAGAACTTGTATATGAAACTTTAATTATTCCAGAGAATCAAATATAATAAGGGAATCCATACACATTGTTCTAAAATAACATTGGATGACATTACTCTGAGTATTAGGGGACACCATGACCACTAATTATAAGGGATTCCATACCGATGAATAATAATAGATTCCATGCCCATGAGTAATAAGGTATTTTTCCCATAAATAATAAGGGTTATTTTTTCAATGAATAAAATAGGTTACCATTCCTATTTACAATTCAAGAAATATGTTTTGGTTATTTCAATCATAAGTGATGATAAGGGTTAAGTGAAATCTTTTAATCATTTAATCATTAGTTAATCCAAATTTTACAGTTTAGTGTATTCATTAATAATGATCATGTTCATGATGAAGAACATTACATATTACAGTTTATTTATAAATGATAATTGATTCCATGTAAATAATCATTCAAAATATTTTGTGATGAACACTCATTTAATTTCTCATTCCATTTTGGATAATATAGCATACAGAAATGAAGGATTTATTTCTTAATATAATCATAGTATGGATGCATACTTATTAAATTTAGTTAATATTTTTTATCTAGTCATAAATATCAATATTATTTAATTCCAACAATAATAGTGGTTTTATTATACCATTTTAAATAATTAAATAATAAATTAATGTGGCAAGGAAGTTAATGAACATAGCCAATGGTGGTACATTAAATATTCAAGGAAGACACATAGTCATATGATTGAACTGACCTCATGATATTTTTTGTTTTTTTCTCAAAGACCATAAACCGTGAAGGAGGGGTCTATAGATCATCCGAGTGGTTTAATAGTCATTTCATTTAAGGATTTTTATATGATTGAAGAAATGGGTGGATTTTACATCCAAAAACATAGTGGAAGTGAATAATAAATGATGGTATATCATTGTAATGGTATGTATACAACCTTCCTCATGTGTGGAATATTCTACCAACCCAATATCATGATTTTATTGAAGAAAAAATCATAGGCATTCAAATATTATTAAAACACTGTAAAAAATTGCGAATTTTACTAATATTGAAAATGATTTGAAGATGGAGAGATAAAAGAATAATAGAAGAAGGTTGACTCTTATATTTATGGATATTCTTTCAAAATACCTAAATAAATTTGTTATGGAGTTGAAATGAGGGATCTCCAACAAAGGGTGATAAAGTGAAATGGGTGGGTGTCCTTGATGACTCCTAAGAAAATGATGGATAAAAATGTATAAAACCCATTTAACGGTTAGTGGGGTAAAGGGGTAATTTTTTCATTTTAATTTGGTTCATAGTTAGGCCACACATTTTATGTAACTATGCACCAATTATATAGCTCACACTTCCCAAGAACCACACACCATAGGGTTTTTCCTAATGGTTTTAGATTTTCATTTCGGTATGATGTAGTGCTATTGGTTAGGTGGCACTAACCATGACGTCTAGGTTCATGGTTTGTAATTTCATATGTATAATTTATGAAAAATTATATAATATATTACAAACAACTAGGAAAACCATGCACCACAACAAAATATTATTTAATAAAATATGAGAGACTCTCTTTAGGGCCACTTGGTTTGACCTTGTTTGCTTCTAGGTATAAATAACATATGATTCCCTATATGTTTCTCTTTGAATTGGATTTTTTAGGGATCAAATATGCCTAAAATAATATAACCACATGATTAATATATCAAATATTAAACTACATCTAAAAACAACACTTTTAATTATCCCACCTCATAGACATACATTCAGAGTCACAGTTTAATATTCCACCCATCCACTAAACATAAAAGATAGAATTCCATTGAGAACTAAACTTGTCCTAAAATATACCTTACATGAGTTACACTAACATATTTTGTTTTTATGATTAAATATTTCCCCTTGATATTATGTTTTAATATATAATTTTTATTCAAAATATTTACATTACAATTACATTTTCACATGGAATATTGTTAATTTCTTTTTGATTTTCAAGAACCCATCATTATTTTATAAAAATGATTTTATCTATTGTCTTTATTTCCAATAATTAAAAACTAATATTGACAACATAAATGTTTTTTTATTAGTTTAATACATGATTCATATGTTTATTCAGTGAAATACTGCTCAGATTTTTTTGATAACATATGAAAATGATCCATGGCTCATTTGGGACATATATGATTCAATCAAACATAATTATTACATGTGGTATTGATGAGAAGATTTAATGTGTGTGTCTTCAGTTTTAAATTATCATTTTATTTAAAAAATAATGTCACATACACAAAATGTACAAAATGTAATAGTGTTTCCATTATAAATAATTATTATTATCTATTAATTACTTATTACCATTACAAATAATATACTTATAATTTAAATGACCATTATAGTAAGAATTATAAAAATTAAATTTTTTTATTTTTATCACTAACAATGATTAACACATACGTCGCACACTCAAAACCAATAAAATCATTCAATATTTCATGACACATTTGTAAAATAATAATTTATTCCATTTTGAAATATAGCAAATAATGACACACTATTTCAACACCATGAGGGGTTGGCATGACTAAAAGTTGTCTATTTCATTTAAAATGTGAATGTTTAGTTCAACTTTGCATAAAAAATTGTGAATTTTATTAGATTAAAATAGAATTTTAAGACATTTTTTATAAATTCAAATGTTACTTTTATTGTGAAATTTTATATCCTAGAGACATGTATTATATTTCATGAGATCTAAATTGATTTTTTACATTTTACACAAAAATTGATTATCTAAATGAAAAAAACATACTCAAAAAGGTAAATAATTATCAAATTATCATTAACCTAAATATAAATTAGTTTTTATTCATTTGACAGAAGTATGATTTTACCCCACATTATTCAAACAAATAGTATTTATAGTCCTACAATAACGATATGGTATTAATTTTAATGAAACATCATAGTTCAATACATGTGCCCCACACTCAAAACAAAAAAAAATATCCATTTATTTTAATATATTTCGATAATGAGCAAGGATTCTATTTTTAATTTTACAAAATTTTATAAAATCATTTTGAAATGTGTTGGGGAATATAGAAATAATATTTCTTTTGTTTTTAATGTGAAAGTTATTTTTTAAATAATGTTTTCCTCATACTCCAAACTGAGAAACATTTCATAGGTTATTTTCACACAGATGGAATATGATAAAGGATTTAATTTTTCCATGTATAATTAATGTTCATATTCTTTTAACGTGATATGTGATTGGTATGAATAAATTTTATTATATCTAATTTAAAATATTATCTGATGATCAAAATGTAAATAAAATATTCAAAACTAGAAAAACAATCTCAATTTTAATGATACATTAGTAAAATGATAAATGATTCATTTGTGATATTTTTTAATAAATCACAAATCTTTCAAACAATAATTATTTTTAAAATTAAATAATGTTTAAATTTATATTTTAGGTATTAAAGAAGACATAAATCATTTACACATAGTAAAAAATTATAAAATTTGATTAGATTATTTTTGAATCTCTACAATAATGATCATTTATACGTATGTATCATTTAATATTTAAAATCATATCATTCCAACATTTGTTATGACTAGTATGATTATAACTGATGGTTAATATTTTAAAATTACGCTTTTTAGATCAAAACATGTGTCATAAAAACATTTGTAATAAAATATACTCAGATTTTCATAATACACAAGAAAAATAAACATTAATTACATTTCACAAATTTAAATATAGATCATATAATTTTAATATTAAATGTTAATGGAATGATCAAAGGGTTTTAGATCTAATTTTTATGTTTAATTTGTTCAAAATACATTTCATATACTCAAAATATAAAAAACATCATTATATTATAGTTAAACTATTTCAATTGGGATTGTTTATTGATTTGATTCATTTAGGAATTTACTTCACATCATTCTAATGAATGGTGTATTTAAAATGATTTAATGTTCATTTTTTCAAAATAAATGTAACATTTGAGTTCAAAACAACTATCGCATAGTAAAAGAATATAAAAAATGTAATTTTTTTATTAAAATATTTGAATAATATAACTGATTTATTTCTCTAATGTAGGAAGATACATAATTGAAATCTGATTTACTAGGTTCTCAAAATGATGGAACGTGTACACTTCTATTTCATTCCCTCGGGACCTAGAAAACGTGTTCTTCTTAATCAAAATGAAGTAATTATTATTTTTCCTTTGAGTTGTTTTTTGGAAAAAAATCATTGATTTATATATGATATTTTGGGAAAAAATTATTTTTAGGTGTTGATTTCAAAAAAAATATAATAACTTGTTTTTTTATTTAAAATTTTAATTTTAGTAAAATACATGTCATGTACTCAAAAATTAAGTCATGAGGTAATAAATAAACATGAAACTTGAATTTGGTTGTGTGTAATAATTATCATTTTCTACCCCAGACCATATTCTATTGACGGATGTTCTTGTAATTAAAAATTATAGATTATACAAAAACACATATGATTTATGTGAAACATGTGTATATATTAAATAATAGATATTTTATTTTCCTTTTCAAATAATAAAATTATAATTTATTTGAAGGTAATAATATTATTATCATTATATAATATTTTAGGTTATTATAAGTAAAAAACAATTAGGTGAAATAAAATTAGTTTATAAAAAATAGTGTATTAACATTTTTGGTATTGATTTTGAGTATCACCATGGGAATACTGTTCGAATTCACAATCCAATATTTATTAAAAAGTGAATATAAATGAGATTTTATGAGAGATATATTTTATATAATAAACTATAAATAAGATTAATGAGATAATAAACTATCACCAATAAAGGTATCATGGATAGGGATCATTACAATAGAAACACAACTTGGTAGAGACAAACACACCCAGTTTTTAGTCTATTCATTCCACTCAAGGGCCAGTCCTAAAAAAATTATCATGTTTTTCACAATTTTTTATGCTAATTAAAAAAATAAATATTGATAAAAAATTTCTAGTCATATATTATTGAGTTTAATTTAATTTAATTAATCTCTATCAATTCCCTCTCAATAAATTTTTTTCATAAGTGAAATTTTCTATATTAATTGTGACATACTAATAAATTTTTTTGAAATGATAACTATAGAGTAAATATTAAGGTATCTCATAATATGGGTATTGAGTTATATGTTCCCCCGAATGGTCTTGATATTCACAATATTGATCTAAGTATTATTATATTAATTTATTTTTCTATTAAACATATAATGAAAAAAAATTAAGCCGTATTCACTTCCAATTTTTTAAATAAAAAATAATTTACAATTATTAAATTCTAATCTAATGAACATAATAACTAAAGGGACAATAATATTCTAAAGGAAATATTCTCATGTATTTTTGAGTATATCTTTTTCTCCGTCAATAGATCTCAAAAAATTATTAACATATATAATTAATACCGATATGAAGTCATAAAATTGATATATTAATAAGAGTTAATTTAAAATGAATTTTTTTAAAATATCATTCATTACATTTTTATCCTTGAAATTTTATATGAAATAATCCCACATGGATGGCTGAGAGCCTTGATTAATAATTAATACATAAGGAATATTTTCATAAATCATTTACCAAATAATTTATGTACTATTATTATGATAATTTGGTATCATTCATTCATTCAATAGAGGAATATATCATACATATGTTAATAAAAAACCATGTGACTACCAATATTGATTGTTTAAATCACATCTAAAGAAAAAATATCAATGGAATGAAAATAAATTAAAGGAAAATAATTTTATGCAACCACAATGTTTTTTATGAATGAAACTTATATCATGCACTAATTAATACATACTATATATCGGAAAAACACTAAAAAGTAGTTTTAAAATATTTAATTTCAATTTCTCAAGTAATTAATCATATAATGTAATTTAGGTTTCAATAGATTCCTATTCACATGAATATATATTATATTAATATTTTCTATTTTGTATTAATAATATGGATAAAGAATAAATTAAAACACATTATTCCCCATACTATTTTGTAATACAATATGTTTATAATTTTGTTAAAAAATTGAAAAGTATATGTTTAATAAAATTATTTAACAGGATTTGTTTTATTATATAGTGGTGCCTTATTATTATAAAAATTATTGTATGATTAAATTCATGGAAAAGAAAAATAATATAGACTCAATGTATAAATATGTATTAAATAATATATATTTATGTTTCACTATAAAAAATTATATCCTAAAAAATACCTAATAGTTCTGAATGAGTTTTTATTTTACCATATAAAACAATGTGTAACACACCATTATTTTAAAATAAGACTATGATTGATAAGGTATAAGATACAAAAGACTGAGCTTTAACAGTCATTAAAATTTAAATCCGATTGATGCAATCTAGCTTGTAAATTGGTGGGTATAAATTATAGTAACACCATTAAGAAATATATAATGGTCTTAATTAAGAATTTTTTTTTGAATACTTAAGAGGAAATAACTATTATAGTTTTACTAATTTCTTATTTTGGATAAACAAATTTTTTATTGAAAATCAATAGTTATCATATTTCAATCCAAAAATATTGCAAATAGTTTCTACCACTTTTAATAATATAAATATAAAAAATATGATATATTTTTTGAAACATTCAGATAAAAATTATTTCATGGTTATTTGTTTTCTTCTTCTAAAAAAATGATTTTTCATTTAATTTTTAAAAAATAAAACTTTTTGTAATACTACCAATTATTGTAATTAAAAATTCCCATTAATTATTTAATCTGATCTTACTAGAACATAATTATAATATAAATATATATAATTGAATTATTTAAATTTTAATCATCATTATACACTTTTTGATATGAGTTATTTTTTGGGCTTACAAATACAATTATTTGAAAATAATATTTTAATGTGTATTGCATAATTATATAAAAATTTGTTCATAAAACCTCTACCAATTTAGTCATCATATAATCTATCATGTATTTCAAAAACTGAAATTTAAAATTTGAAAATATTTTCCACCAATATTTTCCAAATATGAATAGAAAGTTTTCTAATATTTGACACCTAGGTAGTGGTAAATCATGTAATTAATGTTTAAAATAATATATTAGGGATTATGTCTCACCTTAAAACATTACATTAATCTGTTTTAATTTTTAGTATCTACCATACTAATCCAATATCCTATGTTATCACAATTTTTTTCAATTTTATCTTCGGAAATAAATTTTCAGTTATTTTAATTATGAAAAAAAATAAATGCCAATATCTTGATTTAAAATTTGTATTAAATGTTCAATTAAGGATAATAATATATTGTGAAATAATATCCATTGTTATTTTGAGAATAATGAAACTATTTTTCAATTTTAATCTATTTATCTTATTAGTGATTATATTATTAACATAATTTCATATGTGATTCCAACATAGTGCTCATAGAAGCTATTTAAAAATCAATTAAATGATTTTTGTAGCAATATAATAAAATATTATGGATGAATTAAATTTTCATCCAAGATATATATATATATATATATATATATCAAAATTTAATGTTTTTTTATTTATAAATTCTTATTCAATTATTATCATAATGAATTTAATGTTAATGAAAATGAATAGATTGTAAAATAACATTACTGATATTTGATAATAATTAATTATTTTTTTAAATGATGTGAAATTCAGAAAAATACTATCATTATAAAATTGAATTGTATATGGTAAAAAATATGAGATAATTTAAATTTATTTTTCACTTATCCTTCTATATTAAGAGTAAGAATTCTTGATATCATTGGAATCATCAAAAAGGTTTGTTTGAAGGGGGTGTATAAAAAACTATATGTTGGTTAAAAATAACCTAAACTCCTAAAAAATTAATTTATGAAATTATATAGACTATAGTAATCCTATATTACAATTATATCAATTTTGGAAACATTTATATGAAAATTAATTTATATTAATTAAAAACCTTATTAAATTCCAACATTGCCCCTTCACTCAATTATAAAATGATGCCTCATATCCTCTATATCTAAAAACCTTAAAACACTATATATTAAAAATTAACTATACCATTAAATTTTTAAAATCCCTCCCAAAATTTTAGATATATTGTTTTAGGAATAATTCCAACCCAATATGGCTAATGGTGTAAATAAACGAGCTTTCCTGAAGAAGAGATATTACTTTTAACTGAAAGTTTTTGTTTTATTTTAATTAAACCTTCATAAAATCAATATAAACTATTGTTGATTATAAAATATGTATCATAAATAAACTAAAATTTTATTCTCTTACTATTATAACCTATATTCATATCTACTTCCATCAAATGTGAAATGAATCCCTTATTCATGTCTACAGAGGACTACCACCTCGCCTAGCGATGCAATTATTTTTCAACACCCTCCTCCAACATATGGTATTAATAATACTTTTAAAATTTAAATAGAATTTCATTTATATAGTTTTAATTCTATAATGATAATATATCATCAGTTTTCTTACATTTATATCCATTTAAAAGGATTACAATATTTCTATGTACTTGTGGATTTCCACCTCCCGGTAGTGATGTGATTCTTTTATAATCAACTCATCACATTGATGGTAAAAATAAATTTTTTAAAGATATAATACGATATTTATGAAATGAAAATAATTTTTAAATGATAAAATTATACTTACATATTATTTCACATGTTTATTAAGAAATTGAAATGTTACACATGCTAACACCTGACCAATCTTTATGACAACTGTATCATAATTAATTTTTCATATTCATGTTTAATGATTTATTTAAAATGTATAATTAATTTTCAATTTTTTCTAATAATTTAATTATTATTACATATTATATTTTTTATGAAATATCCACTTGACCACATTCATCATACTAATGTCACGATGATGTTACGAACCAAATATCCTCAAATTTCATGACGTGGTCATAAATAATTATATAATTAATTTTTACATTAATATAATGGAAATAAATTTCTTAATAACAGGTTTGATTCTAGTAATTGTTTTATAACAAAATGTATAATTGATATAATTTTTTTATTTTAAATGAAAACAGAAAGCATGGAGTATCTAGAAAATATATAAGGGATGTTGTCTACTATTACCTTCATTAATGCATATTTTAATGCTATAAAATGAATTTTTTTATTGTTATTTATACTTCCCATTTAAAATATATATAGTTATTCATTAAAAAAATATGTTATTTTTAGTTACAATTTATGTTTCTTCACACATGATTTTTTTTGATATAATGTTTCCAATGTTGTAAGTGGTTTTGAATGTAATTATTCTTGTATTTGGTTATATCACTTCATCAGTGGAAATATTATTTCATGATTTTGTGTGACATTTATTTTTTCATTTATGTAACATGAAAATTTTATTGTGAATTTAAAAATTTTTAAAAACATATCCATATTTATTAATTCTCCTTTTAATGATTTCTGCAGTGTAATGGTTATTCTTGTCAAATTCTATTTCTTTGGGGATCATTGTTATGTTTTTTTAAGAATCTTATATTATTTGGGGTATATAATTCCCCTTTGAAATATTATATCATTAAAATTATTCTTATAATGATATTTAATTATTCATTTTATGATATTATTTCATGGATCATTGGATTCGAATGTTACCAACTTGATATGGGGTTTTCTGATTTAATCCCATTTTCAATGGGTTTTCTATTCTTGAATATACTTTGAGAAATTATGTGATCCATATTTGAAAAAATCACCTATTTTTTATTCTCCTGTGGTTTTTTCTAGTATTTTGATGTTAAAGAACTATATTTTTTTCATTGGTATAAAAATTGTTTGGAATATAGATTTATTGAATTCAATCATTACTCTACATACCTTGTCAAATAATATTTTCTATCACATATCAATTATTTTTTTTAAAAAGATTTGTGATTATGTTTTTCCATTCACCAATGATTGTTTAAGGTATTTTTCTATTATGATAGAATATTTAAATTATGGTTTACAAAGAATATTATTTTTATTTTGGAAACCTCATACTTTTTACCAATGGAATGAAAAAATATGTCTTAAAAATTATATATTTAATGGAATTTCCCACCTTCCTAATCACTAAATGAATTAACGATTCCATTATATGATTCCATAGTCTTTTAAAAGAAAATATTTACCCTTATCTTATAAAATGTTTTTGTTTCTAAATATATTTTCCTTGAGGATAGGGTGTGGTCCTCAAGAATAAATTTAGTATTATTTTTATGGTATATCTATTCATTAATGACAAGAAAAAATTATGTTACTTTTTTCTAATTGGTATATGTTGTAATGATTCCATAGTTATTTTTTATCATGATGTATTATTAATTCATTTATAATATTTTCTTTGAAGAAGATTTTTTTTACCAGAAAATGAAGAAATAATGTTATAATTGTGATGATTGTATTGAAATGTGAAATATTCAAATTGATTGTCACATAATATGTTAATTTTAATCTATTAATGAAGTGTGGATTGGGTATTGATCCATAATATAAATGGGATACTTTATGATTTGTTATTGGTGGTTCCATCGTATCCTTCAAAAAAAATGTGTAATGAGATGAACTTAATAAGATGTTAGTTTCTCTTCTAATATTTCTGGATATTACCAAGTTGGTTATTCCATATGAAATAGAGAATATAAGTGGTATATAATTAATTTCTTCCAAGATACCTACATGTATTATCAATATTTCCAATATGTTATAATGTATCATTTTTCAAAGTATGTGTATCATAAAGATTATTATTATTTTCTCATATGGATATTGTATTATGTTAATGCATTATTCAACGTCAAATGTTTAATTATCAACAATTTATTGGTAATAATTCAATTATGGTATACTCATTTATTTTGATTATTTCTTCATATTGTTATCAACATATTATGAAAATGTATGTAATTAAATTGTTAATTATTACGTTTATAATTTGATAGAAAAAAACTCAAACATCTTATATTTATTTGTCTCCAGGTTGTGATAAATGTTTTTAAGTATAGTCTACCTAACAAGGTCAATTGTTGTGAAAAAATAGTGGTGAATGGTGTATATTTTGATGATATAGTTATTTAGGCCTCCATGTTCCCATATATGTTTTTTCTTAATTCTATAAATAACTTATCCGAAAAATTATTTAAGGAAGTTAGTGATCCAAAATATCTGTTTGATTTTTTATGTTTTGGATTGAAAAATTCTTTTTACATTTTATAGTTTTAAAAAAATTTATAGATTATTTATTTATCACTGGATCTAGATGTACCGGTTTTGGGTCCATTATGGTTGTAATCATTTAAAGGGATTATATTAGTCAATTGATTATGATGTCTAATATAGTGATATTTTAATATTATTATACGCCATTATAGACTAGTAATTTTATGAAATATCATATTTCCAATGTCATATCCCCCATTTTTAGGTTTAATGATACGTAATTTTATGTTTCTTATTTATCTTTTGAGGAATTGTTTTGGTAGTGGTATATGTATCACTTATACATTACATTAATTTTTTTTCAGACTAATGATATTAAATTTTATGAAATGTAACATGAATGGTAGGTGAAACCCATTAAGGTTGATAAAATATTTAATTAGGAGGATATTAATTTTAATATTGGTATAGGGTTATTTATTTTTGGAATTATGTATGATGAATCTTCTTTGTTATTTTTGAATTGTTGTGAGATATGTAATATTTATTCCAAAGTGGTTATATTAATTTTTTTTATTAACATATCATGTTTTAAAAAAAAATTAGAAAATATATGATGAATATAATTTAATAATTTTATATAGATCATGGTAAATCAGAAGTTGGTAATATTTATTTAGGAATAAAATATTTATACTCGTCATTTTTTATTAAATGGGGGGAAAAGATTATAACTAAATGAGATACACTACCATATAAATAATATATATTTGTGTACTTGAATAAATTCATGTGTGTATATTTCATTATCATATAAATAATGATGGTAAATGTTTCTTCATATGTATGATCATTATAATGAAATAAAAATGTTATTTGATTTCCTTCATTTCTTATCATCCAGTTGTATTTTTTCCAAAGTATTGATTTCTGGATTTGTGGAAATTGAAATTATAATGATAATTCACTTTATTGTTGTCATTTTTCTCTATCACTCTCTATCATTATTTGGATAATACATATTCCTATATGTAAAAATTTCACTTATTATCTTTTTTTCCAATTTAGAATTTTATTTGTGAGTTATTCAGTACAACCTTTGTATATTATTTTATAGATTTTCAAAAGGTTGTGATAATAACCCTATTCATTATTTGGATTTTAATAAATGGTAATTTGGGATTTCAAACCCTTAATTACCAATATTATTTACAAGTTTTTATGGTAAGATTTATTAATGGGGATAATGGAACACTCCTTGATTTTAAGAGAACTTATGTTCGATTGTTTAGAAAATACAATAAACCAATAGTAAGGGAAAATAATTATTTTAATATTACTAATATATCCTAGATATAAATTAGGAAGGTATAAATTAGATTAATTTCATTAAGGAATATAAAATGTTCTGACATCATAAATATAAATTTATTAATTCATATGAAATTATAAATCAATTTTTATTAGTAAATTTATGATTAAAAAATAAGACATCTTTACAATTATTTTTTTGATATTTCTGAAAAAATAGTGTAAGTAATTTCTAAGAGTAGAAATATTATTTGATAATAAGGATATGATTTTATATTTCTACATATCATTAATATTATTTTCTAAAATATTGGTAATTTCCTCAAAATGAATGATTTTGTAGTCAACAATGAGAGATATTTTTTTTTAAAATTTTACTTTCAATTAATTATAAATTTCCATTATGATTTAAACATGGTCTAAATGTTACATAAATATTATTTAATTATCAATGGTCATATTAATGGAAATCCAATCTTCATTAAACATGATTTTTTATATGTTTGTTTTGTAGTTAACCCCCATTTTCCTAGAAATTATTTTTCATTGTGTTTTGTGAATTTATTTTAAAATTGATATCATCAACTTTTGGGAATTTAAAATTAAAATATGGATCCCATATTTGTAATAAATATGTAAAAATTTAATTAATAAGTGTAACATCCCATGTAAATAATGAATATGTATTTTTAATATTTTTTAATTATTGTATTAAATATTAATTTTACTTTAAAAGGGAAGTTATGTTCAATAGCGTACCCGATACACAACAGCAGGTTTCTTTGAAATCTTACGTTGCACACTAATAATATATTATTATTTTAAATAGTAGTTAACTCCTTGCCATTATATTATCAGGAATGAAAGAAACTAACTAAAATATGATTATACATGTTTGTTAAATGTATTTACATTTATCTAATAAAAGTTAGAGGCTTAAAATGTGAATGAATCTAATTTTAAGCATAATTTACATTAATAGGCTGATTTATCACCTTTTATGGGAGAACCCTTTTTAAATATAGTTTTAGTCACTTTAATACATTCTATATTACCAAATAAAAACATTCTTTAGAATGGGGACATCAAAATTTACTTTTTGTAAATTTTTTGATTTTTTCTGATAAAGTTCATTTTTTAATGAATAGTGAAAAATATTGTATTTTAATTCAAAAGTGCCTTTTAATATAATTTATTTATATGGTTAGATTATATTTTTGATTGGTTTTAAATTGAAATTAAAATATATTTTTACCATTTAATCCAATTTTGTTCATTGTAATTAATTTCACTTTGAGATTGGACATAAACAATTATCAATATTTTGATTGTTATTGGTTCTTAAAAACATTCTATTTGTTTTGATAATGGGAATTAATTTTATAATTAATTAATTCCACTTATATGTTTTTAATTTGGGGAAATTTTAATCATTTTTGAATTCGGAATATCACATATAGCTTAGGCTAAATTGTTTGTATTTTACTAAAAAACACCAATTTTTGATGAACAGTGAAACCACTTACTAGTAGTTAAAAAAACTGACATTTCATTTAAATGAAATTTTACAATTTATATGAATTTAATTTAAAAAATCTTACATACATAGTTGTTATCAATAAGTAAAATGGGGTTCATTAAGATAAAATTAATTATTAGTGAATAGTAACTTTTGACATTTATTTACCGCGGTTAAAGGTAAATAGGGTAATTCCGTGTAAAAAGAATATTATTATAATTTATAATAACCTTAAAATTTGTCCTAAACATATTGGTTGATTCATGGCCGATCATGGGCATATTTCGGTAGATTTTGGGACCCCATCAAGACACATAAGATTGATAATGACACTTTAGAATAATTAATTTAATGTAAAGGGAAAAATGTAAAAAACAAAAATCTTTTGGGAAATTATTTTTTATAAGGGGTTATATAAGGAATAGTTTTGACTATAAAGATTAATTCTATTGATAAAAATATTTACTACATGATATAATTTTTTTATAATTTTTAAACCTAAAATAATTTATATTTTTTATGACACAATAATGATGCAGTATTTACCTCATTAATAAATCATTTAAATAAAAAAGATTATAATTAATAATATATTTTCCATAACCTATCCCATTCCTATTGGATGATTTTATTTCGACCTTGTGTCATCTTATCATTTATTATAATGATTTTTGGGCCATTAGAAACTGAATATCAATATATAATAGAAATATGTTTTCACATTTTTCTAAACAGCCTGTACTCTTCCTTATAAAAGGAGACCACTTATAACCAATTCCAAACACCTCTAAAGCCTTTTGGTTCGACCAAACTCTGCCAAATTAATCTCCTTACAACCCTCTCCTCCTCCTAAAAGACTTACCTTTGGATGAAGGCACTTCAAGAAGTCCTTTGGTTCAAACCAAAAAGAGTTACCCAAATTAAAGGTGAGAGTTTCTCTTAATTTGTTTTCTTTAATTTTACTTCTCCAACCCCTAACCTTTTTTATTCATTTCTTTTGTTAGAAAAACAATGTCATAAATATACTAGTATGTTGATATAATATATATTTGAACTAAAAATACACACACCTCCATCTAATGGATGAAAAACATAATGTTTCTGTGGATATAAAACTAACGCCCCACGAAATGATGATTGTTCAAATATCTCCAACCGCCTCTCATGGTGGCCATTATGATGGAACTGTATTTTTATATGATATATATTATGTTTATTGTTTCATTATTCTTCTGTATTTTTCAAATTATTCCATGCCTTTATGGTTTCCATTGTGGGTAAATACGATAATCTCATTTGAAGAAGCGCGGACTACCTCCCCCTCAAAGTGATGTGACTCATTAAATCCTTATGAGGGATTTATAAAATATAGATTTATTGATATTATATATGATATTATACTTTTGTTATATAATACCATATGTATCAATATGTTTTAAGTCCATTAAAATAACAAATAAAAATGAAAGTACCGTTCATCCATACGTACCACTTACCGTCTCAATGAATGGTGCATTTAATTTCGTACCTCTAAATGTTATGTACTATTATAAATAAAAGTATATACTTCATATATATGATATATATGAAATATAAATCATTAATATAATTTTGGATATAATGAAATTTTGACCACATGAACAACATGTAATTATAAGAAGACCATTTTTGACAGAAGTACGAAATATGGAAAAAATAAACATTATTAACTTAAATGATTGAATAATGTTTATAACATTGTAATAAGTGATATAAAAGGAATAATAAACATGAAATAGTTTCTTAAGCAAGTAGAAATTAACTTTATATTATTATTCATGAGATTAATGAATGATCGAGTCATGTCGGACATGAGGTAAGGGATTTCTTATCTCACTTTTAATTCAGTGACATTTCTATTGTTCACCACTTATTTATTGCATGTGGTTTAATTTGTAATTACATTGAGATATATTATTATGATTATTTTTATATTCGTGGTATTATGTGATTCATTTTGTGGTCATTAACTTTTTCTCATACGACTCGATTTGATTACAATGAAGTAAGAGTTTTTCATCTCACTTTTTATTCCCATGAGATTCATGCTATATTTTCCACTATTTCCTTTTAGTGGTGTATGTACTGTCCATGATTGTACACTTTGTGTAATATAATATTATTTATGTGTATTTAAACTTTCATTTTTTGATACTTATTTATGTGGAGCATGTTTTGTACGTTACCAAATCGGTAAGGGAACCTTTCACCCTCCTCTATTTAAAAGACATCTTTTTATTATGTCTTTTAATTTTCATCTTATTTTGTTGGGATATTTTCTTTTATATCCCCATGGATGTAAAATTTATATATAAGGGATAAGATACCTTTTTTATCTTATCAACTCATTTTCTGAATTTTAATGTGATGCTATTGGGTTGTCAAATTTTTACAAGGGGACTTCTTAACCGAATTTCAATTCATTGGGTTCAAATTGTACTCATTGAATATGTCATCCAATGAATATGTGTGAATGACCTCTGATTGTTTTAAACTTAATATCCAGTTATATTGGGTGTATTTATATTTTTCACACATAATTATGTGATTGATTTATCATTAATTTAAGGATACTATCTTTATAAGGGATTTTATCTCAATTTACATTTCGACTGAGTCTTCATTGTTGTTATCCACCAATCCACTCTTATATGGTGTATATACTAAACATTGACATATTATATCATGAATCCCATTATTCTCATGATATTATAAAGTTCTTATTAATTGTTATTCCTCAATTATTTGTATTCAAGTGTCTCTCATTTTGTTAAATAAAACTCTTTAACTAAAAAATCGTGTAAAATGTTTTAAAGAATTATTATTATAAATTTTTCTCATTAATGTCCTTGTTTTCAAAATTAGTTTTAGGATTTATTTATATAGGCATTAATTTTTTCAAATGATAATTCATGTAAAAGCATCAAAGTGGTATGGGACACTTTGATTCTAAAATCTCTTTTTAAAAGGATTTGAAAATGATTTGATAAAATATTGTTTATTTCAAAATATTGATTTGATATATTGGAATTTGTATATGTTATCATTCCTTTATACATGTGTTATATGTTATGATTATGTAATATTTATTGGGAATTTTTTATGTATACAGGTGGTTTTGTGATAAACATAAGCTGGGTGACCCCGATATAGCTCTCCAATGCATTGCGTAACGTGACGGAGGTAAACGTGTTGTTTCTCCAAAGAGATTTTGGGAATATAATGTGATGTGTATTCCAAGTGTATCTCCCTATGTATCTGTGATAGATATAATGTAATTTTGTTAAGGATTCCATAAGTAGCCATTATGATTTATGATTTGTGTGTTTTATTCATAAATCATAGTATTTCATAAGGTATGTTATGATTGAAAAGTGTGGTTTCATGCATTTGTATTTATTGTTAGGATAATGTTTTCCTTCATCATATTATAACCCTTACTATGCTTTTTATGCTCATGCAATGTTTTTGAAATGTTATCGACAGGAATTAAAGATGAATAAGTTCAAGGATGGGATCAATGAAAAGTCATGCTATCTAAAACATGGAACTAGACATGTATCCTTTTATGAGTTTTTATTTTATGAAAAAATGGATACTAGGTATTAGTGACTACTTGTAAGAATCAAGTTGTCATGAAATAGTTATGGCCCAACTCACTAAAACTCTTAACATGAAAAGATCCACAATATGAATTATTCATTTAATTAACGATTATGTAATGTTTAATGTCGGTTCCTTATAGTTGGAATTATAGGTTGTTTTAGATAACTTTAGAGGATAGGGAATTCATTAAGCATAAGTGACATTACCATAGTGGTAAGTATTTCAGAAAGATTCATAGTTTTTTAGATAAAGTGAATGAGTTTAACATAACATGAGTAAGTATATCATAATGTTTACACTCCTCATGAGATATTATATGATGATTTTACTGATATACTCACACTGACCATTTTTGTTTTAGTAAATGGCTGGATCGAGCATGCACCAAAGTAACAGTGGATGTGACGAAAACTATGATAGATTTCAGAATGATCAACTGAATGATATGGGTTCTGTAATGAGAACACTTGTAGTTATTCTGAACCAACTATCTGGAGTCACAATTGACCACCTGAACCTTAGTGATCTTTATAAGGCCTCATATAAGAAAGAAACAAATCCCTACGGAAGTTCATGTAATAATCATAAACGTATGTGTTTTCAAAAACCTATGTTTCAAAGGGGCAGAAAGATGCATTAGATGTGGAAATGAAGGTCATAAAGCAAGAACCTGCCATGAAAAAAGGAAGAATCTAGTTGACTCTAGGAAAGGGAATGAATTCCATTTTGAGGGATCAATAGAATGTTTTAAATGTGGTGTGCATGGTCATTATGCAAACACATGTCCTACGAAATTTTTTTGGGAATGGGATCACCAGGATCATACAAATTTTCATTTACCAATACCTAATGCCATTCTGATTGAGGATGAAGAAACTGACACTGACCAATGAATGGTACAGATTATTTCTTAACATATGGTGTCTTATTATTGAAATCGTATGATATGATTCATGATTTTGTTTGTAGGAAATATATATTTTAGAATAATATGGAATGGAATTGTTAATGGATCATTAAGAATTTTTAATGAGTAAGAAGTCAACATATAAGGGATTCAAGAGTTATGGTAGAATTTAGGATGGTGAAATGCATAAAAGTATTAAGGATCCTCTGATGATGGGATAACATTAGATGAATTTTTATATTATGTAAAACCCTGATGATTGATATATGAAAATTTTATTAAAGGAATAATTATCTTCTCTTTTGTGGATATAGTTATAAAGAACCACTTGGGTTTATATGATCCTTGAATTTGAGGCAATTACCGGTTAATACATTTTGGGATGCAAAACGAAAGTTATTAGATAACCTTTGTGGATAAAATATGTTATGGTTATTTTTTATGAATTTATCTCTTTTTGGTAATTATATAAAATTATGTAGTTTTTGAAAAGGGACAACACGCAAACTGTGTGACAACCTGTCGCGACGGACGATGCTGTGGGAATTGAAACCACAACCAAATTGTGACTGGTATTTATCTCCTACCACTGGACTACGTGAAGTCCCTGGTTAGTATGAATAATTATTTTTAGTTAGATTGTCTTATGAATAAGCAATAAGTTGATTTTGGGTTATCTAAGGAAATGATTAACCTATCATGGAGGATATGTGATTTGGTTAATTACATTTCAGTATGAGACTTTAAGAGTAACTGATGTTATTTGCAGATAAATGTTAAGACTTACCTTGGAAGACTATGTGATTAAATCTTTTAGGGATTTTGGTTTCAATCTTAGTTTGGATTACGTTGAAGAATTTTAAGGATAACTGTTTATTTATTGGTATTTCTTGAACCTTGGGTTCTTTTTGTCAAATTTTGGATATTAAGAGTAGTTTCTATTTTAATAATGGATTATCCTTTTAGAGATTATCTTATCTTTTAATAACAATTTTGGTTATAGTTGATGTCTAAATAAAAGTGAAATAGATTGTTCTACATTTGTGGATTATGTGACTCTCTAGATGATGATTCTTGTGCTTTTGATGTGACCAAGTCTTTTTGAATGACCATCGTTTAGAGAAATGATTAGTTTTGGTCAAAACATATTTAAAGATGAAACTCAACTTGAAATTATGTATATTTCTTTATGTTTTTATTCTATGTAGAAGATGAGTTCCTCAAAATTATGAAAAGGATCGTAAAACTAAAACATTTTTGGTTTACGTTTCCTACTGGGTAATCCAAGACCGTTTACACACATCATATGTTTGTGATTTTCTTGTGGTTAACTTTCTCCTAATCATGTTCCCTATCTATCTCTATCAGAACCTGACCCTTTGTTTTCTCCCCCATATCATTGTTTTCATGGAATCTTAGTACGGGTTAACTTGGGTGACCATTGTACTTCCCTTTCTTTCATTTAAAGTTATTGTTTTACTGACTCTTTTTTCGGATATGGGACATTCAATGATGTTTTTGAGCCCAAATTTTAAAATTGCGAGGACGCAATTCCCAAAATGGGGGAAGGATGTAACATCTCAGGTAAATAAATAATATGTCTTTTTTTTAATTTTTGAATTTAATATTAATTTTAATTTAAAAGGGTTTCTATGTTCGATAGCGTACCTGATAGGCAATAACGAGTTTCTTTGAAATCTTACGTTGCACACTAATAATATTTTATTATTTTTAACGGTAGTTAAATCCTTGACATTTTATTGGAGGTAATGAATGAAACTAACTACTATATGATTATACATGTTTGTTAGATGTATTTACATTTTTCCAATAAATGTTAAAGGCTTAAAATGTGAATGTATCTAATTTTAAGCATATTTACATTAAAAGTCCGATTTATTGTCTTTTAATGGAGAAACCTTTTTAAATATAGTTTCGGTAACATTAATACATTGTATATGTCCAAATAAAATCCTTCTTTAGAATGGGTACGTCATAATTTACTTTGTGTAAATTTTTGGAATTTTTCCGACAAAGTTCATTTTTTAATGAATAGTGAAAAATATTGTATTTTAATTCAAAAGTGCCTTTTAATCTAAATTATTTATATTGTTATATTATCTTTTTAAATGGTTTTAAAGTGAAATTAAAATATATTTTTACCATTTTATCCAATTTAGGTCATTGGAATTAATTTCAATTTGAAATTGGACATAAAAAAGTATCAATCTTTTAATAGTTATTGTTTCTTAAAAACATGCTATTTCTTTTGATAACGAGAAATGCTTTTAAAAATAAATATTTCCACTTCAAGGTTTTTAATTTGGAAAAATTGAAATAATTTTTGATTTCGGAATATCAAATATATCTTATGCTGAATTTTTGGTATTTTTCTGAAAAACATCAATTTTTGATGAATAGTTAAACCACTTAGTAGTAGTTACAAAAAAATGACTTTTCATTTAAATGAAATTTTACCACTTCTATGAATTGAATTTCAAAAATCAGATATACATAGTTTTTATCAAAAAATAAAATTTCATTCATTAAGATGAAAATATTTTTGGTGAATAGTAACTTTTGATTTTTATTTACCGCGGTTAAAGGTAAATTGGGTAATTCAAGGTAAAAAGAATATTTTAATAATTTAAAATTACCTTAACACTTTTCCTTACCATATTGGTTGATTCATGGCCGACCATGGTCATCATTGGGTCGATTTTGGGTCCCCATGAAGCCACTTAAGAGTGATAATGACACTTTAGTTTAATTAATTTAATGTGAATGAAAAAATGATATAAATTGTTTTTTAGTAAATTAATTTTTTATGGTGTAATATAAGTAATAGTTTTGAGTATAAATATTCATTGTAAATATAAAATTATTTCCTACATGATATTATTTTTTTATTATTTTTAGACATCAAATAATTTAAATTATTTATGACACACTAATGATGCAGTGTTTACCTCATTAATAAATCATTTAAATAAATAATATTATAATGATTAAAATATTATCCATAACCTGTCCAATTCCTATTGGATGATTTTATTTCGACCTTGAGTCATCTTATCTTTGACTATAATGATTTTTGGACCATTAGAAACCGAATATCAATATATAACAAAATATTGTTTTCACATTTTTCTAATGAGCCCCTCATATCTCTTATAAAAGGAGACCACTTCTATCCAATTCCCACACCTCTCTAGCCTTTTGAATCGTCAACACTATACCCAATTAATATCCCTATATCTCTATCCTCCTCTTAGAAGCCTTACATTAGGCATAAGGAACTTTAAAAAGTCATTTGTTTCAAACCAAAGGGAGTTACCCAAATTAAAGGTAACAGTTTCTCTTAATTTGTTTTCTTTTATTTTACTTCTCCAACCCCTAAACTATTTTATTCCTTTCTTTTGTAACAACACCAGTATCCTCAATATACTAGGATGTTGTTATGAGAAGTATTCAAACTACAACAAAAGACACCTCCATCTAATGGATGAATAACATAATGTTTCTGTGGATGGAAAACTAACGCCTCACGAAATGATGATTGTTCAAATATCTCCAACCGCCTCTCATAGTGGCCATTATGATGGCACTGTATTTATATATGATATATATTATGTTTATGTTTTCTTTATTTTTCTGTATTTTCCAATTATACCACGCCTTTATGGTTTCCATAGAGGGTAAATACGATAATCTCATTTGAGGAAGCGCGGACTACTGCCCCCTAAAAGTGATGTGACTCGTTAATGCATTATGCATGATGTATAAAGGATAGAGTTAATGATATTATATATGATAATATACATTAATTATAAAATAGATATGAATCATTATTTTTTAATTACATTAACATATGAAATAGAAATGAAAGTAGCGTTCATGTGTACGTACGGCTTACCATCTCCATGAACGGTGCATTTCATTTCATACCTCTAAATGTTATGTACTATTATAAAAACATGTATATACTAGATATATATGATATATATGATATACAAATCATTAATATAGTTCTAGATATAATGATCATTTGAAAACATGAACTACATGTAATTATAATAAGTACATTTTTGACTCATGTACCAAATATCGAAAAATTGAACATTATTATAATAAATGAGTAATTAATGTTTATAACATGGTAATAAGTGATTTAAAAGGAAAAATAAAATTTTAAAAGGTTCTTAAACAAGTAGAAATTATCTTTAGTTTATTATTCAGGATATTAATGAACGATCGAGTCAAGTCGGGCATGAGGTAAGGGATTTCGTATCTCACTTTTAATTCTTTGATATTTTCATTGTTCACCACTTATTTATTTCATGTGATGTAATGTGTAATTACATTGATATATATTATTATTATTATCTTTATATTCATGGTATTGTGTGATTCATTTTTTGGTCATTAACTTTTGGACATACGACTCGATATGATTACAAGGAAGTAAGAGTTTTTCATCTCACTTTTTATTCCAGTGAGATTCATGCTATATTTGACACTATTTCCTATTGTGTGGTCTATTTACATCCCATGATTATACTATTTTTGTAATATACTTTCATTAATGAGTATTTACATCTTCATTTTATGATCCTTCTTCATGTGGCGTATGTTTTGTACATTACCAAATCGGTAAGGGTACCTTTCACCCTCATCTATTTAAAAGACTTCTTTTTATTATGTCATTTAATTTACATATTATTATGTAGGGATATTTTCTTTTACTTCCCCATTTATGTAAACATTATTTATAAGTGATAATATACCCTTTTTATCTTACCGACTCATTTTCTGAATTTTAATGTGACGTTGTTAGGCTGTCAAATTTTTACAAGGGGACTTCTTAACCCAATTTCTATTCTTTGGGTTCAACTTGTACTCATTGAATATATCATCCAATTAACATGTGTGAATTAACTATGATTGTTTTACACTTAATATCCACTTATATTGGGTTTATTTATATTTGTCACACATAATTATGTGATTGATTTATCCTTAGTTTAAGGATACCATCTTTATAAGGGATTTCATCTCAATTTAAATTTCTATTGAGACTTCATTGTTGATATCCAAAAATCCACTCTTATATGGTGTATATACTATACTTTGACATATTATATCATGAATACCTTTATTATCATGATATTATAATGTTCTGATTAAATTTTATTCCTCAATTATTTTTATTCAAGTGTCTCTCTTTTTGTTAAAAAACACTTTAACTAAAATATCGTATAAAATGTTTTAAAGATTTATTCTTCTAAATATTTCTCATTAATGTCCATGTTTTCAAAATGGGTTTTAGGATTTATTTATATGGACATTAATGTTTTAAAATGATAATTCATTTAAAATATTCAATGTGGTATGGGACACTTTGATTCAAAAATACCTTTTTAAAAGGTTTTGAAAATGATTTGACAAAAAACTTGTTTATTTCAATATCTTGATTTGATATATTGCAATGTTTAATTGTTATCATTACATTATACATGTGTTATATGTTATGATTATGTTATTTTTATTTGGCATTGTTTCCATAAATGGGTGGTTTTGTGATAAACCTAGGGTTGGTGAACCCGAGATAGCTCTCCAATGCATTGGGTAATGGGACAGAGGTAAACATGATGTTTCTCCATAGAGATTTAGGGAATATACTATGATGGGTATTCCAAGTGTAACTCCCTTTATAGATGTGATATTTACATTGTATGTTTGATATGGATGCCATAAGTAACTTTTATGATTTATGATATGTGTGTGTTATTCATAAATCTTATTATTTTATAAGGTATGTTATGATTGAAAAGTATGGTTTCATAGATATGTATTTATTGTTGGGATAATGTTTTACTTCCTTATTTTATAACCCTTACAGAGCTTTTTATGATCATCCCATGTTTTTGATATGTTTTCCATAGGACTTAAAGATGAATAGGTTCAAGTATGGGATTAAGGAAAAGTCATCATGTCTAGAACATGGAACTAGACATGTGTCCTTTTAAGGGTTTTTATTTTATGAAAAAATGGATACTGAGTAGTAGTGTCTATTTTTAATATTCAAGTTGTTATGTAATAGTTATGGCCTAATTCTCTAAAACTATAAAACTAAAAATATCCCTAATGTGAATTATTCATTTAATTCAAGATTATGTAATGTTTAAGGCCAGGTCCTTACAGTTGGTATCAGAGGTATGTTTAGATAACATTAGAGGTAAGGGAATTCTTTATGCATAATTGGAATTACCAGAATGGATAAGGTTTCAGAAAGAGTCATAGATTGTTTAGATAAAGTGAATGAGTTTAAGATAACATGAATAAGTATATCATACTGTTTACCTTACTTATAAGATGTTATATGATGATTTTACTGATATACTGACACTGACCATTTGGGTTTTAGTAAATGTCTGGATCTAGAAGGCGCCAATGTAACAGTGGATGGGAAGAAAACTATGATGGTTTTCTAAACGATCTACTGAATGATATGGGATCTGTAATGAGAACACATTTGGTTATTCTCAACAAACTATCTGGAGTCATGATTGACCACCTGAAACATACTAATATTTGTAAGGAGTCATATATGTGAGAAAGAAATCCCTACGGAACTTCAGGCAATAATCATAAAGGTAAGTGTTTCCAAAAACCTATGTGTCAATGATGTCGAAAGACACATCTAGGAAAATGTTTTAAAGGGACAAAAAGATGCTATAGATGTGGAAATGAAGGTCATAAAGAAAGAACCCGCCAATGAAAAAGGAAGCATCTATTAGACTGTATAAAAGGGAAATAAGTCCTTTCAGATGGATCAATTGAATGTTTTATATGTGGTTTGCATGGTCATTATGTAAACACATGTCCTAGGAAGAAGTTTTGGTAATGGGATCACCAGGATCATACAGATATTCATTTACCAATACCTAATTCCATTCCGATTTAGGATGATGTAACTGAAAATTAATAATGAAATGTATAGATTATTTCTTAACATATGGTTTCTTATTATTGAAATCTTAGGATATGATTCATTATTTTGTTTTTAGGAAAGAATTATTTCATAATAAGTTGTAAAGGAATGGTTAATGGACCCCCAATAATGTTTAATGAGTAATAAGTCAATATATATGGGATTCAATAGTTATGGTAGAATTTAGGATGGTGAAATGCTTAAAATTATTAGTGCTCCTCTGATGATCGGATAACATTAGAAGATTATAATAGTATATGTAACACTTATGTTTTATATATGAAAATTATATTCAAGGAATAATTATCTTCTCTTTTGTGGATATAGTTATAATAAACCATTTTGGTTTATATGATCCATGAATTTGAGGCAATTACCAGTTAATACAATTTGGGATGAAAAAAGAAAGTTATTAGATATCCTTTGTGGATAAAATATCTTATGGTAATTTTTGATGAATTTATCTCTTTTTGGGAATGTTATAAAATTATGTAGTTTTTGAAAAGGGACAAGAGACAAATTGTGTGACAACACGTCGCATTGGACAAAGCTGTGGGAATCGAACCCACAACCAATGTGTGACTAGTATTAATCACCTACCACTGGACTACATGATGTCCCTGGTTAGTATGACAAAATATTTTTCGTTAGATGATCTTATGAATCAAGAATAAGATGATTTTGGGTTATCTATGGAAATTATTAACCTATCATGGTGGATATGTGATTGGGTTAATTACTTTTTAGTATGATACTTTAAGAGTAACTGATGTTATTTGGAGGTAAATGTTAAGATTTACTTTGGAAGACTATGTTATTAAATCCTTCAGAGATTTGGTTTTCAATCTTAGATTGGATTACATTGAAGAATTTTAAGGATAACTATTTATTTAATTGTATTTCTTGAACCTTGGGTCCTTTTTGTCGAATATTTAAGATTAAGAGTAGTATTTCTTTTTATAAAGGATTATCCTTTTGGTGATTATCTGATCTTGTACTAAAAGTTTTGGTTTTAGTTGATATCTCAATACGACGGAAATAGATAGTTATCTTTTTGTGGATTATGTTATTCTCTAGAAGATTATTCTTGTGCTTTTTATGTGACTAAGTTTTTTTTAATTCTCTTTGTTTAGAGAAATAATTAGTTTGGGAAGAAACTTATTAAAAGAAGAAACTATACTTGAAGGTATGTATATTTCCCTATGATTTTATTCTATATAGAATATGAATTCTAAAAAATTATGAAAAGGAACTTAAAACTAAAATGTTGTTAGTTTACGTTTCCCACTGGGTAATCCAAGACCATTTACACACATCAAAAGTTTTTGATTTTCTTGTGGTTAACTTTCTCCTAATCCTGTTTCCTATCTCTCTCTATCAGAACATGAACCATTTTTATCTCCTCCATATCCATGTTTTCATGGAATCTTGGTATGGGTTAACTCGGGTGACCATTGTAATTATCTCTCTTTCTTTTAAAGTGATAGTTTTACTGATTTTTTTTTTCCGATATAGGACTTTCAATAATGTTTCTGAGCCCAAATTTTAAAATTGCGAGGACGCAATTTCCAAAAGAGGGGAAGGATGTGACATCTGAAGTAAATAAAGAATAGAAAATTTTCATATTTTTTAATTTTTTAATTAAATATTAATTTTACATTAAAAGGGATTCTATGTTTAATAGCGTACCTGAAACGCAACAACATGTTTCTTTGAAATCAAACATTGCCCACTAATAATATATGACCGGTGACCCTTGTGATATATGGAACCGATTACAAGAATAGGATTAGGAAATTTTTGTGGAAATAGTTTTATTTTTAAATAAATATTAAAAGGTATCAAATTTTATATCAAATAATATTTAATGAGTTTTAAATATATATTTGTCTCATGTTATTCGTTATCCTTCATGCACTGTTTCACTAACTATTTTTGTATTTCCACTTTTATGGGGGTGGCCTACTGATTTTTACTCACAACCAAGTCATGGTGCCATTGTGCATTATTAACCGAGAATATCTCACATATTTATTGTAGGAACATGTTTGGGATGAGGCCAATTATGAGTATTGATTGATTAATATGAACTTATTCAGTTGTATCAGGTTACTAGATGGGTGTGGATCAGTAATATATTGGTGTCATTTATATTTTGTATTAATATTATTTTTTTTTGTAACTGGCGTAGAGGGTGGTTTGATATATCTATAACATGGAAGTTTGAGACATTTTAATATTCTAACAACATGATTCACATTTAGTTTAATTATTAATTTTTTTAACATTGATGTGTAAGATACTATTTTATCGGATCCTGGTTGTGCCATCTCACATTGGGGTATAGTCTTCTGACTATTCCAAAATAGAAGCCTACTACATGTTGGTATCCTCTAGCATAAAACGAGGTTTAATTGATGATATGGGTAGAACCATAATGGTACATTCTTTTAGTGGATCCTAGGTTAGGATGATACAAACGCTGATACCAAATTTACCACATTTTTTCATGTTTATGTGGTGGATAGAAATTCATTAAGATTAGGACCATGGTTTTTTCTTATATTGGGAGACCACGTGGGGGAATATGGATAATTCCAACTCTAACCACCTGGAAATAAATATTTAACCCATAAGCCTGGTCTCACTACTATAATATATTCTACTTAGTGGTGAGATATTATTTTTTTAATTATTTAATATTTTTTGTATCACATAAAATTTATTTAAATTTTTTCACATTAGATCTTAAATCATTGGAAATATCGATGAGTGGAATATATGCAATGGTTTTTCTTTAAAAATATCATATGCCCCATAGAAGGGAAATTTTCAAATTGAATACTTCCTTATGATGATCCCCTCTCACTCCCATAATGTTTCCAGCAATGGATGGATTTTAAATGGTCTCAATTGTAAAATGAAGTTGTATGTGAGATAATAAAAATATATAATTAGTGTTTCCATTACTATGTTTACACCACTTCTCAAGATTATTATTTCCTATAATTTAGGTGATGCGGAATGTAATAACAACAACAATATTTTAAATTGCTTAGAGACCACTAGTGAGAGGTCACGACCTCATAATGTTTTTCTTTTTTGTTTATAATTGGAATGTGGTCCATTTAACTATGAGGGTTATGGTAATAGAGTTTTTTCATCGATTCTAATGGGAAATTTTCAAATGGGGATAATATTTTCTATGATATAAAAAATCTCAGTGGCTTAGTATGAGATTTTACCCATATGGATTCTATATGAATGTTTTTCTTTCTTTTAGGTAATGTAGAATAATTTTAAGCCTTCATATTTGCATTAACCTCATCCAATACTTACATTTTTACGGATGATGTATACATGGAAACTGTCATCGAGATGAATATCATAACATGAGGTATGAATATATATGGGTTATGATAGATCATTTATCCACGTCTTCTAATTCCATCCAGATTGGATGCATTGCTGAGGTGAATGAGCTTGGAATACTATAGGCATTGAAAATCTTGTGGTTGTATGAGGAGTCATCTAATAATATTTTAGATAGAAAGTGATAATATAACTAATAGTTTTTCAAGGGAATCTAGGACTTAATGGGGTCAATGTTCAATTTGAGATTGACCTACCTTCATTATAATAATAGTCACATAGGGATGGTAATTAAAATTCTATTTTATATTCATCACTTTTGCGTCATAGATTTTGGAGGATAATGGATAACCATCTGCCACTAGTTTAATTTTATTAAAAAATTAGTTTTCTATAATGATTATATATTTAAGAATTCAAGGCTCTATAGACTTATATTTTCAGTCTCCTATATATTGGATGGATGAAGGACATAGTATTCAATTTGAACAGAGTGTTGTGAAAGAGAATTGGGTGAAATATCTGACTATCTTGATTAATATTGTGATTTCCCAGAGTCACAACAAAACGTATATGGATTTTTGGCACTACATATTTTGTATTTTATTTACGGACTTAAGGTTTATAATAGTATTTCCTTGGATGGATCACCAATGAATCAAGTAGTTGGTAATGATTTATTTGAGGTGTATGAGACACTTTTTTTAACTGAGAGTATTTGGAATGATAAATACTGATTGGAATTACCTCATTAATGCAATGTGATCGATATTTTTTCCCACATACACTAGTGCATGAATAGTTTTTCACATTATTCATTTTATTTTTCAAATATGTTATTATGTGATATTATTTTAAGTGATTTTGCATTGAAAATTTTAATTTCATTTAATTAAATATCTCATTTTAAATAAATTCTTATTTGGTTTTATCTTAGGCTATCAAATTCTGATTTGAAAATTCCATATAAATTGTGTTATCATGTAGGTTGTTATATTTAAATCTTGGTGAAAAATATACTAGTTTACTCGTGTTGATTATCTAATAATTGGTGTTGAACACATTTTAGCAAGTTAGATTTTCAAAATAACCATCAAGAGAAAATATTTTTGACTTTTTTTATTAGATTACCATCATAAAAATTATAGGATTAATTTATTTACCATTTCAGTTATCTAACAAACAACATGAAAGTTATATATTTTATAATAATATCGTTTTTATTTTTCCTCTCCATTTCAGACAAGATTAAAGTACTAGAAAAGGAATGAAAAAAAACTAGTAAAATATCAATCAAAATAAAAGTATAACTGAACATTAAAATTTATGATATATATTTCAAAAAAACAATCAAACCTATAATATGATTATATCATTAAATTTCCAAGTGTCCCAAATCATATTCACTCTATAGATGTGGTTTATAAAAAAGTTTCAAAGAATATTTAAATAATTTAAATTGTATTTTTAATGAGTCAAATGAAATAATTATTAAATCATTATAAACAAATCTAATCATCATGAACATTTAAGTAATACAAGTTGAAATTATTACATTAATAAATCTTAAAACATAATATCATAATTAATTTACCCCATCTTGATGATGATAATTCCATTCCAGTGATATTTTAAGTCAAAATAACAAACATAATTAATATATAAAAATTATGTAATTGTAAATGATTATTTACCTTCTGTTTTAGAAACTTGATATTGATGATCTTATTTATTTTTGTCTCTCTAACAAAATTTCATGCTCTCATTGAATATAATATGAATAAAATTAATTTTAATCATTATAATAAAAACATGTTTTAAAATATTAAATCTAACGTGTTCCATCCATTTATAATATTTTCTATCACATCTCCATAGATATAGTATAACTAGTATCGTGTCTTCTACCCTTGACAAAAACAACTCACCATCAAATTACCCCTAATATATAAGAAATAACAGTGTCAGTTTCTATTATGTTAGGAAATATATAATACATTATGAGGAATATGATTCATACTCTTCAAGATATCGATACATCATGTACTGATTAATTTCAATCTTTTAAATTCTTTTAGCAATATAAATTGTTCATTCTGCATCAGTCAATTTCTTATATACATGTGAAATAAACTATGGGTCCATAAATCTATATCCATCGATCTTATCATTATCTATAAAAATTCTATAACTATACTGAATACAAAAGAAAGATAATTATAAATTTAATAAAAAATAAATGAATGATTAAAATTAATTAAAAAAAAATATAGAAATAATATTCATCATATTCATTCCCAACTGATCTCCAACTATAAGAAAACTGATAACTATTGTAGAAATCCCTATAGAATTTTTAGGACCAAAAATATCTTATTCAATTTGAATCTCATATACATCCAATAATAAAATTGAATATGTCGACAATTCTTCAAGAAAATTAAAATTTGTAAATGAAGTCATCACACTATGTAATTTTTCATGAAATAATGTAACTCATTAAAATGATAAAAACATATAATAAAAATGAATAAAAAGATAAAATATATCCATACCTATATGGTAATAGGTCGAACAAGTCCATATGTAAAAAATAAAAAATGACTAATAATTTCTCTCACTGTACCCACGTCGTATGTAGGACATGGGAATTTTTTTGATCTGTCTATAGCATCTTTTATAATGGACATATGATTCTCCATTCCTATTTTTTATGATTAGTGGTACTGCTCAAATAATATATCATCTCATTTGAAATAATATATTTGGAATGATAAATATTTAATATATAATAACTGGAAAGATATTGGGGAGTTGTGAAGGGTTTAGATAAAAAGTGAGGTCTTCATGATGAGATGTATGATTATGATAAGTAGGAGGTGTGGGATCTTCATGTTGATTTGGATGGGTCAGATAAGTAGTCTGGAACTCTCATTGATTGTCTACAAGCAAAATTTATACTTAAGCCTTTATACTTTCTTCCTTCACCACACAAATACCAATAACATTGACTTTCGAGTATTTTTTTATAATCA
This sequence comes from Viscum album, assembly GCA_963277665.1. Classification (NCBI taxonomy): domain Eukaryota; kingdom Viridiplantae; phylum Streptophyta; class Magnoliopsida; order Santalales; family Viscaceae; genus Viscum; species Viscum album. Next base: position 1,058,296,483 of record OY728142.1, read on the forward strand.
TCTTCCATCAAATACGATTCCAAAAATGGATAATAATTTTTACCAATACACCATTATGGTGTTATTGTACATTATCTGAGTCTTTGAGATTTATCACTGATGTAGATGAAATATCCTTTATAATCATTTATATAAAGTCCCCATGTGTACTCTTCTCCTATTGAAAATTTTATATGAAATATCATCGAAAATTTCTAATAACTCACAATATATATATATATATATATTTTATTTGACATTAATAAATAAAATATCCAAAAACATACAATATTATCAGTTTAAAACATATACTCTTATATAAGATATTTACTACTTTTACTCATATTTTTTATGTCTACCGATGTGGGGGTAGGAGATGAATTCTCTATAGACCCTACATACATGGCTCTCAAAATTTGAAGTTTTAGTGCTATCATTTGTTTATAAAATAACAAATAACCACCCTAACATAATTTATTGGGGTGTATGTATCTAGATTGGATCTCTGGATGATATTTCCTTGTTTTGATCTAAATTATTAATTAATAATAAATAAATTATTTAAATTTTCATTAATATAAAAAACTCAAAATGTTACAATTCACAAACAAAAAATGCTTCATCTCATCTAATTTCAACACATTTTTTTCATGTAACTTCATCTCTAAATGGTTTTATATCACATGGAATTTGATTTTTACTATCACAAAAAATGATCTATGGTGTGAAGGAGGATATAAATTCCAACAATCTTCTAGCATCCATTTATAGAAATTTCATCCACACTCCTTCAATATCAGATATATTATATGTCATCAGATAAAAATCTGGAAAACATATATTACTATAAAAATTGTAAGATAAGTAAAATAATAATAATTGATCTAACCATATAAGTCTGCAACATCTTTTATATTGTCATTTTGTAAGCACTTATCCAATCATCAATCAATATATATCATTGATTTATTCTACACTAAAGATAATGTCTTTATTTTTTTTTTGAATTTGGACCTCTTAGAATATCATTATCATAAAATTATTCTATAGTCATCTTGTATGAGCTATGAGAAATTGATAATTCTTGTAAATAACTGGTTCGACATTTACCAACCATTGTTCTATATTCCCCATGTGGATGTAGATGTCACATGTAATAGAGTAAAGTGAGTCTCATCAAAATGGGAATTGTTTCATTCCTCCTCATAAGTATGGGTATAGTAATATCCAAAAGTTTGTGGTGGATCACGTGATTGATCTTACATTATTTTTATAATAAAATCAGAAACAACTACTAAAAAAATATACCAAACCATATATTATATAAAAATGTGAATAAAAAAGGAATAATTATCCAACATAATGTAAACTAAACTAAAATAATGTCATTTTAAATCGAATTTGTTATAGATAACTAAAACTATAATATAAATAATTAGAGTTGAAATGACCAAAATGACTTAATTAAAATCCAAAAACTTGTATTGATTTGTATGTCTTCTCCAATAGGATAAATCATTATTTCCACGAATAGAATTTTTTAAAGATATTATTATATAATATATTTTTTATTTAACATATTAAATTTAAAATTTTTAGTTTTAAACAAATTCAACTAATAAATATGTAAAGTATGGACATGGAAATCTCAACAAATGTAAACTAATATAAATAATAAATTTCACATAATATTTTTAATATGTGCTTAAATGAAAAACATAAATTATATTAGCTAAAAATTTATGAAATTATAAAAAGGAAACCATAAATATTTATATATTACCCATAATATTATAAATTTACAAATGGATTTATTTTCCCAAATTCAATGATCATGGTCATTCGGTATGGAAGAAACCATGTCCATGATGTTCTTGTTAATTTTATTTTTTTAATAATTCAATGGATGTATGGATCTCACATAATGAATCATCTTTTTCAATCTTATAATCTCTAACATAATGTTTTACTTGATAACAATATGACACTTACTATCATATTTATCAAGAACATATATTTGTTTTCTCAATGTATTTCTATCAGAAAATGATCAACACTATATTAAAATTTATTAAGATTAACTAGTGTCATTCTGAATTCATCATGAATGGCACATTTTATACCAACAATCCATTTTAGTTAAACAGTAGGAAATGAAATGTAATTAAATAAACCTCACATATTTTTTTATTTACTCATTAATATGTAGTTTCTATAAAGATTTTTTTAGTGGCACCCAAAAATGTGTTTCTTATGAAAAAACCAATAGACTATTATTATGATCTTCTCATATGTTGTCTTGATCTTTCATATGAAATTTATAACCATGGTTGACATAAATAGACCATGTTATCAAATTTAAATATGGAATTCCTAGAAACCATATCAATGTTTTCAATGCATATTCCATACTAAGGATGGTCTCTAAAAAGCATAGAGAAAATTATTTCTTTTACACATTAAAAATACACAAATCATTCTTCTTTGGATAAAATTTTTAAGGAAATTAAAATGAAATTTAATATATGGTTTAGGATCATCTATGTTATGGAATATGACTAATTTACCCTATTTATATATTCACATATCAACAAATTTCACTTTAATTTCATAGATCCCCTATCCCCCATAATTAAATCATTTTCAGAGAGATGTAGGTGCACTAATGTGCTTGATTTTATAAAAACAAACTTATAAAAAACTATGTTGCCTCCTCAGATATAACCATCTCAAAAAATGGAAGTTTCATGTCATTTTGTATTCTTAACATACCCCTTCAATATATTCACATAACATTGATAATAGTACTTATAACGTAGATATAAAAGTCGATAAATATTTATTTCATTGAATAATTGAACCAGTAAATGCACCATAATATGAATTGAAAATTTATTAGAGAATACCTTTATAGTTGAAAATGTATTGAAAATACTACATTCTATAATGTTTAATAATTAATTCAAATGAATCACCTTACTAAAAAATGAATTGAAAACATGATTTCCCTTCGTGATAGTCATTCCGAGACAAAGGAAAATATTCAATGTAGTGAAACTAAAAAGAGATATTTCATAATGACATGAAAATCATGATATATCATACTATTCAAGACATAATCCTTTAATGAAACACATTTTTATATTTATGCAAAACCAAATTGAAAATTAATATCATGATGACATTCTAAAAAAATATAATTTCACCCTGTGGGGTAATGTATGAAAATATAATGGTAGGATTGGCCTCCTTCCATCAGTATTGGTAGATAAATCCAACCCTATTACAGTTGAGAGTGAGTCATGTCATAAATTTAAACCATATTTATTCTATTCTGTAATATCTAAAAATCTTCAAATCATGATATCACAGATAAACCTCACCGCTTTAATGAAATAAATGATTGGTTTTACCTTTGGATATCTTGAATATGGTAGCTCAAAATATATTGATCATTTCATCCAAATATTACAATTAATAAAATATTTTCATATCTTTTGGAATATCACATCAATGTTATTCACCCTCTCAAAAACTGATTAGTTGATAAAATTTTCAAAGAAATATTCAAATTTCATAAGAAGATGAATCATTTTTGTAATCATATATAATATTGATACATAAGGAAAATATTTTAATGAGCCATTTTAATAGTTTTCTTCCATGATATAGATAATAAAAAGAATTCTATTTTACAAAAATATTCCTATCTTTAATACCCATAAATATATTTCTAGAAAAATTCCCATATTCTTTCATGTAATAAATAGTGAACATAATCATTGCATTCATATAAAAATATTCAATTTTTCTATAATTATACATCCCTTTAGCTTCATTCAAAATTAGTTTCAAATCATCAATTAAAATTGAAAAAAACATGAATATAATAATTAGGTTTTTTTGTTTAGATATCATTAAGCTTAAGATTAAATATTTTTTCATCATAAAAAATTCTACAAATAAGATTTCAATTAAAAATAAAATAGGACATGATCTTTGGGTGTTATAAATGATTAAATATTTATTCATTATATCCATTAATATTACATTCCATAGATTTCTATTTTCATTTATGAATGTGGAAATTAGTGAAAAAATTTCATCCTCATTTTATAATCATCACAGGGTCGTGATTTTCAAAGACATATCAGCTCATTTGTATGTCATCATAACGTTTTTGTAGCTGATAATTTTCAAATAAACATTTCAAAATGAATTATATAAAGATTCAAAAATTTCCTTGGCATCGATCTCTATATCTTTAAAATAAACGTTTGATTTTTCATTCAACTTATACCGTAACATACCCCATTTTGGACACCATAAATGAAATTTATATTCCATACTATATAACACACATTCATTTTTCTATTCATGTAATTTTTTAGACCCTAGTCCAAAAAATCATAGTAATTTATTCTCTTCATAATATGAATCTGGAAGATCCTTGTCTTTAGGAAGAATATCATCCAAAAATTGGTCCAACACTATAAAACTTGTATCACATCATCCAAGTTTCTCCTTTAGTTAATCCATCCCACCACTATCGATAAAATAATGAAATCCTTACAACCCATATAAAATGGGGATTCATCATCATTATATAGATGATCCATTTTATTTTATTTATAAATTTACAATACATTTATATCATGATTTACATCATCATTTGGATTAAACTCAAAATCATGAAAAGAATCAACATCAAGAGATATAAACATATATGTAGTTTAATTATTCCTAATCAAAAGGATGTATTTCAGATTAAAACAATGTAAAATTAGGTGATCTTTTTCTATCTTATAATCCATTTATTTATGTTTATACATTTTATGAATGGACAGAAAAAAATTTCATTGCCAAAAAAAATAATTTTAGACAATTCCATAAAAGAATTAACATGATTCTAATATTCACCTGTTATTCAATGTTTCAAAATCCATCTTTGACTGGTTATTATCAATAATAAATACCATAAATATATATCATGTAAAGGTAAACCAATTTTGTATTTATATCAAATATACCCTAATTTTAAAATGACACAATTTTGAAATATAAAACATATATATGCATATTTTAAAAATCTAATTATAAAATGTAAAAAATAATGTAATATATATTAAAATATAATTTTAAAATAAAAAAAATAATGAAATTCAAATAATTTTAAAAATGATAAATAGTCAAACCATTCACCAATTTCTCATTTTTTTCTGAATGAAATTCAATGAAGCCTAAAATTGAATATTATTGAATGGAATCCAAATCATGTGTGAATTTTCAATTTTTATTACTATCTTTATCAATAAAATTTATATGAAATTGTTTTCAATGAAAAATCGAACAATTATTATTTAAAATATTAAGTCATACCATATTATAATCATATAACAGATTTTAAACTACCTAATGATGAATTTGTAATGTGGTATATATATACCGAATTAATATTATATATTATTTGTGTCTTGTTTATTATAAAAGATATGAAAATAATACTAAGTACTATGTATGAAATAGCATCATGTTTAATTTTAACGTAACTCACTAATATCCCGCATTTCAAATATTATAATCTACATTATTTGATATATTAAATAATTAAATTTATGTGGAGAAAAAAATCGTTTAATGTGAATACCATGTGATACATGCGTGATTCCATGAAAATATTTATATAAAATTTTTTAATGATATGTAAATAAAATAATTATTTTTTTCTGTTGTTAATTAACCAATAATGTCAACATTATATTGACGGTAACATATGATACAAAGACTTAATATTACTTATTTAATTTTTCATGGTAATAATATTCTCTCATCAAAAGGAAAGTGTGGATATAACAATACAACAGTTTAATTGTATTTTTTATTAATCTCTTGGTGAATAACAATGTGCTTATATATTACATGTCAAGAATAAGAAGTCACTAATATATTTATAACACTAAATTAAATTTATCAATATTTATGGTATTGTGTATGAACAACTAATTGTTCACCAAAATCATCCAAGTAAAATGAATATTGAGATTCGATGTAGATATTTTAGATAGTGTGAAAGATAATTTTTTTTGAATCAATTCACTTAAAATGTCATTCAATTTAATAGAAATACCTAAAAACTAAGATATAATTAAATTTACATACATTCTCATAGAAATTAATTCATATTTAACATATATAAATATTTTATATTCTAACATGAAATGAGAAAATCTATATTCAAAGGTGTTATGAATAGATTGATGAAATATGAGGGTTTAAGAATATGGTTATGTGATTTTTCAGTGCATGAAATTGAAATAAAAAATTTAAATTTAGGGCATCATCTCTATTGGAAAATCATGTAAGAGAATCAAAATGTGGGACTTACCACAGAATGGAGAATATCGAATGTAAAACAATGTGGCTGATGAATCATGAGGATCTATGAAAATAGAAACCCGATATTTGAATCCATAAGACCGAAGAATAGATATTTTGGTCCTTTCCATGAGTGAAATGATTCGGGTTTCATGAGATGGAATAAAACAGATATTATTCAAATTAAAGTATAATAAAATTTTCAATGGTATATAAAATCATTTAAATAGAAACTAATTTGATAAATCCATTTTTTCACATCAATAATCATATAATTGACTTGAAAAATGATACCAAATTTTTTTATCATTTGGTTAGATAATAACAAATGTGATCGAGAAACAAACAAGAATTTTTCACAACATTAAAATAATAATCAATCTGAAAATGAATGTAATCCTCTTTTTGATGTTTCTTATATAAAAAGATGTAATAAATCTAGGTAAATGCTTTTAAAACATCTGTAATGAATTTTTCAATTGAATATGCCGATGTGAAAAAAAGTTTGTATTAGTGGTTTTTCAACTAATTTTTTATTTCACAAATCATAATAATCATGATAATTTAAAATAACCCATTTATGATCTTTGGAATTATATTAGTAAGAATGAAAATTATTTTATTAATAACAAATATTATGTGTACATTGGGAAATTCATTCCCTTTGTCTATGTGTTATGGATTCAAGAGAATGATTCCCATGAAACATGGTAGAGAGAGTCCCTTGTTGTTAATCATTGGACCAATATATACCTTTATCATTTATTAGTTACACCTTTTTGGTGATGAAACTGAATTTATTAAGAGAATATTCATGAACAAGACTTCACATTTTTTTTCTTGACAATTATTTATTTTTTTATCTTCCTATATTATCCTTCAAGTCTCTATATTTAATATTTTAATTTTTTTTGGAAAAATATTGTTTGGGATGAATAATGATAATTTATTGACAATCCATGAAAAAACACCAGGAGTCTCGAATACAATATTTTAGTATAAATTTATAGGGTTGACATCTTATTTTAAAAACCATGTCTTAAAACCAATAGAATGCCAAGGATAAGTAGTTGTGACCCATCATGTCTATTAATGGTTTGGAAAATAAGGAATCCAAACCATGTATCTTATCTAGAAAATGAATGTGAATTTACGTCCTTATCCATAGACAATTTATCCCAATTTTCCTCTTCACTCATTGATTACTTCCTAAATAATACATAATTGTTTAGATTTTTATGATAAAAAATGTTTTTCATGCAATATAGGTGTGTTTTTTTAGATTCAAATTTAATTACTATATTATTAATTTTAAATGGGAATTATGAAGTGAATTTCTAAAAAGTTGTATTAGAAATGAAAATTTGATATCTGGGATGGGAATTTAATGAGTAACCTCAGAGTACGAAGGTGATATTTTTTGAACATTTTCTTATAATAATGGTTCCACCATCCCTATATTTTTTACTATGAAAAAACAATAACTAAAAAATTATATTAAGAATTTAGTTATTATTAGGACTTATTATCCTCCATCCAAATAGATTATACATGGGAACGATTGTTAATTGTTATGTAATTGATGATATAATGATCCAAGGATGAATGATCCCCAAAGATTACAAATGGATTTACAATTGTACATTGGTTGTCTTTTATTAATGATATTACCTTATTTATTTAAAATTCCAAAATCATGTCTTCCATAATTTTTTGTTCAATTTAGCATGTTTATTTTTTTTACAATGGTTATTTATCAAATGCCTTTTGGGACTCTACTTGGATCTTTTTCCTAGATCCAACTAACACTATGTTTTTCTTCTGTAGTTATTATTTAGTTATATTTAGTTAAAATAATGGAATCACATTGAGAAGATGTGTACTTATTCTATTTGTCATTGTTTGGGTTACATTGGTTACATAGTTTTAGGATGACCCTCGTTTCAGAAGGGATTGGGTAGAATTATTTTCCCACTTTTTATAGGGTATATTTTAGTATTTTACACATCCCATTGTATTGATTTCTAGACCATCATCCCATTTATCTTTCATATAGAATTGTATTCACTTTTAATCATGTTGGATGTTTGTTTTTTAATTTTTTGTCACATTCACTTTTGGGTTATTATTTATGGTTAATTTACATTTCTATAATGAAAGAAAATATCCAAAAACAATTATCAACACCCAAGAAAAAGTAGACATCCCTTATGGATTGAGAATTACAATAGGTTCCTACCATGGTCTTACACATGTAAAATTGATAGGGGTTACCTCTTCTGGTTCGTGATATTATATATTAGGTTTATTGAAAGAAAAATTAATTCTATATATATCTATATTTGATCTATTAAAATTTTAATGGTGTGTTTTTATTGAATAAATTTATATTACAATAATAAAATCAGTAGACATGTTGATAATCATATTTAGATTAACAAGTTGATATTTTATTCATGAAGAGTTATATATCTATAGTTTATTTTTTATGTTACATAATATATTGAAATTTTTTTACATCAATTTAAAAATGATATTTTATTTAAAACAATAATCAGGTTCTCAATATTTATAAACTTTTAATAATTATCATGTTACATTATAAAATGATAAATAATTTTTTTAACTCATATTAACTAAACACATGTCATTTTGATACCTCATCTTTCTGATGATCTTGAATATGTAGAGATTTATTTTAAAATTCATATTAAAAAAAATAAATCTTTATTTAAAAAGATTAAAACAATTAATGACTTATCTCTGAACATGCATTTAATTTCCACATACATTATTTTTATAATAGTATACTGTGTTTTTATCTAATTTAATAATTGAAAATAACATACTCATAACAAAAAAATTATCTAAATTGTTTGACAGTATATATATATAATGAGGTTTTCTACATTTATTAGTAGGAATCAATCACAAAATATTTTCATATGTGGTATGACTGGTATGACTAAAATTTCATGTATTGAATTAAAAATATAAATTTTTAATCATAATTGTTGTCACATACACAAACTAGAGAAGACATAATGTGATTGTCATGATACTATATGAAAATGTTTATAGATTCATATATGACTGTTATGAAAAAGTCACAAATCTTTCTAAAGAGAAATATAGTCAGAATGATCCAACTTGAAATTGTATTCAATTTTAGAGTTGATAATGTGAAAAATATTTATCACATACAAAAAATAAATTAATTAAACACATGTTGTCATGGAAAATTTAAAATCAATTCTACATTAATTTATTTTTATGGAATTTAATACATTTCATTTTGATGTGTTTTGTTTCTAGTTTAATAAAAAGTTCGTGTTTTCGATATGAAAGTCATGTTTTTGGTGAAAACATTATTTAAATATTAAAAAAAAATCATGAATTGTAATTATATATTATAATAATGTCTATTGATGTAACGACCCAACCCCAATTACCCAGAGTCTATGTATTATTACATAACATTGGCACGATCACAAAAGATCATGTCTTGAAAGACCTATTAGTTTAGTAGCCTTGGAAGCACTAGATACATTCATAAGTCTTAAAATTACATAATAAAGTAAAAAAAATACAACAACATTGTCTCTATAGTCCACACTCATATCCCCTCAGAATATCCCTGCAGGTTAGTCATAAAATACTTTTTCACATCCTGAAAAAAAATAATACAGACATAGGGGTGTGCTCAGATGCTCAGTAAGGGTAAAAAAATAGTAGAAAGTTTCATAAATAAGAATAAACATTTAAGGCAATGTATAAAAAATATAAGACTTTTAAACTTGAACTTAAACATTAAATGGAAAAAATAAAATTAAATAATTCCATTTACTTAATCACATTGATATTCTACTAGTCCAATAATCATTTACAATATCAATAACCACTTTCATAATGATGGAATGCATAATTCCAAACTATCATAAACACATAGTCAAGGCCTTGTTCCATGACTAAAAATAAGATTTTCTCAAGGCCTTGTGCCAAGAAACTGGTTTGTCTCATGAGACCTACCAATGCTTCGAGGAGCTATAGCGGGCTACACCCGTCACTTACTAAGTCCAATTCATTCCTCATATGAACAAGTTTAAACATAACATAAACATTTGTATTAAGACTAGAATACAAAATGTCAATAATTTCTCCAAAAACCATTAATGGTATAAAAATTATACATCCATAGGCCAAAATATCACCAAACCTTCAATACAATATGTATGTTTTGTATCATAATAATTCAACATCAAATAAACTTAAAATCCTACAAAGAACATTGACATAGATGAAATCAAAACTATTTGATAGAAATATATCTAATTTATTAAATCATTTAAAAGTAACATAATTATAAAAGAATAAATTTACATTTAAAGTATTTTTATAAGCATGTAAGGGAAGCTTCTATGATTTTATAACGGCATAAAATAGCTGCACCCTCCATTTAAGTGAAAAAAGAAATACTTACCTTAATTTTGTCGAAAAGGTTAAATAAGACCTTGTTTAGAAAAAGACGGAATGATTCTTTTATAAACATCTTATAAAAAGTCATAGAAGTGTATAAATTACTTTACCCCATATTCTATAAAATAGTAAGAATTCCTTGAAATACATTTTTAATCAATATCTATGTGAATGATAAAGAGTTTCTAGTAGATACTTACGTAAAAACAACCTTAGATAATAATGTGAATGTGAAATTAACCCTCACCTTGTACTTTTCCTTGGTCATGGGTAGGTTAACCTGATGTATAATGGTGAAATAATTGTTATTAAATTTTAAAAGAATCGTATACATTAATATTATATCATATATGATCATTTAACATTTTTTGTTAATAATATCTTAGTATTATCATTATTTCGTGTGTTAATGTATTCGTTTTCCATTATATTATTTGTTATTAGAGTCGTATTTTTTATGGATGGGATGTATGTTATTCATATTCATAATGATATCAAGTCTTTAAACATTATTTTTAATCATCTAGTGAAAATTAGTCTTGAATGGATATGAGGGGGAATGAATCTCATCGCTATGGGTAGACGGTAATCCGTACATACGCACGAGCGACAATATCATTATTTTGATATTAATATAATATATAATTGGATGGTATATTTTATACACGTAATAATTATCACGTTATATTTATTATTTAAATAAATTACACGTCATTATTTTATGAATCCAAATAATAATTTATTGAATAACAATTACACCATGACGTGGAGAGAGTAAGTCGTACGTATGCACGTATGGTGACATGTTATTCAAAGTATGGATTGAATAATTAATTTTGTTCTAACATATTTATAATAACATCACATTATATAGAAGATAATGGATTTATTATTTTATAATGGAAACAAATAAGAAAAAGGAATTGGAAGAAGGAAAATACTTGAAAGAGGTGGTGAGATATTTACCTCTTCTTTGGGTTCTTCCTTAGGATTTGATCAAAAGGGATGCTTAGGTCAGATTTATGACTAATGGAAGGCCTCTAAGATGAATTTAGGACCGTTGATAGGGTATGGGAAGAGTTTGGTTGTGCCAAATGGCTTTGAAGGTGTGAATTAGAGAGAAGGGGGAGTGCCCTTTTTTAAGAGGGGTGAGGGGGACCTTAGGAAAAGCTAGAAATATTATTTTATAATAAAATCATTTTAGGTTTCCAATGGCTCCAAAGTAGATTATTTAAATTATATGGTGGTTATTGTTCTAAAAACACTCAACAAATATGTTTTAGATAGTTTTGGGTCACTATATTAACTTTATCTTATAGATTTAACTCTTAGTTAAATAGTTTGACATTTAACATGTCTCTTTGTATTTTTATATTTTATGGTTAATAAACATACTATATACTCCTTAGAGAACCCAAAATAGTTCATTAATGATACACCTATAATTATATAATTATTCTCCCCGAACCATAGTTTTTTAAGAATAGAATATCAATTAATAATATAATAGTTTTTTTTCAAAACTCTTTTATGTCAATTTTGACACTATTTGGAATTTTGTTTATTATAAACTCATAACAGCATTATTACTTCTAAATAAACATCATCTAATGAACCAAAATATGTAATATTACCCTAAAAAATTAGTGTAATTCATAAAGAGTCTCAAATTCCATTTATTTTCATATTTATAATATCAATTATTTTAAAATTTCATTAATTAGGTAATTACTGCATCATCATTGTGTCATAAATAAATTAAATTATTTAATATCAAAAAATTATAAATAAAATACCATCATGTAGGAAATATTTTTATCTTTCTATGCGATATTTACAATCGGATTTATCTGATCTATAAACATATAGTTAAAATGTTTTAGTTATTAAACATTGATTTGAACTCTTTTAACACTTTTTTGAATTAAATGATAATAAAAGTTATAATCTAATCATTGTAGACCAAAAAGGTTCATATTTTATTCCTAGGGTTTTATTTGGTCGAACTATAGTTATCCAATAGAATTAGGACATGTGTTAGTGTAAGAATAATATCATTTTTACCCTTAATTACCCTATTTACTTTTTACAGTGCAAACTAAACGTAAAACGTTACTATTCACCAAAAATTATTTTTGTCTTTTTGAACCAAATTTTACTCCTTGATATTAACCGTGTCTCTTAGATTTTCAAAATTCCACTTACAGAAGCGGTAAAATTATGTTTTATGTGAATTTTCAAATTTCTCTAGGAGGTGGTTAAAAGACGTTGAAAAGTTCTAAAAATTTTATATATATATGAAATTATTATAAATTAACTCCAATAAATACATTTGCACTTATATAGGTATTATGTGTCTATTTTGACCTAAAATTAATTTAAATAAAATAAATTAATATTTAAAAAATATCTGTTTTAAACAATAACTTAGTGTTTTTCACTATTTATAAAAATTGAATCTTTTCAGAAAAATACCAAAAATTCACCCTACGAAAACTTCGATATTCTGAATTCAAAAATAAAGTCAAGTTTGAAAGATAAAATTGAAATTTTTTTGAAAAGTTGGTAATACTATTTATAATGGCAAATTTGATTGGTTGTGGTGTGTGTTAGAACTCGAAGATGCGTAAAACACACACTACAATATTATTAAAAAGAAGCATATCGTGGAAGATTGGGGTGTTACATTCTCCCCTCCTTCAAATAATTTCATCCTCGAAATTTCTAAAATATTACTGCATAAAAAGACTCGGGTGGTTCTTCATCATAAGTTCCTCGAGTTCCCATGAGGCCTCTCCCATCTTATGGTTTCTTCATAGATCTTTTACCAGACGAGTCGTCTGGTTTGTCATCAATTGTTCTCTTGTTTCAAGAATCCTGATACGCTCTTCACAAGAAGACAGACCAGGTTCCATTTCAAATTCTTCATAGGTGAGTACATGTGTTGGTTTAGGCATTTATTTCCTCAATAATGATACATGGAACACATCTGGTTCTTTGGAGAGATTTAGCAGCATTGCCAACCAGTAAGCTACAGCCCCAATTCGTTCTAGAATTTTGAATCATCTGATATACCTTGGACATAATTTTCCCTTCTTTAAGAAATGTATAACACCCTTCCATTGTGATACCTTCAAAAAACATGATCTCCTATATAAAATTCCAAAACCTTACTTCGGTTATAGGCATTTCTCTTCTGCCTACATTAAGCTTCTTTGATGTTGGTTTGGATTACCTACACCTTTTTAATAGTTTCCTCCACAAATTCTAGGCCTATGAGTTTTCTTTCACCAGCATCATCCCAACAGGTTGGCGTACAACATATCTTTCTATATAACGCTTCATATGGTGCCATCTGAATACTTTAATGGAAGCTATTGTTATTGGAAAATTCTACCAGAGGTAAATAATGATGCCACATTCCTTGAAAGTCAAGTGAGAATGATTTCAGCATGTACTCTAAGGACTGAATTTTCCGTTTTGATTGTCCACTAGTTTAGGGGTGGTAGGTAGTGCTCAAATGAAGTTCAGTATCCCTGGATTTATGAATAATTTTCTAGAATAATGATGTTAAAAGGGGATCACGATCAGAAACATTCGATAGGGTTACTACATGAAGTCTTACAAATTCATTAATATATAGTCTTTCTATACATTCAAGTGGTAAATCTTCTCTTATAGCAAGAAAATGTGATGACTTGGTAAGACGATCAACAATGACCCATATTAAATTGTACCATCATAGAGTCTTTGGTAGTCCCATAAAAGAGTCCATCGTAATATTATCCCATTTCCACTCCGGTATGGGAAGAGGTTCCATGACTTCTCTAGGATGTTGCCTTCCAAATTCAATTTTTGACAAACCATACATCCTGACACAAAATCAGAAATCTCTCTCTTCATGTTGTCCCAGAAAAAATGTACCTTCAAATCTCTATACATCTTAGTGCTACCAGGGTGTATAAGGAAATTTGAACTATGATAATCCTCCAACAATTAACTTTTTAGATTAGGTATATTAGGAACACAAAGTCTCATCCCAAATATCAAAATTCCATCTTCATACACAAAGTCACTCAATCTCCCATCATTCACAGCTTCAATCCTCCTTTGAAATTCTTCATTATCGGTCTTAGTTTTCATTATCCTTTTTAGTAAAGATGGGTTGGAAACTATTTGAAAATGTATAGATGTTTCACCTTGAATGGTAATTCCCATATCCATCTTCACGAGATCTATAAAAATTGGATACCATTAAACTCACATCTTGTTCAAAACTCCATGATCCTTTTTTCTCAAAGCATCTGCTGCCTTATTTTCCTTCCCCGGGTGGTAGTGTATTGTGCAATCATAATCCATGATTAGTTCAATCCATCTCCTTTGCCTCATGTAGAGTTCTTTTTGTGAGAAAATATAATTCAAACCCTTGTGATTAATATAAATTTAACATTTTTCACCATATAGATAGTGTCTCCATATCTTCAAATCAATGATTACAGCTGTTAACTCAAGATCATGAGTAGGATAGTTTTGCTCAGGAATTTTTAGCTGTCGTGATGCATATGCAATAGCCCTATCATTCTGAATAAGGAAATAACCAAGTCCTTTATTTGAAGCATCACTATAAATAAAAAACCCATCATTCCCCGATGGTAGTGTCAATATTAGAGCATTGATTAATCTTCTCTTTAGTTATTCAAAACATTCTTCACACTCTTTTTTCGAGAAAAATTTTACCCCTTTTGTGTGAGCTTTGTTAATGGGTTATCCAATCGAGGAAAATTCTGGAAGAAACACTGATCATAACGTGCTAGACCAATAAAACTACATACCTCAGTTATACTAATCGGTGTTGGCCATTCTTGGATTTATCTTTTCATAGAAGGATCAACGTAGATTCCATCCTTAGAGAAAATATAGCCAAGAAAAGAAATCCCCTGAATCCAAAATTCACACATGCTTAACTTCCCATTTAATTCATGTCTCCTATGTGTCTTTAGGATAATGCGGAAGTGATATTCATGGTCTTGGTATCATTTTGGAGTTTACCCAGATATCATCAATAAATACCACTACAAAATCATCGAGATATTTCTTGAAAACACTGTTCATTAGATCCATGAAGACGGAGGGTGCATTAGTCAATCCAAAAAGAATTGTTGTAAAATCATAATGCCCGTACCTATTTGGAAATGCTTTTTTTGGAATGTATTCCTTCTTCATACTCAACTGATGATATCCACATTGAAGAGAAATCATTTAAAATTATTGAGCTCCATGCCGTTGGTCAAATAAATCATCAATGCGATGTAGGGGATACATGTTCTTTATTATTATAGCATTGATCACCCTGTAGTCGATGCCCAACCTAATAGATCTATATTTCATCTTAAAAAAAATTATAGGGGCTCCCCATTGAGAAACAATAGGGTGAATAAATCCCTTATTACTCAATTCCTCTAGTTGTTTCTTTAGTTCCACTAATTCCACAGTGGCGATTCTATTAGGGGTATTTGATATGGGCCTTGATCTAGGAATTTAATCAATGGAAAACTCAAATTATCATTCTAGAGGATGTCTAGGTAAATCTACTGTAAACACATCATCATATTCTTTCAAAATCGGTACATCCACTATTTGAACATTCCTTTCCTCACCCACAGTTATTTATTTCTCTTCCTCCCAAATAATTGTATTTCGTTGAGCTACGGGGCGTAGATCTAGATAAGAATTAGGTGGTGACGATTCTGCTTTAAAGATAAGGTTTTCATTATCATCATCAACAAAAAATATAACCTCCTTATTCTTACAATAAGTCTTCACTTTGTGGTCCAAAATCCAATCCATACGGAGGATTATAACAAATTCAATCATGTGTATGAAGATGAGACCAGCATTTAAGGAACATTTATATGCTCAAATTTGGACTAATTCACAAAACATTGTTGCAATGATACTTCCTTTAGGAGTTTTTACTGACAATTCCATTGTTAAATAAAATTGGAAATATCTAATTTTCATAGCAAATAGGGAAGATATGAAACAATGCGATTATCTAGAATCAAATAAAGCATTGGCTAAACTTGAGGAAATCATTAAATTACCTCCCACCACATCTTTCATAGCTTCAACCTCAGTAGTAGTGATTTCATAAGCATGGCCTTGATCCATTTTAATTTTCTAATGTATGTTCCCCTGAGTCTTAGTACATTAATTTTCATAATGTCTCATCTCCCTACAATTGTAGCATTGAACATCGATACCTTCTTTCTTCCCCTTGCAATCACGAGCTTGGTGGCATTTTTCACCACACTTGTAACAGACTCCCCTTCCCTTCAATCAAGTACCAGGGAGTTTCTTCCCACATTTAATGCAGGATGGATATTCAACTTTTCCCTACTTCCCCTTATTTAAATTTCAAGAGTGATCAACAGATCTTCTCTTCTCTAGCTTTTCTTTAAAGTCGTAAGACATAGAGAATCCTTTTTCTATCTTGATAACACATGAGACAATATCTTCGTATGACGAGAAAGACTGTGAGACTAATGACCGACAAAGAAATGGTTTTAACCCATCCAATAAATGATCAATATTATTTCATGGGTTACTTATATAATCTGCATCATTCCTCACTAACCTTGAAATTTTAGACTCACACTTTACAACATTCTCTTCCCCTTTTTGCCTCAGACTCAAAAATTGTTTTTCCATATCCACTAGATGGTCATGAGGAAAGTATTTTTCTAAGAAAATATCATTAAACTCCCTCCCTTCCATATTTGATACTTCAACATCTTCTTTCGTGTTTTGAATCAATGACCTCCATTGATCAGCATCTCCAATGAGGTGGTAAACTTCTATTACAACTTTTTCCCATTCACAACTCCCCAAGGCTTGGAATATTTTATTTATTGAATTTATCCATTTCTCATATACTAATGGATTTGTACTCCCATTGAATGTTGGTGGTTGTTTCCCCATGAAGCGATCTAACCTTGATCCTCCATGCTGTGGATCTGGATGCTCCATACGGGTAAGGTTATTATTCATAAGGTGAGTGAGTTGTCCCCATACAGTGATAAGATGATCAGCACCAGTTGTATCACCAGATCCACTATATTTATCTTGAGAAGGAGGGGAATCTCTATATGGAGTGTGTGAAATGATACAGTTTCCATTCCTTCCACTAGGCGCCATTTCTAAACAATGGAATAAACTAGATCAATTTATGAACCGAAATACATAATTCCAAACATGTAAAACACTTAACATAAATTGATCAGTTTATGGATTTAATCCATAGTCATAAAAATGTTTTCATTGAGGAAGTATATACTACTAAACCATTCATAATGGTTTGTAAATAAAATGAAAATTATCCAAAGCATATCCCCTGGGAGTGTTGAAACCAAGAGTACAACAAGGCTAGTTTTCGTGCACCAGTTCCTGTTCGAGTCTATCTCAAAGCCGTGATTTCGGGTTTTACCCATAGGTACATCTGTGCTAGAGCCACTTCTACTTGATCGTATCCAGAAACGGATGTATTTCTCGGAAAAATCACAAAATCTCTACAATACCAATATTCTAGGGTGTTCTTCTATACTAATCCTCAATGTCTATCTGAGGGCTATGTGCTCTAATCAGAGATTATCTAAATCTAGCATCAATTAATTGTACTAAACTCCTATGATACCAACTGAAACGCCCTGACCACCGCTATCCAGTGTTGGTGCAATATTCTATAACATTTTCATGATCACAAAAGATCAAGTCTCTAAAGATCGATTAGTTTAGTAGCCTTGGAAACACTAGATACATTCACATGTCTTACAATTACATAATAAAGTGAAAAACTACAACAACTTAGTCTCCATAGTCCACACTCATATCCCCTCAGACTATCCCTTCAGGTCAGTCATAAAATACTTCTTCACATCCTGGGAAAAATAAAACATAGAAAGGGGTGAGCTCAGATGCTCAGTATGGATAACAATATAGCAAAAAATTTCATAAATAAGCATAAACATTTAAGGCAATATATAAGTAAAAAATCCTTTTAAACATGAACATCAGCAATAATGGAAAAAATAAATTTAAATAATTCCATTTACTTATTCACATGGATATTCTACTAGTGGAATAATCACATGCAATATCAATAACCAATTTCAAAATGATGGAATGCATAATTCCAGACTATCATAACCACATAGTCAAGGCTTTGTCCCAATACTACAGATAAGATTTTTTGAAATCCTTCTTCCAAGACACTTGTTTTTCGCCTGAGACCTACAGATTAATCTAGGAGCTATAGCGGGCTCTACCCGTCACATACTAAGTCCAATGCATTGCCCATATGAACAGGTTTAAACATAACATAAACATTAATATTACAACTATCATAAGAAATGGCAATAATCTTGATAAACCATGAATAGCATAAAACTAAAACATCCACAGTAAAACATATCACAAAACCTTCAATACAATATGGATATTTTGTATCATAATAAATAAAATTCAAATAAGCTTAAAATCCATCAAAGGATGTTGACATAGATTAAATCAAAACTATATGAGTGAAATATCTCTTTTTTTAAAATCATTTAAAAGTAACATGATTATAAAAGAAAACATTTACTTTTAATATATTCTTATATTCTTTTTTAAGGGATGATTTGACGATTTTATAATGGTAGAAAATAGCCACACCTATCATATAATTTAAAAAAGACATTCTTAACATAATTTTTCTAAAAAGGTTTAAAAGGACATTTTTTGGAAAATGATAGAAAGATTTCTTTATAAACATCTTATAAAAAGTAAAAAAAGGCTATAAATGATTTTAACCCATAGTCTATAAAATATTTAGAATGATTTGAAATATGTTTTTCAGAAACATGGATGTGGATGATAAAGAGGTCCCAGTAGATACTTACGTTAAAACAACCTCGTATAATAAAGAGATTTTGAAATTAACCCGTACCATGTACTTTTCCTTGGTCAAGGGTAAGTCAACATCCTATATAATGGTGATATAATTGTTATTAAATAATACAAGAATCATATACATTAAACTGATATCATATATTATATTTTTACATTTTTTTGTTAATAATATCTTAGTAATATCGTCATTTTAGGTGTTAATGGATTCATTTTCCTTTATATTATTTGTTATTAGAGTCATTTTTGATATGGATGGGATGTATATTATTAATATACAGAATTATATAAAGTATTTAAACATTTTTTTTAATCATCTAATGAAAATTAGTCTTGAATCGATATGATGGGGAATGAATCTCATTGTTATGTGGACACGGTAATCTGTACGTACACACGAGCGACAATATCATTCTTTTGATTTTAAAATAATATATAATTGGTTGTTATATCATATATACAGAATCATTATCAAGTTATATTTACTATTTAAATCCATTACACATCATTATTATACCCATCCAAATAATAATGTATTGAATAAAAATGACGCCACGATGAGGAGACGGTAAGTCGTACGTATGCACGTATGGTGACATGTTATTTCAAAGGATGGATAGAATATTGAATTTGGATGTACCATATTTATTATAACATCATAGTATATATAAGATAATTGATTTATTATTTTATAATGGAAACAACAAAGAAAATTGAAGTGGAAGAAGGAAGGAACTTGAAAGAGGTGGTGAGATATTTACCTCTTCTTTGGATTCTTCCTTTTGATTTGATCAAAATGGATCCTTAGGATGGATTCCTAACTAAATTAGTGACTCTAGGATGAATTAAGGACCGTTGATATGGTATTTTGGTAGAGGTTGGCCACGCCAAATGGCTTTGAAGGTGTTAATTAGAGATAAGGCAGAGTGCTCTTCTATAAGAGGGGTGAGGGGCACCTTAGGGAATGCTAGAAATATTATTTCATAATAAAATCATTTTCTGTTTCTAATGGATCCAAAGTGTATTATTTAAAGTATAAAGTGGCTATAGGTCGAAATAAACTCAACCAATAGGTTTTATACTGGTTTGGGACACTGTATTAACTTTATGTTTTAGATTTAACTCTTAGTTAAATAGTTTGACATTTTCCATGTCTCTTTCTATTTTTATATTATATTGTTAATAAACATACTATATATTCCCATGAGAAACATAAATGGTTCACTAATGATACACCTTTAATTATATATGTCCTTTTCCCAAACCATTGATTTTTAGGAATAGAATATCAAATAATAATATAAAATTTTTATTAAAAAACACTTTTATGTCAATTTTGACACTATTTGGTATTTTGTTTTTGCTAAATTCATAACAGCGTTATTACTTCGAAAAAAATTCATCTAACCAGACATATTATGTCATATTATCCTATAAAATTAGTGTAATTCACAAAAAGTATCAAATTACATTTATTTGGATATTTATAATACCGATTATTTTAATATTTCATTAATTAGGTAGTTACGGCATCACCATTATATCATAAATAAATTAAATTATTTAATGTCTAAAATTTGTAAATAAAATACCATTATGTAGAATTTTTTTTATCTTTCTAATGGATATTTATAATATAATTTACCTTATTTATAACCCTATATTAAAATTTTTTTAGTTATTGAACATTGATTTTAACTCTTTTAACTCCTCTTTGTATTAAATAATAATAAATGTCCTAATCTAATCCAAGTTGAAAAAAGCGATTCATATTTTATTTCTAAGGTTTTTTTTGGTCGAACAATACTTATTTAATATAATTAGGACATGTTTTATGGTAATAATAATATCATTTTTTACCCTTAATTACACTATTTACTTTTAACCGTGGTAAATAAAAGTAAAAAGTTACTATTGATCAAAAATTATTTTTATCTTATTGAACCACATATTACCCTGTTATATTAACTGTGTCCCTAGGATTTTTTAAATTCCACTCATATAAGCGGTAAAATTACGTATTATATGAATTTTTAAATTATCCTATGAGGTGGGTAAAGACGGTGAAAAGTTATATAAAATTTTTATATATCTAAAATTACTATAAATTGACTACAATTAATTACATTGAACTTATATAGGTTTTGTGTGTATATTTTGTTCTAAAATAATTTTACATAAAATAAATAATTATTTAAATAAAAATTTGGTTTTAAACTTTAACTCAGTGTTTTTCACTATTCAAAAAAAATTGAATGTTTTCAGAAAAATAACAAAAATTTACCCTAAGATAATTTCTATATTCCGAATCCAAAAATGAAGTCCATTTTGAATAATAAAATTTCAAAAATTTCAAAAATTAGGTATTACTATTCATAACTACAAGTTTGATTGGTTGTGGTGTGTGTTAGAACTCGAAGTTGTGTACAACACATGCTACTGTATGATTCAAAGAGAAGCATACTGTGGAATCTTGGGGTGTTACACCTGATTCATTTTTTACCTTTATAAATAAATTATCTATCATTTTAACATGTGATGAAGTCAAAATGAATGAACATACATGTTTTTAATTTATAAGAGAAATATATGATCAAGAGAGTATTTTTATATTCGAAACAATGAAAAAACTGTCATATAATTTTGATTAATTATGAAAATTATTGATCATGTTTTTCATCTAGGTAACAACCAAAATTAATTATAACATGTTGAGTTTATGGTGTGACGTACTGGTCATGTTTTCTAGTTAAATGTTTCATATTAATTCGAAACTAATGTAACAATCTCAAAACTAAACAAAATCATTCTTGCATTATCATGATAATTTCCAAAAATGATCCATGATTATTTTTTGATTTTTATTAATAAATATTAAATCATTTCAACTAGTATTATTGTTGAAAAAAATGTGTATTTTTTTATTTTATTATTTAAAAAGTATAAAATGAACATAAAATACTAAAAACCAAGAAACTGTTCTCAAATTTTCATTATTATCAATAAAAATTATTTATGACTCGTTTTTTACACAATTTTATCATCTGGTTTCATTTTTATTGGAGGTGTGGACTCTATGAATGAATGTAGCAAATTGACCTGGGTAACCCTCTAAAACTACTAATTAACCTGATCCTCCCCATACAAATTGGGTGTTCATTATCCACTTTGGATGTTGATGATCACATATTCATAAAATAAAAACCATAAGAAATTATTATTCAAAACCTCAACAAAAAATACATGGAATATATAAACAGATAAAATAGAAAAACATATGAAATGAAAGATAAATTTATTCTAAAAAAATATTACAATAAATAATAATACAAAATTAAATCATGATAAAACTCAATATAATTTGTCGAATATAGTTATAGATGTAAAATAAAATCTATTACACCATTTGGTATGTTGGAAATTTCCAGCTACAACACCACCAAAAGAACAACCCCAACAAACATGAACCTCACTTCCCCAATACATCACCATTCCCTTCCCTATATCCAATGAAAAAACATTATTTACAAACCAATTAAAATTTGTGTAGGATCTAAGATAAACATTCTTGATAGATATTGTTCCAGATGTTACATGAATTTTATCTATTCAACATTAACCATATGATATATATATATTTAAACATTGTGTGATAAATAATTAAGCTTTTTTATCAAACTCATTGTAAACCCCCTAACCACAGTTTTTAAATCCATCTGGACAAAATATATTCATAATGTATCGCACATATAAAAAAAGGTAATAAAATGAAAATTAGTACTACCTAAATAATTGGTAAATGACCCTAAGGATCACAATTGGTCAGTTCGAGCTAGATCATGTATACACTAATTTAAAAAATATTGTGAATGGAGTTATTTTACATATGAAATGACCCTTGTGATAATATGATCAACATAAAAAGATATCCCTCCCTCAACATTTGTCTAGGATGTCCATCATACACATTTCAAAGAGATATGAGGAATTCCCCCAATGTGAACCCCATGACAACATCAATAGATGAGGTCTATATCTACAACCTATAGATAAATAACCATCTATTACCATGTGCAATATTCCATAAATAATTTTACCAAAATATGATTTTACATCGATTTAAATAATAACATTTTATATTTGTTAAAAAATATTAGTAGAACTCTATCTATTATCATAAAAATCATTCGCATGGACAAATTAATAAATATTCCAATCCTTTAAATAAATTTATAAAACCATAGTAATTTGGAATCTCCTAATTTAGTCTGGGGATTGAACCACCTACCTCAAAACATAGGTTTCACACTAACTAAAATGGGATCCACACACCTGGAGGAATGTTTCAACTATGAATAGATACCCTAACATTAATTCCAAAAACTTCTTAATTAGTTCCACAAGAAAAAATGTTCTTATAAAGGATATGGACAACATATCTCACCAATATTGCACGCCACACCATAACCAACACATGGGTAATCATTTGTGATATTATCTCACAAATGATCTTGAATTATTTTATAATAATCAACATATGATCCACCAACTCCATAAATGCATCCAATTGAAACAACCTGAAACTAATCAAGAATCTCAAGAATGGTCTCCTAAAAAAATTGAAGTGCCACAACAAATTATGAGATCGAGTACTGAATGATGTGATATACAAGACGATGAAATAAAAAAATGAATACAATGAGAATAATGTTTCTGGTAGTGATGGAAATGTTTTTTTAGGATATTAATTTATGACACATGATAAAACACACTCATCAAAAGGTTATTACTATGTAAATCTTGGATTTATGGAATACACTACCTATAATTAATATTTAATTGAAAATACATTACCTCTAGATAAATTATCTCATGTTATATATATAATACATATAATATTTTTATGAAATAATTTCTTGTTACACATAGAATTGATTTCAATGGTTTTTTCCCTACGTAGAACATACCATGAAAATAAGGGATTTATTGTTAAAATTCACTATAAATATATAACCAACAATAGGTTCTGCAAAAACATCTCAGTAACACCGAATCCGATTCAGAATATAAGAAAAATATCTGATACACAGATTGAAAGATATTGTTTATACACGATGTTCTTATATCTCCATCCTAATATCTTTTATAATAGGTAATTCATGACGTTGGGGGATCCCCAAAACATTTATAGGAAACATCTCTCTCAATGGTGATTCTCACTTCAAAGCCTCATGAGAATTTGATATATGTCTCTATGAACCACTTTCCAATGTAATAGACATTCCATGAAAGGATACCATATGAGTATCCATGATCATCACTCATTTCTCACAAATACAAATTTCTATATCAAACTCAATATCCTTCTAACATAGAACATGTGTGGAAATATGATGGAACTTCTTGAGCTATGAAACATGGATTCAATAATGGATATCTATCACTAGGAAAAAATACAACATATAAGTATGCATATCAACATTCATAATGGCATGAATATCTCCAATAAATCTCAAAGTCCTCATTACCTATTTCTAAGTAGACCATTGTCCAACGGAGGATAAAATTTCTAGAAATAACTTTCACAAATTAAAAACTACAAAGATGACATTGACGATATATATATGATTTTTTCTAGATTGATCATTTATCCAGTAGTTGAAATGTATCTTGGATCCCTACTAAATTTTTCTTAATGGGACTTTTTCCAATGAGTGGGGCCTCACCATACACTTCCCAATAAATATGTGACATGCATGGGAAACCAAAGAAATCATTGAACGAAGCAATTTAGATCAATGAAGAAGAATTTTTTTATAAGGATACACAACAAAAACATTCTATATATCCCATGATCAATGAAAATAAATTATGTAGGAATGAATAATATAATCTAGGATATGTATAATATTCCCTATATGACCATACTCTTAAGGATTATATGTTATACTCAAACGAACCTAAGTCCCCGTCAATTCTTGGAGACTCTTCCTCTATTTATATTTAGTCATTGGGACCCATTATGAGACAATAGAATATAAAACCTCATGAGACATAAATATATCTTATACAAATAGCTTTCTTAGATCATCAATAATAGTTTTTCCATGATCATAATTAGAATATCATATTACCTCAACAGTTCAACCACATCCATGGTATTATTTTTTCCATGGGATGTACATGGAAAAAAATCCAAAATGTCCAGGGAAATAACCTCCCATTTCCAAACAAGTACCGAAAGGGGATTATAATGGATATATGTATTTATGTCCACTATGATTATCTATTTATAGGTGTAATTGTGGGACTCATAATAAAAAAAATTACATTATTCATACCCATCCATTTGAAATGAAATGTCATAATAAAAGAAATCTTCATAGTGTGTGGGTGAATAACCCGTGAAGAGAATTGGTAGTCATGAAATACTGAATATATCGAAATGGTTGGATAATAAATAGGACACTAAAAAATAGTATCAAAAAAGTGAGAGACCATCTAGAAAAGGTTTTTCCTCTATTCAAGGTTTCTAGGATTACTTGGAACACAATATAATGTCAAATTAATACACTAAATAATAGACTCATTTATATAAAATATTAAATAAACACTAGTCAGTATGATACCAAAATCATCAACCTGATCATATAGAATAATAATATTAAATATTCCCACATTTTTCCACAATCCATTGGATTAAAATTTATAATTTGGTATAACCTTATTACTATGATTATTAGTAGAAACATTCCCCTTCAATGTAGGATAAGAATATTAAATTTAGAAATATTAATGTATTCCTCCATCTATCCTTAAATAAGATGTATTTAATTTTAAGAAATGATTTATATCACACTATTTTTATCATAGAATGCCAGGAACCACTCCCCAAATAAATGTTCCACAAACAACTGTGTACATGAATAACATTTAAATCATCTATATCATGAGTGGGTAAATTTTTCTAAGGAAGAATAAGATGACAATAGACACATGGCACGTCATTAAAGTACAAACATAGAAAAAAACTAAAAACAACACAATAATCCTAAATTTACACCATATACCCCTTATCGGGATCATGTAAGACCATAATAGGAGTAGATTTTACAAGTTGATTATATTTATAAAAAAAGAATAAAAATTTTTATCCAATGTGAACATCACAACATTCTTCTTAATATTGGTCAATATTGATTCTATATTCATTAAATCAGTAAAAAACAATTGATAATTTCATTCATGAACTAATAACCCTTGAATCATGAAATTTTTTTGGTCACTTCTCCATTAAAAATATGACCATCATCATCACATATAGACTGATAAGCCATGTTCATAAATAATATTCCCCAATAACATCACTTCTAGAATCCATAAATTTGATTAGAAATTAAAACCATAAAGATGATGGATAATTTGGATTTTAAAAACTACATTCATGTTATGTCTATGATCATTTATGGATCCTAGATACCAATGATATCATCCACATACACACTAAAAAAATGGTCAAGATATTGATGAAATATTGAGTTCAAAAATTCCATGTAAACAAAAAGACTTTTAGATGGACAAAAAGAAATCACATTATATTAAAAATATCCATATCAAATCCTTATTCAAGTCATCGAAAATATTAATGTAATATAACATTAGTTAATAATAACCAAACCTGTGATTGATTATTGATAACTATATAGCCAATATTATTTTTTCAAATCAATCATGCACTTAGGGAAAATAGTGCATATTCTTAACTATCACCCACTTCAACTTCTAATAGTCCACACACACCCTAATTGAACCGTTATCCTTCATGGTGATGTGAATTGGAGGATAACAATAAGGAAACACTAGGATTGAAAAAATCTTGTCTCAACTAGATCATATAAAAGAACCATGACCACTTTCATCTCTAAATGTACCGTATGTTAAGAGGATATTAGGATTGAATAAGTACCTGAAACCATATTAATTATAATCTGTACCTCCCTTTATAGAGGAACACCAAAAAAATATTATCAGATGATATCATGAAATTCCTAAAAATTTATAGTATGATAAGTACAAGGAGAAACATCATTGATCCCAATAGAAATATTATACAATTAACTATTGATCTCATGGTGTGATGTCTTATGTGAATAGACCTAAAATAAAACTCTCCCTAGAATTACATAGATCTCTCATTGGTAAAGGTAAAATAACATGCCGATGATAAAAATACTTCTCAACATTGTGATAAACTAGAAAACCCTTCTAGATAATAATTTCGAATTGATCCAGATTGGGGCCTGTGAGATTTCAAATGAACTCTATGTCATTTATCAATAAAGTACATGACGGATATAAAAACCACTAAACATTTATCTTTCCAATAGGTGTTCCAAACTCCATAACATAGTGAATGATCTATATTATATTTTCTAGAAAATAAAAATTGAGCTATAAAAAGGAGTGTGATGTATATGAACAAAATTGGGTCGTTTCTACATAAGTGGAACGAAAAAATGAATCCACAATCTATAGTTGGGCCCAGATCAACCTATAATAGAAAAATCATCCACTACATAATGGTTCATCCATCATGAAGAATATACCATGATCTATATAGACATTAACTCATCTGACCATTCCATAATGTCCCTTGGAGATAAAGTGCCCGAACCATAACATGGTGTACACATGGACAAGAAGAACCTCACTAGATGGCTACATGGACCTAAAGAATTTGAAAAATTCGGGTTTCATGATAAGTACTTTTGGTGTTTTATTACCTGAAATATTAATGGTATACTGTGATACAATTACTAAATATTGACGATGATGTAGCGAGGGTACCCTATTAAGAATCTCCTCCACCCCTCCTATGATTATCATGAAACTTACTCTTATTACCCAGTGGGCCACTTAAACACCAACTAGGTGGAAGAGAATGCTTTGTGTATCCAATATTTCCCATCATATAATTCCCAACCATCATGGAATTATCCATAATTTCAACATAGGTATAAATCCTTAGCATATGCACTTAATACGGAATATATGGTTGCACACCCTATTAGTACATTTATGTCTTCAATGTTAAATCTTTAATATCTCAATAGAAAAACAATATCATTATAAACCGATTAGTGCACTATGTAATTGAGGATCCTACCAACTACAAATGGTGGACCTTGAGATACTTTCCAATTATTAGAAACTAAATATAGATATAGATAATGATTCTAGTCTTCAAGCCATTACAATATAACATTATTTTGTTATATTTTTGAACCACGGAATCCCACCACCATTTTATAGGACCCCCAAGACTAAATGTTTTGCACTTTACATTGATTTAATCATTTTAATCCATTAGTTAAAAGATCTGATAAATGTCTTCCATCCATTACTCTTGCTCTTGGGGTTCATTTTTACTCTTAAAAGACAGGGGATTATTTTTTAAGAACTCTAATTTTTGCTGTATAAATTTTATAACTCCTAGAAATGAATAATCATCTTTTTCCTAAACTCATAGTTCATATTAATCTATGAAATGAAATAAATTCAAGATATCCTCTATAATATTCTAATTTAGAGTATGTTCACCTTAAGTAGCATTTTATAATCCCCATTTTGGAACCCAAAAAAGTCATATCACTAACATAATACTACACAATTGAAAATATATTCCAATTAATATAAAATTGAATATTATCTATTAACATAATAAATATATAAGAAAAAACTGATATTAAATTCAAAAACAAACACATGAGACACACATCACCAAATTCCACAGTAACATGAGGCTTGCCCATGAAAGATTTATTCAACCACTCACTAAAACCTACCTATAATATTGTAACAATTATACCTCCACTATATCGGAAGTTGGAAAATAAGAACACTTATCGAATAACTAGCATTCATACAATTTTATTATGAATAGAATTATGTGACCCATTAACACAAGAACATGAACTGATCGACCAATAACTCAAAGGGATTTTCTAATCTTGATGAGAAGGAGACTATAACACATGGATCAAAAAATTGCCAAAGGGAATGAATTTTTACAACCATCAAACCAAAATATGTGGAATATATACATAGTAGAAATTAATAGCATAATAAAAATAAATAAAAATATTCCATAACATAATAGAAACAATAGTATTGATACAACTAGAAAACCATATATACAACAAAGGTAAAAATCCAATAGAAAAAAGGATAAAAAACAATAATCCAATACTCTGGGATATATGTGATAAATTTCCCACAATCACAAAAATATTTACCTATACCTATATTACATGGTCCATTATACTTCACTGCAACAACATGTCCATTCCAAAAATAATAATAATTAATTTCTACACAAAATTGAAAAATATTTCATGGATTGAGGTAAATAGAATTAGTAGGATCCTCCCTAGGTGTTACATATCATGTTTTTATACACAAATATTCTTATTTAAATTTTATTATTAAACATTTATTGATTAGTAGTAAAATTATTTTTTATATTAAAAACATGGTAATTTAATATGCCAGTTATAATGTTCTAAAACCAACTTGGTAAAACAGTTTTAAATCATATCACAGTTTTCAAAGTAAGTAATAAATTCTAAAAAAGTACAAACACAAAAATATAAAAATAATTAAAGTATTACTAGAGGTTAGGCATACAAGATCATTAATACCCAAAGATAGAGAAGAACTTGCATCATGATCCTACTCATATGCATTGAATCTTAATGGGAAATGGAACACCCTCTAAATTAACCCTAAAATGTTTTTTAAAAATTCCTAGAAACATGGAATTGGGATTAGGTGAACACATTAGGAGAAAAACCCAGAATGTATCGATGGGTAAATAATATTTCTACACACTCCTCTAAAATTCCCATGGGTTCCCATGTTCAAAATCCCCAAAAGAAATTCATATCCATTAATCAAAATACATTTTGTAAATAAAAATTCAGGATGATTTGAAATTACCTTTTCCATTAAAAATCTTTGGTGAAGTCAATATTTTCTCCAAAAACCAATTTACACACAAAAAAATGATAAATATAGAAAATCCAATTGTTTAAAAATTTATAAAACCACACTATTCAATGTTTACCCAATATAGTTTAGAGAAAAAACCACCTACATTAAACTCTTGTCACAAAATAACCACAACAGACTCTTGACTCCAAGAGGAACACAACATAATGAATAAAGTCACTAGAATCATTTCCCACATATCATATTTTATTCTATTAAAAAGTATTTATCATCGAGGTTAGATGAAAACATATATCAATGTACTCAAACATCACACCATACGTTAACACAAGGTTTAATCTCTTTAAGAATATCCTATACTGGATCTGGATGGTTTAATAATGAATAATCATATGATCGACAATTTCCACAGACATAACACAATAAAAAATAAAATTTAGATTAATGATGAAAGGAAAATGATACCAACATATATAAATCAGATGCAACAAAACAAGAGATCATGCATTGAATTATATTATTAAAATGAACATGATACACTCAAAATCACCTAAAAGGACCCTATGTTTTATGGAACGTATGAACAACAGAATGATAGTAGGGTAAAATGTGAACTAGTTTAAAGAACACTAGACATGATTGGTTTACATAGTTCATCATTTATTCACCATAATTAACCTATGTTAAAAATAATATCCTCTAATATTAATTTATAACAATAGATATATATAAGACTTAAAATAGTTTTACTATGTAAAATGATTTTCCACCCTAAATATTATATCAGGGATTTTTATCAACATAGAATATTGAAATTAAAAAAGGGATTTGTGATATAGATTCCCCCTTCATCCAGCACAAACCAAATGTTTTTTGGAAACACCAAATACAACTTCTACCCCCAAAACCAAAGAGAAATCTATTAATTAAAAAATAATTTGTAAATTTTTGTCTAATATATAACACTAAATTTGAAGGATTAAAAATACAAGTGAATTTTTATTTCAAAATATGTCTCACTTAATTAAAAAAAGGAAAACATGTTATCATTTTCATGATACTATATAAACACTAATCTTTTTTATTTTTCATCTATTCAAATATGCCACACATCATTCCCACATGTATTGTGATATAGATTATAGAAGGCCTATATCACAATTTTTTGTGTATAATAACTAATAAAATTATCACATACTAATAATATTAAGTGATAAAAAAAATAATTAATATATAAGAAATAATAAATTTATTCATAATATATGTAAATGAAAAAATAACTCAGTATAATGATAAGAGGGGTTCCTATACTAAACAGTAATAATATTTTTTATATTATTTAGAAAAAATATATTCAAATAATTTATCACATATATAAATATTTGACATAGCATTCTGATGTTGGATTTTCTTATAATTATTTAATATTTTTTTGTTATTTTTCAATAAATGGATATAAATTCATGTTAGAAACAAATCTCCAAGAAAACATAATTAGAATGTATTAATTTTTTTTAAAATAATATTCCATTTGTTTTTTAATGTATAAAAATAAATATTACATAATATTTACTACTAGTGTTCTCTGAATAAATAAATGTTTTTGTTTAATATTTAATAGATCAATTCTTTTTCAAAACATGTGTCCCATGATCAAAAATAAAAAATGATGCATTTATTTTCAGGAGACTCAATAAAAAATTCATTAGTTCATTTTTTTAATTTAATATATCATTCGGTATAGAGTTCATATAAACATTTTTCATCAAATTATAGAATGTTTCTTATCCCATTTAAAATGTTTATGAAGGAAAAAAATATCTCCTTATAATAACATATTAAATGAAAAAATATTTTCTGAAAAATAGTAAATTGACATTTCATAATTTTTTGACTTGTAGGGACAAATATGAAAACATTTTGAAGTGATTTTTTGATAAGATGATTGAAAGATAATGACTTTAATTTTAATGTTAAATTTGAGTTAAAAAAATTTGTCACAATATAAAAACTAATAAAAATTAATATATTGATATTTCACCATAATAAAATTATATTTTAATCATTTTTTTTTGAAGAACGCAATTTTATACCATTCTTATATGTAGTGTTATCATAATGACAGAAAGGGAATGCTTAAAATTTTAATGTAATATTATACATAAAAGGAAAATTCAGAAGGTCAATACTAAGATATGATTTTAGAACTATCATGATACTCATGGAGAATGATATTTTAATCATTTGGGTCATGTTGTAGGGAACAATGTTCCATTATGATATTTTTGTAATCGTAGTTTTTTTAATGAATGTACTAAATTTACATGTTATTTTTTTTAATATTTTATTCATCTTATCCAAATAAATTAATGTATTTCAAATTATAGTGATAATATAACAGAAAAATTTTATAATTATTTATCACTTGTATAAATTAACATATGGAATTAATTTATTAGGTGATAAAAATATGATTGAAAATTCATCTTTTTAATATAAATTTCATGAATTTTTCAAAATTGCTTCAAGTGCTGAAATCCTTAAAAACATCAGATTGTAATTAGACTCTAATAAATTGATGGATGAATTAATTTGGAAATTTATAATGAACAATAAGTCAATTTCCATTTGATGAAACTAGTGACTATTATTTCCCAAAATATATCACATATTATGAAAAAGATATTGGATCAACATGAAAACATTCCTATAAATTTTTATTAAAAAACAAAAGACACGCCACAATGAGGTTTTCGAAGGTGATAATGTTCTTTAGCATATGCATCTAGCTAAATGAAAGGTGTGCATCGGTGTAGGGTCATAAAGGATAAAATGGATATTTCTTTATCAATTTCTCTCTTTCATAGGGAATTTAAAACATAGTAGGCTTCCACTTATTCATGTGTAACATCCATGGTGAGCTGATCGGTGAGATGGAGACATTAAATATAAAATGGTAACATTCACCATTGAAGAATTTTGCAATAGACCACTATGATTTTCACTACTATAGATGAGTATGGTTCATTATATATAAAAATTCAACCATAGCGAATATCTTATTTAATTTCATTTATCATTGACCCAAATTTAACATCCATATCATAACTATTCTCAATCAAATGATATATTAATCATTTACAAAAACCTCAATGAGTGTCCAAAAAACCACTTCTAAACATCTAAAATGATATAAAAATTGTTATATTTTTTTCCATATTTTTTATTACGGAAAAAATTATTTTTCTATTATTGGTACAAACTTCATCTAAATATGGTTATGTAGAACCGTGGAGATTATCTCTTACGAGTAACATTCATTCATCTATTTTATGTTATTATTTTTATTTGTATTTTTTATATTAATTTAATTGTTTCATTATCAATATTGGAATTATACATTGAAAATTTATTTACTTTTAATTTATTCGATGTAAAAAATATAATATATTAAATAAAAAATCTATAATATAAAAAATTATTTTTTTATATGTAATGTTGTTTTATGTTTATAATATTGAAACCCATAATATCCAAAAAATATATTTTCACAGTTCTAGTATTTGGAATTTATATATATCCAACTTTATGATCAATAAACATTGAGACAGATAAATAATTTCCATTATCAGTGATAAACAAATAACAAATTGATTTGGAATTATATTTGTACTTGGTTGTCCCTGATAAATGAATTTAGACTATCATTGTTCTTATATTATCATATCTTTAACGAGGAAGGATGAAATAATTATATACATTGACAATTTTCCTACAATTAGTAATGTTGTAAACTTATAGTTTTAACAAAATATTAAAAGAACCATTAAGAGAAAATAGAAAAAGTTTGGAATTAATGAGAGAATTAAATGGATATGTGTGTGTGTGTGTTTTTTTCTGTGCGTGTGATAAAAATCAGTTACCATAAAATATTTGAATATAATTAATTGTATATTAAATGATGTAAAATAGCCAATTGATGTTGAAATGAATAGTCAATAGATAGTATAATATCTGTGAAATAAAAAAAATAGACTATTTCCTTATAGAACTAATCTCACAAGGATCCTGAATAAGATATACATTTGATTATATATATTAATATCAATTATATCCTCTAACATATTAGAGTATAGAAACTATCCTTAAAAGTATAAGTATATAAATGAGAGAAATTACTCACTATGAAAAATGTTACACCTATGAAAACAAATATTAAATCAAATAAAATAAAATAGATTCCATAAAATATCTACCTATGGATAAAATCAATGAAATTATGAATTTATATCAATATTATAACCAAAAATTATTATATAGGTAACAATGGATGAAAATAATCTCTAAAACTGGTCCGGAAAGAACTAATGAAATGTTAATGGGAATGAGAAGTATAGTACATTTAACTCTCATCAAAGTACACCTATGACTGTTAGAAAAAATTAACATATATATATATCATCTTATATATATAAATAAAAGAATATCACATAGGAATAGATGAGTTTTTGATTAAGAGATGGTTCCCTTCTATCCCAGCCATTCCCCTCCCCTTCTTGGCCCATCTAGGGTTTCCCCCTAAAACCCTCTACCTAAGGTTGGTGGCACATCTATTCTCCACACCTCTCTCTTCCTTTAGTCTCCTATTCTACCTATTTTATTATTCTTCCAGCTCCATGTGTAGATTTTCATTATTCTATGATTAGTGGATATTGGTTCGCATATCCTAGAATGACTTCATTGGTCCTACCATGGGTTGTTGTTGTTGAAGCCTCTAACTACCACAACACTACTAGGATATTTTATTAAACTTTTCCTCTCTTATTAATATTTTGAGTGATGGTGACACATAGGTTTTGGGAGAAGTGGTTTGATGGTCATCGATTCATCAGGTGGTTTTATTTTTGACCGATCATGGTTTTGGATTCTGAAATTAGTCTCTTCATTATGCCATCGACTAGAGCCTTCAGTCAGTAAAATCCCTTCCCTTCTCTCACAAAACAAAGATTCTATCCAATTAGGATCTGATGTGGTTGTTCTAAAAATTTTTGGGGAGGTGGCATTTGTCAAATTAAGGCGTCATTCATGTGGTATGACATTGATTTCAATGATGTTTTGTTTCAAATATTTTCTTTGGATGATGATATGTTTGATGCCTGCTTAGTGATGTTTCTGATGGTGTTTTATAGTATAGAGGTGATATATTTTGTCTTTTTAGGATGTCGATGGTGGTTCCTGACAGTTCATTTGGTGGTTAAGGTTTTATTACATTCGTCTTATGATGGAGTTATTTCGATTTGTACTAATGTTATGACTTAACCTAGTTTCCAATGTTTGGGTGTTGTTTTTTCTATGGCTGTGAGTGAAGATTTCTGGTGAGGGTGGGAGGTCGGGATAGTGAAGATGGAGGTGAACATAGATTACATCGATGGTGAGCGTATGACTTGATGTGGGTGTGTGAAACAATTTTCATTTGTGACACAATGTGGAACATCATTTGAAGACTGATGATGTGAATTTATTGAATTTGTTTTTATAATTTTGATACTATATTTTGTTGAGTTATGGTTAACACTCAACCAAAAAGCAGGTATCTTAAAAATCCAAAAAAGGCTTTTTTTGTGAGTCATACATGAATCAATTGAAGAAGTGATTTAGAATATATTCATCTACACATTAATAGAGACATAGATGTGTACATTAATTTATAGAAATTTAATACGAATAAGTATATCCTAAAATAGTGACCCCATCGTAGAAATTTTTAATAAGTCTATTTGATCCAAAAATTCATAGTGTCGAATTAGGCTATTATTTTTCCATCTAATATTTAATTTTTCAGTTTTTACAATAGTTATGATTTTTTAACCATTACCCATGTGTGGTAATGCCTTCTATCTATGGTGGATGAGCTCACATGGGGACCTTAACTACATCCTCAGTATTTTAATTACTAAATTTCCTTGATTTATTTCTCCCTACATGATACAATGTCATATCTCTCTTTTACATATTAAATTTAACATTAAAAAATAATAGGGATTAGATTAATGATAAACATTTATTCACCCTCCCGTATTTTTTAGTAAATAAAAAACCATTGATCAATCAAAAAATATTATATTTTATTTTTCATTTAAAAATATAATGGTGTATATTATCGAATGGTTTGTAAATTTTTTTTAGAAATTATATAAATATTCTATAATTGTTAATGTCAACTATTATAACTTTGAAATTCATTTATTCCCCAATAAAAATTCAAGTCCTTTTCTGCACATATAGTTCTTCCATAACCCCTCTAAAACCAATCAATTGCTAGTGGGAAATTAATCTCGCTTGGTAACATTTAGATGGATAAATAAATTACCATGTGGATAACGAATTATATGATTTCATGATTCATCATAGACAAGGATATATCGTAATGGATCCTAGATGTACCGTTCAATTTCCGAGTACTAATGATGGATTTTTTAAATTATTATAGAATCATTGGATATATTATTATTATTTTGATCTTATATATTTTTTGAGTGCTATACAAATTATCAGCATTATGTAAATGGAAATATTTCTTTCCAGATGATGTATGTTGTTTCCCACGATTACCTCAATAATGAAATAACTGATCCTAACTACCTTATGAATGTTCCTTCACTACTCATTCTATCTGTGAATAATTATAAATTTTATTTGGAATTATAATGAGAGACTAATTATGTTATATAGGCTAATTTTTATCTATATATTGGTGGATTTAGTTTTTGCTGTTTTGGTTTCTGGTTCTTTTTAACTCTGTGTACCTAGTTCAAGAAAGTGTTCTTGTGTTTCAAGTAATTCAATATCACTTCCTCCTAAGAAAGGAAATGAGATTTTATTTTATGTTTCTAGTGTGTTTATTAATGAAAAGGTAATAAAGTATGGTGATAAATAGTGGATGTACCTCTTCTCATTACCCATAATTCAGTTATTCCTCTACATTGTCACCTATATCAGATGCATATTAGTATATATATTCACGTGATAATAGAATCCTAGATTGGGTAAATGATTTCCCATACACTCTTAAGGAATGGTGTTGTATGGTATCCAAACAATTATTAGGGTCTTAAATTCTATTTTTATTAATTTTAAACAATAGTGGTAATTGAATGTTGTTTTTGTGAGGTTTTATTGGTGCATCTGTGTTCATGGAACCAGTTTTTTTTCAATATTCAAGTGTGTTTGTCGTCCATAATTTGAACTTATTTGTATAGTCACTATTTTCCTATCCACATATTCCTATATAGGATAGGATGACTGATCGAATCAATGAAAGGGTGATTCATGTTTATATTCTTTTGTCTATTTTTGGAGATTATTTTAGTATGATTAATTATTTTACATAGGTGATCTAGACCTTTAGAATGTGATATTTCATTGATTTTATTAAATAAATTATAAGAATAACGGGATATCTTATTAGTTTTCTAACATGGAATCCCCACTAACATCAATGTTATTTATTTGAAGGAATGATTGTTCATAAGTGTTTGTAATATTATTTTACAGGATGTAAATATCCATATAGAACGTGCATCATCAATGCTACTACTCCATGAAAACCCCATGATCCCTATGGGAGGAAGAACATGACAGGTGATAATAGAATATAGTAACATAATTATTTACATTTATTTGTATAATTATAAAATTCAAATAAGTATTCAACGAAAAATCAGGCATGAAAAATCTATTAGACAGATGTTCCAAATATTCCATAAAATAGCATAAAACCCTATATGTTATAGAAGTATCAAAATGATATTGAATGGTATAAAAACCTATATATATTAATTAATTAATGGGATATCTTCATAATTACTATTATTTAAACATTCATAAATAACTATTCACAATTCAAACACGGCATAATACAGTGACGCACCAGAAATGGATTGGTTCTAGGATAACTCTAGTGTATAACCATTTCTATTTCTAAAGTAAAAAAACTAATCCCACTATTAAAATAAAATAGTTGAATCTTAATAAATATTTAATAGTATGTATAAGTAAATAAAAATTAATATATGGGTGCCTATATTTACACAAAAGTGTGTATTTAGGATTTGATCATCAAGTACACATTAGAGTACCAAAAAATGGCTCAACATAATAATTATATAATAGATGTATGAATGAACACCTACATATATTTTCATATGTACTATTAAAAATTATATATAGTATTTTCTAAAATTGAGATATTTATGATTTTGATACACTTATATATACATTACCGAATATTAAAGATAATTGAATATATAGGGGGGAACCATACATGTCATTCCTATTTCTAGTACAGGCTTGATATTTGATTCAGGTAGGATATAAAATTGTTATATCCATTAATAATAATTTTGAATAATGTAGTCTAGTAGAAATTAAAATACCATAATTGATCTGTAATCATGTATACTCATGCTACACAAATTTTATAACTTTTGGATTTTGGAATATGGGGTTGGTTATAATAGTGTATAGAAAATTTTACAGTATATCCTATACACCCATTTTGGAAACCAAAAAGTGATTATATGTATAACATTAATAAAAAAATCAATACTAATAAAATATGTGCCAAATATTTTTTTCATAATTATAAAATCTAATCGTTTTATTGTCATTTATTATCATTAAAAATTTATCAAACTAATTTATGTTCATGGGGAACATTACATGTTATTGAATTAAATTTTTTTTATATAAAATTGTAATCATGATAAATAAGAAATATTTGACATTGTTAAATTAATTACCCACAGAATTGTTGAATCATGATGGATCTAAGGAAGCAATAATATTCATAATACCATATTAACTCTCAAAAAATGGAATCATTCAATCATATTATAATATAAGTAACCAATATAGTTTTTGAGAATGTAGAATGTAGTGGAATTAATATATATTATAATAAATATTTTAGCAAAGTAATAAATGGTAATGTAAAGTCCATGGGACCATAATTTTACAATATAATCATGTTTTGTGAAAAGATATAATGATATATATTTATGTGGTGGATAATTTATATTTTTATATCAAAACAATTATACATGAAATATAAATATTACAAAAGAATTATTATATGTTATAGTTAACATGAAACAAAATTAATGAAAAAACTAGTTTCATGGGTTGATATATTATTTTTTAATATTATTATATAGGGTCCATTTCCCTATCTAGTAACCCAACCTGAACAAAAAAAGAAATGAATTTGACACCTGGCAAAACCCATATTTATATAAATAAAAATTATAATTGAAATGTTTTTTCTATACAAAACATATATTTTATGAAGTTTTTTATTAGTATTAATTCAAACCAGTATAGAATAAATTGCACATATTATATATTTCAAAATTATTGTTTTCATAAAACATCTTATACAATTTTATTAAATTCTATTTCTATCAAGTGTCAGGGTTAGATAAAAACATAATCCATGAGGAATTTTTTCTTTAATAGCATCCTCACAAATCATAGACTCATCCACACATTCACAACTAATGCACCCTCACAACCATGAGATTACATTGATTTTACAACATATAGCTAATATTGGTGATTCATATTATTATGGTGATAACCAATAAATGTTTCCCTTAGATATATATAATATCAAACAATGATAGTGAATGTCATGGAAAACATATAGCAAGTGGGATATCGTCTGTATTGTTTGAGTTTAACAACATAATGTATATTATCATCTCATCCTAGGATTAATATTTCATATGGGTCCCAACACTTTGCAACCAAACAGATTTTTAATAAACCATATCTAAGGGTTACCTAACCTTTGTCTCTATTTGAACACATTAATATTTGTAAAAAATTACTACGAATCTATAAAAAAATATTGTTAATTTTTGGTTATTAATGAAGTTAACAGATTAATGGTTTCATTAATATAGTGAAACAGAAACCACATTTAAAAAAAATTATTAATAATATAAAAAATAACGTTAAAAATAATTAAATTCTATCATTTAATAATAAAGGGATTATTTATTAATATAAGAAATGAAATTTAATGTTTATTATAAATAAATAATCAAAATCATTTGTCGAGTCAAAGATACCAATAATTTCATTTGAATAAATATAATAGTCACAAAATATCAATAGAAATAACTAAAAAAATTAAAAACTTGTTTCCAAACAATTTAATCATACCCACATAACTATAATAAGAAATGATCTATAAAATACAGTAATAATCCAAAAACACTCCATTAACATACCTAATAAAATAAAAGTGATGGGCCCAACCTATATCTATAAAATCTTCCCTAATAATTCACTATAAATTACGAAAAAAAATAATAGACTATTCATCCAACATAACTATTCAAAAAATGTGATGAATTATGAGAAATTAACAGACATGAGCCTTGTAGAATAAATACCATCTGAATCCCCAAGATTTAGGGAGAATTATACTGATCTATGTAATAATTAACCTTAATGTGTCTAATATTAAAAAAAGGAAACAAAAAATAATGAATAATAATGTATATT
This sequence comes from Viscum album, assembly GCA_963277665.1. NCBI lineage: Eukaryota > Viridiplantae > Streptophyta > Magnoliopsida > Santalales > Viscaceae > Viscum > Viscum album. The sequence continues at coordinate 1,058,337,841 of OY728142.1, forward strand.
AGTGGAATATGGATGCATAAAATTGTTTTTGTAATGAAAAACTCCATTGAAATCACATATAATGATGTAAAAAATATGAAATCATGAATGGGAAAATAAAATAATAAAATGGATCAGGAAACTGCTATAATTAATGTGGTTTTTGATGGATACTAGATAATTGGTTAACAATTGGATTTAAATAGACCATTAAGACCCCTTATGAAATGTACGCATCCCCAAAAATGTGGTGCCAACACATTATGTTATTATCATAGAATGATTAAATGGAATAATATCGAGAATTATACAATAGTTTAGATGTTTTTTGAAATTCTATATATAAATGATACACATTTTACGTTGGTAAAGTAAAATAAATATAAACAAACCTAAAATCACAGAATCCTTGAAACCCATCCAAGATATCTTTATCCATTCCCAAGTAAGGGAAAAATAACAGTGTGCTCATGTGATTAGTAACGGTTTCGTATTAAAGAAAATGTCATTAGTTTCTAATCAATAAATTATATGGAAATGTATAGAACATGAATAATATTCCATATAAATATCTACATAATGTATAATCAATATGGAATGTCAAAAAATTTAATCACAAGCTATTTAATAAATATATTGAGAATGAAATGAATCCACACATAATTTTATATAAAAATATAATTGATACATATAATAATTGAGTTATCAATGAAAGAAATTCATAAATATATTGCTCCATGATTCCACGGAACATGCAACGATTACTGTCAAAACCATTCACAATATGGTTTAAAACATACATGAAAGAAATCCATATGGTTTACCCAAATGATTCATCCCATGAGCCTAGAATGCATTGAGGAGAATAACATAAATCATTACAAACTCATGTCATACTAGACCAAATTACTTTTCATATATCAAATAATTTATTTAAATAAAAATCGTTATTCTTTATAAAATATCAATATTAAGTAAGGGATATATATTTATCAATATTTCACAAGCTATTCAAATAAATATACATGAATAAACTGTGAATAAATTTTTTTAAATAGTGTATTAAATAATCAATTAAATTATAGATGAATATTGATATTTATGATAAATTAAATTTCTAATGATTTGATTACAATAAGGTGATTGTTTAAAGATAATGTTTACAATCACACGATAATGTCATCTTGAAAAATAACATTTACCATTTTGTAATTTCCATGTAACAACCCCTTTGATGAAATAATTGATAATTAAACATAAAATAAAATGTATTATAATTTATTATTTATATTTCATATCAAATTGGATGTATATACACAGCATAAATGTAAATTAGTGCATAATAAAAAATAAGTCTCGATGGAATGTACATTGAAACAAAATCCCATACATAATGCATTCCTTTTGGTATTAATTTATTTCAACTCTTATATGTTGGTTTTAAAAATGTTATAATCTTATACCTAAAAGATATTAATTAGTATGACATTATATTTTATTTTTTTATAACTTGTTATCTCCCTGTTTTAATAAGGATCCATTATTTTCATTGTTTCCAGTGTTAATAACTATTTGTTTCGAGTATGATTGATTTGTAATTCCTTCTCTGTTACTATTAAATTGATTATGATTTAATCATCTCATATATTTAAACCATGATTAAAATATCATATATATTTTTTATATATTTATTAAAAGTAATCCATAAAATTTTCATATATGTAATGAAATACAACATTCATGGAGACAATTGGTCATATGAATGCATGAACATTGTTTCCATTTTATTTTCATATTGAAAGAAGAAAAGTTGAATAATATTTAAAAATTATCATTCTATTATAATTATAATGTAAATTATATACCATATTTTTATCTAAACCATCTTTAATACATATAATGTAATGTGTGAACGAACTACATTACTTCACGAAGAATTTGTCCTCTGTATTCAAGAGGGATAATATCATTTCCCACTAAATATAATATATGAAGTTTCTTGTTATGTAATAATTAGAGAAAAATAATTTCGTCATAAATATCAATAACTTGATGTATATATATTATGTACATCATTATTCCTAATCAGAAAATGTGGTAATTCAAAAATTAATTTATATTGGTCCCGAAGCTTTTTTTCTATAATACACACAAATAAAAATTTCAAAAACCATTTGATTGAAGTGTGTCATATTTTAGGTATCAAATTTATCATAAATATATGTACATTTTTTTAATATACTAATGATATAATATAAACATGAAACAAAAAAATTTGAAGGTGGTGGGGGAAAATGCTTAAAAAAACATTACCTCTCCTTCGAGTATCCTATATAGGTATTCACTAAAACCTTGAATGGTTTCCTTTATGAAACAATAAGTGTTCTAGAATGAGTATATTGAATTTGGGTAGTGATTTGGGTAGCTATTCGTTAATTAAATGTATTTATGAGTGTGAATAAGTGAGGGGTGTGAGGGCCTTTTTATTGTTTTATAGGAGTTTCATTCTTGTAAATACTCGAAAGTATTCACTCTTAGGAGGTCAGTCATAACTCAAGTAGATCCAAAATGGATAATTAATTTTATGGTGAGTTTCTATGGTTGGTAAAAAAATCAAACTAGAAATATGTCCCATTTTTCAAAGAGTTTTCCCGATAACATCTATATTCCCTCATTTAATCATTTTCTTCTATTATTGTGACCAGTATTCTACTTTAATTATTTTATACATTAATGCATAAATTAAGTGATATATGGTATATAATATAGACCATATAACTGTAAATATGATATATAATTTATAAAATTGAAAAATATATGTGTGTTTTAAATTAATTTTTACACAAGAACAAGAAATGTGAAATGAAATTTAATATATTGTAACCACACTAATAGAGTTATTACTATTTAATGATCAATATAACAATTAAAATAGTTCAATTGGTACACTAAAGGATCATATTTAATATTTATTATAATTGAACAACCAATTGGTAGATGTTATTTTTTTCATTTTAATTAATCTAGTGCAATTATATTTATTATAAAATATAATTATTGTCAATTTTTAAATTATTAATTTTATTTTAATTTAAAAAATATAAATATGATGGTGTAATTCAAATATATTAATTTCATAGTAGTTTATATTGATTTATTATTATAAAAAATAGTTTTATAGAGTAATTCAATCAATTTAAATAAATTTTAATATAATTTGTATCATTTATTTTATATTATTATTGACTAAATAATTATATTGATGATTTTGATTAAAAATGGAATGTAAATAATTACAATATAAATATTATAGATGATTTATTATAATGGAAATAATTAATTTTACTTTTCAAATAATGTTTATAACTAATCCTATGTAGTTTATCTCACTTTCCCAATTCATTATATATATTAAAAAGAATAAAATTACAAATTTTAAAATTTTTCATTACATTACTTATCATATCAGTCTATATAATGGATATGTGTCCCTAAAAGTCTTGAAAATATAAATAATGTTCATAAGGATTGAAATATTACCATTAACTGGGTTTTTTAAAAAAAATCATGATGATTTGGACCATTATTATTAATGTTTAGTCCCTTGGTAATATAATTTTTTTATTATTCATAGAAATTATATTTAACTACCTTCACTAATCACAATGGGAGACAAATGGGATAAAATTATTAAAAAATAGAAAAAAATTATAAAATATGGAATCCATTTTTTAAAATATTAAAAACATTAGTCAAAAATAAAAACATGGACATCAAAAAGGAAAATAACACATAAATATTACTGGAGAGAGATATAAAATATTGATAAATATAATGTGGTAGATACAATGATGGTTAAAGATAACATAACAAAAAAAAATATTTCAAAATAAGGTCAATTATATAACCAAAAATGGTGATGGTAGGAGAACAATTTTTTGAAGAACCATTTCCAAATGTTGTGTAATTCATTCAGCATATAAATATATAAAGAATTATACATACATTGTATATTTTTTTATAAGAAATATGTCATCCTTTGGTTGTTCCTTGAACTATTTAATATTTATCTATTAAAACAGGTTTCATCATATGCTGAACTAATACAAAATTCTCTAAACCTCATCCAAGTTTCATCATAAATCATTTCATAAATGGCTATCCATTCAAGATGATTATGATCCAGTAATTTAGAATAATATACAAGGTATTTAGTAGTATCCATTTTACGTTATGCATATCAGTACTCAGTATTTCATCATTAGTTACATATTCTGGATTATCATTAAATCAGCAATATGTTCTATAAAATGTTAAACATGATTCTAAATCATTTTTCACAATACCATTAAATATATTCATGAAATCCTCAACTAAATTATACTACAAAAAAATTCTTATACATTTTATAATTTTGATGATAATAATATATTAAATAAAATAATTTTAAAAAATAATGTATCCAAATATAAATGAATATTAATCATTTCACATCAACAGTATCAATATCATTTGTTGGACCTTGATCCCTTATCATCATCTAAGATGTATTCCCTTGATTCTATAGGCATTCGTTTTCATAGTTCCCCATATCATTACTTAGTTTAACACTGAATTACTGTGTATTACTTCTTCGACTTACATTATATAATTTTATGACCCCATTCCATAAACACATAGAAAATTCACATGCTTTGAGGCATTTCTAGAGGTGATTTATTCCACAGTTCCCTCACAATTGAAATTTCATCAAATTATTCTTTTAAAAAATCCCATTTTCTTGGGGTTTAGATGGAATATTATTCAATTCATTCCCCTTCAATGTAATTATTCTATAAAAAATTTTCTCCATTTTGCTGGTATATCAATCGATTTAATCATATGATAAAAAATTTTAGGAGACTAGTTCCCTTTGGAAACACGGAACATGCCTTTAAAAAATGATCAATCATACTTGCTATGTTCCATACGTAATCTGTTACATTTCTTGAAGAACATGTCAAACTAGATTTGTCGCGACCCCAGGGGACGGGTCCTGAAAAATTGGTATCAGACCAGTCGGTTCTACCACAGAACATAGGACATTGATCTTTCTTTTCTATGAAACAACAGTGTTAAGGTTACTAAGTATGGTTTTCAGTTCAAGGAGTCCAGTGTTGGTGAGGGCGGCCGATGTATCCATACACCAGGACCCTGACCACTGATCTTGGACTCGGTGTAGGAAAACACTGATTGCGTCTGTGTTTTCAAGAGTTTTCTTTATGTCATCTCAACCAGGTCAGCTCACCAGGTATAATCATTTGAAAATCTCACATCTGTTTTTTTTTTCAGGGCCCTTTACCCGCGGAGGCACCAGTGGTGCTACTCCCCGTTGGGCCACTGATGTCACCAGCCCCAGCAGCAGACGATGCATGCCGCTTGAGCATATTGCACGAGTTCCAGCACTAGCGGCCACCCATGTTCATGGGAGAGATAGACCCACATGCAAGTGAGGATTCTTTGGATGCAATGGTGACAGTTTTCAGGCTTGTAGGGACACCAAAAGACTTAATGGTGATCCTTGCCGCGAGTCTCCTTCAGGCAGTAGTAGGTAGATGGTGAAGCCTGATGCTCCAGGTTCATTATGAGGCGACACTACTCTAGAGAGACATCAAGATCTTGTTCTGGGCAATGTTTTCCCCAGCCACCCATCATGCGGTGCGGATAAAGGAGCTAATACATCAACCGAAGTGTAGCATGACTGTAGCATATTACTCAGTGAGGTTCACCGACCCCTGGCACTACTCCAATGATATGGTATGAGACCCATTTTTCAAGGATCAGACCTTCGAGAAGGGGCTCAAGAGAGATATCAGGGATTTGATGATCTCACTTAGCATCTCGATGCAGGGGGTGGTGTTAGAGGGATCCCTCATAGTGGAGAGTTTCCTTGCTGAGTAGTCCCCAGCAGGGAGACCCACTACTAGTCGACATCCTATGGAGTCTTATGCAGCTGGAATTAGATAGATGACGTAGAGGTCCAAGAGGACCAGACCCACGGTTGGATGACCGCATGACTCAGGATATGTTGTGTGGGGCACCAAGGGTAGTGACATCCTTTCCAAGAGTAAGCAGTGTTACTCGTGTGGCAGGAAGTGTCACATGGCTCGTGACTGTCCGAACCGCCATTCAGATGATCACGAGATAGTTGAGGGACCTCTCAGGCAGAGGCATAGATTTGATTGAGGCGTTCCACGGGGCATAGGTGTACGTGGTAGAGGATATGGTCGAGCAGCTAGCGGGGGATGACTTTATGAGGTGCTACTGCCACCACAACAAGGAGGTCCACCCCGACCGCAGGGAGAAGGTGGACAGGGATGATCTCAGCATCAGGGAGCTAAGGAAAATGACCATGGAACTTCAGTGAGGATTTGAGGTATGATCTGTGTCTACTCCACCTTAGCTTCAGTTCTAGTGCTAGAAGTGTGAGCATACTCTAGGAGGCGAGATCTTCGGCTATGATCTCCTCGTAGCTTCATCGAGGCCATACAACGTCATCTTGTGTATGGACTGGTTATCTACACTACATGCTCAGATTGACTATATTAGGTGCAAAGCACTGTGTGTCTGCATGGATGGGACCTGTTTCCCCTTCACCGGTGAGAAGGGAACTATTGCAACATAGGACAGACTTACTTGGAGAAGGGTGCATTCGATCAATCACCAGTTGGCTTGCCTTACCCTCGGAGAAGTTGATGCACAGAGTCTGACCAATCCTATAGTGGTGGACCGGTACGTGGATGTTTTCCCTGACGATGTCCCAGGTCTACCTCCTCACAGAGAGGTGTAATTCTACATTTACATGTACCCTGAGATGGAACTAATATATACTCCATCATATCGGATGTCTCACGCTGAGCTTCGTGAGCTGAGGGTTCAACTAGACGACTTACAGGGGAAGGGATTCATCCAGCCCAGTATTTCTCCCTGGGCAGCCCTGATTCTATTCGCTAAGAAGGCGGATGGGAGCATGAGGCTGTATGTTGTCTACAGTGGCCTAAACCAGTTGAACTTGAAGAAAAAGTACCCACTCCCAAGGATTGACGACATCTTTGATCAGTTGAAGGGATCATAGAGGTTCTCAAAGATAGACCTCAGATCAGGCTATCACAAGCTTAGAGTTCAAGATGAGAATGTGAAGAAAACTTCCTTCAGGTGTCGGTATAGCCACTAAAATTTCGTGGTTATTCCATTCGGCATAACCAATGATCCATTAGTGTTCATGTGTCTCATGAACAGGATTTTCCATCCTTACCTCGATCGCTTTGTCGTGATCTTTATCGACGACATTTTGATCTACTCAACTACTGAGGAGGAGCATGCATACCATTTTCCGGTAGTGCTGGACACAAACCGATAACACCAGCTTTATGGAATGCTCACGAAGTTCCAGTTTTGGATTTGAGAGGTTCACTTCATGGGACATACCATCTCTGAGGATGGAGTTGCAGTAGATCCAATGAAGATTGAGGTAGTACTTGCTTTAGAGCCACCCAAGAGTGTGGAGGAGGTACTATGTTTCCTGGGCTTGGCTGGATACTGCCAGAGATTCATTCCAGACTTCTCAAGAGTTGTAGCACTACTATCATCCTTGACGAAGAATGTGAAACCCTTCGTATGGTCTAACAGATGCCAGTAGATCATTCTAGAGCTGAGGAAGAGGCTGACTAGTGCCCCCATTTTGAGGATTCCAGAGGAGGTCGTAGGGTACGTAGTTTACTATGATTCATTAGGGACAGGACATGGGTGTGTCCTGATGCCAGAGCGAGTTGTGATCACATATGGTTAATGGAATAAGAGGCAGAATGGGAAGAAATACGTTACCCATGACTTGGTGTTAGCTACAGTGGTATTCTCCTTGAAAATTTTGCAGCACTATCTGATATACGAGCATTTTACCGTGTACTTTGATCACAAGAGTCTCAGGTATATCATCTTTCAGAATGACCAGAACATGAGACATCGACTTTGGCTTGAGTTCCTCCAAGACTATGACTTCAAGATAGTCTATACTCCTTGGAATGGGAACGTTGTTTCAGATGAAATCAGTCGGATATCTGGTATACAGCTACTAGAAGAGGAGATAATGTAGCTGGCTTCCATATAGATATCCTTTGTGGATAGGGATGGAGCAGCCTTTCTATAGTAACTTACTGTCACTCCTCCACTTCTTCAGTGAGTTAGGGAGGCGCAGCGTTGGTACACTGACTATGAGGCGTGACGTGCTCAGATATCCATTGGGGAAGCACTTGATGGATTTTCTAAAGGTGGGGCGCACGTTATCTTCTATAGAGTACATACTATGGTGCCAGTGTTACTTGAGGAGGAAGTGTTGTGGGAGGTTCACACGTCCCTTCTAGTGGTACATCCAAGAGTGGAAAAGATGTACCAGGACCTTTGATGATACCATAGGTGGCCAGTTATGAAGAAGGCAGTAGTGGAGTTTGTCTCAAGGTTCCTCACTTGTCAGCAGGTGAAGGCAGAGCACCAGGTACCAGCAGGCTTGGTTCATCCATTAGTGTTTCCAGAGTGGAAGTGGGATGGCATATCCATAGACTTCTTTACAGGTCTTCCACGTACATCTAGGAGTCGTGATTCGATATGCGTGATCGTTGACAGAATCACCATGTCGGACTACTTCATACCGATAAGAGAGCAGGGTTCATTAGAGAGCTTGGGACGACTCTATGTGCAAGAGATTGTGTGTTTTCATGGAGTACCTTCTTCTATTATCTCCAACCGTTATGCACGGTTTACTTCCCAGCTATACAAGGGGTTGCAGGATCCTTTCTGGACACAGCTCTGTTTGAGCACTGCCTTCCATACTCAGAAAGATGGTCATACAGAGCGGACCATTCACACCCTCGAGTACATGCTCCTAGATTTTTTCCTTAGTGTTGGTCACAGCTGGGAGGACCACTTTACTTTTGTAGAGTTTTCATACAAAAACATCTATCACTCCACCATCGGTATGGCACCTTTTGAGGACTTGTATGGTCGACCTTGCAGATCACCCTTGTGCTGGACAGACCCTGGGGAGTCAGCACTGGTGGGACCAGAGATGGTGCGAGCTATAATGGAGAAGGTGCAGATCATCTATGAGTGGATGAAGACTACACAAATTAGGTAGAAGTTGTATGGTGATAGAAGATGGAGACCACTGGAGTTTGAGAATGGCGACCATGTCTTCTTACGGGTCTCACCTCAACGAGGTCTATGGCGATTTGTCCGAGGCGTCAAGTTATCCCTGAGATTAATCAGATCGTTCCAGGTCCTCAGCAAAGTAGACGAGGTGGATTACCATTAAGATCATCCACCACAGTTTCATCGGGTGCACGACTTCTTCCACTTATCTTTGCTGAGAAGATACGTGCACGACCCTTCCCACATCATCGACCATAGAGAGTTGCACATCGATGACGGGGCAACATTCATGGAAGTTCCAGTGGAGATTGAGAATCAACATGATCGAGTCCTACATAGAAGGTCAATACCTCTCGTGCGCCTATACTGGAAGCACGAGAACCTCTAGGAGAGAACATGGGAGGAGGAGGCTCAGATGCATGCTCATTACACACATTTTTTCCCTTAGTTCATGTTTTAGCTTACTATGACATAAAACCTTGAGATGGGGAGAATGTAAAGACCTGGAAATTACATGGAATTTTTTTTGATATATACATGGGATTTTTACGAGTCCGTGAAAATTTACAGGTAGTGATTTAGAGGCCCAGTGTGCCCAGAATCAATTTCTGAAGTTTGGTTCGGGTACATTCAGTAAACGAGCGAGCAGGTTTTTATAACTTTTGAACATGTGCTCAGAATTGAAATATGAGGGCACCATTGAACTCTCAGTGCCACTATTCTCTTAAGTAGACTTTCACCTTGATGGGAGTTAGTCGGGAATGGGTGTTAGATTTTGGGTTTTTAATAAAATTAAATAAAAATTAGTGTGTAGCTTATTTTTATTGGTGGTTAAAACATTCAAGAAGAGGTTAGAGGTGGGGGTCGCCACACCATAACCTCCCATGAGAGGTTACGGGGGTGGGGCCACCTGACGTCTGACCACCACTTATCAATTAAAGAGGTGGGGACCACACATGCTTTAAACAACCTTGAACTCTCCATAAGTGGGGGGAAACCCTTGAACATCCCGGATAAATATGCCAATCCACTAAAATTAATTAATGGAAAATTAATTAATTATTTTGAAATACTTTCAATATTTTTGCCAACAATTAAATAGTGGGTTAGCATAACCAATTATTTTTGGGTGGCATTTTCCTTTAGTGTAAAACTTTGGTATCGGGGATGAAACAGCGTGGAGGAACTAATTCTCCCAACAAAAAATGCTTTTTCCTCCAATGAAGAATGATCTTCAACCTGGGAAAGAAGGGGATGTGTCATCCTTGAAGAACTCTGACGATGTCATCCTCGACTTATTCGTATTCTTCCCAGTGATAACAAAACTACGGCTGCCTTTCCGTGACATTGTCAACGATCAACGAACCCAAGGTAGGGGATTTTATGTTTGAAATTGTTTCCATCCTTCAACATAGAAAACATGGTTGTGTTTTTACAATTGTTATCAACATAAGGCGGAGGGTGCTGGATGCACGAACACGGCCCGTCCCACCTCTGTTTACCCTTGATTGATGATGGCGGTGGCTGTTTAATGGTGCCTCTAGAGGAGAGGAACAACAATGGCGGCCGGTATCGGGTTGACTGTGAAGAAACCGGTAGCATAAGGCCACTGTGTCTCCGGAAGGGGGTGGGGTTGTCGCGCCACGCGGAGGATAAGAGGGTCGCGGCCAGGATGAGCCATGGGGAAAGGTGCGGCATCATAGAGCCGTACAAAGGAGGAGAGCCGCATCTAGGGCGGTCCGCGACAGAGGAGTAGAGGCGGAAGACGTTGGTCCGGTTGCCAGTGGTGCGGAGTGGCAGGCCTCTCGGCCTTCCGAGAGAAGCAAGACCCTGCTGGGTCTCACATGACATGGACTGGAACCACCTAGCGCTAGTTTGGTCACCACCCGAATGGTTAATCCCTTCGGGAATCCAGGGGGTGCGCGCCTCCACCTGGACGTGGCTAGGGCAAGCCCCGCAGGGCACCGCCATCCGCTTGCCAGCCAGGACACGGGGGTCGTCGGGCCGGACCCAGTGCAGGCCGGGCCCAGCGCGGGTCGAGCCTCCACCTCGGTCCGGGATTCCCCCTCAGGACGGGCCTCCCTCAGGGGTCGTGCCGATTCGGACCCATGTTCGGACCCGTTTGACCCGAAATCACCTTTACGCCCATAACTTGGGCTACGGGTGTCTGATCGATGAACCGTCTGTGGTGATGGAAAACTTAGAGAGAGGTGGTTCTTTTCGCATACCAAAATTGAGGTTTGGTCACAGTCGGGGTATGTTCGGGTTGGTTTGAACCTAAAATCCAATCAGGCCCCCGGAACAGAAATGCCTATAACTCATATATTGGGATTCTGTTTGACACATGGTCTGTTGCATTGAGACCCCTATGACAAGGCAGACCTTTGAGATACTCCTACATGGGACCTCGTGATCATTGGAGTATTGACCAGTAGCTTGTGGAGTGGATCCTTTCAGAGGAGAGAGGACAGAGTATGGAGACCTAGTAGCTGGCTGAGACCTGAAGAATGCTTGACTGATTCAACTCGGAGTGACACGACCGGCCCAGTGTAGAGAACCTCTATGTGACGCAGCAGACCCATGGTGGGGAGAACCTCTTTGTGAGCATGGTAGACCCATGGTACTCGGCAGGAGGAGTACCTTAGCAGACTACGAGGGGGAGAGCCTATGTGTGATCCCTACAGACCCGTGGTGGAGAGCGCCTCTGTGTGATGCAGCAGACTCATGGTACTCTACATGAGGAGTACCTCAGCAGTCCAAGGATAGTGGGAAGAACCTATGTGTGATGAAGCAGGCCAACTATACTAGATAAAGGAGGATTTCACTATCAGCCGAGGTTCCAACAGTGTGACTGGGGTTGTTACTTGATACTACCCCCTATAATAAAATCCTTACTAGAGATGAGTCACTGTAAGTTGTCTTTTACTCATGATTGAGATGTGTTACTAGATAACATATGTATATTTATGGGAATATACCTAAGTAATGGTTATCCGTTGATTTCATACTTTTTTGTTTATCGTTGTTGGATTTCGTGAGACCTTGAGGGTCTCGGGGTCCCCACATAGTATCATTATACTCCCCCTCGCACGGGTTATGCCTGCACCTCGTTGTGTTGGTTGTAGAAAACGAACATCGCTGACTGAGGAAGAGAGTAGTATTACTGGACGGTACCCAGAGGTTGATCACGCGGTGTGACAGCACACAGAGAATACGGGCGGACGTGGAGTGATTAGGGGGCCATCGGTACCTTCCCATCAGGTAGGAACCCCAGAGGACAACCCAGTAGATGTTTCACTTTTCGTCATTTTCACTTTCTTTCAAGTAGTACTTGTACTTTCCTGTTGGGCTTGTTTTCCCGGCCCCTTTTACATTCCATCACTTCTTTTGTATACAGTTTTACTTATTGTTTTGATTCCAATTGTGTACTCTGATGTGTTTGTCTACAGTTATAAAGGCATTGCCTTCCATTTTAGGGATTTAATCAATTGGTGCTAGTCACCAGCCCCTGGCCTATGGAAGGAGGGCTTGGGGTAGTCAAGATACGGGCCCCGAGGGACGTGTCGTGACTAGATTCATAATTTAGAATATGATATTCTTCCTTTTACGTTAGGTTATGGAAAATTATATCAACCTCTATTATTTATGATGATAGAAATTTTTTTCAATATTGTATCCATAAAAGGTATTCACCCCATTAGTTCATTTTCCTCCTCCTTCCTAATATATCATATAAAACCCCACTATTCACTAACATCTCCACTAATAAAATACAATTAAATATTAATCTTTTTCACCATATCCTATTGCTATATATATTTATATATATCTCTCTCTTCTACCAATACTTAATCAATTTCTCAACTTCCATTAGATTAGTTTTCCCACATAATGATGGGATCTTATCTTTCTCAAAGAAATCGAGCATCCTAAAATCTCTTTGAGTATTTGGTTGCACTATCTGGGAAAAGTTATTTTTGAATACCAAATTATGAAACGCTAATATATACATAATTTTCACCAGTGCAACACCATCTGTATTGGTCCCCTCAATATGGAAATCACTATAGTTTCTACGTGTTTCTATGGCATTCATCTTTCTATGACTTATTTCTAAACATTGTAATATAATGGATCATGTAATATAAATATCAAAATTTTATTATTATAAATAAGAAATAAAATGTTACATATATTGAAAATATTATTCATATTTAATCTTATTATCCAACTCATGGTTTCATTTGGGGTTTCATTATCTTCAATTAATTTATTATGGTTTTTAATGAAATTGTGAATTATCTTAATCATATCCCGTAAAAGTCTCAAAAAAGTTTCTTTGCAACACGCATTGACTTTTACCAAGTTATACTCATGCCATGATTAATGTTCCATTTTCAGAGTTATTACCCCTTGGTACATCTATTTGAGAACTATAACAACCTATATTATCTAGATATGGATTGTTTTTCTTAGAAGACCCGCATAATCTCTACCATACCATACAATTAAGATAATACTTTATAATTATATTTAAATTCATTAATAAGATAATATTACTTAATCTATTTTTTCTGAAATAATATTACCAATGTTTATATGAATTTTTTTTATATCAACTATAATTACCCCAACTCTAGAAGCCTATATATAGATCAATACTTTATTACATTAAAATGATTGAATGAAATAAAATACCAAAGTACCGATACATTTAGTAGTTTTAATGTATAGATACATATATTATTTAAATTTTACATTAGGGAAGTAAAATAATGATTCTAGAAATTAAATGGTCAACATCCTTGAATCTATTTCGAGAAATTCGTCTTAGTATCATGGGTAATAGATACCGAATAAGGGTGAGATGAAATACTCTATAAGGGTAATGAACATCAAATGATATCATTAATCAATAATAATAATATATATGGAAAGGTAGAAAACTAAACACACTATAAAAATCTATATATAGATAAGTATTAATCAATGTGAAGAAATAAATAATAGAAATCCATTTAATCAATAATTTGTTAATGAAATGCATCTATAAGAAATTTTTTTGAAAACATATCAGGGAAAATAATAGAAAATAAATTCTAAATTATTTAAATGTTTAAATATATGAATCCTTTTGTCATAGGTATAAGAAAACATTACTTTTATGTCAATTTATTAGACTGTTTAAAAACTAGATGTTAGAAACCTATCTAATTTGGGAAACTAATTTGTCTCAAGAGATTACTGATTCATAGTGGGGAATTCAGTAAATCACACCCATCCCATTTCATAAGAGTACAAATAATTCATTATATACAATGATCAATTTAATTCAAAAAATAAAAAACCTTATCAAATAATAATATTGATAATGTGAATCATATCTATAAATATGTCACTAGTTAGTCATATAAATTTAAATGTATACACTGTATGTAAATATGGTATATGTTTTATGAAATAATCATATTGATTTCATAGAAATATGTATATTTAACATAAAATTTATTTCCAACGAATAATGATTATAATAATGAGATTGTATTAATATAACATTTATATTCAAAAATTCATGTTAGATTTCACAATAATGATAAATATTTGGTAATTTTCAAGTCAAATCCCTTTTACAGTGATCATTCATGTCTAAATATAAGATATCATGAAAAAAAATATTCATTATATTAAATGTAAATTAGGTAGAATATACACCATATAAAATTGAATTAGTACATAATAAATAATAAGTCTCAATGGAATGTAAATTGAGACAAAATACCATTACTCATTCTTTCCTTTTTGGTCAAACATTCATTCATATACTATATAGTATTATTAAACATACTATTAACTTATACGTGAACCATATTCATATGAAAGATATCTTTTTTAATTATTTTATATCTTCCTATCACCCCTTTGTAAATAATATTAAATAAATAATAAATATCATAAATATATTAAATATAATATATATACAATATGTCCATATTTATTAAAATATTTTATAGTTGGTAATTGAAAAACAAATAACATTAGTTCACGGGGCTAAAGTCTGCCATAACCACGAACGATTATTTATTAACCCGTTTGATTTGAGTGTCTAAAGTAGTAGTTCATAAACATAAATGAAAAAAATCTCAATATTTTTATGTAACTGACGTTTTTATAGAAAATTGATATAAAAATAAAATATGGGGTTGTAGAAAAAATGCTTTTACAAAAATTATACATCTTCTTAGGATATTGTTACAACCTCGACCCTAGTATCATAGATTCAGTGGTAACCTTATTACGACAGCATAGATACAAAATATTAAATCACCAAAGGTAGATCACTATATTATTTGGGAATAATTGGATATATATTCATGTTTCCCTGAATTAATTTAAAATTAAACATGGAACATGCCAAATGATAATAAACGGATTCCCATAAACATATTCAATGATTTCAACATCTAAACATGGATATGGAATTAAATAACAGGGTGATAAAAATGGCCAATATGGTTACATAAATCAATAATTAGTGATGTCATGGAAACAACACATCATAATTTAGGTAATATAAATAATCTAAAAAATATATGCCATCAATACACAAATAAGGGAATGCAATAATAGATTTAGTTATAGTGAATATATCATGGAAAGTAATAAATAAATACTGAATGATTAAAATTATTATTTATTAGAGTTCATGTATCTAGAACATGAAAAATTATATTGTCAAGGAATTTTATGTCTTTTGGTAGAAACCCATTCGATTCTATGTTGAAAAAAACAAGTAGGGGGTTTCACCAATTTTTTTCTCATTAGACATGATGATGACTTGTGGAGAAATGTATAGCCCGACCCCAACCATCTATATAATTCTAAATCATTATTCAAAAATTATTTTTATTCTTGAACAATATAAATTATCCAAATATTTGTATTGAGTAGAGAATAGGGATTTATCAACGTTTCCCATTTTAAAAGAACATTAAAAAAAACATTATTTTCAATGGTATAAGGATAAGTCCAAAATCATATAATTTATACAAGAACTAAGGATATTTAATGAAATCTTCAATAAATTATGATCATAAATAAAAGGTAAGTATACATACACCACACATAAGAAAAAAGTAGTGAATAAGGAATAACTAATGAGAATATCACAATGTTATCATAGAAATAATATTTTTAAATCATATATTGGCATTAATAAGTGAAAATATGAATATAATTTGATTAATTATGTCCCATTAATTGAAGAAAATTTAAATAGGGGTTTTAATAATCTGTTGAAATAATCCAATTCATAGCTGTTTTAGGGAAAATTTTTATTACACATTAAAATACAAAAGGCATAATTATTTTTATAATAACAAATATAGAAATGGTATTTTTTATAATAAAATTATAAATTTTAAGAAAATAATTGTTTCTTAAGATAGTTTTTGGAGTGCACATTAAAATAGGTATGAAATCTTGAAGTTTCCTTTAATAAAGCATTCCTTTTGGGAGGTATTTTGATGTAATTTTTTTAAACATGAAATTACACATAAAATAATGATGTAATGATATGGATTCATGGTTTGGGATCATATACATACAATTTAGAATTAAAATTTTAAAAAAAAATAATTTAAATAGATAGAATGTGTATGACAATAGAAAAATGAGGGTTTGGAATGAATCTCTTGTCTTATATATTAAATTTGACTTCTCTTTCTGTTAATGTCATTGATAATGAAATTAAATTCACTAATAATTTAATTGATATCATTATAAAAAATAATTTTATTTGGTATAATTTAACTAATTTAATTTATGGCCTTTTTTGAGTTATAAGTTTCAATTTTTTCATTTAGTAGTGTTCATTTTTTTTCATTAATGGTTACTTTTTATACTTCTAAGAAAGACCATGTAAAATCAGAATAGATATAAAAAATTGAAATTATATGTTTTTAATTAACATATAAAATAATTAAGGGTCTTAAATTTAATATTTTTCTAGATATGAGGACGATTCACTAGATTAAATGTTAATGATAACCGCTTAGATTTTATTGGTGTTTTTTTTCAATCGTCTCGAATTTGTTTTGTTTTGTTAATTAATATTACGTACATATAATTGTTTATTAATATTATTTAAATTATAATATATGTAATATAATATGTTTTAACTATAATAATTTTTTTGTCCATCCTTGAAGGAGGTAACATAAAATGAAAACCCAACATCCATGATGGCGGTAAATCATCTCATTACAGATGATGTTCTCATTTTAATAATAAAAGGGGGTTAATAAGAGGTTTGATTATGAATATTCAATTAACATAATGAAATTGTATAATATATTATATAAATGTGAAATAATGCCTATTTTTATATATAAGATAATAAATGTATAATAAAATAAATGAAATTAAAAGGAAATTAATAGAATGAAATGGGTTTTACATCTTGAATTCATTTCCTTGAGAACCTCTATATGGAACATTGAAATCAAATTTTGGGTGAGTCTAGTGAGACTAGAATGTGGGAGAGGGGTTTGTGAGAGGTATTTTGTATAAATTGGCTTATCATCATGGCTTTTGAGGTGTGAGGTGAAGGCATGGTGAGAGGTGGTCTTTATAGTTGAGTAGCGGGGTTTTGTTGATTATTTTAGTCATTTGTTTATTATTTTGGACAAAGAATATCAATATTTTGGATTTTGTGACTAGGTACACTAAATTGTTAATTTTAGTTCTAATGAATGGTGCTTACATCAGCAATACATCATCCATGAATCAATAATTCATGTATTTATCTCATACTATAAATTAATGTATTTCACTATTCACTAAATAATAAACTATATTAGAACAATTATAAAAATATATTTTAACCATTTATGATTCAATGCAATTAAAAAATTGAAACAACGTTTTTGAAAATATTTTTATAATTATCATTAATTTTATTTTTAATTAGATTCAAATTTTATTGGAAAATAACATATTTTATAATTATAACTAATTTTATGAAACATTCATTATTTAATTATGGTCTCATATAACTACAAAGTAATATTTATATTGAAAATACTTCTTTTTAAATATATTTTATCAAAATAATATTTATTTTAAATTATTATGTTTATTATAAAATTTGAAAATAAATAAATAAATTTCACAAAAATAAAAACACTTATTTTATCATTGTTAATACATTTGTTTAATTCTTCAATGATATAAAAATATAATATTTTCACTCATAAGATATCTGAATTTTATTTATACATTAATAATTTCGGTGAATAATTTATTTTTCATATTACTATTCCTAATTGTCATCTTAATATTTCAATAGTCATGTTATATTATAATTATTTATCACTATATTTTTGGGAAAAGTAAAGTATAAAATGAGTTGATTTTTCTAAGAATATATATACAAAAAATCATAGGGTGTCATATTCTTCCCCCTATTAAATTTACCCCTCAAAACATTAATGTATATTTCCTTATAAACTAATGTTGGTGCTTCTTATTCATAAAATTTTCATGTTTCTACATGTATTAATCCATTTTATGATTTTTATATAGAATCTTTATTAGTCGAGATATCAAATTTCAAAATAAATCTATTCTTCTATTATGAATCTTGATCGGCTCTACATATTATGATTTTTTAAGCTCTTGTTAAATTTCATTGTAGGTTAGTAGATGTGTTTGGTCTTGAATTTAAATACTTAAAAATGTTATTTTGGACACATCATGACCATTGTAGAGGGAAAATATCCCTTCCCACTAATGAAAAGGGCTCCCAAAAAGATCAAGCTTAATAATTATTTTCAAGATATCTTATGTAATTTGGAGTTCATGGTTACCTAGTAATATATAGTATATAATGTACTACCATTAGGACCATCCATTTATAACCATTTTATTGTACCTACAAAATATCATCAGTTCATGTAATACCCACATCGTTGCGTTGGTCGAAAGAGTTCTTGTTTACTGTTCCCCCTTCAAGTCATGGGGACCCATATATGATGAGGAATGTTTCTTCATGAAGGATGGAAAAATCACAATGGTGGATTTGAATTTTCATGATTCATCCCATAATTTGGTTTGGACGATGATATTAAATCAGTGGATTATACTCAAGAATGATTGTGTTCTACCTTTAACCCTAATTGAGGATAAAGAAAAAAAATCATAGATGTCAAAAAATCTATGTACATCGTGATAAAATAAAATAAAAAAAGAATCCTCGTAATATATTTTTAATTATTGTGGTGTGATGGGATGAAAATTTATCTTACTAGGGACTATATTTCCTCAATAGTGAAAGATATTCCTTAATGTTATGCCCCATTTATGAAAATACCATTATAAAGCAAGATATGAAAGAGGAAAAGGATCACCTTATCAAAACTCCTCCCACAATTAAGTATAGTTTATCAACTATAATTGATGTGCTCGGGTAGGTGAATATAGGAATAGATGAATAACCATATACTACCTTGAAAAGTTCCACATGCCTCTCAGGATGAAAAATTATTATTTTTATATAAAATAACTAATACATGTTCTTTTGTAATTTTTTGGAGATTCCCATGATAAACAATATTTTGTCCACGAAACACATGGCAATATGTGAAAACCATTGAGGTATCATTAAAAAACAAGTAGAATGAACCCCTTATAATGAAACTATATACTAATATATGGACTTTTAAATTCAAATAATCCTATATAATAGTCACATGATGTTAAAGTAAATGATATATCCTTATAAAATGACGTTGAACTACATAGAGTACGTCCTAATCACATCATGTTAAACTGCACGAGAAATCTTAGTCACGTGATCTTAAACTGCATAACATTCTCATACAATGTTACATTAAACTACATAGAATAATTCTTATTTGAATGAGATTAAACTATAAAGTATCATTAATCCTTACCATATGCAGTTACAATGTAGGATGATATTCCTATTCAAATAACCTATAACATAAAGAGACCATTCATCCTTAAAGACTGATGTACTCTAGTCTATTTGTGTGATTTAGATCCACAATGGGTGTTTTCCATTATATACCAACATTTTTCTAGATTCATTACATAATATTATATATTGCGATGCCTAAATCAAAAATATTGAGTCCAATCACAATATTATTTTCCCTTAGTCTTATAACCTAAAATTTATAAACACCATACACCTTAGAACATCACATAAATCTCTATAGAATTCATCCTTATCACATGAAACTAATCTACATGTAGAGGTACTTATCACAGAATCCTAATAGATTTAACAAAACTTATTCTGGTAACAAGTCGTTGAACTATATGGAAACGTCATTAGTATGAAATGTTTAAATTTTGTCTTAAACTATGTACTATTAATAGGATTCCTTAGAAAACTAGCTTAGACATACTGTGACACCCGAGATTTTTATGAGTAATATTTTTTTTTATATCATCAAATGAATCTTTCACTACACACTTGCTTGGCTTGCTTTACACGCAATCGCGACCTTCCTCGATAGCTTGCGTCGTACGCAATACCGAGTTTCACTAAACAACAATATGCTATTAAAACTAGCCGTTATGAATAGTAATAACCACTTTTTGAAATTTTATAAATTTTATTTTTCAAAATGGACTTCATTTTTGGACTCAGAATATCGAAATTAGCCTAGGGTGAAATTTTTGTATTTTTCTGAAAACTTTCAATTTTTGATGAACAGTGAAACCACTAAGTGGTAGGTTAAAAACTGAATTTTCCATAAAACTTAATTTTACCGCTTCTGTGAATGGAATTTCGAAAATCCGACAGACACGGTTGATATCATTAAGTAAAATGTGGTTCAATGAGATAAAAATAATTTTTTGGTGAATAGTAAATTTTTACTTTTTTTACCGCGGTTAATAGTAAATAGGGTAACTAAGGGTAAATATGATATTAATATTACCCTAAAACATGTCCTAATTCTATTGGACAAGTGTAATTCGACCAAATACAAACTTAGGAATAAAATATGACCATTTAGGCCCACTTGGATTAGATTAGGACATTTATTATTAATTTATTTAAAGAAGGGTTAAAATAGTTAAAATCAAAGTTTAATAAGTAAATCATTTTTAATATGGGGTTATACATAAGATAAATTAGATTGTAAATATTCATTAGAAAGATAAAAAGATTTCGTACATGATGGTATTTTATTTTTAATTTTTGGACATCATATAATTTAATTTATTTATGACACAAAGATAATGCAGTAATTATCTTATTAATGAAATATTGACATAATTGATAATATAAATACCAAAATAAATGTAATTTAAGACTTTTTATGAATTACACTAATTTTCTAGGTTATTATGATATATTAGTGTTGATTTAATCAACTTGGTTCGAACATAGAATTCTGTTATGACTTTCACAAAAATCATATATCAAATAGTGTCAAAATTGACACAAAATAGTTTTTAAATCAAATATTATATTATTAATTGTTATTTTATTCCTAAAAATATAAGGTTCGGCCAAATGACTTAGATAAGGATATATATATTAATAATAAACAATTTGGGGTTCTTTTGGCATGTTATAGTAAGTGTATTAACCATATAGTGAAAGAAAACAAAAAGACATGGTAAAAGTTAAATTATTTAACTTAGAGTTAAATCTAATTGATAAGGTTAACATAATAACCTAAACTTGTATAAATCCTATTGGTTGATAGGATTTCGACCCATCCCCACATTAGCTTTGAAATAAGACCCTTTGGAACCATTATAAACCGATTTTGACTTTAATATAAAATAATATTTTGAGATATTCCTAAGGTGCCCCTCCCCTCCCTTATAAAAGGGCACCTCCTCCCCCTCCTCCTCACACCAAATTGAGCACTCAAGCTCGGCCAACCCCTGCCATTTTCTCCTCTCCACTTCCCTAGAATAATCCTAGAGGTCCTGGTCTTCTTCAAATACCAATCTTAGTTCCCTAAGTAGAGGATTCAAAGAAGAGTTCCAAAGAAGAGGTAATATCCATTACCGATCTTTTCAATTTCTTTCTTTTTCAACTTCTTCTTCTTTAGTTGTTTCATGATAAAGTAATAACATCAGTATTACTTACATACTGATATGTTATTATAAATATGAAACAACCCTAATTCACCTTCTATCCATCCTACGGAAAAATGAAATCACCGCGCGTGCGTACGTACGGAATACCGTCTCCACGCCGTGGTGTAATCTATTTTCCACCATCACTTTACAAGGATGGGTATAATGGTGTAATGAGTAACTATTTATAATTATTATTAAGTAATATTGATACTGAAATAATATATATATACTCCAATACAATTCCACGATCATAGGAATGATATCATCACTCGTGCGTACGTACGGAATACTGTCTCCACGATGTGATGCGACTCGTTCTACAAGATCATCATTAAATAGTAATTATATAAATGAATTGAATGAATAAATATGATATATGTTACACTAATACCATTCTGGATATAAGTTATATATAACCTTATAATAAGAATAAGAATTTATTCGACAAAACACGCATAAGAACAAAAGGCAATAAAGACCCGAGTAACAAGTAACAATGAAATATTACTAACAAGAAGCTAAGAATATGACCATATATGATATCATATCAATATGTATGATTCTGGAATAAGTAAATAACATTATTTAAACCATTATACAGGATCTTCGGACACGTACAAAGCAAATCAGACCTAAGGTAAGGGAAATATCACAATCTCATTTTTATCTGAGATTGTTTATTCGTAAGTATTTACTGGGGTGTATTTTATCATCCACATCAATGTTCCATCAATATGTAATATTGCTTCCATCCACTAACAATAGTTTAAATCCAATTTTACCCTTCGATGAGTTTTTAGTAAAGAATATGAAAGGAATCTTTTGTCGTTTTTTTTGTACGAGGTACTTTTTGACTTTTCCGAAAAAAGTACGAAGAATGTTTTTTTTAACTTATACGGCATGAATGGATTTTTAAAACATTATTTCCAAGAAGCTTCCTTTACAAGTTTTCATGTTTATTTTTAATCAACTTCTTTTAGTTTATAATTGTATGACATGTTAAGAAAAGAAAAGTGTTTTTGAAGAAGAAAGGATATTTTCCTCAAGAATGGAGTTCAAGTGTTTTATCAAAATTATTTTCCATCTAAGATAATAAAGGGTTCTGTTTTTATCCCTATTATTACATGGATTGGATTATGTTGTGATGGAAATATTTTTATGAATTGCTTTATCTTATATGAATTGTTTTATGATGTCATGTTGTTTAAGAATCCCATTTTTATTACATGGGTTACACTATGATGTATGGTTTATGATTATGTGGCACACATAAGAAAGGATTAATTATAAGATGGTTGGGACCTATATCTCCCTCCAATGCATTGGGTAAAGATTTTATATCTCATGAGATAGACATGGCTGGAATGGTAGGTTATACCGGTTCAGTGAAACAGGACTGGAACGAGGGTGACTCGGTTCAGAAAGGGACTTTGTCCACTAAGATAGTCTTGGCAATGAGTCATGAATAACAAGAAATGATTTTCCATGATTATGTGTGCATGCCACAAAGTTTAAAGTTTCATGTTATGATTATGGGGATCTCATTTTCACTTCTATGATTTATTCCATGTTAAGATATTATGATCTCTTTTGCAGGTTATGATTTTCAAAAAGATATAATATGATTTTTATTTCCGTTATTTGCCCTTGCTGAGCATTTGAGCTCACCCTTTTATGTTTTCTTTTCCCCAGGTCAGGAAGATGGATATTAAGTTGAATATTCTTAAAGGGACCCTATATATGATGAAATAAATGGGAGACACTGTAGAAGATTTATGAACCAGTTTTTTATGTTTCCCAGTTTCTAAAGACACTATACATATACGGTCCTTTGTGGTTTTGTCATATGTTGTAATAAGTGTGCTTAAATTTTGAAGTATTAACAATGTATGTAAAGTATGGGTCGTTATAGTTGGTATCAGAGGAAAGGTATAGTCAACCTTTGGAAACTAGGATGTGAAAGCCTTAGTAAGAACCCTAAGGATAAGTCTAAGCATAGAACAAAATATTAGTGTTTTAGAAATGGCCTTGAATAACCTAGGATAATACCTTCAGCATGAAAATTTTATTTCTATGTGGTTTTCCTATTATAATTAGTGTTGCTCACACTATTCTTCTTGGTTTTAGTCAATGGCTGGATCCCGAAGGAACCGTGTTAATGTGGAATGCGATGGGAAATGAAATGATTGTCCCCCTGAGCAACCAAACGATATGGGAGCTGGAATGCAAAATCTTGTAGCCATGCTCACACAACTTTCTCAAGCTATGAATCATGCAGGACTTCCAAACGAGCAAAGGAAGGAGCAACATTCTGTTGAATCCTTCATGAGGCAGCGTCCACCTTCTTTCAGCGGGTCTACTGATCCATTAGTTTCTGAACAATGGATTAGTACTACTGAAAAGATATTTTCAGTTCTTCAATGTTTTGAGCATGATAATGTTATCCTAGCAGTGTATCGTTTGGAAGGAGATGCTGATCAATGGTGGAATCTTATTAAGAATACGAGGCAAAGGGATGAAATTGAGTCTATGGAATGGGACGAGTTCAAGAACTTATTTTTCAATAAGTACTTCCCTCGTATTCTCCGAACAAAGATGGAGAAAGAGTTCCTAGAATTGAAGCAAAGGGATGATGAATCTGTTGGTACCTATGAAGAAAATCTTACAAGACTTGCAAGGTACGCTTCTGGTATTATTATCCAACCTGATAGTAAGATCGATCGATTATTTAGTGGCTTAAAACCAAGTCTTCGAAGGGCGTTATCCATAAGGGACTTCAATAGCTACGAGGAAATCGTTCGATGTGCTCTCAAAGTCGAGATGGATATTGGAGTAACCCATCAGTCACATGGGTTTGATAAGAAGAGGAAGATGGAATTCAAAGAAAAATCTAAAGACCACACGGAAAAGAAGATGAGCTTTTCCTTATGCTCAAAGTGTGGAAAGAAACATGGAGGGAGTTGTCTTAAAGGGACAAGTAAATGTTTTAAATGTGGAAAGGAAGGTCATAGAGCATTTGAATGCCGTGATAATGGGAAGAAGATGTCTAATGACGCAAACAAAGGAAGGGATACACAGAATTAACCTACTACACTTCAATGTTTCAAGTGCAAGGAGATGGGGCATTATGCCAATCAATGCCCAAATCCAAGGGTTGATGATGATGGTCGACGTCAACAAAATCTTAAGGCTAAAGACAAAGGAAAATCACATGCAATTTCTATCAGCGATGTGGAGTATGATAACGAAGTGGTGAAAGGTACAGTTACCATCCACTCTAAAGTAGCAAATGTTTTATTTGATTCTGGATCCACCCACTCTTTTATTTCTAAAGAATTTTCTAAGGGTATCACCGTATTACCTCAACAATTAGATGTTGAGTGAGCTGTGACAACACCTAATGGCACAACAGTCGCATCAAAAGTTTATAATTCTTCTCCGATCGAAGATTGTGGGAAAGTGCTTCCTGCAAATCTTGTGATCCTTCCTTTAGTGGAATTTGATGTGATTCTTGGCATGGATTGGCTTTCTCTACATGGAGATCATATCAATTTCCAAAGAAGGGAAGTCACATTTCATATTCCAGATCAATCTACGATCGTATATCAATGCAAGGATGAACATAACCTTCCAGTGGAAATTTCTTCCATCTTATGGGTATTGATTCCACTAAATGAAGGTTATTTATCTCAAATGGTTGGTGAGAAACTCACGATTAAGAATATTCCCATTGTACGGGAGTTTGATGATGTCTTTCCGGAGGAATTACTGGGTCTTCCACCAAATCGTGAAGTTGAGTTTTCAATAGAACTCGTACCGGGTGCTTTGCCTATTTCAAAGACACCTTATAGAATGGCCCAAATTGAGTTGCAGGAATTGAAGAAGCAACTCCAAGAGAATCTTGATAAGGGATTCATACGCCCTAGTGCGTCACCTTGGGGAGCACCTGTTCTATTTGTTAAGAAGAAAGATGGATCAATGAGACTCTGTATTGATTATCGAGAACTTAACAAGATCACTATCAAGAACAAATATCCTCTCCCACAAATTGATGACTTATTTGACCAACTACGCGGAGCTCAATACTTTTCCAAGATTGATCTTCGTTCAGGGTATCATCAATTAAGGGTCAAAAGGGAGGATATACCAAAGACGGCTTTCTGTACAAGGTATGGACACTATGAATTTATAGTGATGCCATTTGGTCTTACTAATTCCCCTGCTATCTTCATGGATCTAATGAATAGAGTCTTTAGATACTATCTTGATCAATTTTTGGTAGTCTTTTTTAGACGGTATTCTTGTCTATTAAAAGAGCAAGGAAGAGCATGAAGATCACTTGAGAATTATATTGAAGACCCTGATAAAGGAGAATCTTTATGCCAAATTTACCAAGTGTGAATTTTGGCTTCAAAAAGTTGCATTTTTGGGTCACATAATCTCAAAAGAGGGGATATCTGTGGATCCAGCAAAAACAGAGGTTATCGAAAGATGGTCGAGACCAACAACAGTAACTGAGATCCAAAGTTTTCTTGGTTTGGCTGGATATTATCGACATTTTGTAAAAGATTTTTCACGATTATCTAATCCACTCACCAAGTTGACTCGGAAAGGAGTTAAGTTTGTCTGGACAGAGGAATGTGAAGAGAATTTCAAGGAGTTGAATAGAAGGTTATCCAGTGCACCTGTGCTCACACTGCCTTGTAGTGGGGAAAGGTTTGTGATCTACAGTGATGAATCCAAGAAAGGATTGGGGTGTGTTCTTATGCAAAATGATATGGTGATAGCTTATGCCTCACGATAGTTGAAAATCCATGACAAAAATTACCCAACACATGATTTGGAATTGGCTGCGGTAATCTTTGCATTAAATATTTGGAGGCATTACCTTTATGGTGAAAGGTGTGATATTTATACTGATCATAAAAGTTTAATGTATATTTTAACACAAAAGGAGATGAATATGCGCCAAAGAAGATGGTTGGAGCTGATTAAGGATTATGACTGCTAAATCCATTACCACCCTGGGAAAGCAAACAAGGTGGCAGATGCATTAAGTCGACAAGACCATGCTAGTTTATCCATGATGAGGATCACAAAAGATCCAATATTTATGGATTTACAAAGGATGGATCTTGGAATTATAATGGAAGGGGAAAAATCTTATCTTTCTCAAATGAATGTTCAACCATCTATACATGTGAAGATTAAAGAGGCACAGAAAGAAGATGTCGAGTTACAAAAGAAGGTGAGAAATGTTCCTGAATTCAACCTTGATTGTGATGGGATAATAAAGTTCAGGAATCGGGTTTGTGTTCCTCCCATCCCCGAATTAAAGAAGGAGCTGCTGGATGAGGCTCATAGTTCTTCATTCTCTATTCATCCTGGAAGCACGAAGATGTATAGGGACCTGAAAGAGTACTTCTGGTGGGATGGCATGAAAAGAGATGTTGCTGAATATATCTCTCGATGCTTGGTTTGTCAACAAGTTAAAGCTGAGAGACATAAGTCTAAGGGGATGTTACAACCATTACCCATACCCGAATGGAAATGGGAAAACATCACTATGGACTTTGTCACAGGACTTCCTAAAACATCCAAAGGCAATAATGCTATTTGGGTCATAGTTGATCGTCTTACAAATTCGGCACACTTCATTGCTATTAGAGAGGATTTCTCTCTAGATCAGCTTGCCTGGATATATGTAAAGGAAGTGGTAAGATTGCATGGAGTACCACTTTCTATTATATCTGATCGGGATCCGAGATTTACCTCGAAGTTCTAGAGAAGTCTTCAGCATACTCTGGATACAGAGTTGAGTTTCAGCACTGCTTATCATCCCCAGACAGACGGTCAGTCTGAGAGAACAATTCAAACCCTAGAAGATATGTTGAGAGCTTGCTCTATGGATTTCAAAGGAGGTTTGGATCAACACCTACCTTTGGTGGAATTTTCATATAATAATAGCTTTCACTCCAGTATTCAGATGGCTCCTTATGAAGCTCTCTATGGAAAGAAATGCAGGACTCCAACTTGCGGGGATGAAGTTGGGGAAATAAAGCTATTAGGACCTGATCTCGTTGATGAAATGGCAGAAAAGGTCAGATCTATTCAACAACACATAAGAGCAGCTCAGAGTCGACAGAAAAGTTATGCCGACAACCGAAGAAAAGATCTAGATTTTGAAGTGGGTGATAAAGTGTTCTTACGAATATCTCCCTGGAAGAGGGTTATGAGATTTGTAAAGAAGGGGAAGTTGAGCCCTAGATATATCGGTCCTTTCGAAATACTCGATCGTGTTGGGAAGGTAGCTTACTGATTGGCGCTTCCACCGAATCTCTCTCAAGTTCACGATGCGTTCCATGTATCTCTCCTGAGAAAGTACATACCTGATCCTTCACATGTACTCAGCTCAGAAGTTGTACCGCTGGAGCAAGATCTTTCTTATGAAGAACAGCCGATAGAGGTTCTGGATCGTAGCGAAAAATTCCTACAAAACAAGACCACTCGATTGGTGAAAGTTTTATGGAGGAACCACCAACTTGAAGAAGCTACGTGGGAGCTTGAGGATATGATGAGGGAGAAGTATCCTCATCTGTTTGTTACAAAGTGACGAATTTCGAGGGAGAAATTCTTTTTAAGGGGGGTAGAATGTAACACCTGAGATTTTTATGAGTAATATTTTGTTTTTATATCATCAAAGGAATCGTTCACTACACACTTGCTTGGCTTTCTTTACACGCAATCGCGACCTTCCTCGATAGCTTGCGTCGTACGCAATACCGAGTTTCACTAAACAACATTATGCTATTAAAACTAGCTGTTATGAATAGTAATAACCACTTTTTGAAATTTTATAAATTTTATTTTTCAAAATGGACTTCATTTATGGACTTAGAATATCAAAATTAGCCTAGGGTAAAATTTTGGTATTTTTCTGAAAACTTTCAATTTTTGATGAATAGTGAAACCACTTAGTGGTAGGTTAAAAACTGAATTTTGCATAAAACTTAATTTTACCGCTTCTGTGAATGGAATTTAGAAAATCCTATAGACACGGTTGATATCAGTAAGTAAAATGTGGTTCAATGAGATAAAAATAATTTTTTGGTGAATAGTAACTTTTTAATTTTTTTTTACCGCGGTTAATAGTAAATATGGTAACTAAGGGTAAATATGATATTAATATTACCCTAAAACATGTCCTAATTCTATTGGACAAGTGTAATTCGACCAAAAACAAACTTAGGAATAAAATATGACCATTTAGGCCCACTTGGATTAGATTAGGACATTTATTATTAATTTATTTAAAGAAGGGTTAAAATAGTTAAAATCAAAGTTTAATAAGTAAATCATTTTTACAATGGGGTTATACATAAGATAAATTCGATTGTAAATATTCATTAGAAAGCTAAAACGATTTCCTAGATGATGGTATTTTATTTGTAATTTTTGGACATCAAATAATGTAATTTATTTATGACACAATGATGATTCAGTAATTATCTTATTAATAAAATATTGACATAATTGATAATATAAATACCAAAATAAATGTAATTTAAGACTTTTTATGAATTCCACTAATTTTATAGGTTATTATGATATATTAGTGTTGATTTAATCAACTTTTTTCGAACATATAAGTCTGTTATTACTTTCACAAAAATCATATATCAAATAGTGTCAAAATTGACACAAAATAGTTTTTAAATCAAATATTATATTATTAATTGTTATTTTATTCCTAAAAATATAAGGTTCGGCAAAATGACTTATATAAGGATATATATATTAATAATAAACAATTTGGGGTTCTTTTGGCATGTTATAGTAAGTGTATTAACCATATAGTGAAAGAAAACAAAAAGACATTGTAAAAGTTAAATTATTTAACTTAGAGTTAAATCTAATTGATAAGGTTAAAATAATACCCTAAACTTGTCTAAATCCTATTGGTTGATAGGATTTCGACCCATCCCCACTTTAGCTTCGAAATATGACCCTTTGGAACCATTATAAACCAATTTTGACTTTAATATAAAATAATATTTTGAGATATTCCTAAGGTGCCCCTCTCCTCCCTTATAAAAGGGCACCTCCTCCCCCTCCTCCTCACACCAAATTGAGCACTCAAGCTCGGCCAACCCCTGACATTTTCTCCTCTCCACTTCCCTAGAATAATCCTAGAGGTCCTGGTCTTCTTCAAAGACCAATCTTAGTTCCCTAAGTGGAGGATTCAAAGAAGAGTTCCAAAGAAGAGGTAATATCCATTACCGATCTTTTCAATTTCTTTCTTCTTCAACTTCTTCTTCATTAGTTTTTTCATGATAAAGTAATAACATCAGTATTACTTACATACTGATATGTTATTATAAATATGAAACAACCCTAATTCACCTTCTATCCATCCTACGGAAAAATGAAATCACCGCGCGTGCATACGTACGGAATACCGTCTCCACGCCGTGGTGTAATCTATTTTCCACCATCACTTTACAAGGATGGGTATAATGGTGTAATGAGTAACTATTTATGATTATTATTAAGTAATATTGATACTGAAATAATATATATATACTCCAATACAATTCCACGATCATAGGAATGATATCATCACTCGTGCGTACGTACGGAATACCGTCTCCACGATGTGATGCGACTCGTTCTACATGATCATCATTACATAGTAATTATATAAATGAATTGAATGAATAAATATGATATATGTTACACTAATACCATTCTGGATATAAGGTATCTATAACCTTAAAAGAAGAATAAGAATTTATTCGACAAAACACGCATAAGAACAAAAGGCAATAAAGACCCGAGTAACAAGTAACAATGAAATATTACTAACAAGAAGCTAAGAATATGACCATATATGATATCATATCAATATGTATGATTCTGGAATAAGTCAATAACATTATTTAAACCATTATACAGGATCTTCAGACACGTACAAAGTAAATCGGACCTAAGGTAAGGGAAATATCACAATCTCATTTTTATCCGAGATTGTTTATTCGTAATTATTTACTGGGGTGTATTTTATCATCCACATCCATGTTCCATCAATATGTAATATTGTTTCCATACACTTACAATAGTTTAAATCCAATTTTACCCTTCGATGAGTTTTTATTAAAGAATATGAAAGGAATCTTTTGTCGTTTTTTTTTGTACGAGGTACTTTTTGACTTTTCCGACAAAAGTACGTAGAATGTTTTTTTTAACTTATACGACATGAATGGATTTTTAAAAAATTATTTCCAAGAAGCTTCCTTTACAAGTTTTCATGTTTATTTTTAATAAACTTCTTTTAGTTTATAATTGTATGACATGTTAAGAAAAGAAAAGTGTTTTTGAAGAAGAAAGGATATTTTCCTCAAGAATTGAGTTCAAGTGTTTTATCAAAATTATTTTCCATCTAAGATAATAAAGGGTTTTGTTTTTATCCCTATTATTACATGGATTTGATTATGTTGTGATGGAAATATTTTTATGAATTCCTTTATCTTATATGACTTGTTTTATGATGTCATGTTGTTTAAGAATCCCATTTTTATTACATGGGTTACACTATGATGTATGGTTTATGATTATGTGGCACACATAAGAAAGGATTAATTATAAGATGGGTGGGACCTATATCTCCCTCCAATGCATTGGGTAAAGATTTTATATCTCATGAGATAGACATGGCTGGAATGGTAGGTTATACCGGTTCAGTGAAACAGGACTGGAACGAGGGTGACTCGGTTCAGAAAGGGACTTTGTCCACTAAGATAGTCTTGGCAATGAGTCATTACTAACAAGAAATGATTTTCCATGATTATGTGTGCATGCCACAAAGTTTAAAGTTTCATGTTATGATTATGGGGATCTCATTTTCACTTCTATGATTTATTCCATGTTAAGATATTATGATCTCTTTTGCAGGTTATGATTTTCAAAAAGATATGATATGATTTTTATTTCCGTTATTTGCCCTTGCTGAGCATTTGAGCTCACCCTTTTATGTTTTCTATTCCCCAGGTCAGGAAGATGGATATTAAGTAGAATATGCTTAAAGGGACCCTAGATATGTTGAAATAAATGGGAGACACTGTAGAAGATTTATGAACCAGTTGTTTATGTTTCCCAGTTTCTAAAGACACTATACCTATACGGTCCTTTGTGGTTTTGTCATATGTTGTAATAAGTGTGCTTCAATTTTGAAGTATTATCAATGTATGTAAAGTATGGGTCGTTTTACATACTCATTGAAAATAACATAATATTCCTCTCATGTGATGATTTCCCAAATTTTTGGACATCGTTTATTGGAATTCAAGCCTTATCATTCACATTAGGTAAAATCCTTCATTTTCACATGATGTCTGAATTCATAGTTGACATCCCGCTCAATATATGTTAAAATTTACATGGATCTACATAAGTATTGATTCTCATTACTTTGAGATACGTAGAGTCGACTATATCCTATATTTTGGCCAAACCACCACATGATAACAATTTCATTGTCCATTAATTTAATCACCTATATGTGGTAAAAAACCATTTCCAATCAATAATAGTTCACATACGATTTGAAATTTTGGTAAATTATTCTATTAATGATCATGAATTAATTTTTCACATCATGGTTGTTATGGTTCTGGATTATATTCCTTAAATGTAACTGAAAAAATATTTCATGATGTTAAACTATATGGTTGGAATCCCTTGTATGACGAAAAATTGTGCATTACTTTGTCCTAGACTGATAGGCTGACTATTTATTTGTTTTTATCCAAGAAAAAATCAATCCTAAAACAATGTGGGGATGAATTTCAATTACTATAGGAAACATAGTAATTCTTGGAATACTAATAACTTGTGTATCCATAACATATGTGCGAAAAATTTTCCCCTCGGCGTATAGGTCAGACCTACATGGATTGTTTTCTATTCATGAACTACTTATGGATTACTTTCTACTACTATAGGATATATAATAACACCTAGATAACTAATATTGGTCTGGAAACAACATCGAGGGAAACAAGTGCCCCCATAGTGTGTGGTTCAGTCCATCAAGGAGATGTTTCCATTCATAAACTATGTGCGACACGATTCCTATTAGCATTGGATATGTAGTTACACACATAAAATATATCCTGGGTATAACCACAATATAATATTGTTCCCCCTCAATACACATGGGTCAATCCCATTTTAGGAATTTTAATAAAATAACTATAGATGGATTAATTCATTATGGGACTTGATATGTAGGGGTTCCCAGATCTCAATATAAATAGGAAAAATTCCCCCATCTCCAAATAGGACAAAATCATGTGAGGAATTTTTCATCAATGAAATACATGTGGATTGATTTGTATTATAGAATTATATTTATTGATTCTAATATATCAATTTTTGGGTAAAACTAAAAATACATAATGAACATTATGAATCTCCTACACATATGTTAGACCTGTGTGTGTATATTTTTGATACATATGTGTGGAATTATTTTTCCAATCATATGATACATTATGATGTCAAGGTTTCCTATTTTAGACCCATTCTTGGGATTCCATCACCACCAATCATGTTTCACCATGATATTCTAATCCATGTAGAGTGCAAAATCCAAAAATAAATTGTGGGCACCATTGAGGGTTCCCCATCATGTACCTGAGTGTATCTTCATCTCGTTGCATGTTTTCCTTTATTTATAACACAAATCATGGAACATTTGAGTATCAGGAACCCAAAAATCCCATTTTTATAGATTGAGCAAGACATTTCTTAGGTAGTGAACCATGTCCTAATCACATTTTGTTTAACTACACAACCACATACTAGTTGTATTACATTAAACTACCTTATAATTTCCTTGCCACATGATATTTATCCTCATGACATATGTTCTATCCACAAAGACCTGAAATTTGATTTTGTAATCCAAAATATCCATGAACATATTGTTGGGGTGTAATTTTCACCAGAAATAATACTGAAAAACGAAAATCACATGTCACGTCATATGAAATAAATACTAATGTATAACCCCTTATCTAACATTGATGTCTAGACCCAATAAAAAGAAAAATAGAATTCCCATATCCCCGGCATATGATTTAGATCAACAATGAAGAATAATCTCAGTGGATATTATTATTTTTTATTTCATTCACTTACAATATTCATTGAGAAAACTAGGAATCCCAAAGATAAAAATAGTGTATTCCTCTATTTAAAGAGGTACATTTCATAAAAACTCACTCTAAAA
This sequence comes from Viscum album, assembly GCA_963277665.1. Lineage (NCBI taxonomy): Eukaryota > Viridiplantae > Streptophyta > Magnoliopsida > Santalales > Viscaceae > Viscum > Viscum album. The sequence goes on from OY728142.1 coordinate 1,058,372,426, forward strand.
ATATATGTTTTTTCTAATTGTACTCATGGAATGAACATGAGATAAATATATTTAAGAGTGGATCTAGAATATTGATTCCCATACATTATATTTCCTATTTGAAAAATTATAATCCTAAATATAGGTTCGCTGAAAAAATTTAATGTTTCTTCAAGGCCATCATTCCAAATTTCAATTCATTTCTTCATCCATAATGAATGTTGTAAAACATCAAGTAAATCATCCTTATTGTAAGATGTTAAAGCATCATGATTGAAATGTTTCCACTACAATACCTATATGTGTGTAAAACTTCACCCATTATCATTCAATTCCAAAGAAATACATTTTCCTCACCCTAGTCAACTAATGTACAATGTGTTTCCATTTATTTTTTAAGAATCTCAAACCAAAAATCACACTTCATGTACTGAGAAGCTCTAGTCTCCATGAAATATTTTTGGTGCTAGAAAAATATATAAGAACTATCTATTTTCCATGATATGAGTAATTTTGAATGTGTTCATTTTCCATAAACAAGAGGCATCACGTCCATACATTAAGGGATTTATAGACCTTGTGATCCTTAACATCTTCAAATTGGATCATTCCATGTTAGAGGGTTTCACTATCATATTTTGTATGGTTTTCCTATATCATTATTCATGACTAGAGATCCATGATCAATTATTTTCAACATTTTCATCCCCAATTACAAAGGATAAAAGAGTAATAATGACAATAGATATCCTAATTAGTATATTTTGTAACATTCCCACCATACAAGGTTCATGCACATCATGACCATAAAAACATACACTTTGGTCATATATTCACAAACATAAACATTATCCTTTGATGGTTCAAATCATAATATCCAAAAATTATAGTTAAATAAGAAAAAAACATGTCAATATAAACACACAAAAAGGCGTTTCTGATAAAAATTCAAATATATTATATATAATATATTTATCTATTTTATTTAGGAGAAATTTACTCCATAAATAAAAAAAAATAAACCGAAAAGGGCCTCCATTATGAACCTAATGAAGGTATATATATTTTTTAATGACCCCATATTCTAGAATGATGTTTTATTAATGAAATGTTACATCTATTTTCCATGAAAAAATATTAACTTTACCAAAACACACATTATAGGGTCCTCAAACAATCTTTGAATACTATTTTTTTCATAAACTTCCTTCACAACCTTGAATTCTATGTTGAAATAACTAATCTTTTAATTTGTTTTCATTTTTGTGGAACCCCATGGAATATGGAATTTATTCCACTTATTTTTATACTTTATTAAACTAGTAATTGAGGATGGATATTGTATAAGGTCCCTCTTAGTATATTTAGGATAATTATACCCTACAAAAGATCTTGTTCCTAGAGGATTGGTCCTCGAAAAAATATATCCCATTAATCCAAGATTTTTAATCACGATGTCATGGAATATGGGTTTCCTTCGATACCAATGGTTGATCTATTCCAATCATTTTTTCACCTCATGTTAACTCATATACTCATTTACCATTCATTAAAACACCATAACTATAAACTTTGAGAGGATTCACTCCCTTTATAATTAAGTAACTTTTTATTTTTCCCCTTATTAATGTATAAATGAAATACTCCCTTCCAAAACGTTTTTATAGACCACACCAAATTACTCAAAAACACTTTTCTTAAGGTTAGAGCATCCCACTAAAAAATAAATTCTTACCAATAATTTTTTTTCATTAAGAAAAGAAGTAACAAATAGAGTTATTTTAATTAAAACCATCTTAATTTGAATACTTTAGTGTGGATATATTATCTCCCATTTCCATATTCTAGAAAAGTTAGTTCAATAATGTTTTTAACATTATTAAATTGTTTTATAAGATAAATTTTCACTATTTCATTAATTATTACTAAACATATTAAATAGAATATTTTTTAAATTTTTTTAAAAATGAACTATTTAACATTTTTTCAACATTTTTAATGGAATGAAATTTAACTTATTAGGATTTTATAAAGATACCTTCCCTTATGACCACTCATTATTTTTTTCTTATTTTATTGAAAATGAGAATTTTTTGAAACAAATATTGTAACCTTTTTTTAAACTTTTTTTCAATTATAAATGTATATTCTCCTCAATATGGGTTTTAGTGAAATTTTTACGGTACTTCTATTTATCAATGAAATAAATTTTTAAATCATTGATTCCCCTTGAAGAATATGTTGAAATGATAGCGTCTTTAGTTTTCCTCCATGTGGTCAGTGATATTTTTTACTACGTAAGTCCAAGTTTTATAGAATTCACCATATTATTCAGAATGGTTTTGGAATATATTTATTGATAATGGAAATTATTACTAATTTTTATGCTATATTTTAAAAAAAATGTATACGTTGATAATGTATCACCCATTTAATATATGTTTTTTTGGAATAGTCTCCGATAAGAAGGTTCCATAACAGCTCCCTAATGCATCGGTTCGTATCATGAGAAAAACATGATTTTTTATTTTTTCAGGGACATACCGATTTACTAAATATGTCTTGGTGTGTCACTCTACCGATATGTTTATGATGTCCAGTAATTTAAGTTACCTAATTATGAGATATGTTAATTTTTTTCTATGTGATTCTTTGATTAAATAGAATATGCATAGTTACATTTCAAACTCATATATTTAATTATATTTCATTATTTGATCATCAATTATTCCTTACATATTATGCTAATGTAATTTAATGTATTTAATGTGCTTAAGTTATATAACATGATGTATTGATTTTGAATTATATTTTCATGATAGCTTATATTATATTCATTCACTTACTAAGTGTTAGATATAACCTATTTTATATGATTCCTTTCCCCCGGATTGTAGTGATTGATTCACAGTTGATATATAGGGATATACAAAAGTGAATAATGGTGTACTAAAATCTAATACAATGATGAATTTTGTGTTTTCAATTTTAATATGTGATTCATGTACAAATATAGTTTATCAAGATTATTAAACTATTCATCTCATATGATCTCAGTCCTTGTACTATTTGAAAATGTAATAACATATCCACTGAGCATGGGAGAGTAGGCTGGAGTCCGATAAATGTGGGATTTGGAGAAAAAATATTTTAATGTATGGTTTGATGTTTTTTTTTCAATTATATTTATATTGAGATCTATTAATCTTATTTTATCAGTTTCATGGATCTTAATGAAGTTACTGGAAATCATTGATAAGTTTTAGAGTTATTTTCAGGGAGTGATTCATGGATATTTTATACTTAGGTGTTAATATTTTTTATAATAAGGTTTTGAAAAATGCATATTGAAATAATAGTTGGGATAATATAAAATAATGAGTGGTGTTGTTTGTTATATATGAAAATTATTTATAATGTTATTGATGGCTAGTATTGGTCTAGGCATTCATGGTTGAAGATATAGGAAGCATGTATATGGTGATAACTAAATGATAGAGGTTTCTGTTCACTTTTGTTACTAATTTTGTTGTATTTTATTTTATTATATAGAAATGGGTAAACATGTGTGTGTGAATAAGGATGGAATGGTGGTTGCATCCCCTTATATTACCAGAGTCTAGTTAATTACATAGACTATTATTTATTTCTTATGAGTTATATTGTTTATATGTAGTCATCAAGGGATATTTTTTTCATCAGATTGTTAATGTTATTGTTATTTGGGAGAAATGTGGGTGTACATTATTAGGATACGAGTCAATAATTATAGGGAGGTATCTTGTTAAATGTGAATATTATTTGGATGGATGTTGGGGGTGACTTATAAAAAAATATTTCCCAATATTTTTCATTTTAATTCAATTTTTATGTCCACATAATTTTACAAATATATTAGTAAAAATAACATTTTTTTATACCAGTATATTTTTGGATATTGAATAAACGTGGAATAGTGTCATGAATTTATTTATTTTTATATTATCCTAAATTTTTATTAGCATGGCCATTCATCAACACATGACACCATAAAATTTAATTGATGATTTTACATGATATATTGATGTAAGTTATTTTTTGAATCTCTAGTTGAAGAATAATGGATATGGAGATGTATGAAATAATTGAAAATTTTTAATCAGGGGGAATTCAACTCAAGTGCATGATTAATTTAGATGAAATCCCCTTTCCATAAGAGTACATTAAAAAAAATAATTGGTAATTTTTAATAAAAACTAAGAATAAGAAGCTCTGTATGAGTAACTAAGGCTAAGAAGAAGCTAAATTAGATAAATGATGTATATCAAGAAATAAATTGATGTTTTTAAATAATATAATTGTATTTTTATGTTCCATGTACAAGTATGAAGATCCTATGAATGATTAAATAGAATTCATATCAGGATATATATATATATGTAACAATACAATCTAATAGAAGTCACATAAGAATAACTAATACTTATGTAATAGTATCCTAGTTCACAGATTAAATACAAAAGTTTTATTACATTGTAAAACGAAACAGAGCTACACATGGGAAAATAACAATAATGTCTCAAATGTGATAAATATATTTTATTAATGAGGAACTAAATTTTTTTAGATCATCTAATGAATCCACATAGATCATATTTTTTTATAGAAAAATATCATTATTCATGATTTGATTTCCCTAAAAAAATAAGAAAACAGTTTACAAAATATCAATGTAGATGTTGACCCTAGAGAAAGGGTCTAATAAAATCAATGAATTGAAACCCATGCTCGTACGATAAATATTTGACAATGAATTAAAATTTTACTACCCATTTAGAGGTATGAAAATGTAGATGAGAAGATTTTTTATAGAAAGTTGGACATAAAGAAAAACATTAAGGGAATAAATATTGTAATAAAAATACTTGATTTGAATTTCATTGGTACTGACTTATATTTATGTACTACATTTGTGTCATCTTTTAATTATATTGAGTATGTCCATTAGCCCAAATAAAATATCAAATATCAGTAATAGAATATGTAAATCTATTATTATTCAAAAAGGGATGGAACTAGATTACATGTTTTATAGTTTTGAAAATATTTAATTATTCATGATTACTCACAGTATAATCAATTTCAATGAGTTTAGGGAATGGTTTCAATGATTTATTTTCATTCCAAACAAATATTAACACAAAACTATCCTCACATATTTTAGTTTGATCAATGGTTCAACTTTGTAAATTTCTATTATATTATTATTATATGGGGATATGGAGGTAATGGATGAGTTATTTGTATTGAAACACCCTTATATTTATAATATTTGTTACATTTTTCATTTATTTTTTAGATTATAATTAAATTTTTGAATTATTTTTTGTTTTAGTATGCACTTCGGTATTATTTCGGTAGATTTTATAGGTTTTTGAATCTTTTTTAGGGTTCGTAGTTCGTGACTTTTTAGTATAATTCATGGGGATTTCATAAGTAAGTATTTCATTATATAATTTTTTTATAAAAATTAATCACAAAGTTATCGCCTTGTTTACCTAAATATTTTTATATTTTGTGACTAAATATTAGTTTGTATAGTGATTCATGCTCAATTGGAATATGTATTGGAAAAGTAGTCTTCCAAACCATCCACACCTGATTTATTAATCAAAAAAATAACATTTTATGTTCATTCCATCCTAAAAACATTATTTCATCCTCACGAGACAATGTCTCTATATTAGATAATGGATTATATAATCTTGTAATATTTTATAGTTCAATGTTATATGCTTATCCATGATTTTTTCTTCTTATTTCCAAAGGTACCTCAGATTACGTTCATCGTTAGTGGGTATAAGGTATTAATCACGGTTTATTTAGTCCATATTGAATCACTGATGGTGATGAACTTTGATCCTCCTTAACCAAATCAATTCTATTATATCATGTATGATTTTTCCATTGTGGAGGATTCCATTCAGTAATTCTAAGACCATCCTAACTCTAAATGATTCATTTATCATAAATCTAAATTGATGAATCATTTTTTAATGAATATATTTTTAATTTAAAGGATTTGGTTTGTTCTTTGGGATTTCTATAGTGTATCATAGTGTCTGGAGTTTCAATGCACTTGATGTAGGATAGCCTTACTATGTTATGAATTAAATATAAAGATGTGTGACTTGATTGGAATGTGTTTTTGTGTGTTTACAATAAGAAAACAATTTTGTGACATGATTGGAATGTGTGTGGATGTGATCTAGGAGAACTATAATATTCTAATATGATGATAAATTTATGTGGTTGATAATGTGGTTTATATCTATGGAGATATGTCTGATTTTTGGAATGACGTGTCCTTATCATTATGATTATAAATTAAAATCCATATTGAGATGGATGAGTCATGGATGATGTGTAAAACCTAGTTCCTATATTATTGTGGCAATCTACTATTGAGATATTTGAGTAATCAAATGAACTAGGATATCGTTGTCTTATTTTGTGACTATCTTGATATGAATCTTTTTTATTCATTTTTTACGATGTCGTAACTATGGTTTGTGGCATCCAAGATAGCACATGTTGACTCAGAAAGCATTATATTTATTTAGGAATCTTTAATAACCATTAGATGAAACATAATATATATATATATATAATTAGTGTATGAGAGTTCCATGATATTGGTGTCCTAAATGTTTTTTTACTCATACATTTCATGTAAATATTTATTCCCATGTATATTTTATAAATGTGAATCTAATGATGGGAAATGGACCTACGGTTGGTAGATGAGTAAGAGGTGCATTGTATATTGTGGTTATGTTTGGAATATTTTTGGGATCCTTTTTCAATCATTATTTTTTTTTTATTAATAGATCCACCACATGTTGGGATCCTTTCTACTATATAAACTCTTGTTTTCCATATCATTACTATATATATATTTACTCTTATTTTTATAATTATATCGACATGGGTGATATTGATTTGGTCATATATAATTATTTATAATGTATCCGTGATTGGTGGAAATATTTTACTCTAGTAATAGTCTCTTCATGTTGTCTCTCAAGACCTCCCTTATAGTTAGAAGCCTCTTATGGAAGGGGAGAACTATATAAGGGAATTTAGTTGTCTCTACACAATTTATTTATAGAATATAATTCATAGTAACATTATCTATAATATTTTTGTTTCTTTTCTATCCTATTATATATTGTTTATAACATATTCAATCATTCAAATATTTTCCTATAGATATGGTTGAATTCATATATCAATTTCATCTTTTAAATCTATTAAATACTTCATTTTATGACATCATCAATATATAATAGACAACATATTTATGAGTTCACATTGATCGATAATGTAATCCATTGTACCTTAGATGTCCCGAGTTAAATGTCTATGTTATTACTATAGTATGGGATTTTGGTGTAGGAAGAATGGTAAAAAACCCCATTCATATAAAAAACATTATGGAACATTATCGAATAATAGCTCATTTAATAGATGAGGTCTTGGTTCCATCCACTCTGTGTTCTATGGTGGACCATTATTGGGGTGTTTTTTAGTGTATTTCAATAATAACAAAGAAAATTCGAATTGAGATTGATATAGAAGTTATAATATTTTAATAAATGATAAGTATTTTACTATATAATATGAAACTATATGGGATTAATGTGTTAAAGGTATAACTTGCAGATCTAGAGGTGAAGGGGTTTATCTAGCAGAGATCATCTCTATAATGGACCACGGTCCAATTACCCATACTGGTGGATAGTATTATATTGTTATATTTTGATTACAATATTCTATTTCATGTTATTTTTAATAATATGAAACCACTTGCAATGATATATTACCTGATTTATTATATGATAATATCCCAATGCCTCTCCATGATTGAGTAACATTTTCAAAATCATTAATATAACAACATGGCTCATTATTCCAATCATAAACATAATTTATTACATAAAATATTCAAATGATACATCATATAATATAGAGAGGTATATTTTATTTTGGGATTCAGATCATTAAATAAATAATTAAAACATGAAATACACTTCTTTATTAAAACATTTTTTTACATCACCAAACACATTCCTTCATTCCTAGATTTTAATGGGAAAATCTGAGGAGAATCATAAGAAAAGGGTGAGGTATAAATCCTAGTAAGGGAGTAAGTAAGAAATAATTTGAAGAATAAATCACATGTTAGGAAATAGTCATATCAATGGATAATTAGAGAGATATGAACATAAAGTCATGTTATAGCATGATTATCCAAACATAGAAATGTAGAATCATCATTTATCATGATTTTAGCATGATCCAAGGATTATTGAACATAATTCATGATTAAAAAATAATTTCAATTGAATAATCAAGATTAATCCCTCATTTACCATGACGTATCATCGTACTAATCTTCACATAGTGCATTGATGCGCTATCAGGGTGCACCCTTCTTAATCATTTCATTTCGTGCATAAGTTTGCCACATAGATTATACACATGGATTCATTAAACATCATCATTTATTCCGTTATAAAGTAATGTTTAATTAATAAATAAAACTCTATAATCCATAAGTAACTGTGAATAAAGTTGAATATCCTTGATAGAAAAATAGACATGGTATTCACTACACAATGACTTTGGCTTGGAAAATCATCGTGCAATTTTGGCAGCATAACGTCGTGACATAAGAATTCATAAAAAATGTAGATGATAGTGAAAGGTGTATCTCATTAAATTTAAATTAAATGGATTGTATGGGGGTCATATAGATACATGTCCCAACATATGTAATGAAATTTAGATTCATAATATAAATGAGTTTCTTGAATGTAAATGAGGAGAGAGAAATCCATTATATAATTTTGGCATGAAAATGGGTGTACATGAGAGGAATTAAGGGGAGATAAGGGATTTATAATTATTAACAAAATAAGGAGGGAAGTATATGGGGGGTTATAAATCATAACCCAACATTATTAATTGAAAAAAAGGGTTTAAAAATATAATTAATTTTGGAAAAAATGAGAAAGGATGAAATACCTTACTAGGAAGTGTGATCCAAACGCATGGGAGAGGATTTCTATTTTATCCTATGGATCTTAGGGAGACATGAGAGGCCAATATATAGATTAAGTAATAATAGAGACATATTGAAAGGGTTTTTTTGTGAAGTGAAGTGGGAGCTTGATTGGGTTTACATAGGAAAAGAGAGGTAATTCGTTATTATTTAGGTTTTTCACACCACATATTAAAAAAATCAAAACCAAAAACCGACCCATAGTTTTATTCCCAGGGTTTTTTTCCAAAGGGGAGTGTAAAAATTTGTTTTTTAATTCCAATGGCCGATATTCTGAAAATATTAGGCTTGCTTATGTGGAGATGAGTCACAATTTATAGGAATTTATTTTAAAAGTGAAATTGTTTTATAAGTCTTGGAGGGTCCACTAAGGCACCATAAAATTGATCAAAAAAATATATAATCTGATTATTTTAAAGGTATAAAATATATTGGTCAAACATCTATTTTATATTATTTTGTTACATAACTTTTGGCTCAATATGCTGTAATAAAACACATTATATATTTAAACGGTATATAATTTTAACCCAAAAATTTGATTGTATTAGAAAATTGTAAAAAAATTACCATTGGATAATATTAAAGTATTTATTCTAAAAAAATATGATCATTTTATCAAAAAAATTAAAAATATTAGAATTTTAACATTTAAAATAAAAACTGACATTTATTGAAAATTCATGGGTTTTGATAAAAATAGTTTTCAACCCTTCATAAAAATTACAATTGTATTCATAAATATTATACGATCATTTATATTTAATAAAAATTAATTTCATAACAATAATATTTTATTAAAACATTATTTAATTCCAAAAATCAATTAATTCGTCAAAAAATATTTCTTAATTGAATATTAACTAAAAATACTATATTTTGCATTAAAAGAAATTTACAAAGTTAAAATAATGTAGTGATTATATATTATTTATATTCAAAATAAAGCACATAATAATACTACTATGGTCTTGTTACATAACAACTTATGAAAACTCCCTAATCCAAAAGGGTAAGGTGTGAAATGTAGATAGACTTTTGGGGTGGCTCGGATAACATCGCTCGGGTCGTAATCTATATCAACTTACACTTCTCTTGTAGGCAGTTCTGTTCATGCTTCACATGTGGAAGATCGGATTGGGTGTGCTTAAGAATGAATCTAGTGATGATACCTCCTTTCAAAGATCTAACAATAGGCTTCTTATAGATAAATTCTACTAGATGAGTCCATCGATTCCTCTGTCTGAGTAAATTGGATTTCATGAAGACCTATATTTATACAAGACCTGTGACCACTGTTCAACAAATATATTTGAAATGATAATAATTCATAATAAAATTATAAAATCCAAATACATAAAACCATGTAAGTTCATATGTTTTTATAACCATTTTACATAATAAAATATTTAAATTGATGAAGATGTATTTTCATTAATAAAATCTTGGGTCATTAAAATCATCCGCCCATTAAAAGTTTCACCCCAAAATTTCATTTTCCAAAAATAAAACTGATGTGTGTAACTCTTCTTCATCACTTCCACATATTCCCATGTTTCCACTTCATGCTAGTGGTTTCACCAAAACACCGTGACGAAGGGAATAGTATTATTTTGTAGAAATTTTCCAAATGATCTAAGATCTTCTCCATATTCTCTTTATATAAGTGGTAAATCTCCAATGTTACAACCTCTAGATTGAGTACATGTGACGGGTTAGGTATTTACTTTCACATGAGTGATACATGGAATACACCATGTACTTAAGATAGGTTTGGTGGGAGTTCTAGTCGATATTCCACTACCCAAATGTGATACAAAATATTAGAAGGTCAGATGTACCTCTGACAAAGAATTACCTTATTCCAAAATCACATAACTCTCTTCAATGGTGATATGTGGTGGAATACCATGTCTATGACATCATACTCCTTATCTCGTCGATGATTATTAGCATATCTCTTTTTTCGACTATGAGAAGCTTTAATGTTCTATAGGACGGTCTTATGGTCTCTACCATTTCTTCGACCACTTCTGGACCTAGGGGTCTTTTCTCCCAAACATCATCGCAACATAACGATGTTCTTCACCTCATCCCATAAGGGGTTCATAAGTATACATCGGGATGCTTGAGAAAAAATAGTTATTTTAAGAGAACTCAATCGGAGGATGATGTTGATCCCATATTCCACTGAAAAATGTTGAGCATGATCTCACAATGTCCTCACGTATTTGGTTAGTCTACTCATATTTTCCATCAGTTTGAGGATGATAAACCATACTAAATTTCAACTCAGTATTTATATCATGTTGAAGACTCTTCGAAATCATGGTGGTGAATCATGGATCCCGATCAAATACAATAGATAGTGGTATTCCATGAAGCCTTACCACTTCTCTGATATATATCCCTTCCAGTTGATCCAAGGAAAATCCCATCGAATTGAAATGAATTGTGTAGTCTTTGTAAGATAATCCAAAAAAACCATGAGAGCATTTTTTTTGGATGTCTTCAAAAGTCTAGTGTAAGATATCATTGTGATGTTCTCCACTTTCTATGCTAGCAGGGGTAATGGTTGTATCATAAACTTAGACTTCGTACTCTCAGACATCACTTGCTAACATGCTAGGCACTTTGATATATACTTAGTGATCTACTTCTTCATGCAATCCCACTAATAATTATCTTATAAATATTGATACATCATTGTGTTTCATGGGTGAATGGAGAAATTTGTACAATGTTCATCATCAAAAAAGATCATTCTTTAACTCTGTATTTTATGGAACATGCAGTCTTCCCTTAAATATCACAATTCCCATTTCACCTACACTGAACACCAAGGATTTCCCTTTTCTCATAGATTCCACTTTCATTTGAATTCCCACATCTTCCTTGTGAGTATCCATTAACCATTCCAAATGATATGGTTGAGAAATCATTTGTTAAAGAATCGATGATGTTCCCTTCTTTATGATTCCCATGTCCATACTCATCAAATCTATGAATATTGGATTCTTTTCAATTCTCATCAATGATAGAATTTCTAGGTCCTTTCTACTTAGAGCATTTTCCACCTTTTTGGTTATCCTTGGGTGGTATTAGATTGAGCAGTCATAGTCTTTGATCAGATCTATCCATCTTCAATGGCACACATTCAACTCTTTGTATGTGAATATATACTTGAGGCTTTTGTGATCCATGTATATTTCACACTTATCCCCAAATAGGTAATGTCAGCCAATTGTTAAAGTAATTCTTACTACGACCAACACCTGGTCTTTTGTTGTGTATTTTTGCTAATGAACATTCAATTCCATTGAATCATAGGAAATTAATTTGTCATTTTGCATCAACACACAATCCATTCCCTTATTTAAAGCATCACTAAACACCATAAAAAATTTCCAACTGTGGGTAGTGTGAGCATGAGCGCATTGATAAGCCACCTTTTCAACACCATAATGCTCTCTTCACATTAATCAATCTATGAAAACATTACTCCCTTATGAGTTAGTTTGGAATGAGGGTTGGACTTTAATGCCCTGTCCATAGTTATATAGAGTTAGTGTAATATTACATAACATTGGCATGATACAAGGAATCATGTTCAGAAAGACCGATCCATTTAGTAGACATGGAAATACTTGATACATTCATAAGGTTTACATTACATCATGAAATAAAAACATCAACAACATTTTGTCCAATTTTTAACACACTTATATCCTTACCCTATCCCAACAGGTCCATCATAAAATACATCTTCACATCTTGGAAAAAATAAAACAAATAATGAGGTCCGCTCAGATTCTCAGTATGGTTAACAATATAGTGGAAAATTTCATAAATAATCATAAGCATTTAAGGTAATGTATAAGACTAAAACAAAATCCTTTTCAACATAAACATCAGTATAATATTCCAATGACAAAATCAAATAATTCCATTTACTTATTCACATATATATTCTACTAGTTGAATAATCAATGTAATATCAATATCCACTTTCATAATGATGGAATTCATAATGCTAGACCTCATTATCACATTGTCAATGCCATGTGCGAGTACTATAAATATGATTTTCTCATGGTCTTGTTCTAAGACACTAGTTTGTCTCATGAGACGTACTGATGCATCGAGGAGCTATAGTGGGCTCTGCCCAACACATACTATGTCCAAGGCATTCCTCATATGAATAGGTTTAAACATAACATAAACATTCACATTAAAACTAGCATACTAATTGTTAATAATTTATCCATAAACCGTGAATGGTATAAAAATAACACATTCATTTTCAAACACATCACAAAACCATAAATATAATATGGAAGATTTGTATCATACTAAATCAACATCAAACAAATATAAAATCCATTAATGGATTTAGAAATATATGAAATCAAAACTATTTGAGAGAAATATCTATTTCTATTTTGAAAACATTCAAAAGTCATGTAAGAAAACATTTATTTTTTAAAATATTCTTATAATCTAGTAAGGTAAGCTTCGAAGTTGTTATAATGGCAGAAAATATCCACACCCATCGTATAAGTTAAAAAAACATTCTTACCTTATTTTTTTCAAAAAGGTCATAATAAAACTTGTTTGGAAAATGACGAAAAGATTAATTTCAAAACATATAAGGTAAAATAAGGGTATAAATTAATTTAACCCATTGTCTAGTAAATAGTTCAAATGTTGTGAAATACATTTTTAAGAAAACATGGATGTGGATGACAAAGAGGTCCCAGTAGACACTTACGTAAAAACAACCTCATAGAAAAATTAGATTGTGAAATTAACCATTACTATGTAAATTTCCTTGGTCTAGGGTGTGTTTTCCTCATGAATAATAGTTCAATAATTGTTATTAAATTATTCCAGAACCATATATGTAAATATGATATCATATATGATATTTTAATCTTGATTTGTTAATAATATTTTAGTAGTATCATCGTTTTGGGTGTTAACTGATTCATTTTCAAATATATGATAGGTTATGTAAGCCATGTTTGTTATGAATAGGATGTATTTGATTCATATACAGAATGATATTATTTTCATACTCATTATTTTGAATCATAAAATGAAAATTATTCTTGAATGATTATGATGGTGATGAATATCATCGCGTTCGTGGAGACAGTAATATGTAAGCATGCATGAGCGAAAATATAATTATATTGATGGTGAAATCGTATGTAATTGGATAGTATATCATATATAAAAAATCCTTAACATGTTATAATTATTATTTACATTATTTATACACCCATACAAATAATGAAGTGTTTGAATAACAAACTACACCACGACGTGGAGATGGTAAGCCGTACGTACATATGTAAGCTGAATTTTTCATTTGTAGGATGGATAAAATAATGAATATGGTTATACCATATTTATAATAACATCACATTATGAAAAATTTACTGGATTTATTATTTTGTTTTGGAAACATAAAAGAAAGAGGAAGTGGATGAAGAAAAGAACTTGAAAGAGGGTGGTGAAATTATTACCTCTACTTCAGGAGTTTCCTTTTGATTTGATCAAAAGGTATCATTAACTGAGGTTTTTGATAAAATTAAGTCATATAGGATGAATTAAGGGAAGTTGGGATGATATTTGGATAGGGTTAGTCTGACCCAAAAGGCATCGGACATGTGAAATTAAGATAAGTGAAGGCACCCTTTTATAAGAGAGGTGAGGGTAACATTATGAAAAGTGTGAAATATTATTTTATAATAAATAAATTTTCAGTTTTTAATGGATCCAAAATGAATTATTTCTAGGATAAGGTTTTTATGGGTCAAAAACCTCTCAACCAATAGGTTTTATACAGGTTTAGGTCATTACATTAACCATATTTTTTAGATTTAACTCTTAGTTAAATAGTTTGACATTTACCATGTCTCATTGTATTTTTTTATTATATTTGTTAATAAATATACTATAATAAGACAATAGAACCCTATGTGGTTCATTTTTAATATATATAATCTTATCTAATTATTTTGGTAGAAATATATATTTTTTGAAATATTATATCAATTAATAATATAGTATTTGTATTAAAAACTAAATTATATCAATTTTGACACTATTTACTATTTGATTTTTTTGAAAGACATAAAAAATTTATCACATCGAATGAAATTTATATAAACTACCCTAACATGTCATTGTAACCTATAAAATTAGTGGAATTCATCATAAGTCTCAATTTTCATTTATTTGAATATTTATAATATAAATTAATTTAACATTTCCTTAATAACGTAATTACTGCATCATCATTGTGTAATTAATAAATTAAGTTTTTTAATGTCTAAAAATAATATATAAAATTCCACTATTTAGGAAATATTTTTATATTTCTAATTATTATTTATAGTCGAATTTATATTTTCTGTATACCTATATTAAAAGGGATTTAGTTATTAATCTTTGAATTTAACTCTTTAAACTCTTCTTTAAATAAAATAATAATAAATGTCTTAATCTAATCCTAGTGGACCTAAGATGATCATATTTTATTCCTAAGGTTATTTTTGGTTGAATTATACTTATCCAATAGAATTAGGTCATCTGTTAGGGTAATTATGATATCATTTTTACCCTTAATTACCCTATTTTCTTTTAATTGTGGTAAATAAAAGGCAAAAGTTACTATTCACCAAAAATTATTTTCATATTACAAAATGAAATTTTACTTAATGATATAAACTTTTTATCTTGGATTTTTGAAATTCAACTCACATAAGTGATAAAATTATGTTTCATGCAAATTTGTAAATTCTTTTTTGACATGGGTAAAATACTATAAAAAAGATTAATAAAATTTTTATATATCTAAGCTTATTATGAAATTACTCTAATAAATTACATTGATCTTATATAGGTATTATGTATCTATTTTTACCTATAACAAAATAAAATAAAATAAATATTTCTTTAAATAAAAAGTATGTTTCAAACATTAAATCATTTTTTCACTATTCATCAAAAATTGAATGTTTTCAGAAAAATACAAAAAATTCACCCTAAGCTAATTTCGGTATTAAAAATCGAAAAATGAAGTCCATTTTGAAAGATAAAATATAGATAATTTAAAAAATGGTTAATACTATACATAATGCTTAGTTTTATTGGTTGTGGGGGGTTTGAACTCAATATTGCGTAAAACACAAGCTCTTGTATTATTCAAAGAGAAATGTAATGTGGAATCTTGGGGTCATACATGGAAAATAGTGAGAAATTTCTCACAAATCAGCGATAATATCCTGTTAAACCTAGGATGATACAGATATCCATTACAGATGTTAGCCTCAAACTTCCCTCAATTGCATCGTTCTTAGAAGGATCCACATATATCCCATTGGATGTCATGATATGAGCCTAGAATGAGACCTCCTAAAACAATAACCCACACTTTCTAAAGCATTCATTAAACTTACCCTTTCACAAGGTCTCTAGTACAGTGCTTAGATGCATCTCATGATCCTCCATGGTTTTTGAGTATATTAGTATGTTTTCTAGAAATACAACCACAATTTTTTGGAGGTAATCTCTAAAGAATATATTCATCATGTCCATGATGATTTCTGGAGAATTAGTGAGTCTAAAATCCATTTCCCTGAATTCATAGTCCCCATATCTAGTACAAAACGTAGGCTTGGAGATATCCTCCTTCTTCACCCTCACATGATGATATCTTGACTGCATATCCACCTTGGATAAGTATTTTGATCCGAGTATATGATCTAACAAGTCATCAATTCGTGGTAGAGGATACTTGTTCTTTATCGTGAATTTGATGAGCTCACGAAAATCGATACAAAGGTGCATTGACCAATACTTCTTCTTGAGGAGGAGGACTGGTGCACCCCATTGTGAAGCACTTCGGCATATACTTCCTTTATCTGAATTCTCTTGTAGTTGTTTCCTCAACCCCTACAGCTCCACATAATCCAATATATATAGATTCATGGATATTGAAAACTCTCTAGGTATAAGATCAATCTATAATTAAACATCCCTTCTAATAGGAAGACCAGATATGTAAAGACCCATAAAATTCAAGGGAAATTTTTTCTTAATTTTCTTTAGAATTTTACAAGAGCGCGGTTTCAGACGGCACCTGATTCCGAGGCCCGGAGTGCCCGGAATCATTTTCCGAAGTTTGGCTCGGGTACGTTCAGTGAACGAACGAGCGGGAATTCCTAACTTTTGATCCGGTGCTCGGAATTGAATTCCGAGGGCACCGATGAACTCGCAGCGCCGATATTCGCTTAAAGAGACCTTTTCGGAAGTTGCGTTTGTTGCGGGACGAAAGTTAGTTTTGGGGGGAATTATAAAAAGTTGAATAAAAAAATGTGGAATTCTTTTTATTTAACTTTTGTAGGTTAACTCCTCTCAAAGGGAGTTAGGAGTGGGACCCACACCCACTTAACCTCCCTGGAGAGGATTAAGTGTGGTGGGGCCCACACGAAACCTAAACTTTACATCTTCCCTCAAACTCCCTTAACCCCTCTTTAATTAACATGACAACTTGTTAATTAATGTGGAGTTATCTCTTTTTGAATTTCAAACCTTTGAAATTATTTTTGTGAATAAAATAAGACTTTATCTTATTTTGTTGGGTTAGAACTCTTTAGCCATCTTGGAGAGGTTGAGAGCTTTTCTTCCTTCTTCAAGCCTTGACGAAGAACGCTCAACTTGACGAAGAACGCTCAAGTTCCGACGAAGAATGCCGCTCCGCTCTTCTTCGTCTTCCGTGTCAACGAGAGGGAACGCCGCTTCCTCCTCGGACTCCCTTCGTCGGCATACGAAGATTCGCCAACGACGTATCTCATCAGACGCACCTCTTCGTCGTCGGATTTGACGAACGACTACCGCGACGCCCGACCTCCGCGACGTTGTCTTCCGCGGGACGTTGACAAATCTTCGAACCTTATACCCGAGGTAGGGGTTGTTGTTTTTTGGTTATTTATTTATCCTTGTTCGTGGTTCATGCATGATTAACGTAAGGATTTTATATAAGTGTTATTGTTTAACGTGAGGGGGCCGGACCGCATGAACACGGCCGAACCCCTCCTTCGTTCTTAGTGTTTATTTTGCGGATGAATCAAGGTGGCGTGGTGCCGTCGCACCACGCGGATATTCGCCTAAATATTTTTGCGTGGTGCCGTCGCGCCGCGTCGTGGAATAACCATCAAGAACGCGACGCCGTCGCGCCGCGTCAAGGGGGAATCGAAGGCGCGGCGGAGGGGCGCAGTGCCTTCGCGCCGCGCCGGACGATGAACACCGCGGCCGGTTCCGGGCCGCGGCGGAACGAGGAGACCGGTGGCCGGGCCGCCGGCGTCGGAAGCCGAAGAGGGGACCGGATTTTCCGGTCCCGTTGTAGAAAACCGGCCGGCCAGCTGGCCGGACGGATGGTAATAAACCGGGGGAAATTAATCCCCCGGCCAGCGCACAAAACCCCCCTCATTTATGAGGGGGGCGGTTCCTTTGAGGGGGGGCAGGCGCCCCCCCCCCCCCCCCCCGTTTCCTGCCAATCAAGCCCCCCACATTGGGGGGCGGTTTTGCAATCAGGCGCGGCTAAAAAGCCGCGCCGCCTTCCATCAAGCGGGGGAAATTAATTCCCCCCGTGTGCTGCCTCCGTGCGGCGCCAGGCCGCCGCGGCCACCGCACCGCCGCGCCGGCCGGCCGGGCCGGGACGGCCCGGACCCGGACCCCCCATTTCGATTCAGTTTCGGTCTTTTGGCCATAACATGAGCCACGGACCTCTGATCGACGAACCGTCTGCGGCAACGCGATCCTTGGATCGAGATGGTCATTTCGGTATATCGCACTTAAGGTTTCGGATTACTTTGAGTTCGGCCGGGTTGGTTCGTTTACGAAACCAACCGGGCCTTCGGAGCGGAAACGCTCATATCTTGAGCTACGGACGTCCGATTGACGTGCCGTCAGCTGTGTTGTGTTCCTCTTAGTGAGACGGATCTTTTGGAATACTCCGCCCGAGGTTTGGACGCAGGTGGAGTACGGTCGGGTTGGTTTTGCCTTAAAAACCAACCGGGCCCCGGGGACGAAAATGCCAATAACTCTCAGACCGGGCGTCCGATCGACGCGCCGTCTGTTGCGTTGAGTTCCTGTTGACGATACGGAACTTTTGGATACAACAACTCTGGACATTATGTCAGTTGATGTATCAGCCTCTCGGCTCGTGGAGCGGACCCTCCGAACGAGCTTGCTGTGTGCGGGAAACCTAGTGCTGGCTGCGAATGTTACTGTGACTACTACTGCTGCTACTGCTACTGTGACTGCGACGACGACAGTACAGTGATCCTATGTGGATTCGACGACGACGACTTCAGCACTCAGCGATCCTACATGGATCAGTGCTACAGGTCCTGTGTGGGTCCGATCATGTGTGGGTCCGATCCTGTGTGGGTCCTTGCGCTCAGCGGTCCTGTGTGAACCAGCGCCTACAGGTCCTGTGTGGGCCCGATCCTGTGTGGGTCTTTTGCGGGGGTTAGTTACCTATCGATCCTTCGTGGGTCCGACGACTTAGATGGATCAGAGATCATCTTTATCGTCCTTTGAAGAAATATACCTGTGTGAGCTGAATCCTGTTGCTTTCCTGTGTGGATTGTGTAGTGCAATCCTGTGTGGATTACGTTTTGCTTTCCTGTGTGGAATATGTTTACTTTCCTGTGTGTACTGAGTTGTACATGGGCTCGGAGGTTGAAGCGTATTTGAAATTGATGACTTAGGTATATGTATGGGCATATACCTAAGCAGTGTCGGTTGTTACTTCGTGATTGTACCTTTCTTCGTGGTTTATCCTTTGTGGATTTGAGAGACCTTCAGGGGTCTCGGGGTCCCTACTGAGTAGCTTATACTCACCCCTGCACGGGCTTTGCCCGCACTACGTTGTGTTGGTTGCAGACGACGGACAGCGTTGACCTTAGCTGAGGCTTGCAGAGCGGGACGGTACCCGGAGGTGGACCACTGGGCGGGACGTGCTCGGAGCGGACGACGGGACCGTGGAGCAGTGGAGCTATTTGTACCCACCCTTCAGGTGGGATTTCCAGTGGACAGCTCGGTGTAGCGGCTTTTACCTTTCAGTTGCTGTTTTCCCTTTCGAGTTGTACTTTACTTTCAGTTTGGGTTTGTATACGGGCCCATTTACATTTCCGCACTTTCAGTTGTACTCTGCTTTTGCTTAGTGTTTACTTTCTGCTTGCTTACTCTGTGGTGTTTGTTTACTTTACAAAGGCAATGCCTTCCCTTTTTACAGGGATTTACGCCTTGGTGCTAGTCGCCATCCCCTGGCCTATGGAAGGCGGGCTTGGGGTAGTCACGACAGGGACCCCGAGGGCGGGTCGTGACAAATTGGTATCAGAGGAGTTCGGTTCTACCGCGAACTCTGATCTTTTCTATGTGAATCAATAATGTTTAGCGTATTGAGTGTGGTTATCAGTTCAGGGAGTCCAGTGTTGGTGCGGCGGCCGACGTATCCGTACACCAGGACCCTAACTTCTGATTTCCGACTTAATGCACGAAAACATTGATTGCGTGTGTGTTTCAATGTTTTCTTTGTGATTACTTATATCAGCTCACCAGGTATACTGTTCTGACCGTGGCGCACCTGTTTCCTTTTAAGGATGGCCCCACGACGGCAGCCAGCTAGGGTTCCGAGAGTCGAGCGTGACGACATCCCACCGAGCGATGAGGCCTCGGTGCAGGGCCCTTTGTCAGCAGTGGCACCGGCGGTAGCTCTACCCGCCGAGCCCCCGATGCTTCCAGGAGCAGCCGCTGACGATGCATGTCGCCTCAGCGCACTGCATGAGTTTCAGCGCCAGCGACCGCCCTGGTTTCGCGGGGAGACGGATCCCCAGGCAGCAGAGGACTGGCTGGAGGCAGTGGTTCGAGTGTTTAGGCTAGTGAGGACACCAGCAGACCTCATGGTGATCCTCGCTGCGAGCCTACTACACGCAGCAGCAGGACGATGGTGGAGCTTGATGCTCCAGGTACACGATGAGGCATCCCTAATTTGGACAGACTTTGAGAGCCTCTTCCGCTCGGAGTTCTTCCCAGCCACCCTTCGTGCGGTGCGTATCCAGGAACTTCTTCAGCTGCGACAGGGCAGCATGACAGTCGCTCAGTACTCGGCGATATTTACCGATCTCTCGCGCTACTCGACCGACATGGTATGGGACCCATTCTTCCGGGCCCGGACCTTCGAGCAGGGTTTGAGACACGAGATCAGGGCATCGCTGATCTCCCTCAGCATACCGACTCAGACAGGAGTACTGGAGCGGGCCCTTCTGATCGAGAGCTTCCTTGCTGAGTCTACACCAGCACAGCGACCCACCGCAGGGCGGCACGTGGCAGAGTCATCTGCAGCTGGCAGTCGACGGATGACCCAGGGGTCCAGGCGGACCAGACCTTCGGGCAGACGACCTCAGGACACTGGCTCAGCAGTGCGGGGCACACAGCGCGGAGCCAGTCTTTCGAGAGGCAGACAGTGCTACTCGTGCGGCGGGCAGGGCCACATGGCTCGTGACTGCCCGACCCGCCGTGCCGAGGAGCAGCAGACGGTTGAGGGACCACCGAGGCAGAGGCAGAGGGTCGACCGTGGCGGTCCGCAGGGAGGAGGCGGACGAGGCAGAGGAGCTGTACGAGCAGCCAGTGGTGGGTGACGCTTTGAGGCTCTGCCACCACCACCACCAGGAGGTCTACCCCGACCACAGGGAGCTGGCGGGCAGAGACAGGCACAGCTCCAGGCAGCAGAGGCCTACGACCACGGCGCACCCGAGATGATTCGAGGTACTATCTGTGTCTATTCCACCCTTGCTGCAGTTCTTATAGACACAGGAGCGAGTCACTCTTTCATAGTCGCTGCCCTTGTTCGGAGCTCGGAGATTCCGACAGAGCCGTTGGCTCGATCCTTACGGCTAGAGACTCCTACGGGAGCAGAGTCGACGATTACGCACTGGTGCCGGCAGTGTGAGCTTACTCTAGGAGGCGAGAGCTTCGGCTGGGATCTTCTTGTTGCAGCGTCGAGGCCTTACGACGTCATCTTGGGCATGGATTGGCTATCTACGGTCCATGCACAGATTGACTGTTTTAGGCGCAAGGTGCGATGTGTACGCACCGACGGGAGCAGGTTCACCTTCACCGGCGAGAAGGGAGCCTTAGCAGCACAGGATGGACTTCCGCGGAGGAGAGGACAGCCCATCACTCATCAGTTGGCTAGCCTTATCCTTGGAGCAGTTGACGTGCGGAGTCCTGGTTTTCCTGCAGTGGTGGATCTGTTTGCGGACGTTTTTCCTGACGATGTTCCAGGGCTACCTCCTCGCAGAGAGGTAGACTTTTATATTGACTTGTACCCCGGGACAGCCCCGATATCCACCCCAGCATATCGGATGGCCCCCGCCGAGCTTCGAGAGCTACGGGTACAGTTGGAGGACTTGCAGGGCAAGGGGTTCATCCGACCCTATGTTTCACCCTGGGATTCCCCGATATTGTTTTCCAAGAAGGCGGACGAGAGATTGCGACTTTGTGTTGACTATCGTCGCCTGAACCAGGTGACAGTGAGGAACAAGTATCCGCTACCGAGGATTGATGACCTCTTTGATCAGCTCAAGGGAGAACGGTGGTTCTCGAAGATAGACCTCAGGTCAGGCTATCATCAGCTCAGAGTCAGAGACGAGGATGTGCAGAAGACGGCCTTTAGATGTCGGTTTGGCCACTATGAGTTCTTGGTTATGCATTTCGGTGTAACCAATGCTCCAGCAGTGTTCATGGCTCTCATGAACATGATCTTTCAGCCATACCTCGATCGGTTTGTCGTGGTCTTCATCGACGACATTCTGATTTACTCTATGACAGAGGATGAGCACGCCTATCACTTGCGAGTTGTACTAGACACACTCCGAGAGCACCAGCTTTATGGTAAGCTCTCGAAGTGCCATTTCTGGATACGTGAGGTCCACTTCTTGGGACACGTTATCTCTGAGGTGGGAGTTGCAGTGGATCCCGCGAAGATTGAGGCTGTGTTAGCTTGGGAGCCACCTAGGAGCGTGACTGAGGTTCGGAGTTTCTTGGGACTAGCTGGATACTATCGGAGATTCGTGCCAGACTTCTCTATAGTTGCGGCATCACTCACAGCTTTGACGAAGAAGGGGAAACCCTTCGTGTGGTCTGACAGATGTCAGTAGAGCTTCCAGGAGCTGAGACAGAGATTGACCTGCGCACCTATCTTGAGGTTTTCTGAGGAGGGAGTAGGGTACGTAGTTTACTGCGATGCATCAGGGACCAGAATCAGATGTGTTCTGATGCAGGAGCGGGCAATGATCGCCAATGGATCACGTCAGTTTAGGCCGCATGAGCAGAACTATGCTACCCATGACCTGGAGTTAGCAGCAGTGGTCTTCGCTCTGAAGACATGGCGACACTATCTGATGGGCGAGCACTTTACAGTCTTTTCTGATCATCAGAGTCTCAGGTATATCTTCTCTCAGAAGGACCTGAACCTGAGACAGCGGCGATGGCTCGAGTTCCTCCAGGACTATGACTTTGAGATAGTCTATACTCCTGGGAAGGGGAACGTAGTAGCCGATGCCCTTACCAGGAGGACGGGCATTCAGCTACTTGAGGAGGCGATAGAGCAGCTAGCCTCTTTGCAGATATCCTTCATGGATAGAGATGGAGCAGCCTTCCTTCAGTCTCTCACAGTCACTCCTCCGCTACTGCAGCGAGTCAGGGAGGCACAGCGTGGGGACGCTGACTGTGAGACACGGTGTGCACAGATATCCTGAGGACAGGCACCTGATGGTTTCTCCCTTAGGGCAGAGCATGACATCCTTTTCAGAGGACGTACCATGGTACCAGTCGCTTTGCGAGAGGAAGTGCTGAGAGAGTTTCACACTTCTCCTTTGGCGGTACATCCTGGAGTGGCGAAGATGTACCAGGACCTCAGACGACAGAACTGGTGGTCGGGCATGAAGAAGGCTGTAGCAGAGTTCGTTTCTCGATGCCTCACCTGCCAGTAGGTGAAGGCTGAAAATCAGGTACCAGCGGGCTTGGTACAGCCCTTGGAGGTTCCGGAGTGGAAGTGGGACGACATATCTATGGATTTCGTGACTGGACTTCCACGCACTTCCATAGGTCACGACTCCATCTGGGTGATTTTTGACCGACTCCCCAAGTCGGCACACTTCTTACCCATCAGAGAGCAGGGCTCAGTTGAGAGCTTGGGACGTCTCTACGTTCATGAGATTGTGCGGCTCCACGGTGTGCCATCATCTATCGTCTCCGATCGAGATGCTCGCTTTACTTCCTGGCTTTGGAAGGGGTTACAGGAGGCGTTCGGGACGCAGCTACGTCTGAGCACAGCCTTTCACCCTCAGACGGATGGTCAGACGGAGAGGACCATTCAGACTCTCGAGGACATGCTCCGCGCATGTGTCCTCGACTTTGGTCGTAGCTGGGAGGACCACCTACCCTTGGTGGAGTTTGCGTACAACAACAGCTACCACTCCATCATCGGTATGGCACCGTACGAGGCGTTGTACGGCCGACCTTGTAGATCACCTTTGTGCTGGACAGACCCTGGAGAGTCAGCACTGGTGGGACCGGAGATGGTCCAGGCCATGACAGAGAAGGTCTAGGTCATCCAGGAGCAGATGAGGACAGCTCAGAGCCGGCAGAAGTCATACGCTGACAGGAGGCGGAGGCCACTGGAGTTCGAGGATGGCGACCACGTCTTCTTGCGGGTCTCACCTCGACGTGGTATTCGGAGATTTGGCCGAGGCAGCAAGTTATCTCCGTGCTTCATCGGACCTTTCCAGATTCTCAGCAGGATTGGTGAGGTGGCTTATCGCCTGGCTCTACCACCTCAGTTGCACCGGGTGCACGACGTCTTCCATGTGTCTCAGCTGAGGAGATACGTGCATGACCCGACACACATCATTGATCATGGGGAGCTTGACGTTGACGATGGGGTGACTATTACGGAGGTCCTGGTGGAGATAGAGGATCGACAGGAGCGGGTCCTGCGTGGGAGATCGATTTCTCTTGTGCGCATCAGATGGTAGCACGGGAATCTCCAGGAGAGCACATGGGAGTGGGAGGCTCAGATGCGTGCTCAATACCCTCATTTGTTTCCCTAGTTTTTGATGTATCTTTACGGGGACGTAAAGCCCTGAGGTGGGAGTAATGTAAAGACCCGTAAAATTCAAGGGAAATTTTTTCTTAATTTTCTTTAGAATTTTACAAGAGCGCGGTTTCATACGGCACCTGATTCCGAGGCCCGGAGTGCCCGAAATCATTTTCGGAAGTTTGGCTCGGGTACGTTCAGTGAACGAACGAGCGGGAATTCCTAACTTTTGATCCGGTGCTCGGAATTGAAATCTGAGGGCACCGATGAACTCGCAGCGCTGATATTCGCTTAAAGAGACCTTTTCGAAAGTTGCGTTTGTTGCGGGACGAAAGTTAGTTTTTGGGGGAATTATAAAAAGTTGAATAAAAAAATGTGGAATTCTTTTTATTTAACTTTTGTAGGTTAACTCCTCTCAAAGGGAGTTAGGAGTGGGACCCACACCCACTTAACCTCCCTTGAGAGGATTATGTGTGGTGGGGCCCACACGAAACCTAAACTTTACATCTTCCCTCAAACTCCCTTAACCCCTCTTTAATTAACATGACAACTTGTTAATTAATGTGGAGTTATCTCTTTTTGAATTTCAAACCTTTGAAATTCTTTTTGTGAATAAAATAAGACTTTATCTTATTTTGTTGGGTTAGAACTCTTTAGCCGTCTTGGAGAGGTTGAGAGCGTTTCTTCCTTCTTCAAGCCTTGACGAAGAACGCTCAACTTGACGAAGAACGCTCAACTTGACGAAGAACGCTCAAGTTCCGACGAAGAACGCCGCTCCGCTCTTCTTCGTCTTCCGTGTCAACGAGAGGGAACGCCGCTTCCTCCTAGGACTCCCTTCGTCGGCATACGAAGATTCGCCAACGACGTATCTCATTGGACGCACCTCTTCGTCATCGGATTTGACGAACGACTACCACGACGCCCGACCTCCGCGACGTTGTCTTCCGCGGGACGTTGACAAATCTTCGAACCGTATACCCGAGGTAGGGGTTGTTGTTTTTTGGTTATTTATTTATCCTTGTTCGTGGTTCATGCATGATTAATGTAAGGATTTTATATAAGTGTTATTGTTTAACGTGAGGGGGCTGGACCGCATGAACACGGCCGAACCCCTCCTTCGTTCTTGGTGTTTATTTTGCGGATGAATCAAGGTGGCGTGGTGCCGTCGCACCACGCGGATATTCGCCTAAATCTTTTTGCGCGGCGCCGTCGCGCCGCGTCAAGGGGGAATCAAAGTCGCGGCGGAGGGGTGCGGTGCCGTCGCGCCACGCCGGACGATGAACACCGCGGCCGGTTCTGGGCCGCGGCGGAACGAGGAGACCGGCGGCCGGGCCGCCGGCGTCGGAAGCCGAAGAGGGGACCGGATTTTCCGGTCCCGTTGTAGAAAACCGGCCGGCCAGCTGGCCGGCCAGATGGTAATAAACCGGGGGAAATTAATCCCCCGGCCAGCGCAAAAAACCCCCCTCATTTATGAGGGGGCGGTTCCTTTGAGGGGGGGCAGGCGGCCCCCCCCCCCCCCGTTTCCTGCCAATCAAGCCCCCCACGTTGGGGGGCGGTTTTGCAATCAGGCGCGGCTAAAAAGTCGTGCCGCCTTCCATCAAGCGGGGGAAATTAATTCCCCCCGCGTGCTGCCTCCGTGCAACGCCAGGCCGCCGCGGCCACCGCACCGCCGCGCAGGGTCGGACCCGGGTCGGGTCGACCCGGTTCGGGCCCACCCAGGGGGGGTCGGGCCGGGTCGGCCCGGACCCGGACCCCCCGTTTCGATTCAGTTTCGGTCTTTTGGCCATAACATGAACCACGGACCTCCGATTGACGAACCGTCTGCGGAAACGCGATCCTTGGATCGAGACGGTCATTTCGGTGTATTGCACTCAAGGTTTCAGATTACTTTGAGTTCGGCCGGGTTGGTTCGTTCACGAAACCAACCGGGCCTTCGGAGCGGAAACGCTCATATCTTGAGCTACGGACGTCCGATTGACGTGCCGTCAGTTGTGTTGTGTTCCTCTTAGTGAGACGGATCTTTTGGCATACTCCGCCCGAGGTTTGGACGCAGGTGGAGTACGGTCGGGTTGGTTTTGCCTTAAAAACCAACCGGGCCCCGGGGACGAAAATGCCAATAACTCTCAGACCGGGCGTCCGATCGACGCGCCGTCTGTTGCGTTGAGTTCCTGTTGACGATACGGATCTTTTGGATACAACAACTCTGGACTTTGTGTCAGTTGATGTATCAGCCTCTCGGCTCCTGGAGCGGACCCTCCGAACGAGCTTGCTGTGTGCGGGAACCCTAGTGCTGGCTGCGACTGTTACTGTGACTACTGCTGCTGCTACTGCTACTGTGACTGCGACGACGACAGTACAGAGATCCTGTGTGGATTCGACGACGACGACTTCAACACTCAGCGATCCTACGTGGATCAGTGCTACAGGTCCTGTGTGGGCCCGATCCTGTGTGGGTCTGATCCTGTGTGGGTCCTTGCGCTCAGCGGTCCTGTGTGAACCAGCGCCTACAGGTCCTGTGTGGGCCCGATCCTGTGTGGGTCTTTTGCAGGGGTTAGTTACCTATCGATCCTTCGTGGGTCCGACGACTTAGATGGATCAGAGATCATCTTTATCGTCCTATGAAGAATTATACCTGTGTGAGCTGAATCCTGTTGCTTTCCTGTGTGGATTGTGTAGTGCAATCCTGTGTGGATTACGTTTTGCTTTCCTGTGTGGAATACGTTTACTTTCCTGTGTGGACTGAGTTGTACTTGTGCTCGGAGGTTGGAGCGTATTTGAAATTGATGACTTAGGTATATGTATGGGCATATACCTAAGCAGTGTCGGTTGTTACTTCGTGATTGTACCTTTCTTTGTGGTTTATCATTTGTGGATTTGAGAGACCTTCAGGGGTCTCGGGGTCCCTACTGAGTAGCTTATACTCACCCATGCACGGGCTTTGCCCGCACTACGTTGTGTTGGTTACAAACGATGGACAACATTGACCTTAGCTGAGGCTTGCAGAGCGGGATGGTACCCGGAGGTGGACCACTGGGCGGGACGTGCTCGGAGCGGACGGCGGGACCGTGGAGCAGTGGAGCTATCTGTACCCACCCTTCAGGTGGGATTTCCAGTGGACAGCTCGGTGTAGCAGCTTTTACCTTTCAGTTGCTTTTTTCCCTTTCGAGTTGTACTTTACTTTCAGTTTGGGTTTGTATACTGGCCCATTTACTTTTCCGCACTTTCAGTTGTACTCTGCTTTTTCTTAGTGTTTACTTTCCGCTTGTTTACTCTGTGGTGTTTGTTTACTTTACAAAGGCAATGCCTTCCCTTTTTACCGGGATTTACGCCTTGGTGCTAGTCGCCAGCCCCTGGCCTATGGAAGGTGGGCTTGGGGTAGTCACGACACGGACCCCGAGGGCGGGTCGTGACAAGATAATTCTTCAAAAAACTCTTTAGTGAATTCCCTCACAATAGGATTGTCTTCACCGATATTTTCATCCTTAGAATCAGTCATCTGAGCAAGATTCCCATTCAAATATGGCAGAAATATCCACATTTGAGACGATGGTACTAAAGAATATTTATCCTCCTCCTTGCACTCGTACAGAATCAGGGGTCCATTCTCTATATTGATAGTGATTTCCCTCCAACAGAAATTTATCTCAGCTCTATATAAGGAAATCCAATCGATGCCAAGAATTGCATAAAATTCCACCATAAGGATTATGAAGTGTTTTTACCATATGTTCAATCCTCAAATTATGACAGTGGTGGAGTTATATTCATCGGATGCAATGATTTCTCCATTTATCCTTCTCACTGGCATCTTTACTTCCATGATTTCTGGTGGTGTTGGGATTGTTTAACTAAACTATTAGGATATAAAATAATTCATATAACCATAATAAAAAGTTATGTTCCCTATTCTTGAATGAATGACTAGCATTCCTATCACCACTTTATTGTCAATATTCACTTCTTCAGTAGTGATGGAGAAATATCTCTCTTGAATCCTTCGATTTTATTGGTTTCCACCGAATACCCTTTGCGTAGGGAACTGGTTTCCAAAGTGCCTAGGTTAGTTGAAGTGGAAGCAATGACCAACATGTTGAGGGTTGAATGGAGCCTTCCTATCCTCTGTCGTAGACGTAGGATTTTCTTATCGGTATTTAATGGCCAGGATCTTTTCTCTTCATCACCAAAATCATTTCCTTGCCCCATTTAGGCAATTTTCATGGTGCTTCATTCAACAACATTGGAATGTAGGGTGTAGTATTTTATTAGAACTATTGGATTTATCCATCAGACTACCAGAATTAACTTCCACCTTATGCTTCTTATCCTCATGATACCCTAGAGATTCACCAATATACATTTCTACCAAGAGGGCACAATGTGAAATTTCCCCATATCTCTCGAAGTCACGGATCTCTAGGGATTTCCAAAGGCTATGTTTTATCCCACCAAAGAAGTGGTCTACCTTGAATCAAGAGTAACAAAAAAGCCGGAGGTGTATCGTGCAAGCCTAGTGATGTTTTCCTGATATGCTCTGATGGATTTATCTTATTTTTTCTTGAAGGAATGTATGTCCCTCTCTATCTTATGTCAGAGGGTAAGAGGAAAAAATTTATCAAAAAACATTTTCTCAAACCCATTCAATTCCAATGCCTCGATATCCTCCTCGAAGTTTTTATTTTTTATCAATGTCCATCATTGATCAGCTTCAACATCCATAAGATAAAAATCCAGAAGAACCTTCTCCTGTTCGGAATATTAAAGAATGGATAAGATCTTTTCAATTGAGTTAATCCACAGTTCGGAAGTTGGGTGATCAGATGATCTATTAAAATTAGGTTTCATTTGTCTTATTAATCTTTTGATTGCGACATGTTATTTCTGGGGGGGTGAACGTTCCTCTTGACTCACATTTCTATTCAAATCAATAGGTAACTGAGGGTGTAACATGAAACATCTTATGATTCCCACTCCCATCGGATTGGGAATCTCAACAGAACAATTTTCACATTAATCTTCCTATTGGTTTTTTTCCCAAGTCCTCTTATTACTGTACATTGCATGGAATAAAATGATAGTTATGGGTACCACATAAAGGGTAATCCAAATTCAAAAAATGATTACTTATAAATTACTTTTTTCATTAACATATGAATTTATAGTCTTCAATCTATGTTATGAATGATCTACTTCCAAATATATATTCTTAGAGGGATATTTTATCATTCCCTTCATAATGGTTCATATTATGATTATGAATTTATCAAAGCATATCCCCCAGAAATTTCATCACCAAGATTGTAGAAAGGAACGTTGTTGTGAACTATTTCTCGTTCGAGTCAAGCTCAAAGCAGTGTTTTTGGGTTTTACCCATAGATACATATGTGGTAGAGCCGCCTTTAACAAATCAAATCCATACAGGGATGTATTTTCTTAATAAACCACATACTCCATACTAACCAAAATTTAGGGATTTTTTATTATATTTAGTCTTATACATAATGCTTTCACTAGTTTTTTCTAATCCTAATCCAAAAAATAACTAAAACACAATTTTTAATCCAACTATAACATACCTTATCCTTGTTTCACACATAAAAATAATTTATTAAATAAAAAATTCACTTTATACGAAATTGAAATAGAGAGTTCTACTGTCTTTGGTTCATAGGAACATTACATAACATCTTAAAACATTAAATACACATCTTTATGGAAATCTTCGTTTACATGACCACACACATTCCTTCGTACTTAGCATTGTATGGGATAAAACTGAGGACATGCATATGAAAATGGTTGTCTATAAAGACTATTAATGGATTAAACATGGAATTATATGAATACTAGAGTATATGTTAGGAAATTGTATATCAATGGAGAATAAGTGAAGCATGCACATAAAAAAATGTTATAGCATGGTTATCATTACATGGAAATGTGGCATCAACATTTAACATGATATTAGCCTGAGACAAGGATCATTTCACATGGAGAATGAGAAACCCGTCATTAAACATGAATTAACATGAAAAAATATCATTTTACATGATGTATCATGATACTAATCTTAACCCAATTCATTGGAGCTCTATCTGGGAGCACCTTTCATAATCATATCATTTCATTCAAAAGTATGCCACATTGATCATACAACATGGATTCATTAATAATCATCATTTATTCAATGATAAAGGAATGTGGAATTAATAAATTAATCTATATAATAAATATGTAAATTTTAATAAAGGTGAATATCCTTGATAGATAAATGGGCATGTATTCACTAGACAATGTCTTTGGATGGGAAAATCACGTTGCAATTTCTGTATTATAATAGTGTGACATAAAATATATAAAAAATGGATTATGACATAGAAATGTGTATCAGAGCATATATACATGAATTGGATAGTAATATGGTCATATAGATACATTTCAAAAAATATTTAATGAAATTTAGTTTCATTATATAAAAGAATTTCTTCAATGTAAATGTGGAGATAGAAATCTCTTACGGAATTTCGTCCTGGTAACAGGTGTACATTAAATGAATTAATGAGAGGGAAAGCTGTATATAATAATTAAAATATAAGTAGGAAAGTATTGGGGAGGATAAAATTCATACCCAAACATTTTTAATTGAAAATAAAAGGGTTTGACAACATAATGAAATTTGGACTGAAATAAGAAAGAAGGAAATCCCTTACATGGAAGTGTGATACAATGGCTTTGGAGAGGCATTAGACATGCTTAATGGGATCATGGAGCACCATGGGAGGATACTAGAGAGAGCGGGGCATATTTGGGACTTTATTAAAGGGTTTTTAGTTAAGATAATTTGGAGATTGTGTGGGTTTATATAAGAAAATAGATGGAATTCTTTATTATTTATATTTTGGACACCTCACTTTAAACTAATCAAAACCACAAACCATCCTATAGTTTTTGACCATGGTTTTTTCCAAATGGGATTTTAAAACATTATTTTATATGTAAAATGTCCTAACATCATAAAATAATAGGATTTATTATTTGGAGGTGAGTCACACTCACAAAGAAATCATTTTAAAATTTAAAATGTTTTGTAAGTGTTGTAGGGTTCACTAAGGCGCCATAAAATTAATAAAAGAAATGTAAAATAAAATAATTTGAAAGTCATAACATATGTTGTCTGAAATGACATTTTATAGTATTTTATTATATCACTATTGGGTCATTATATTTTCATAAATTACATTATATTTTTAAAAGGGTTTTAATATTTTCCCAAAAATTCGACTATCTCCGAAAATTATGAAAAATTCACCATTGGATAATTTCGACCTCCTGATTCCAAAAATAATATACATTTTATTGAAATAATTTTATAAATATGTGAATTTCTACATTTAAAATAAAATATCACATTTATTGAAAATTCTTGGGACAAAAATAGTTTTCAAACCAAAATTACAATTACAATTTTATTCATAAAAATTATGTGATCATCTATATTTAATACAAAGTGATTTATTAATAATAATATATTATTAAAATAGTATTTAATTCCAAAAATCTAGTAATTCATCAAAATATAATTCGTAATTGAATATTATCTAAAAATCTATTTGTTCTCTAAAAACCATTTACCATGTAATAATAATGAAAATAATGTATATTATTTATATATACAAAGAAAAAAACCATAGTTATATGGTCTTGTTAAATTACCCCTTATAACACCCACATACTTCCAATGGGTATGGTGTGCGATGTTGATAGACTCTTGGGGTGGCTCAGAGAACATCGCTCGGGTGGTAATCTATATCAACATCCATTTCTCTTGTAGGCTGTTCTGTTCAAGATTAAAGTGATGAAGCATGTCCTGGTCTTAGTCAAATGTGAAGCCCAGTGACACTACCTCTTTTATGAGATCCCAAAAAGTGGCTTCGTATGGAGAAATTATACAGGATGAGGTCATCACTTC
This sequence comes from Viscum album, assembly GCA_963277665.1. NCBI lineage: Eukaryota > Viridiplantae > Streptophyta > Magnoliopsida > Santalales > Viscaceae > Viscum > Viscum album. The sequence continues at coordinate 1,058,405,657 of OY728142.1, forward strand.
CTCTATGTAAATTGTATTTTTTAAAGCCCTATATTTATATTAATCATGTAATCACTGGTCAATGGCTATATTAGAAATGTTAAAAATTCTAAAAAGTATTTTAAAATCAAAAAACATAAATCCATGGAGTTTTATATGTTTTATATGACCATTTTACAAAATAATACATTTAAATAGATTAAAAGGATTCTTTATTAATAAAATTTTGGGTCATTACAATCAACATTGGTTGGAGAACGAGTTCATGATAGAAATATAATTCCTATGAATGTAACGTTGTATTATTATCATGTAATTCCATTTAGGGTGATAAATACCTCAATGATTCTCTTAGATATAATGAACATGATTTTCAATTCTTACATGATATCCTTTTCCTTTATTGTTTTAAATGATATCATTATTTAATCATAGACTTATGGTTATAATATATAAATATACGTAGTTTGTTCTTATCACACATTTGGAACATCATAATTATTCAATGTTCTGTAAGTGTCAACTTTTGATCTAAGATGTATGTTTTTTGGTAAACATGATCATAAATGTAGAAATATCAGTTAATGTTAAGGTGAAAGTAGTAACAAAATGTGTGAAACCTAAAAAATGATTTCAATTTATATATTTATATGGGTGGTTGGATATTCCATGTAATTTAGTTAGATATTTTATAAATTGAAAATTCATATTTCTGATTTGACCTGAAATAGAGTAATGTTTTAGTGATATAATTTGTGTGATATAGATCTTAATAAATTAATGAATAATATTAAATCATCTCTTATTTGGACTTTCTTGAACCTAGGGATTGGATACATAGTCAAATAAGGTTCTTAATGTGTTTTCATCAAGATATTCATGATAAAGGATGATTGGGTGGTCATTTATTGTTGTCCCCAACTATGAACCCATCAATGGAAATTCCCTACTGATGACATGGATTAATTTATTTTAGTTAATTCATTGATGATTTGACATTATTACATCCTTGTGGAGATACTTTTCATGTAAAAAACTATATAATTATTCAGTACAAGTGAGTATTGATCATTTTTTTATCCTGTTTTTCCAATTGAATGCATAAATTTAAATTTGATATGCTTCCTTCCATATGTAAAGAAAATATTATTGAATATGATATTTTCATGAAAAAAATTAATTTTGAAATCAAACATCAGAATTGGAGTGGATAATTAAAGGGATTTTTCGAGTCATCATGGGTGGATCATGGTTTAGTGTTTTGAATTTTTCGTAATTATGTGCTTATTATAGAGACCACCTATAATAATTCATCTCGACTACTCTATCAGGAATATGGTATCCTCAATGTTTTATTTTTTGATGATTTATCAGACATGATTAACTGACCATGTTATTTATTGGTTGTAAATATATATGAATTAAAATTAAATATAATTAGTGCCTTTAGAAGAGGTTTTTGAGTTCACTTGGAATGGTTGGTATGGATCAAACCCTTATTGAATCATGAACATGTTTTCCATGTGTTTTAGTAGTGAAACGAAGTAGGTATACCTATTATCAGTTACATTTTTTTAAATGGAGACACTTTTAAAAATTTGTATGGTTAAAAATTGTGATCTTTGATGTTTATGTAAGATAGAAGGCATGTGTTACTGTTTTCATTATAACATGACTGTTTGTTTTTGATATAATATAGGTTTCAACGTAGATTGTCTAGTGGAAGTTGTTGATCTGGTCAGAAAGTTATGTAATGGATTGTTTGAGGATAAAAAAGTACACATATTTAAATTATAAAATACTTAAATTTAGGGGGATATAAATAATATGACATAGGAAATGAGGTATGATCAGTTCATTATGAAACGACTCTATGAGATGATAATGAAATGACCTAAATAACGGGGTGTGATTTTTGTGATGTTTGGTCAGATCATCTATAGGGAAATAATTTAACCATAAAGTATTGAGTATTATAGTTGTAACATGTGGGTTTCGAGTGACTGTGGGATGTTTTTATATCAATATTTTGGTTTATAAATATTTTTAATTCTTTATTGTGGTGGATTATGTATGTTGAAACTCAGTGGTTATTACATTGATCTAGTGGAGTTGTTGTTTAAAATATTTTTACAATCATGTTCCCTATTAGTGAATTTATCCCTTGATTAAGATCAATGGGTTAAAAAATATCATATTTTTTAAGTGTTAGAAATTAAATTGATTGTTACTATAAATCCAACACTGAGGTATGTCCATACATATCGATCGATGGGAATATAATTTCATTGTTGACTGATTGGATTGATGTGTGTGTGATAAAAAATAGAGATGAATTATAGTACTTTCATGTAAAAAAATTCCAATTGTGATTTTAAATGATGAATACCCATGATCATGTATCGTTTAGAGGTCATTTGGTGTAAAATTAATGCCCTAATTTTTGGAGTAATCCACGTTACATTACAATCGCTTTCACGGGGATGTATTTTTTCATAGGGTTATTCAAGGTGTGACCCATTATTCATGAAATGTTTAATGGCTAGAATATTATTAATCGGTTGATTTAGGGGAAAATCATGTGATAAAACATTTGTAATTATTATTTTGGGTATTAATGACTGAGGAAGAAATGGATGTTGGCATCATGGATCATGGTCATAAGTGTATCCATTTTCTTAAAGTCCTTAGTGAAAATAATGAGATAGAAGCCAGTATTTCCTTAAGGATTTAACAATGTGCAATGTTATCCAATGTGTAGAGTGTTCTATGAGGAAAGGACTCATATCTTCTTTAGGTGTGAAGATAAATGAATATCTCCATTAAAGAAACACGTGAATGGGAATAAAATGTAGATTATAGCGTCCCATGATTTTCATACATTAATATTAAAAAATTTAATATGAACATTCCTTACATTAGACAAACACATTCATAATGACAATAATAGTTTAACATTTTTCTTGGTTTTAGGTACACATTATTCTAATTTGTTGAAATACCATCAAAATATCCAATATTTCTTATCCCATAGTAATATTCACAATCATATCCTATTTATAACCATTCATCATAACCTGGGGAATGAAATAAAACATAGGGTGATCTCTGCTTCTCAGTATCAATAAAAAAGTGTGATACAAAATCATAACATGGATTAAATGGTCTAGTAACATGATCAAAATATTTTAAAAACATACCCTTAATATAAAATATCACACTCTTATATCATGGTATACTGTTTTCAGTTCTTTAATAATGTGGGAATCAATAAAAATAAGACATTAGCGAAGAATAGTTTCATAATACAAAAAATTGTGGCATCCACATATGCCTTAAAAATCATTTATATATTTGTCAAGTAATACTTTCAAGGATATCATAGTGGAATGAGATCACACCACAAACAATTATAGTACATAATTTTTACTCACAACACCATCATATAAGAAAAACTCTTTATTGTTCAATTTCACTACACATTTTATAGTTTTCAATATTATTACATTTAACTCCATATGAAATGTATTGGTGAGAGATATAGGTCTATCCTGACATTGGTTATACTCTAATAACAACCCTTTATTATAAAATAACCACCATCGCATAATTGATGTACTAATTTTTTTTTCTATAATATATTAATAATTTAAAAATATCATAGCCATGAAAATGAAATGGGATTCACAAACATTTCATCACAGTATAATTTATAGAAAATATATATGTTTTATAATTATTTCAACATTTTTTTATATAATAACTCGAGAAAAAATAGTTGTCTGTTCATGAAAATCTATCTTGGTATAACAAGTGGAACAATGTGGGTCTTATAAACATATTTTTATGATAAACCAATTAGAGAAAGTACAATAATGTTATATTTGGATCATATTCATAAAAAAGTATATGTTACATCAGTGGATATTATCTTATATAGGGAATGATTTGGTTAGATCACTTGGATCATTTATGTATATTGTATCATATCGATAAAATTTTATTTTTAAAAGAAAATTTATTATCACATTTGGAAAATATATTTCTTTGAATAACAGGGAAAAATTTAGAAATTAATATTCGATGAAAATAATCATTAGGACATGGGAAATTTAATTCATTTCTTACTCATTAAAAATTATTTGTTTCAAATTTTTGGCAATTCCCATATTAGATGTTTTTGTAAATTGATATGAAAATTCGAGACAGTTTTTTTGGGTAGTCTTGAATGTGTATAAATTTAATTATTAAATAATGTTTATAGTGTTAATTCCATTTTTAATTTAATTTTTATAGATCCTAGTCTTGGATAAAAAACATGGGGTTTTGACTAATAGAGAAGTAAAGATAAATCTTATTAAAATCATAATTTCTAACTATTTTGTACATAATGAGAGGAATACGATGGAACAAAATTTAGTATAATGGGATAAATAGAGGTGATATAATGACATTATATTAATATGTATTGAATTAAAAAAAATATATCATTGTATTTCTAATCAAGAACAATCCCGATATATGATGATTTTGTAACATAAAACACATACCGTGATGGTAAATTTTGATTCTCATGACAAATGAATGAATAAAATTAAATGAAGAATATAATGTATTGAAAAATAATAATTTCATGATATTTAATGACAAATGGGATGTATATAAATGTCATAAAATAATTTAGGTTGATAAGATAACATATGTCTCAAGGAAGACAAATTGAGATAAAAAAAGCACTTAATCATATGGTATATTTGGAACTATAATACCCATTAAAGGGTAATACACAAATCGATGGATAAATCCAAAAAAAAACTCATTATAACTAATATATAATAGATTCATATATAGTATATAAACCACATATATGAAATATGTTTTTAATATGGAATTTATCTCACAGAAGTAAAAGGTGAGATGAAAATCCCATACAACATTAGTAATATATTTAATAATATAAACCAATATAAAATATCACAATATTGATCATAAAATTCCATTAAAATAAGTTTATTATGTATAATAAATTTAAATTTTTTGTATAAATATAACAAAAAATGGGTAGTGAATTTTTATTTTCCACTCTAAATAAAAAAGAGAATAAAAGCACCTCACATTTAGTCTCTACATCCTCAGTAAAAATCAATCCTCATGAATAACAAATATAATTTCATATAAATATATTATATAATGTTAATAGTCTGTATTATAACATATATGATTTAATTTTGACCTTCTATTGCCCATTTATTTCCAATTATTTGTTGAAATCACATTTCGGGTAATAACCACATAGTTTTTAATGTTTTTAATGATTTTATTTTATTTTTCTTACACCAAACTTTATCACAGCTAAACCATATCCAGAATAATAATAAAACAATAATTACCCAATTAATATATGAATTATAATTTTAATTCTGATAATGAAATATTTTTTTGATAAATGAATCATTATTCAATCATGGAGATCATTGGTCGTACGTACACTTTTGCAACATCTCCATTTTTCAATGATCAATATATATAAGAGGTATGTAATATTTTATTGTTATATAATAATAATAATTTATTTCTATTTAATTAAATATAAATAAATATATATATAGTCCATGTTGTGTTTCGATGAAGAGTGAGAGTCACATCTCTTTTATAAGGAAATAGTGTAGACGTAAAAAGAATGATGATATAATCCTTTATTTATTGAAATGGTAAGAATCAAAATGATATATTACCATATAATAAAGACAAATATTTCATTAATATGGTAATTATATCATTTATATAACATCTACTACGGAAGTTTATCATTATTATATTTTATTTAATGTGTTAGTTAAAAACAAAGCAGACCACTTTTTTAGGCTAAAATCCATTGTACACTTTAGTGATGTTGTTGTATATTCTATAAAATGAAATGTTAACAAGTTATATAAGATATAAAAACTATTTGGGATTAATTATGTTATAAATAATATTTACATACATATATATTATTCAACATCACACATATTCTTTATAAGTAATAGAAAAATGAATGAAATTAGTTCGCGTGGTAGTAGTCTGATGTCAACACAACTGATGGTTTTATAACACATTTGATGGATGTGGAAGTGGATGTAGTCACTCAATTAAAATTAATAAAATTAATTATATTGATTATAGCGAGATTATTATATCATCATTTTTTAATTATAAATTATTGATTTGGAAGACGAAATCAGATAACAAGGCTCATGGAAGAACGTTACATTTTTTCAGATAACCTTATTAGGTTTGCACCAAAATCCTTTCTACGATAAATGGATGACAAAAATAATGATGTTGTATTAGATGAGTTATGTTTTTATGTAATTTTATAAGGATGTGTTTGATCAAAATTTGTTTTATGGTGTTAATAATAGTGGATAGGGGTTGATTTTTAAAAGTGAGGCGAGTGTCACTCTTGTAATTTTTTGAAAAGAACAAGGTGTATAGACGTTTTTCATGTGAAAAAAGGGTCCAAATGGATAATTATCACCCATTTGAAATTATTGTGTCTATAATCATCCATATAATATATTTTAGACATTTTTGTGATAATAATTCCCCTTATCATTCTTAGATTAACCTATTGTAAACTCATTTCTACTATAACCAAAGTAAATAATTGTTATTGTATTTATTATTTATTAGGATTATAAATTAAGTAGAACTTATTAGATAAAATAAATTATTCTAATTCAAATTATATAATCCAATTTACAAATTTTATTTCACATAACTATAACATTTTACTTTAGAATTGATCTCGATGCAGTGAGGTGAAAGTGTGTATTCAAATAGAAAATATTAAAGGTATAATTTTTTTATATACCAACAAAACACATTAATAATTCCAACGATAAAAATTGGATTAATATAAATATATATTCTATATAAAATTTATTTGAGAAATAATTATTAATAATATTACTATTTTAAAAATATAATTATAAAAGATGTTTTCAATTTAAATTCACTATTTTTCTGTTTTAATCAAAATAATAATCTCTTCAAAAGACTCTAAAAAATTAACCGAAAGATAATATTGATATTATTATTTAAATATAAATATTTATTTATTCAATTATGTTTCTTAAATATTGGAGAAATTATTTCTAATTTATGTTTCTAAAAAAGTGATGAAATGGTTTAAAAAAATACATTTTTTAGAATAAAATCTGATATATTTTTCTTTATTTTCTAGAAATAAACATAAGATGAATGTTAAATATTATATAGAATATATAATATATAAATTTCAGTAAAATTAACTGGAAAATTATGTTTTTATTATTTTTCGACATGAAAAGTGTTTTTTTTACTAAAACAATTTCCTAAAAAATATTTCTAATATTTGAAAATAATTTTATATTCATTTTTAATTAATTTATACAAAACGAATTAATTTTATGTGCATGTTTAAAAAATATATTTCTATAATTTAGTTTTTCTATTCATATTCATCGTTATAATGGATCTATGAAAACTATCATATAGTAATATTTTAATAATTTGATATGTTTTGTTTAAACTCAGTGTTTCTTGTAATGTGTACTAAACTCAATGTTAAATGTAACACAAAATATTTAATATAATAAGTTAATTTGAAAAAATTGTTCAAAAAACTCATAGTGTAACATTTTACCACCTTAAAATGAATATCTCCCTCACAATTCATCTCATTCTTTAATGGTTTAACATTTTAAATTTCATTCATTGAACCCCAAAATGAAAAATGGATTATAAATCATCCTTTTGAATAAGATAAAGTGATGTAAGAAATTCATCTAGAATAACACCTAAAAGGTTTCAAAATATGATAACATATTTGGTATGTGAAAACATATAAATATAAGTGAATACTAAAACCCAAATACTGATGGAATGTGGTATATAACATGGTAAAGAGAATGTTAATGACTAAAAATCCACAAACCAATGAGGCATTATAATGGTAATTTATATCATCCAAAATGATTTTAACAAAGAAAAAATTTATTTCATCATACTTTTCCAAATGATTGAAAATTCCTTTTTCATCTATACTAAGAACATGTGAATATTTTCATATTGGATATAATTTTATTTCATAGGAAAAACTTCTTCCATTGGTTGTGCCTTGGTCATTTTTTTCATAATATATTACTCAATGAGATTAAATTTTTCAGGTATAAGCCACTAAATATGATCCAAAATATAATGATAATTTCATCCATATATCAAAATTACTTAAAAAAATTATCACTGATGATCCAATATAATTAAACCTTTATATGAATGAGTAATATGACAATCTATGAAACATCTTCTAATGTTCAATATAAAACCTTCCATAAATGGTTAACCTTATAACCCATAAAAAATTAATTGCTTACAAATCAGGTAACTAAATTTTAAAAAATAGACATTAATAACCCAAATAACAGTAATCATCTCTTAATGTTCACTTACCAAATTTGTGAATATGGTTTTCATACATTATCTTAAAGCTTTTTAAATAACATATTTAGCCTAAAACGTCAAAAAACATTAATACTTCCTCATACATTGGATAAAACCATATACCAATGAAAATATTAGACATATCCATTAATTTTTTAAATAGTGTCACTGATAAAGTAAACAACTTTTTTGAAAACTCTTTTTTTAATTATGAGTTCATCAATAAATTGAAATTTAATTTATCCATTACAATCATGTCTTTATCAAAACTAAAAACCATTCCCTATGCCTACAGAATGTCAAACACCATGTTTTTATAAATTATTTTATTCAAATAATTTAAATTTCATCAATATATTATATTAAACAAATCACAATGTTAATATGCTCTACATGTAACATGTTCATTCCTATTTTACACATGACATTAGGTAATAATAAATAATTGTATAATAATACTATATTTATTTAATCAGAACCACTAAAAAATATCAATTAAAAAATATATTATTTTATCTAACTACTTTTTAAAATATATTTATATTGGTTTTAAAGATAAAAACTATTGATAAAAAGTGCTTAGTTTTTTGGTAATGTCATTATATATTTTGAAAATACAATTATCTAAACAAATTATTTATCATTTCAAAAATTAATAAAATTATTATTTAACGTTTTTATTAAATTAAATAGATAAAATAAATTTTTGTTTTTAATTGATAATTTCAATTCTATATTGTGGTATTTTTTGGTATTTTTTTGGAATGTTTTCTTTTTTGATTAGTATTGAGAAATTATATATTTTATATGAAAATATACTATTAATATAATATATTTATCCATATAAAATATATTTTATTTTTATTAAAATTTAATATTGAATAATTATACATCCATTAGTCAATTTTATTTCATTTTAATCAATTTCATCTTGAATTTCGATATCAAATCTTTTTAAAATTTATAATCCTTTGAACGTTTTCTCATAAAATACTTGTTTCACCTCGTGTATTCGATAATAATTTTAAATTAAAAATTTCCACTAATATAAATATAACATTAAATATTTTATAAATGTTATAAATTATCATAATTTATAAAATCTAATAGTGTCGTGTACATTTTTGAAAAAAAATAATAGGAAACAGTGTAAAAAACAATTTCTATATGTATGGTAAACAAGGCTTTTAAATAGTTAATCTAAAATGATAATAGTTAAAATAATTTATAAAGTAGTTTAAAATCTATTTTAAACAAATAATTAAACCATTTAATATCATAGGTTCTCATTTAATCCATTGTATAACCTTTTGGGTGTAAAAAAATTTGTACATGTTTTCTTTTAAAACAATTACAAGTGTTCCACTCACCTCACTTATAAAAGGCATCTGAAAATCATCTCCTATTCTTGACAAAGAACAAATTTTTTCAACCAATTATTTGAAAAATCACTTTCCAACTACCCAAAAATAATCCTAGAATCACCACTTTTTATATAAAAGATACCTATGAAGGCTTTTAGAGAAAACATATAGGGGAATCCTGAACATGATGTAAAGTTCATTAGCCAGATTTTTTGTTTCATTTCATAAGCCAAAACCATAAGATATTATTATATCATGATGATATTATATAATCATTATATTACATATATATATATATATTTTAATTTCATGACCTACATCTATCTCAACTACCAAAAAATGTGTTAAAAAAACATTTGTGTGTATGGTGGACTACCACATCACGAACCGATGTAATTAGATTTTCCATTACCACCTTTAAAAGATCAAAATAATGTTTGATTTATTATTTTTATTATTTTTATGTTTTTATTATGATTTTGGAATTATTATATCACATATAACCTCATTATTTCAATTTTTAAGTAATGGGATGGTGTTCCTCGTGAGTTAGATGAACTACCACCTCATGAAGAAATGTGTTTATTTTACACCATAAATAGATAATAATATGGATTTATATAGCGAAAATATGTGTTATATGTGACATAAAAATTACTTAATAATAATAGTAAATTATTTTCATTCTATATTTTAATTTGAATTGAAAATGGGGCCATAATTCATGCATATGTACGTCTTATCATCTCCATAAATGGTGTATTTCATTTCTTATAAAAATATTGTTTTGATTACTATAAATACATATATACTAAATATATATGATATTTTTTTCATCATAAACGTTATGGATATTATTAAACCATGATCAATGGTAGAGGACAAGAAATAACAAATCAATTGTTATATGGAATATAATGTGATTATTAACCGAAATGTGACTGTAACATGGAATTGTAGAAAATCAGATAATAATTGGTGGTTAGAAAACATTATATGATATGATATATATTTATATAGTTATTTTATTTATATATAATAAACATATATTTATTATACAAGATATATGAACAATAAGTATGATGTATGTGAAGACATAATGTAATGGATATTTGTCTCAATTTTTCTTATATGTGACATATGTTCTGTCTACCAATCATATTATTTTATGAGGTATATACAAATATCCATTGAAAATAAACATCATGATTTTTTTTATCATGATACTATATATTTTGTTTAATTTTATTCATTCATGGGGATAATGTTTCAATGATTCAAATGTGGTTAATTTTTAATGTTGCAATCTCATCATTTATCAAGATTGTTAATGATAATTTTTATAATGATAAAATATTATGATAGATTTTTCAATAAAGTCATTAATTTTATTTTCTTGTGTTTATGTCATGATAATATCTATTTTCCATTCCTTTTCCTCTAATTATACACTCAACAGTGAATTTAAAATCGTTTTTTTTTTCAAAACAAAATTATCTTCCATATCCATGATATATTGATAGTTTTTTTAAAAAATAATCTTATTATAATATAACTAAAAAATATTCATGGTTTCCTTATTTGAAAAAAGTAATTTAATTTTCATATCATATTCCAAACGAAGCCCAATTTTCAATTACTTATAATATTAATGTATTCTTTCTTTTAACATGTATGAATTGATTTTAACTTCTTGTAAATATAAAAATTATATCATATAATATTAACATTTATTTTTTCAATGTTATTTTCATTGAAAATTTTTTTCAATTGGTTTAGTGTTAATTTTTTTCCCAATATGTAAATATAATTTTCCCCATGAAATGTTTTAAATGAAAAATAAAATTATTTTACATCTAATATGACCTCCATTGATCATAATCATTCCTTAAAAGGGATATGAAAATAGGATTCCATTCTTCTTGGTTATCTGAATTGTATTTTTTGGATGGAATTGGGATTATGAAACCAATTTCTCTTCCAATTGTTAAACCATGATAGTATTCTTTTCAAACCAAATTTTTTTCCACATTTTATGTTATGAATATATGATGAAACAGTTATGATAAATATTACGTTTCTATAGATATTGATATGATTATATGTTTGTGTAACCCATTAAAATTTAGGGGTTATGACATGAATAATGATTTATGATCTTGTGGAAAACATAAATATGGATTTCATTAGGAATGGATGGGATGCATATCTATCTAATGATCATGGTATATATTTATATCTAATGATATATATAGTACTATAATGGATATTTAACCATATTGAATAAGTGATATTTTTCTATGTGATTGTCTTGTGAGTGATCTATTACTAATCTCATTTTTTTGTGTTGTAAACCCATTCCATTACTGTTTTTATGGATGTGAGCATCGAATACTATGAAAATTATTTTTATAGATCTTGATGTGATGTCTCGGACCCATATTTCACTTAACAAGTTCCCCAATCCCGGTGAGACACACTACATCAATCGCTTCTCCCCAAATGCGAGAAGATGTAGATTAGTTGTAAGGGATTAGGGTGTTTCCATGGGAAGACTATACCATCATTAATAAATTATATTGAAACGGATAAATACAAACTGGATTAAATATAGGAAGAAATATAAGAAAAAAGAATCCAAAACTAATAATACAGAAAAAAATATCTATAACTTAAATGACTCGAATAACACACAACAACTCTTCATGATATGTCATGTATCTAGAAAATAGGAATACATGGATTCAAGATTGTATAAATAACATGTTCCGGAAATGTATAATGAAAATCAAAATACATTCCCAATAATGCTGAGCTCCGGCTTGGTCATCTAATATCGGGCTCCATCCGAAACAAAAAGTAATCAAGTGTTCGAAGGCCCAAACTTCTCATTATCAAAACATGGTGTATTGAAATATTTTTTGGGTACCAAGATGTTCCATGATAGATGGTGAGATAAATATCAGTGGGCCACCAATAATGGGGTCTATAACCTGTAGAAAGTGTAATGAAAATGTTACATTGTGCAAGCATATATATATATAATGGAAAGTAATACAGTGAAATTAATACTCAAGAACCTACTAAATCCCTTACTTGGTGTATGAAGTTGTAACCAATTCATTATTTTATTTTTACTAGTCTCTATGTAAGTCACGTGTCAATAATAATAAATGTTTTAAGATGTAACAAGGAATCCAGTATTGATATTTAAAAATGATGTTCGATGGTAATAACCAAAGAAACATAGTCCTCAATGGACTCCATCTTAGTAAAAATGTATATCCTAGTTATGTTTAATAGGGTAATCCAATAATAATAGTTGAATAAATTCCACAATGAGACTCATACTGAGTCTAAGGAGTTCATCTATGTTAAAATAGGGAAAAAATGACTGGGCCCGAGGGGCATTAACCATTAAACCTACTTTCCAATGTGGGATCCAAGTATTGGGTCTATTTAATCCTTTAATACTATGTGAGGGATCCTAATCTGTCATACCAAAAATACAATAATATACTAGTATCAATTTCTTGGTGGGTTTCAGCCTAAACAATCCATATCCTTGAATCAGAATAAGGTTCTTGAGTGCTCAAGGCATTCCACGATAAAAATCTTGGGTGAGCTCGAGTCATGCCACTTATATTTGATAATGAATTTATATTATATTCCATTAAATTGAATCCTTTTCTTTTATGAGTATGTTACATCCAAGTAACATCCAACCCTTTAATCAGATCATATGTTATCCATAATTCCATTTTTGCTAACCCATTCAATTCATTAGTGTGAGATGGCTATATAACATGAAACCCATTAATCCATTTAAGAATATTCAATAACCGAGGTTCACTCCACTACCTTCCATTAACATGGTAAGGGGTTCTATGGAAATGAAACCTATTATTCAATTATATTTAATAATTCCAAGTCATAATCCTATTATACCTTCCGATTTCCATTCCACAATTAATTATCAAATAATCACTTGCCTTAGACCGGTAATGTTGTGATCATTCATTGTACATTCAATTATTTGATTCAAAATTTAAAAAAACCCATTTAATATATAAAATCTTACCCTTAGAAGGGTAATGCCAAAGCACCCCTAAATTGTGGCCCAAACGAGCCAAAACACTAAAACAACAATTATGGAAAATCAACCTACATGGTATGGAAAATGTTGTTGGAGTAACAAACAAAAACAAATCACATATATTGAAAGAGAATAATCACACTATTCTAATGATTATAATAATTTCATATAAATTGAACAATGGAAACATGACGAAAATGGTGGGCCCCACACTATAATTCCAAAAACCACAAACTTGAGAGATGAGTTATAAACCAACCACCATAGAGTTGTATGACTATCCTCAATTGACATCGGTCTCCGATTCGACGTAGATCATAGTATATATGAGAAAAGGGGGAAAATTCCTACACATCAAGAACATAGTATAATTCCATAGTGGGGAAGAACATATTAAAAACTTTAGTACCTACCATTACACATCTAGCAAGATGAACTAATGTTTGATCTGATCCTGGATGAAGAAAATCATTTAATCGGTATTATAGGACTTCAATAATCTCCAAAATGATGGAAAAATGTTAATCATACATTAATATGGATTATAATGAAGGGGGAGTTTTAATTAGATCATTGAGGTAGAAATAGTAAAATTTCCAATAAAATATACTTGTCATGGTTTGTTGACACAGTTTGACAAACCGTGCACAATCCATGCATGAGTACCTAAGAAAAAGGTCCAATTTTACAGTTTGGTTGTACGATTATTGAAATCCTATTACATCTATATGGTATGTCTCTACCAAAAATCCACCACCCACACGTTTTGATCTAACCTTTTGGTATTCCTGCATATTTTACTACATTCTGTGCGCAATGCCTTGTTTACCAAAAAATATGTCTCCCAGTCTCTGAACAATCCTTGAATACTCTCATAACCTTCACTAATGCATTATGAATAAATATTAGGTAAAAAATAAATTTTAAAATGGAATTTAATGGATCTATACTGGAGTGAATAATTCAGTTCTTACAGTCTTCCCCAATTAAAATAACTCAACCTAGATTTCACTTTCTAAGGGTGGAGGGCCACTCTCTGAGAATTTCTCTGGCCCCTAGGTATGTACATCAGCATCCCTCTCCCAAGTCTCTTACTTCACATTGTCATTCTTCCATAGCACCCACACCGTAGTGAAAATCTTGCCTCAAAGATCCTTTGTGCTCTTGCCAATGATGCATACTAGATACTCATCCCTGGATGCATAGACATATAACTAAATTTTTTTGGATTAGTGGTACGATATGAGTGGTCATGTTATTCTCAAATAAATGATACATGAAAGATGTCGTACATTGAATGATTCCACTAATGTAGTAGCAATTAATATGATACCATCCCAACTCTCTTTAAAATATGTAACGACCATATTTAATGAGGTGAAATCATACCATAGATCTATAAAAATTTATGCCATATCATGGAAGATTCATGAAAAAAAATATCCTCGACCATGAACTCCAAAGGTAATAAATGATGATCAACAAAAGATTTATGCCTTGGTTCAGTTGTTGTCATATTCATTCAGATTAGCCGAACCATCCTGGATGACTCCTGAAGGAGATGAGGACCTTGTAGTGTTTCTTCACATGCCTCCAGCCAACACAGGGGTGAACGGAAAGACCTACCATATAAGTCCTCAAAAGGATCCATTTGAATAGTCTCATGGATTCTATTATTATAGGAAATCTTAATGAGAGGTATAATAGTATTCCAAGAACATCTGAAATCAAGTACACATGATTTAATAATATCATATTTAAATTATATTACATATTCCTATTTTCCATTGGTCTGAGGGTGAAAAGATGATTTTAGATGATCCAATGATCCCATATCCTTCCGCAATCTCTTCATGAACCATGATGTGAAACAAGAATCCCTATATAAAATGATATTATTAGGGAGCTCGTGTTATCATGTGATCTAATTGGTATATATTATTTATGTCTCATCAAATGATAGAGTCTCCTGAATATGAATTAAGTGGGTTGATTTCATTAGACGGTCAATAACTAACCCTATAGAATCACTACCCCTCAGCAAACTAGGTAAGCTGACTATGAAATCAATAGAAACCTCTGCCATTATACATTTTGGGAATATAATAGGTTGTAATAATCCTTTATGTCTATGGTGCTACTTCTTCACCTAATCAGAGATGCAAAACCTAGTGATAAATATTGATATATGATGCTTCTTCCCACGACAATAATACTAGCCTCTCATATCTTGATTAATCGTCAGGATTCCCGATTGAACAACCCACTTAGAAGAAAGAGAATCTACCATCTACTCCTCTCTAATATATTTCTAGACTTGGACATGTCTATTAATATATGTGATACCATCTCTATCAATATATCAATCAAGAGTAAGGATATCACCTGATATACTCTCACAAAGAGTCATGCGTTCAGGACAAAAAAATTGTATACACATCATCTTTTCAAGGAGGAGATTGGTAACCATCATGGGTGAGAGTTAAGAATGCTTATAATTATCATGAAACTCTAATTTTATCTATGTGAAGTGGTATAGTAACATCCATTCATAACTAGATTCATGTATTGTAAGTGTTTTAGTTATTTGACTCCGTGCATCTACAACAACATTTCACTTCCTAGACATATATGAAATCTAAAGATCAATCTATTGTTGATTTTTGACCCATATATGATGTATAAGGTTCATATCACATTGTGTAAATATATAATTATGGATTCTATGGTTCATGTACCCCAAAAATCACTCACCTGAAAAATATTGCCTCCATCAATGTATGGAATGGACAAATGATGCTAGCTAAAGTATGTGCATTGGGTAATTTCTCACATGAGGCCTCAACATCCAAGATCCATATTTAATGAACCTATTTTCAAAAATCAGAACTACTCCATGGACAATTCTTGGTGCATCACAGAAGAAGTTATAACCTCTGGTCGGCTCTAGAATAATTAGAATTGTTGACAAGATAAAGCTCCCTTTTAGCTCCTAAAAGGATTTCTCAAATGCTTCTGAAAATAGGATCTTGACAACATTATTTATAAGAGCAGGGAGAGGAGATGAGAGGACTGATAATTCTTATATGAAATTTAAATACCCAAAGTTTCATTAATGGAAATCCATCTTAATCTAATTAAATGTCTCTTTATGTTTATATAAAATGTCAACTTCTTTGGTTTTATGTTAATAATTTTGACCGTTGCTATTATAGGTGTTGAACAGTGATCACATGATTAGTATAAATATAAGACTAAAACAAATCTTTTTTACTCAGACAACGGAAGCGATGGCTTCATCCAGTAGAATTTCCCCATACGAAGCTCATTTTTCGGAGCTCAGAAAAGAGGTGGAGTCTTTGGGCTTCACCCTTGACCAAGCCCAAGCTGAGATTCATCATGTCAAACTTGAATGTGACCGTCTACGGGAAAAGTGGAAGTTGATTGAAATTACAACTCAAGCGATGTTATCTAAGACAAACCAAGAGTCAGTCACCATTGCACACATTACCCTTAGGTGTCACGACCCGTCCTCGGGGCCCGTGTCGTGACTAACCCAAGCCCGCCTTCCATAGGCCAGGGGCTGGAGACAAGCACCAAAGGCGTAAATCCCGATAACTGGGAAGGAATTTTCTTTATAAAATTAAACAAAACATCCCAGAATATAAGCGGATGTAATAGAGTAAGTACAATAGAAAGTGCTGAAAAGAATGTGGGCCAGAATACAAACCCAACTGATAGTACATCTATAACTGAACTAAAGTACAATAGAAAAGACAAACAGCTGGAAGAAATGAAACAGCCCATGGGTCATCCACCTCATATCCTAACTCAACGGTAGGTACAGATAGTACTGCTCCTGGATCGTTCGCCACGGATCCCACCTGAAGGGTAGGTATAAATAGCCTCCACAATGCTCTCGCCTGTCAACCTTTTCTGAGTGTCGTCTCGTCGTGAAGTCCACCTCCGGATACTAACTCGTCGTGAGGTCCACCTCCAGGTACCGTCCATTCCTCAAACACTCGGCCTCCGCCAGCATTGCCCGTCATCTGTAACCAACACAATGAGGTGTGGGAGTAGCCCATGCAGGAGTGAGTATAACGATACTCAGTAGGGACCCCGAGACCCTCAAGGTCTCTCTAAATCCAACAAGGATAACCACAAAGTAGAATCACAACAGATAACCCTTAATTAGGTGTAATACCATACTTATATCTATGTTATCACGTAACCCATCTCAATCATGAGGAAAAAAATGTTATGAAATCAACGGATAACCAGTACAAAGATATATGCCCATACATATACCTAAGTTATCAAGTGACCCATCTCAATCACAAGGTAAATACATAGGTCATAGACTCAGCTCAAACCATGATTTTTATTATGGAAACTGTAACTGATGAAGAGCCCTATATTTAGAGAGTACAGTGATCATGTCATGTATCCGAGGTACTGCTCACTAACCTAAGACTGCTGAGTTACTCCTCTTGTCGAGTACCGCGGGTCAGCCACCCAAACACAGTAGTGCTTCCCGCCGGGGTCTTCCACCCAAACATAGTAGTGCATCCCCCATAATAGCATGGAGAGGTACTCTCTGGTCGAGTACCATGAGTCTTCACCCAAACACAGTAGTGCTCCGTCCGCCATGGTTCTTCACCCAAACAAAGTAGTGCTCTATCCACTGGGCTAGTCGACTCACTCCAAGTCGAGTCGGTCAACCAGTCATCAGGTCTCAGCCGGCTACACGGTCTCCGTACTCCGTACTCTCGTCTCCAGGAGGGTCCGCTCCATGAGCTATTGGTCGATACACCATGTATCACAAATACCCATGAAGAAGTATCTCAAAGGACTGCCTCGTCATAGGGGTCTCAACACAAAAGATGGCGCATCAATCGGGCGCCCAGTCTGTGAGTTATTAGCCTATTTGTCCTAGGGGCCCGGTTGGTTTCGTGTGAGAACCAACCCGGACGTATATCAACTGTACCCCAAACTCTCATATTTTATACTCATAGGGACCATTTCTCTTTGTGATCACCAACGCCACTGACGGTTCGTCAAACGGACATCCGGTTTGAAAGTTATCAGCTTTTCCGTTCCAAGGGCCCGGTTGGATTACGGTTTCAATCCAACCCGGCCACTATACAAATGTGTCCAAAACTCAGGAGAAGTATTCCAAAAAAGTCTGTCTCACTATGTGGAATCCAAAAAAGTCGATGGTACGTCAATCGGACGTCCGTAGCTCATGTTGTAAGTGTTTCCACTCCGGGGGCCCGGTTCGTTTTGGGTTCGAACCAACCCATCCATACACAAAGTACTCTGAAACATTAAGTGTAATATACCAAAACTACCTCCTTGATAGAAGGTTCTCATCACAACTGACGGTGCGCCGATCGGAGTTCTGTAGCCCACGATATGGGCGTTTGAACGGTTCTGACTGAAAATAGGGGGTTCGAGCCCGGTCCGACCCGGCCTGATACCCCTCGGGTCGACCCAAACTGGGTCGACCCTGTAACACCCTAGGTAAATAAATAATATGAAATTTTTATATTTATCCCTATTTTTGAGAAAAATATAAATATTACTTTAATGGGAATTCTATGCTCGATGGCGTACCCAATACGCGACAACGAGTTCCTTTGAAATCTTACGTTGCACTCTAATAATTAAATAATATTATTTAAATTGTAGTTAACGCCTAGCCATTGTAATGGTGGGAACTAATGGAACTAACTAAAAAATTATTATGTATGTTTGTCAAATATTTTTAGTTTTTACAATAAATGTTAGAGGATTAAAAATGTGAATGAATTCATTTTTAAGTGTATGCATTCTAATATTCTTTAGAGGGCCGATTAACCGCCTTTTGATGGAGAACCTCTTTTAAATCCACTTTTTGAAACTTTTATGTGTTATATTTGACAAAATAAAATTCTTCTATAGAATCGAGACATCAAAATTTACTTTGTGTAAATTTTTGGTATCTTTCCGATAAAGTTCATTTTTTATGAATAGTGAAAAATGTTGTATTTTAATTCAAATAATCTTATTAATATAATTAATTTATATGATTATATTATCTTTTTAATTGTTTTTAAATTAAAATTAGAATATATATTTACCATTTAATCAAATATTGGTCATTGAAATTAATTTCACTTTGAAATTGGACTTAAACTGGTGTCCATCTTTTGATATATATTGTTTCATAAAAACACGCTATTTGTTTTGACAGCGGGAATTAATTATTAAATTAATTAATGAAACTTCTATGTTTTGAATTTTGTAAAATAGACATCATTTTTGATTTTGGAATATCAAATATTGCTTTGGGTAAATTTTGGGTATTTTTCTGAAAAACTTCAATTTTTTATGAATAGTAAAACCACTAAGTGGTAGTTAAAGAAACTGATTTTTCGTTTAAATGAAAATTTTCCACCTCTGTGTTTTGAATTTCAAAATTCCGACATACATGGTTTTCATGAAGAAGTAAAATGTGGTTCAATGGGATTAAAATAATTTTTTGGTGAATAGTAACTTTTATGTTCTTAATCGTGATTAGAGGTAATTAGTGTAATTTAAAGTAAAAAAAATGTTTTAATAATGTGAAATGACCTAGACACATGTCCCAACCTCATTGGATGTGTCATTTCCGACGAATTCAATCCATGGGTCAACTTGGGGACCCCATGGAGCCACTTTGGTTTGAAAATGACATAAATAACTTTTTATTTAATGTTAAAATAAAAATGTCACAAGCATGAGATATTTCACTAAAAAAATTATTAAATGGGGATATACAAGCCATTTTTTTACTATAAATATTAATTAGAAATCTAAAAATATTTCCTACATCATGATATTTTTTTATAATTTTTAGACATTAAATAAATTAAAATATTTTTGACATCATGATGATGCAGCGATTACCTCGTTAATAAGGGATTTAAATAAAATGAAAAGATAATGTTAAAACTATAACTTAAACTTGTCAAAAACCTATTGTATGAGTATATTTCGATCCCTTACCACCTTATCCTAGAAATAAATCAATGAGTTACCTTTAAAATCCGAATATCATTTGAAAATAAAGTAACGTTTTTTAACTTTCCAAGAGTGTCCCTCCTCTCCTCTTATAAAAGGCCCCCACCTCAACCACCTTACCCACACCTCTCAAGCCATTGGATCAGCCAACCCCTTCTCATTTGGCCTCTCCACATCCCTATCTTACTCCTAGAAGCCTAACATTGGGCAGAAGTCTTCCCAAGGAATCCTTTCAGCTCAAATCAAAGAGAGTTACCTGACTTTAAGGTAATGTCTTCACTTGTGTTCATTAATTTTATTTTGCTTCTCCGACCCCCTAAACTCTTTTTTTCATTTCTATTGTAGCAACTAATGTATCTACAATACACTAGGATGTTTTTATAATAAGAATTAGAGCTACACTTACAAAAACCTACATCTAATGGTTAAAGAACATTCTATTTCTGTGGATGGCGAATTTCTGCCTCACGAAACGATGATTGTTCAACACTCATATAACACCTTAAAAGGTTTCCATTAAGATGTCACTATATTTATATATGATATATAATATGTTTCTGTTTTACTTAAGCTTCTGTATTTTTCTTTTGTGGAATACCTTTATGGTTTCCACTGTGGGTAAAAACGATAATTTCATTTTAGGAAGTGCGGACTACTGCCCCCTCAAAGTGATTTGATTCGTTAATGCCATATGTGGGATGTATAAAGGATGGATATAAAGTTATTATATACTATGTATGTTACATGTAAATGATTATTATAATTATTTAATTAAAATATACATACCTCTAATTTAGTTTTAATTCCATTAATATGACATAGAAATGAAAGTAGCGTTCATCCGTACGTATGGCTTACCGTCTCCATGAACGGTGCATTTAATTTCTTACCTCTAAATGATTATGTAATATTATAAATACATGTATATTCTGGATATATATGATATATATGATATCCAAATAATGAATATCATCCTGGATTTAATGAACCATTGACCAAACAAACAACATGTAATTGTAAGAAGTCCACTTTCGACTTAAGAACCAAATATCGACAAAACAGACATTATTAACATAAATGATTAAATAATGTTTATAACATGGCAATAAGTGATATAAAAGGAATAATTAACTTGAAAAAGGTTCTTAAGCAAGTAGAAATTAACTCAAGTTTATTATTCAGGATGTTAAAGAACGATCGAGTCAAGTCGGACCCGAGGTAAGGGATCCTACTCCTCTCTTTCTTTTTAAGTACACTCTTTTATGCCATTACTTTTGAGCTCATATTTATTATGATTGGGATGTTCTTTTATATTACCACTAATGTACTTTTTATGTTCATATGATTAGAGAACCTATTTTCTCTCATCAATCCCTTTTGAAAGTTTTGAGTGGCGCTGTTAGGCTGCCGAATTTTCGTAAGAGATCTATCCTTTCTCTTTCTTTTTAAGTTCTCTCCTTTATATAACTTCTTTTAAGCTCATATTTGGTATGATGGGGATGTTCTTTTATATTCCTATTTCTATAAATTTTATTTTAATATTATGAAAGACCCTATTTGATCTCATCAATCCATTTTTTGAAGTTTTAAGTGGCGACGTTAGGCTGCCGAGTTTTCGTAAGGGATTTTTCATCTCATTTTTAGTCCCGTGAGATTTATGCTACATTTTCCACCATTTCCTTTGAGTGGTGTATGTACATCCCATATTATACTCTTTGTGTAATATAATTTCATTTATGGGTATTTACATACTCATTGTATGCCCCTTCTTCAATGGGGTGTATGTTTCGAATGTTACCCATGTCGGTAAGGGAACCATTCACACTCCTCTTTTAAAAGACTTCTTTTGTTATGTCTTTTAATTCACATACTATTATGTGCAGATATGTTCTTCTATATCCTTGTTGATGTAAATTTTATGACCAAGTGATGAGATACATTTTTTATCTCTCATCAACTCTTTTTCTGAATTTTTAAGTGACGCCGTTAGGCTGTCGAATTTGTGCAAGGGAACTTCTTAACCCAATTTTGATTCATTGGGATAAACTTGTTCTCCTTTAATATTGTGTTCTATGAATATGTGTGAATGTCCGCTGATTGCCTTTCACTTAATATCCACTTATATTTGGTGTGTTTGTTTGTTACACATAATTATGTAATTGATTTATCCTTAATGCAAGGATACTTCCTTTGTATGGGACTTCATCTCAATCTCCATTCATTGAGGCATATTTTGTTTTATACACAACATTTTTTTATACGGTGTATAAACCCCTTTGACTTTTACATTTATCCAAAAGGATTCTTTTTTCCACGAAGCGTTTTACTAAATGACAAAAGGTAATGTTTTTGTCGTACGTATGCAGCGACAATGACTTCTCCGCCGTCGTGACCATTATTTGAGTTTCGGATTCCTCTACAAGCCATACCTTTTTTTTAAAGAAAAATAAATACCATGTTTTACTTTTCTTTTATTTTGGTATTGAAAATGGTTTTCATAATGTTTTTTTATCAATGTGTTGTATTGATATCTGGTGACTGAAAGGTGGAAATGTTATATTTCCTTTATGTATGTTTTATGGGATAAGATTATGTTGTGGTTCTTGGGAATTATTATGAAGAGGGGTGGTTCAGTGATAAACTAAGGTCGGGTGATCCTGATATAGCTCTCCAATGCATTGGGTAATGTGAAGGAGTTGAGCATTAAGGTTTCTCCGAAACGATTTAGGGAATATACTGTGATGGGTATTCCAAACGTAACCAAGAGGGTTACTCCCTACGTAAGAATGTTATGAATGCCTCAAGTTACCTTTATGTCTTATGATATCTATGATTTATTCATGATTTTATGAGGTATGTTAAAGTGCATATGTTTTATGGGTAAAGTATTATTTCGTTCTTATGTATATATGTACTCATGTTTCCATTCCATAATTTTTATAACCCTTACTGAGCTTTTTATGCTCATCCCATGTTTTTGAAATTTTTTTCACAGGTCAAGGGAATGGTACATGATATGATGATAGTGTCAAAGAAGTTTCAAGAATGAATCCATGTTTTATTTTAAATATGTTTCTGTTGATGGAAAAAATGAATAATATCTTTTATGTGACCACTTTTTTTAAATGTGGAATGTAATGCAAGTTTTATGATATAATTCTCTAAAACTCTAAACCTGAAAAGATCCTCAATGTGTAATCTTGTAATAACTCAAGATTAAATAAGGTTTAAGTTTGGGGCCTTATAGTTGGTATCAAAGGTCGGTTTAGATAACATTAGAGTTTAGGGTATTTTTTAAGCATATGTGACATTACCGTAATGGTTAAGATTTCAGAAAGAGTCCTAGTTTTAGATAAAGTAAATGAGTAAGTATATCTTAGTGTTTACCTTCCTCATTAGTACATTATGGTTTTGTTGATATACTCACACTGAAATTTCTATTTTTAGTGAATGGATGGATCTAGTAGGCACCAAAGAGACAACAGGTTTAAAGGAAACTGTGGTGGTTCTCGGATTAAGATACTAGATAAAATGGGGGATTCAATGAGGAAACTTGTGGTTGCTCTAAACCAACTATCAAGGAGTCATGATCAACCACTTGAACCTTGTTATGATCTGTAATTCATCATATATGAGATGACCAATCGATGTGGAAGTTTAGGTAATAATTATAATGGTAACAATTAGTGTTTATATGATCCTTACTTTTTAGGTAATTATGGGTTATTATATGTTATTATGGAAAATGAAAGGAATGAGATAAACATGAGGTTAAAATATGTTATGATCATTTTTGATGATTTTATATCATTTTGGGGAATGTTTTAAGAATTATATAGTTTTGGAAAAATGACAACACGTAGACCGCGTGACAACCCGTCGCGTCGGACAAAGCTGTGGGAATCGAACCCACAACCAAAGTGCGACTGGTATTTATCACCTACCACTGGACTATGTGAAGTCCCTGTTTTTTTTTTGACTGATTCATTTTAGTTAGATGATTTTAGGAATCAAGAGTATGTTTATTTTGGGTTATCTATGGAAATGATTAACCAATCATCGAGGATATGTGATTAGGTTAATTACTTTTCAATATGATAATTTAAGAGCAACTGATGTTATTTGGAGATAAAAGTTAATTTGTACCTTGGAAGACTATGTGACTAAATCCTTAATATATTTGCGTTTCAATATTAGTTTGGTTTACTTTGATGAATTTTATGGAAAATTTTTTATCGAATGGTCCTTGATGTACTTTGGGTTTTGTTGGACAAATTTTGGAAATTAAGAATAGATTTTCTTTTTATAAAGCGTTATCCTTTTCTGGATTATCTGATCTTGTACTAACAATTTTGGTTTTGGTTTTGGTTAACGTCTAAAGACCTGGGAAGTATATAGTTATATTTTGTGGATTAGTTTATTCTCTAGAAGTTGATTATAGTGGAAAAGTCTTCCTAAATACTTGTATTTTGGAGAAAATATGATTTTGTCTAAGAAATCTAATAAAAGTTGAAATTCAACATGATAAGTAATTATGTTTCCTTATGAATAAATTCCTCAATAAAAATTAACTTAATACAAAAATGTTGTATATTAACTTTTCCTACTGGGGAATCGAGTACCGTTTAACCCATCACATGTTTGTGATTTTCTTATGGTTAACTTTCTCCTAGACATGTTTACTATCACTCTCCATCAGATCATGACTCTTTGTTTTGTCCTCCATGTCCACATTTTCATACATGGAATCCTAGTATGGGTTAGCTCGGGTGACCTTTGTACTTCCCTTTATTTCTTTTAATGTGATAGTTTAATTTACTCCTTTTCTGATTTGGGACTTTCAATGGAATTTTCAAGCCCAATATTGAAATATGCGAGGATGCAATTCCCAAAAGTGGGGAAGGATGTAACACCCCAGGCAAATAAATAATATGAAATTTTTATATTTATCACTGTTTCTGAAAAAAAATATTAATTTTACATTAAAGGGAATGCTATGCTCGATGGTGTACCCAATACGCAACAACAAGTTCCATTGAAATATTATGTTGCACTCTAATAATAAAACAATATTATTTTAAATGGCAGTTAACTCCTAGCCATTGTAATGGCGGGAAAGATCGGAACTAGCTAAAAAATGATTATGTATGTTTGTCAAATATTTTTTGTTTTTACAATAAATGTTAGAGGATTAAAAATGTGAATGAATTCATTTTTAAGCATAAACATTATAATATTCTTAAGAAGGTCGATTAACCTACTTTTGATGGAGAACCTCTTTTAAATCCACATTTTGACAGTTTTATGTGTTATATTTGACAAAATAAAATTCTTCTTTAGAATTGAGACATCAAAATTTACTTTGTGTAAATTTTTTGGTATATTTCCAATAAAGTTAAATTTTTATGATTAGTGAAAAATGTTGTTTTTTATTTCAAACCTCATTTTAATATAATTTATTTATATGATGATATTATCTTTTGAATTGTATTTAAAGTAAAATTATAATATATTTTCACCATTTAATCCAATAGTGGTCTTTGAAATTAATTTCACTTTGAAATTGGACTTAAACTAGTGTCAATATTTTGATATATATTGTCTCTTAAAAACACGCTATTTATTTTGACAGCAGGAATTAATTATTAAATTAATTAATGCAACTTATATGTTTTGAATTTTTTAAAATATACATCATTTTTGAGTTCGGAATATCAAATATTGCTTAGGGTTAATTTTTGGTATTTTTCTGAAAAACATCAATTTTTGATGAATAGTGAAACCACTAAGTGGTAGTTAAAGAAACTAATTTTTTGTTTAAATGAAACTTTGCCAACTCTGTGTTTTGAATTTAAAAAATCCGACATGCATGGTTTTCATGAGGAATTAAAATTTGGTTCAATGGGATTAAAATAATTTTTTGGTGAATAGTAACTTTTATGTTCTTAATCTCGATTAGAGGTAAGTAGTGTAATTTAAGGTAAAAATAATGTTTTTATAATGTGAAATGACCTAGACACATGTCCTACCCTAATTGGATGTGTCATTGCTGACCAAGACAATCCATGGGTCAACTTGGGGACCCCATTGATCCACAATGGTTGGAAAATGACAGTAATTACTTTTTATTTAAAGTTAAAATAAAAATGTCACAAGCATGAGATGTTTCACTAAAACAATTTTTAAATGGGGTTATACAAGTCATATTTTTTACTATAAATAATCATTAGAAAGATAAAACGATTTCCTACATCATGATATTTTTTTATAATTTTTAGACATTAAATAAATTAAATTATTTATGACATCATGATGATGCAGTGATTACCTCATTAATAAGATATTTAAATAAAATGAAAAGATAATGTTAAAACTATAAAACAAACTTGTCAAAAACCTATTGGATGAGTATATTTCAAACCCTTACCACCCTATCCTCGAAATACATCAATGTGTGACCTTTAAAATCCGAAACTCATTTGAAAATAAAGTAACATTTTGTAACTTTCCAAGAGTGACCCCTCCTCTCCTCTTATAAAAGGCCCCCACATCGACCACCTTACCCACACATCTAAAGCCTTTGGCTTGGCGAACCCCTACTTATTTTTCCCCTCCACATCCCTCTATTACTCCTAGAAGCCTTAAATTGGGCATATGGCTTCCCAAGGAAGCCTTTGAGCTCAAATCAAAGAGAGTTACCCGATTTTAAGGTAATGTCTTCACTTGTGTTCTTTTGTTTTATTTTGCTTCTCCACCCCCCTAAACTCTTTTTATACATTTTTCTGTAACAACTCATGTATCTTAAAAACACTAGGATGTTGTTATAATATGAATTGGAGCTACACTTATACAAACCTACATCTAATGGTTAAAGAACATTCTGTTTCTGTGGATGGTGAATTTCTGCCTCACGAAACGATGATTGTTCAACACTAATATAACACTTTCAAAGGTGTTCATTAAGATGTAATTATATTTATATATGATATATAATATGTTTATGTTTTACTTAAGTTTGTTTATTTTTTTTTTTCATTCCTTTATGGTTTCCATTGTGGTTAAACACGATAATTTCATTTTAGGAAGTGCAGACTACCTCCCCCTCAAAGTGATTTGATTCGTTAATGCCATATGTGGGATGTATAAAAGATGGATTTAAAGTTATTATATACTATATATGTTACATATAAATGATTAATATAATTATTTAATTTAAATATACATACCTCTCATTTAGTTTTAATTCCATTAATATGACATAGAAATTAAAGTAGCATTCATGCGTATGTACGGCTTACCATCTCCATGAACGGTGCATTTCATTTCTTACATCTAAATTATTATGTAATATTATAAATACATGTATATTCTGGATATATATGATATATATGATATCCAAATCATGAATATCATTCTAGATATAATGAACCTTTGACCACACGAACAACATGTAATTGTAAGAAGTCCACTTTTGACTTAAGAACCAAATATCGACAAAACAAACATTATTAATATAAATGATTACATAATGTTTATAACATGGAAATAAGTGATATAAAAGTAATAATGAACTTGAAAAATGTTCTTAAGCAAGTATAAATTAACTCAAGTTTATTATTCAGGACGTTAAGGAACGATCGAGTCAAGTCGGACCCGAGGTAAGGGATCCTACTCATCTCTTTCTTTTTATGTACACTCTTTTATGTCATTCCTTTTAAGTACTCTCATTTAGGTCACTTATTTTAAGCTACTCTTTGTTATGATAGGGGGTGTTCTTTTATATTCCTCTTTCTGTACATTTTATTGTAATATGATGAGATACCCTATTTGATCTCATCAATCCATTTTTGGAAGTTTTAAGTGGCGATGTTTGGCTGCCGAGTTTTCGTAAGGGATTTTTCATCCCACTTTTAGTCCCGTGAGATTTATAATACATTTTCCACCATTTCCTTTGATTTGTGAATGTTCTTCCCATTATTATACTCTTTTTTTAATATAATTTCATTTATTTGTATTTAAATTCTCATTGTATGCCCCTTCTTCAATGGGGTTTATGTTTCGAAAATTACCCAAGTCGGTAAGGGAACCTTTCACCCTCCACCTTTAAAAGACTTCTTTTGTTATGTATTTTAATTCACATACTATTATGTTGAGATACATTCTTTTATATCCTTATTGATGTAAATTTTATGTCCAAGTGATGAGATACCCTTTTTATCTCTCATCAACTCATTTTCTGAATTTTTATGTGACGTCGTTAGGATGTCGAATTTTTGCAAGGGAACTTCTTAACCCAATTTTGATTCTTTGGGATAAACTTGTACTCCTTGAATATATCGTTCTATGAATATGTGTGAATGTCCTCTGATTTTTTTGCGCTTAATATCCACTTATATTTGGTGTATTCGTTTGTCACACATAATTAGGTAATTGATTTGTCCTTAATCCAAAGATACCGTCTTTGTATGGGACTTCATCTCAATCTCCATTCATTGAGGCATATTTTGTTTTATACACAACCTTCTTTTATACGGTGTATAAACCCCTTTGACTTTTACATTTATCCAAAAGGAATCTTTTTTCTACGGAGTGTTCTACTAAACGAAAAAATGGAATGTTTTTATCATACGTATGCGGTGACAACGAATTCTCCACCACCGTGACCATTATTTGAGTTTCGGATTCCTCTACAAGACATGCCTTTTTTTAAAAGAAAAATAAATACAATGTTTTACTTTTCTTTTATTTTTATATTGAAAATGGTTTTCATAATGTTTTTATATCAATGTGTTGTATTTATATCTTGTGATTGAAAGGTGGAAATGTTATGTTTCCTCTATGCATGTTTAATGTGATACGATTATATTGTGGTTCTTGGGAATTATTATAAAGACAGTGGTTCTGTGATAAACTAAGGGTGGGTGAGCCATATATAGCTCTCCAATGCATTGGGTAATGCGAAGGAGTTAAGCATTAAGGTTTCTCTGAAGAGATTTAGGGAATATACTATGATGGGTATTCTAAACGTAACCAAGAGGGTTACTCCCTATGTAAGAATGTTATGAATGCCTCATGTTACCTTTATGTCATATGATATCTATGATTTATTCAAGATTTTATGAGGAATGTTAATGTGCATATGTTTAATGGGTAAAGTATGATTTCATTCTTATGTATATATATACTCATGTTTCCTTTCCATACTTTTTCTAACCCTTACTGAGCCTTTTATGCTCATCCCAAGTTTTTGAAATTTTTTTCACAAGTCAAGGGAATGGTACATGATATTATGATAGTGTCAAGGAAGTTTCAAGAATGAATCCAAGTTTTATTTTAAATATGATTCCATTGATGGAAAAAATGAATACTATCTTTTATGTAACCACATTGTATAAATGTGGAATGTAATGCAGGTTTTATGTTCTAATTTCTAAAACTCTAAACCTGAGAATATCCTCAATGTGTAATCTTGTAATAACTCAAGATTAAATAAGGTTTAAGGCTGGGGCCTTATAGACCTGAACCGGGTCCAGGTCCGGCCCGGCCCCCCAGCGTGGCCAACGGGATCGGGGGGGGGGGGGGGTTACAACCTCCCACGGTCGACGAAAGCGGAATGGCTTTAAGCTGCCCTACTCAGCCTCCGGAAAGGCTAAGCCGTTCCAGTTTGGCCCACCGCCACGGCTCAACCGCGGTGGTTACGTTCTGGCGGCGCGCCGTCACCGCCTTCCGCGGACCACCGGACGCGCTCCGGTGGTCCATTTTTCTCGCTGCCTTTGCCAACAGTCCTCCTGGGACCCAGCCATCACTACGGAGGCTTAAAAATGACATTTCCACCACGTTTTTCATTTCCCGTGAATCCACACACAACGATCAACCAGTGGAGTCCTCGAATCACCTCCACGGCCCCAACTTTGGTCGCGGTTTCGTTTGGCCTCAACGGGGCGGTGCGACGGCGCCGCGCCTCTTCACCGCATTTCTCCTTGTTTCCGCGTGGTGTGACGGCACCGCATCACTTCCATTTCAAGGCACGAAGATAACCATCAAAATAAAAAGGGGAGGAGGTTTGGCCATGTTTTTGCGGTCTGAACACCTCCGTTACTTTGATAATATTTGGCCGTTAATATCGAATAACGTCCAATTAATATCCGAACGTGAAGACAAAACCCCTATAGTTTTCCCTGAAATCAAGAATTTCCAACCCACAAACATATTCTTTCATGAATCAACATAATATTTTGTTGATCCGCATTCTTTGATTTATATGGAAATAAACATGGGTTCATTAACATTCACAAATTAATTCCCTACCTTGATTCACGATGGCTGATCGCTTGACGAAGAAAGGGAAAGCTTCGTTGTTCCATAGACGTTGCTGCAGGATGACGGCGTCGCTTCGTCAAGCGTCGAGAAAAAGGAATCCGAGGTTGGCACTGACGTTCTTCTCGTTCTTCAATGATGAGGATGGAGTTCTTCATGGAAGGATGAATCTCTTCAAAAACTAGAACTCTCCCAAAAACTCAACACAACAAGCTAAAACCCAAATAAAATAAGACACCTCTTATTTTATTACTCAAGCCATGCATTTCAAAAATCCAAAATTCAAAACCTAACATACTTAATTAATTGATCTTAAGTTGTCAAATTAATTTGTGTTTAGGTGGAATGAATTAATGTGGGAGGTGAGGAGGGGAGGAGTCACTTAATTAAAATGGGGTTTAGAGGAGTTAGGGAATTTGAAAAGGTGGGGGCTCGTGTGGGACCCACCTCACCCTTAATCCTCTCATGGGAAGTTAACAACTGGTGGTTCCCACTCCAACTCCCACACATAGGATCTAACACATAGAAAAGATAAATTAAGTTGAGACACAACTTTTTTTCACTTAAACCGCTTAGTGAAGAAATAAAAAAACAATTATATTTTTATTCCCCACTTTTTTTTACATCAACACCCGAGAAAACGTACCTTCGGAAAAGGTGTTCATAATCAATTACCAGTGCTGTGGTTTCATCGGTGCCCTCAGATTTCGATTTCGAGCACTGGTTAAAAATTTATAAAAACCCACTCGTTCGTTCACTGAACGTACCCCAGCTAAACTTTGGAAAATGATTCCAGGTACACCGGGCCTCAGAATCAGGTGCCTTCAGAATCCTCATTCTCGAAAAATTCCAAAGAAATTAAGAAAAAAAATTCCCTGAAATTTCTGGGTCTTTACATTACTCCTACCTCAGGGATTAAGTCCCCATAAAGCTATAAAACAAACTAGGGAAACAAAAGTGGTAGTGAGCATGCATATGAGCCTTTCGCTCCCATGTGCTCACCTAAGGGGTTCCAGTGCTACCAGAGAAAGAGCACAAGAGGAATTGACCATCCCCATAGGACCCACTCCTATCGATCCTCAACCCCTAATGGATCCCTGTGGAAGTCGTCCAGTCATCGATGTCCAAATCCCTAACAGTGATGATGTGTGAAGTATCATGTACGTATCTCTTTAGTTGAGGTTCGTGGATGATATTATGTACCCGGTGCAACTGAGGTGGAAATGTCGAGCGGTAAACCACCTCGCCTACCCTGCTAAGGACCTAGAAAGGTCTGTTCAACCTTGGAGATAACTTTCCACCTCGGCCACATCTGCATAAACGTCTTTGAGTTGAGACTCATATAATGATGTGATCGTCATCCTCGAACTCTAGAGGTCTCTCTTTCCTGAATAGAACTGAAACTCAAAACTCCTACTGCCACGTGGGTGAAGTTGGACGACTCAAGAGTGATCGGCTACACCTTCATATGCATGATACCATCCTGTGCTTCCTGGTTATTCCTTTTTGCCGACCAAGGAAAACCCCATCCCAATGTTTTAGATAAACCAAAACCTTGTTGCCTAATACATTCAATCTGTGTATGAACATTGGATCCAATCCATACTTAGACCAACATCATAAGGCCGCGACGCTGCCACCATGAGATTCCAACCGAAACACTCACCTCGTGGGTCAGATCACACTTTCGGCACAAGTGTGATTATCGAGTCTCCTCCCAAAGGTATCTCCAGATGTGAGGGTCAAGTCCACGGCTTACCGGAAACTCTAGGTCTGGGAAAAGATTCGGGGAAGGAGGAAATGATTCATATCAACGTCTATTACTACAGAAGCTAGTAGTGGACACAGACTGTCCCTTGAATAATTTTTTGTGCCATTGGGTCCCACTCCTTGAACGCATGCAACTACTCTCTTCCCCTTCCCTCCAGCTCCCTGAGTCTGGTGGGGGCTGCAAAGGCAGGTGATTGTAACATGTTGAAATGTACACCACCTCATGCTGCTCTCCAAGCTCTTCCTCCACGTATGCTGCTTCGTAGACTAATCTGTCCTTTTCACTCCTTCTTGAAACATTCTCACGCCCAAGTCTCTGAGACTAGCATCAGTTTCCATCTTTCCCACAGCTAACCTTCACTGACTACATCCATTCAGCAAAATAATTCTCAACCACAAAGGTTCTTGCTGGCACCCTATCATAAGTAGGAATTTATAGTGAAAAGGTGTTGGCTCGGATGTCCTAAAACGCACCACGCTCAAAGGTCTGAACTCTATAGCACTGATCGAAACATATTCATCGAGTACCCGGAACGCTCGATACTCCACGATGAATACTCATCTACCGAAACGTCGTCCTTCCGAAGCAGTATAAGCTCTAGAAAACTCTCAGCCACCTCCTCAATACATTCCTCAGATTCTTGTGAGTCAGGCTCATCTTGGAACTTGAGGGTATATGATGTTGGATCACGTGTAAGGAAGTAAGCCTACTTGTGTCACCTACCGGTACTGCCGGTTGTAACTATTGACCAACAGGTAGTGTTGTATAGCTGACACACTACCCGAAGGAACTATCTCAGGCATTGGTCCAGATACCGAAGCCTCATCACTATGTGGACCATCCTCATGGTCACTCACTGTAAAACACTAGTTTCCAAGTCTACCATCCACTCCACTGGTGTCTTAGCTAGGCGGAAAACTCTAGCAATCGCCTCCAGCCAGTCCTCTGCTGTCTGGGAATGTGCCTCGCCTCGTAACCTCGGAGGCCTCTTCTGCTGAAACTCTTGAAATGCGCTCTGCCAGCATGCACCGTCCACTAGTACGGCTGGTGGCATCTGCTACACAACAGGTTGTGGTGATGATGGTACACCACCAGAGGGTGCCAATATAGAAAAACGGCCCCGCACTGGAGCCTCGTCACTCAGTGGGCCGTCATCGAGTACTCTCTCGGAACTCCAACTAACTGTCTTCGTGGAGACATCCTGAACAGATGCGACACGATCAACGATTTATACCTGGTGAGCTGGCCTGGTTTTAGTTGACTTTAAAACTCTTGGAAACTCACACGCAATTAGTGTTTTTCGTGCACAAAGTCGGAAATCAGTAGTCAGGGTCCTGGTGTATGGATACGTCGGCTGACACACCAACACTGGACTCCCTGAACTGAAGACCACAGTCGGTACCCTTAACACTATTGCTTCACAGAAAAGAAAATATTAGAGTTATAAGTCCTACGGTAGAACCAACTCCTCTGATACCAATTTGTCATGACCCGTCCTCAGGGCCTGTTTCGTGACTACCTGAAGCCCGCCTTCCATAGGCCTGGGGCTGGCGACTAGCACCAAAGGCGTAAATCCCAATAACTGGGAAGGCATTTCCAATATAAAAGTAAACAAAACATCCCAGAGTAGAAGCGGAAGTAATACACTAAGTACAAAATAAAGTGCTGAAAATTAAGTGGTCTAGAATACAAACCCAATTGAAAGTATAGATACAACTAAACGAAATTACAACAAAAAAGACAAACAGCTAGAAGAAAAGAAACCGCTCCTGGGTCGTCCACCTCAGATCCTACCTGAAGGGTAGGTACAAATAGCGCAACTCCTGGATTGTCTGCGACAGATCCCACCTGAAGGGTAGGTACAAATAGCCTCCACAACGCTCTCTCCTGTCAACCTCCTCCGAGTGTCATCTCGTCATGAATCCACCTCCGGATACTGACTCGTCATGAGGTCCACCTCCGGGTACCATCCAGTCCTCGAACACTTGGCCTCCGTCAGCACTGTCCGTCGTCTGAAACCAACACAAAGAGGTGTGGGAATAGCCCATGAAGGGGGGTGTATAACAATACTCAGTAGGGACCCTGAGACCCTCAAGGTCTCTCTAAATCAAACAAGGATAACCACAAAGCAGGATCACAATAGATAACCCTTACTTAAGTATACGCCCACACTTATACCTAAGTTATCACGTAACCCATCTCAATCATGAGGAAACAAAAAAGTTATGAAATAAAAGGATAACCACTACGTAGATATATGCACATATATATACATAAGTTATCATGTGACCCATATCAATCATGAGGAAAACACATAGGACATAGACTCAGGTCAAACCAGTATTTTCATTATCCAAATCATAACTACTAAAGAGCCCCGTCTCTGGAGAGTACAGTGATCCATTCACGTCTCCGAGGACTGCTCACTAACCTAATACTGCTGAGGTACTCCTCCTGTCGAGTATCGTGGGTCCGCCACCCAAACACAGTAGTGCTTCCCGCCGGGGTCTGCCACCCAAACATAGTAGTGCATCCCCCCTAATAGCCTGCAGAGGTACTCTATGGTCGAGTACCGCGGGTCTGCACCCAAACACAATAGTTCTCCATCCGCCATGGGTCTGCACCCAAACAAAGTAGTGCTCTGTCCACTGGGCTAGTCGACTGAGTCCAAGTCGAGTCGGTCAAGCAGTCATAAGGTCTCATCCAGCTACACTGTCTCCGTACTCCGTACGCTCGTCTCTAGGAGGGTCTGATCCATGAGCTACTGGTGGATACTCCATGTATCACAAAGTCCCAAGAGTAAGTATCTCAAAGGACCGCCTAATCATAGGGGTCTCAACACAACAGAAGACGCATCAATCGGGCGCCGGGTCTGTGAGTTATTAGCCTTTTTGTCCCAGGGGCCCGGATGGTTTCGTGAACGAACCAACCCGTCTGTATCTCAACTTTACCCCAAACTCTCATAGGGTACACTCATAAGGACCATTTCTCAACATGATCACCAACTCCACTGACGGTTCGTCAAACGGACGTCCAGTTTGAAAGTTATCAGCTTTCCATTCCAAGGGCCCGGTTGGATTACTGGTTCAATCCAACACGGCCACCATCCATCTACATCCAAAACTCAGGAGAAGTGTTCCAAAAAGTTCATCTCACTAAGAGGAATCCAACAAAGTTGACGGCACGTCAATCGGACGTTCGGAGCTCATGTTATAAGTGTTTCCGCTTCGAGGGCCCGATTGGTTTCAGGTTCGAACCATCCCGACCAAACTCAAAGTTCTCAGAAACCTTCAGTGTAATATACCAAATTGGCCACCTCGATCCAAGGATCGCATCCCAACTGACGGTGCATCGATCGGAGGTATGTAGCCCAAGATATGAGTGTTTGAACGATTCTGTCCGAAAATAGGGGTTTCGAGCCCGGTCCGACCCGGCTCGATACCACCCCCCCCCCCGGGTCGACCCAAACTGGGTCTGCGTCTGGCCCATTAGGGCACGACTTGGCCCCACCCCCCGGAGCAGCCCATCCCGGTGGGCACGGCCCGACCTGGGCGGCCCGGCCTGGCGCTGGTCCGGCGCGGTGCCCACGTGGCCAGCAGGTGCGGGGGGGCAGGGGGGTTACAACCCCCCGCAGTCGACGGAACCGGCGTGGCTTTAAGCTGCACCTATCAGCCTCTGGAACAGCTAAGCCATTGCATTTGGGCCCGCCGTCGTGGCTCAGCAGCTGCGGTTCCATTCCGGAGGCACACCGCCACCGCCTTCCGCGGACCATCGTACACGCTCCGGTGGTCCGTTTTGCTCGCCGCCTTCGCCAACGGTCCTCCCAGGAACCGACCTTCACTACGGAGGCCTCAAAATGACTTTGAAGACCTATTTGTCATCACCCGTCAATCTGCGCACAATGATCAACCAGCGGAGTCTTCGAATCGCCTTCGCGGCCTCGACTCCCACCACAGTTTCATTCGGCCTCAACGGCGTTGAGCGACGGCACCGCGCTTATTCACCGCATTTCTCCTTGTTTCTAGGTTGTGCGACTGCACCACGTCGCTTCCATTTCAAGCCACGAAGATAACAATCAAAATAAAAATGTGAGGATTTCCGACCGTGTTTTTGCAGTCCGACCTCCTCCGTTATTTTGATAACAGTTGGCCGTTAATATCGAAGAACGTCCAATTAAAATCCGAACGCCAAGAAAAAAACCCTACAGTTTTCCCCACAATCAAGATTTTCCAACCCGCAAACATATTCTTTCACGAATCAACATAATATTATTTGATCTGCGTTCTTTGTTTTAGAAGGAAATAAACATGGGTCCACTAACATTCACAAATTATTTCCCTACCTCGATTCACAATGGTTGATCGCTTGACGAAGAAAGGGAAAGCTCCGTTGTTCCGTAGATGTTGATGCGGGATGACGGTGTCGCTTCGTCAAGCGTCGTGAAAAAGGAAGTCGAGGTTGGCACCGGCGTTCTTCGCATTCTTCAACTATGAGGATGGAGTTCTTCGTGGAAGGATGAAACTCTTCAAAAACAAGAACTCTCCCAAAAATTCAACACAACAAGCTAAAACCCAAATAAAATAAGACACCTCTTATTTTATTACTCAAGCCATGCATTTCAAAAATACAAAATTCAAAAGCCAACATACTTAATTAATTGATCTTGATATCTCAAATTAATTAGTGTTTAGGTGTCATGAATTAATGTGGGAGGTGAGGAGGGTAGAAGTCACTTAATTAACAAGGGGTTTAGAGGAGTTGGAGAATTTGAAAAGGTGGGGGCTTGTTTGGGCCCCACCTCACCTTTAATCCTCTCATGGGAAGTTAAAACAGGTGGGTCCCACTCCAACTCCCACACCTAGGATCTAACACTTAGAAAAGAGAAATTATGTTGAGACACAACTTTATTTCACTTAAACCTCTTAGTGAAGAAAAAAAACAATTATATTATTATTCCCCATTTTTTTTGACATCAACACCCGAGCAAACGCACCTTCGAAAAAGGTGTTCCTAAGCAATTACTGGTGCAGCGGTTTCATCGGTGCCCTCAGATTTCGATTCTGAGCACCGGTTCAAAAGTTAGAAAAACCCGCTCGTTCCTTCACTGAATGTACTTGAGCTAAACTTCGGAAAACTATTTTGGGCACACCGGGCCTCAAAATCAGGTGTTGTCAGAATCTGCAATCTCGAAAAATTCTAAAGAAATTAAGAAAAAAAAATTCCTTGAAATTTCTGGGTCTATAAATTAGGCCTTATGTGGTTGTTTTAAGGGTTTATGTAACAAATAAGTAGTACTATGTTCATGTACATTATTTTTGTATATAATAATGAATATAATTTCTAGTCACTTTTGATACATTATAAATAGTTTTTAAAGTACAAATGGTGTTTTTAGTTATTATTTTATTAAGAAATTTATTTTATTAAATTAAGGTATTTTTGAATTAAATAATATTTTAATAAAACTATAATATTATTATTAAATTAATTTTTATTAAATATTAATTATCTTATAATTTTATGAATGCAATTATAATTTTTATTAAGGTTTGAAATCTATTTCTGTCAAAACCCGTGAATTTTCGATAAATGTCAGATTTTATTTTAAAAAATTAAATTAACATATTTAAAATATTATTTAGATAAAATAAATGTCATTTCTGTAATCAAGACGTTGAAATTATCCAACGGTGTGTTTCTCATAATTTTTTGAGACAGTCAAATTTTTAGTTAAAAATTAAATACCGTTTAAATATATAACGTGTTTTATGACATCATAATAACCCAATAGTGATGTGATAAAATACTATAATCTTTATGTTTGGCCAATATATGTTTTACCATTAAAATAATGTGATTTGGGGTTTGTTAGACTTACTTTTCAAAACATTAATGGACCCCTCAAGACATATTCAACACCTTGCCTTTTTTATTTAATTTCCATGGGAGTGTGACTCACCTCCACACAAGAAACCCTAATATTTTAAGAATTTCGTACCTTGGCCTTATAAAATATTGTTTTCCTCTTCCCTTATACAAAAACCATGGTCATAAACTATGGGATGGTTTGTGGATTGGATTAATTTAATATAAGTGGTCTCAAACCTAAATAATAAAGAATTCCCTTACATTTCCTATATAAACCAACCCAATATCCCACTTCCTCCTCACTCAAAACCTTTGGAGTTGGTCCAAACACAGACCTACTCTCTCTAGAATCCTCCCAAGGTCCCCCAAGCTCCCAATAAGCCTCTCTCAAGCCGCTCTCAAGCCTCTGGAAGAACACTTCCAAGTAAGGGTTTTTTCTTCCTTTCTCATTTTTGTCCAGTTTTCTTTAAGTTGTTTTTCCATTTTAATTTCAATTATAAATGTTCGGGTATGGTTTCACACCTCTCTAATACTGACTTATTTATGTTTGAATGATGGGAGACCCTTCTCTCTCATTAAATTCCTCCCATGTACACCCGTTACTATGCCGAAATTCCAAAAAGGACTTCCCTCTCCACATTTACATTCAAGCAATACATTTGTATCATGAATCTAAATTCCATTTCAATTTTTGGGACATGTATCTATATTAACTCCCTAATATTCATTACATTTAAATATTATGAGGACCCCTTTCTCTCTCATCAACCATTTTTATGAATTCTTATGTCATGCTGTTACGCTACCGAAATCGCATCGATTTTCTAGGCCAATGCCATTGTGTAGTGAATACCATGCCCATTTCTCCATCAAGGGTATTCACCATTATGCACATTTAATTATTGATTATATAGTTTCATGTATTAATTCCACATTACTTTATCGTGGAATAAATGATTATGTTTTATGAAACCATGTTTTTTGATCCATGTGGCACATTTATGCATGAAATGAAATGTTTAAGAAGGGTGCTCCCTTATAGAACTCTAATGCATTGGGTAAAGTATAGTATCATGATGCGTCATGTGCAATGAGTGTTGACTCATTCTAATTCAAGTGAAACGAGGGTTTACTCATTCTTTATGTGCAATGAGGATTTACCCATGCTCCATGTGCAATGAGCCTTGGCACATGCTAATTCCATGTTAAGTGTTGTTGCCACATTTCCATGTTATGATTATCATGATTTATCATGCCTTTATGTTCATGTTTCTATTATGCTCTATTGCTATGATTATTGTATTACATGTATTGTACTCCTCATGTTATTCCATGTGTACTCCCTTACTGAGCTTTATAGCACACCCTTTTCTTATGCATGTCCTCAGGTTATCCCATGCAATGCTAAGTACGAGGGAATGTAGTGGTCATATAAAGGATGTTTTCAATAATGATGTTGTATTTCATGTTTTAAGTTTTTATGTAATGATCCTAAGCCCCAAATACACTAAACCTCTCGATCTTCTTTGTTGTATCAAGTGATGTTTTATGTAATAAATCATGTTTATGTTGTAATAAAAAGCAGGGTTGTCATAGTTGGTATCAAAGGATAGGTTTAGTTATTTTTGGGATTAGGAAACCCTAATAAATCCTTAGAGAGAAGACTATGTATAATAAAAGCATCCCTAAGTTCTGGAGAGATTTGAGTAGGTGGGTTGTTAAGAAAATACATCGCTGTCTGGATACGAGTAGGTAGAGTCGGCTCTGGCACAGATGTATCCTAAGGGTAAAACCTGAAAACACCGCTTTGAGCAAGACTCGAACGAGAACTGGTGCACGAAAACGGGCCTTGCTGAACTCTTGGTTATGAAACTCTCGTGGGATATTTTTTGATAAACTAAAAAGCATAGTATGAACCCTTATTAAGGGAATTAAAAAAATTCCCCTAAGAATATATATTAGAAAGTAGATAATGAAAATCCTATATTGAAGCCTAAAGACTCATGAGTTAAGGAAATAAAAGTTTATTTATGAGTCATCATCTTTTGTCTTTGGATTACCCTTTATGTGTTACCCCTAACTATCCTTTTATTCCATCCAATGGCCGGTAATATGAGGACTCGAGCTAACAACTGTTGTGGAGATCAGTGTGATGACTGTACTAATGAGATGCCAAATCCAATGGGAGCGAGAATCGAAAACTTTTTCATGCTTCTCTCTCAGCTAAATCAAGTTGTGAATAGAAACATGGGTCAAGATGAACATTCAACCCCCACCAAGAAAGAATAAGTCGCTATCGAGAGCTTCATGAGACAAACGCCTCCTACTTTTAGTGGATCATCTGATCCCACGATCGCTGAACAGTGGATCAACTCCATTGAAAATATCTTCTCCATCCTTCAATGTTCTAAGCAAGAGAAGGTTCTCCTAGTGGCTTATCGTATGGAGGATGAAGGTGATCAATGGTGGATGTTGATAAAAAATATGAATCCTAAGGAGGAGATCGAGGCATTGGAATGGAAGGATTTCCGGAAGATGTTTTTCGATAAATATTTTCCCCGCACCCTCCGGCTTAAGATGGAATGGGACTTACTTTCCCTCAAGAAAAAAGTTGAAGAATCTATTGGAGCTTACGAGGAAAACTTCAAAAGGCTTTCACGATATGCTTCTGGCTGTGTCGTTACCCCCAAATGCAAGGTTGAACGCTTCTTTGGGGGCCTGATGCCTAGCTTGCGGAAAGCATTAGCGATCCGTGACTTCGACAACTATGAAGAAATTGTCTGATTTTTCCTCAAGGTCGAAATGGAGATCGGGAAATCACAGGGGTATCATGGGGACAAGAAGCGTAAGGTGGACTTAAATTCTGGTGGTCCGATGGATAAATCTGACGGTGCTATGAAGATCCAGCACCGCACTTTCCAATAGTGTGTAAAGAAGCACCCTGGAAATTGCCTTAGAGGGATGAGGAAATGATTTAGATGTGGAAAATAAGGGCACCTAGCTGTTAACTGTTGGAAAGAAAGACCCACGACTGTGACAGAGGAGAGGAACGCTCCGTTCGAACCTCAACACATTGTTCAATTCTACAAATTCAATGAACCGGAT
This sequence comes from Viscum album, assembly GCA_963277665.1. Taxonomy (NCBI): domain Eukaryota; kingdom Viridiplantae; phylum Streptophyta; class Magnoliopsida; order Santalales; family Viscaceae; genus Viscum; species Viscum album. Next base: position 1,058,447,667 of record OY728142.1, read on the forward strand.
CATTTTTCAAATAAGTGCCCTAATCCAAGGGTTTTTGGAGACAACCAACAACCTTCAAGGCAGCAAGGAAGAGCTTTTTCCATCAATTCTGCCGAAGTGAACCCCAAAAACGAAGTGGTGATAGGTACGCTAGTTATTTATTCAAAAATAGCGAACGTACTATTTGATTCATGTTCTACACATTCTTTTATATCTATAATGTTTAGTAGAACAATCCCATCACCACCACAAATCATTTAAGTAAAGATGTCGGTGAGTACGGAAAATGGGGCAATCATTGCATCCCTTGAATATAAGTCCTCTCTTGTTATAGTCTGTGGATTGAATTTCCTGGAGAACCTCATCATACTCCCTCTGGTGGAATTTGATGAAATTCATGGCATGGATTGGCTTTCCTTATATAGGGCAAACATAAATTTTCGGGAGAGGTAAATCACACTCCATATGGAGAATCTACCCCCGATTCATTACAAGTGTCAGGAGGAAGATGAATCTCCTTTAGCTCCATCATCTCCAGCATGGATATTACTACCCCTATGAGCATGCATATCTGGCATAGATGATTGAGTCCATGGAAGAAACCATCCTTGAAGAAATGCCTTTTGTGAGGGAATTCGCTGAAGTGTTTCCCGAGGAACTGCCTGGTCTTCCTCCAAGAAGAGATGTCGAGTTCTCAATTGAACTTATACCTGGGGAGCTACCAATATCCAAGACACCATATAGAATGGATGTTGTAGAGATTGAAGAGATGATGAAACAACTACAGGAGAATCTAGATAAAGGGTTTATATGCCCAAGTGCTTCACTATGGGGTGCACCGGTCCTCTTCGTCAAGAAGAAGTATGGGTCAATGCCGCTTTGCATCGATTATCGTGAACTTAAAAAAATCACGATAAAGAATAAGTATCCTCTCCCAAGAATAGATGACTTGTTTGATCATCTTCATAGAGCACAATAATTATCCATGGTGGATTTTTGGTCAGGATATTATCATGTAAGGGTGAAGAAGGAAGATGTCCCCAAGACTACTTTTCGTACAAGGTAAGGGCACTATGAATTCATAGTAATTCCTTTCGGACTCACCAATGCTCCAGAAATATTCATGGACATGATGTATAGAGTCTTTAGAGATTACATTGACAAATTTATGGTAGTCTTTATAGAAGATATTCTAATATACTCCAAAACCAAGGAGGATCATGAGGAGTATTTAAAAACTATACTAGAGACTTTGAGCAAGGAGAAGGTCTATGAAAAGTACAGAAAGTGTGTTTTCTGTTTGAACGAGGTCTCATTCTTGGGACATATCATTACAAGCATTGGGATATCTGTAGACCCCTCTAAAATAGATGAAATTGAGGGTTGTCCGAGGACAACAACGGTAACGGATATCCATAGCTTCTTGGGGTTAGCTGGATATTATCTACGATTTGTGAAGAATTTCTCACAATTGCCCAACCCTCTTACCAAGCTAACTCGGAAGGTAGTAAAGTTTTCTTGGAGTGATGAATGCGAAGAAATCCCCATGGAGTTGAAAAGGAGGCTTATCACTGCACATGTGCTCACTTTACCCACAAGTGGGGATCTTTTGTGGTATTCAGTGATGCTTTGAAGAAGGGCTTAGGCTGTGTGCTGATGCAGAATGATAAATTGATATCCTATGCCTCAAGGCAGTTGAAAATCCATGAGTGAAACTATCCAACGCATGATCTAGAGTTGGAGGCTATGATCTTGGCCTTGAAAATTTGGAGGCATTATCTCTATGGAGAGAAAGGAGAGATATATACTGACCAAAAGATTCTTAAATATATATTCACACAGAAAGAGAATAATATGCGCCAGTGAAGATGGATAGAGCTCATCAAGGATTATGACTGTTCAATACATTACCACCCTGGGAAAGCAAACAAGGTGGCAGATGCCCTAAGTAGAAATGATCCTCTGTTCTTATCAATGATGAGAATTAAGAAGGATCCAATCTTCTTAGACATGATGAAGATGGACATGGGAATCATAGAGAAGGGAGAATCATCAATCCTTTCACAAATTATTTCTCAACCATATTTTTTGGAAAGGATAAAGGATGCTCAAAAGAATGATGTGGGAATTCAGGAAAAAGTGGAAGCTTTCAAAAAAGAATAATCCTCAGAGTTTAATGTTAATGAAGAAGGAATCGTGTGGTTTGGGAAAAGACTATGTGTTCCATCAAGTCCGGAGCTGAAGAAGGAAATTTTAGATGATGCACATAGTTCAAATTTCTCTATTCACCCAGGGAGCACAAAGATGTATCGAGATCTCTGAGAAAACTTTTGGTGGGATAATACGAACAAGGAGATCGCGGAATATACATCAAAGTGCCTGGTGTGTCTGCAAGTGAAGGCAGATAGGCAGAAGTCTAAAAAGATGAGGCAACCATTGACCATACCAGAATAGAAATGGGAGAACATCACCATGGAATTTGTCACCGGAAATCCAAGGACATCCAAAGGCAATAATGCAATTTGGGTTGTTGTGGATCATCTTATAAAGACTACACACTTCATTGCTATTCGGGAGGATTTCTATTTGGATCCACTGGCACAGATATATATCAGGGAAGTGGTAAGGTTACATGGAGTACCACTATCTATTATGTCTAACCAAGATCCAAGATTCTCCTCTATGTTTTGGAAGAGTCTTCAACATGCTCTGAATACTGAACTGAACTTATGTACGGCCTATCATCCTCAAACGGATGGCCAATCCAAGCAGACTATCCAAACACTAGAGTATGTGTTGAGAGTGTGCTCAATGGACATTAAAGGAGGATGGGAGCAACATATTCCTCTAGTTGAGTTCTCTTATAATAATAGTTTCCACTCGAGCATCCAAATGGCACCATATGAAGCCCTGTATGGGAAAAGGTGAAGAACACTAGCATGTTGGGATGAGGTCGGTGAACATAAGATGCATGGAAGAGAAATGGTCGAAGAAATGGTGGAGAAGGTGAAAACCATTCAGTAGCATATCAAGGAATCACAAAGTCGACAGAAGAGTTACGCAGATAATCGTCGACGAGACCTTGAGTTTAAAGTTGGAGACATGGTTTTTCTACGCATATCTTCGTGGAAGAAGGTCATGAGGTTTGGAAGGAAAGAGAAGTTAAGTTCATGGTATATTGGCCCCTTTGAGATTCTTGATCGTGTCGGGTAAGTGGCCTATAGACTAGCACTTCCACCTTCCATGGCCAAAGTACATGATTTCTTTCATGTATCCCTCTTAAGGAAGTACATACCGGACCATTCACATGTACTCTCTTCTGAGGTGGTACAATTAGAAGATGATCTTTCTTATGAGGAGCGACCAGTGAAGATCTTTGATCATATATAAAAAGCTCTATGAAATAAGATGGTGCACCTCATCAAGGTGTTGTCGAGAACCCACAAGTTTGAAAAAGCAACTTGGGAATCGGAGGATATGATGAAGCTAAGTTACCCACATTTGATTTACTCTGGGAAAATGAAAATTTCAATGGAAAAATTTCTTAAGGGGGAATATTGTAACGACCCAAAGTATTATTAATGGAAATCCTTATTGATCTAATTAAATGTCGCTTTATGTTTATATAAAATGTCAACTTATTTGGTTTTATGTTATGAATTTTGACCGTTTCTATTATAGTCGTTGAACAGTGATCACATGATTAGTATAAATATAAGACTTTAAAAAATCCTTTTTACTCAGACAAAGGAAGCGATGACCTCATCCAGTAGAATTTCCCCATACAAAGCCCATTTTTTCGGATCATGGAAAAGAGGTGGCGTCTTTGGCCTTCGCCCTTGACCAATCCCAAGCTGAGCTTCATCATGTCAATCTCGAACATGACCGTCTACGGGAAAAGTGGATGTTGATTGAAATTACCACTTGAGCAATGTTATCTGAGCCACCCCAAGAGTCTTTCACCATCGCACACCTTACCCTTAGGTCTTATGTGGTTGTTTTAAGGGGTTATTTAACAAATAAGTAGTACTATGTTCATGTACATTATTTTTGTATATAATAATGAATATAATTTCTAGTCATTTTCGATACATTGTAAATAGTTTTTAAAGTACAAATTGTGTTTTTAGTTATTATTTAATTAAAAAATATATTTTTTTAAATTAAGGGATTTGTGAAATAAATAATATTTTAATAAAATATTATTATTATTATTAAATTAATTTCTATTAAATATAATTGATCTTATAATTTTATGAATGAAATTATAATTTTTATTAAGGATTGAAAGCTATTTCTGTCAAAACCCGTGAATTTTCGATAAATGTCAGTTTTTATATTTAAAGAAAAAATTAACATATTTAGAAAATTATTTAGATAAAATAAATTTCATTTCTCGAATCAAGACGTTGAAATTATCCTATGGTGAATTTTTCATAATTTTCTGAGACAGTCAAATTTTTTGGTAAAAATTAGATACTGTTTAAATATATAATGTGATTTATGACATCATAATGAGCCAATAGTGATGTAATAAAATACTATAATCTTTATGATCGGACAATATATGTTTTACCATTAAAATAATGTGATTTTGGGTTTGTTTGACTTACTTTTCAAAGCATTAATGGACCCCTCAAGACATATTCAACACCTTGCCTTTTTAAATTAATTTCCATGGGAGTGTTACTCACCTCCACATAAGGAACCCTAATATTTTAAGAAGTTCGGACCTTGGCCTTATAAAACATTGCTTTCATCTTCCCTTTTCCAAAATCCATGGGCAAAAACAATGGGATGGTTTGTGGTTTGTATTAATTTTATATAAGGGGTCCTAATCATAAATAATAAATAATTCCCTTACATTTCCTATATAAGCCCACCCAAGCTCCCACTTCATCCTCCCTCAAAACCTTTGGAGTTCATCCAACCTCTAACATACTTTCTCTATAATCCTAACAAGGTTCCCCAAGCTCCCAAAAAGTCTCTCTCAAGCCTCTCTCAATCCATTGGAAAAACACTTCCAAGTAAGGATATTTTCTTCCTTTCTCATTTTTGTCCAGTTTTCTTTAAGTTGTTTTTCCCTTTTAATTTCAATTATAAATATTGGGGTATGGATTATCACCTCCCTCATTCTACACTCTTTATGTTTGAATGATGTGAGACCCTTTCTCTCTCATTAAACGCCTCCCATGTACACCCGTTACTATGCCGAAATTCTGAAAAGAACTTCTCTCTCATCATTTACATTCAAGAAATACATTTGTATCATGAATCTAAATTCCATTTCAATTTTTGGGACATGTATTTATATGACCTCCTTACTGTTCGTTACAAGTAAATATGATGGGGAACCCCTTTCTCTTTCATCAACCATTTTGATGAATTCTTATGTCACGTCGTTACGCTGCCGAAATCGCATCGATTTTCGAGGCCAATGCCATTGTGTAGTGAATACCATGCCCATTTCTCCATCAATGGTATTCACCTTTATGCACATTTACTTATTGATTATAATGTTTCATGTATTAATTCCATAGTCCTTTATCATGAAATAAATGATTATGTTTTATGAATCCATGTTTTAGGATCCATGTGGCACACTTATGCATGAAATGAAATGTTTAAGAAGGGTGAGCCCTTATAGCGCTCCAATGCATTGGGTAAAGTATATTATAATGATAAATCATGTGCAATGAGTGTTGACCCATGCTAATTCAAGTGCAACTAGGGTTTAATCTTGCTTTATGTGCAATTAGGATTTACTCATGCTCCATGTGCAATGAGCCTTGGCTCATGCTAATTCTATGTTAAGTGTTGTTGCCACATTCCCATGTTATGATTATCATGATTTATCATGCCTTTATGTACATGTTTCTCTTATGATCTATTGATATGATTATTGTCTAACATGTATTGTACTCCTCATGTTATTTCATGTGTACTCCCTTACTGGGATTTATAGCTCACCCTTTTCTTAGGCATGTCCTCAGGTTATCCCATGCAATGCTATGTACAAGGGAATGTAGTGGTCATGTAAAAGAAGTTTTCAATAAAGATGTTGTATTTCATGTTTTATGTTTTTATGTAATGATCCTAAGCCCCAAAGACACTAAACCTCTGGATCTTCTTTGTTGTATCAAGTGAAGTTTTATGTAATAAATCTTGTTTAAGTTGTAATAAAAAGCAAGGTTGTCATATGAAAGGAAATTAATATCCATACATTCCCAATAAACACTAAATATCAAAAGCATTCTCGGGATCCTACTAGGAAACTACAGAACTAAACACTTCATTTTCAATAGATATTCCTAATTCTGAGATAATATGACCTAATAATTGAACCTTTTCTAAACAGAAGTTTCTTTTAGAAATCATGGAATAATGTTAATGTTTTTTAGTGTACTCATAGTGATCTCAAAGTGATTATCATGGTCATTATGAGTATGATAGAACACAAAGATGTTTACCAAAAATACCATGATAAAAGAATCGAGATATGGATGAAAAAACCTATTGATTAGGACCATAAAAAGGGTGTACACGTTAATAAGACCAAATGGAAATACATTGTACACATAAATGCCATACCTACAACAGAAGGGTTTAGGAAAAAAATTTATGGTCTAACTCACAGTTGACAATAACCCGATCTATGTTCAATTTTAGAGAAGACCATAGAACTTTGAAGTTGGTTAAATATATTATCTATTAATGGATGTGGATTCTAGTTATGGATCAAAATATGGTCTAACAATCTGTAATCTACACATAAACAAAAGGTTCCATCATCCATCTTCATGATGAGAACTTGAGAACCCCAGAATATGTACTGGGACATATAAAACCTTTTTATCTAAATCCACTATCTTCATCTTGAGCTACTAAAGCTCTGTAGGTTTCATCTTATAAGGGAGATTGTAAATTGGAGATGATCCTATAGTATGCCTGATAATAAAATAAACCTCTCTCTCAGGAGGTAATATATAAAAAAATATTGGGAAATATGTCCCCAAATCAATCTACTAATGGAGTGAAATTTGCTGGTCATAAACCGCGATCTTCCATGAAGATATTTTCAACTTGGTCAGTAACTCCACCTATCACATGATGTTATTGTCCCAATATAACATCAACGACATCCCAATCACCCTTGTATAGCTAACATTGTCCCTCTTGGGATGTAAAAAATATTTTATGGTGATGGATGCCCAAAAAATAATGACACTGAACAAACCAATCCATCCCACAAATGAAATTGAAGCATTTAATCTCGAGAATGAAGATGTTACATAGAAAGGTTAACATACAATCTTAAGGGGATAGTCACTACACTATTGTAGTCCCTCTATTAGCACTCTTAATGGTGTATCTATGGTCCTTATACTACATTAATGTGGTATCTAAAGACTGATACATTCCACGATAGATACATAGATTAAAGAGTTAGATGAAATAGTATCATGTAATGAAGATACTATAGTTTATGCATCTACAATAGTACCTTGTACTATTTGTGGTTCTGTAGACTAATCATTGGGTATCAATTGTAGTGCATGAAATTGGACAGATCCATGACCATTTGAAACGGCTGGACCACCACGATCACAAATACTCTATTGGAATTGCTTGTGATAAAGGGTCCGGATAAGACAACCGTAAGCTCCTCCTCGTCCTATCATAACATTTTTATTTCTACTCCCTTCCTGATGAGGTGAAAAAGAACCCACTCTTAATGATGGAGCTGGAAAAAATTCATTTTCAATCTAAACTGGTGGAATGGTCCTACAGAATCTCTAAAGGGATACCATTCAACTACAACCACGACACTCTGGTGGTTATCTATCAAACTGAGGATGCATATCCCCATCATCCACACTAATGGAACACCACTAAGATATCATGATGGGTACTCTCATTGTTACTTCCCTAATGAGAGACCTCAATAGAATGAATCTTGTAACCAGAAGAACTACTGGCCTAACAGGATCCGAATTCTCTCTGTCTGGTACTATTATTGTACCCTAGGTTACTCATAGTGATACGAGACTGATTTACTATATCATATAAATCTGTTAGGTGAAACAAATTAATCTGCATATGAATGGTGTACTCAAACCCATCCTCAAAGCATCTAACATGTCAAATCTCCCCACTGGATAGAAGTTGTGAATGGCAATTTAAATCAGTGAAATGAGTATAATATTCCATAACTCACGTATATCCATGATTGAGATGCATGAACTCTCTGGCTCTATCATATCATACCATATGAGGAATGAACTATTCAAAAGGTCAATCTGAAAATCATCCCATAACATTCCATGATGATGACTGGCCTGGGTAAATACATCCAACCAATGCTTGACCAAATCCCAAAGAATGAATTTGGAAAGATTGACCCTCTGATATAGAGGAATCTATAGATTCTCAAAGATAGACAAGTTGTCCTGTATCCAAGATTTAGAAACTTATAGACCTATATCCCCTAATAAGTAAGCATGATGTTTCTAATAGAACTCATGAGTTTGGTAATCCATCATAATGAAAGATGTGTAGCGTTGTGCATGGATTGAATTATATGTAAGAAAATATCACGAACATGGGAATCATTTCCATGATTATGTACAATAAGTAGTTCATGAGTGGAACTACTGTATGTATGACTAGAAGATCATTTCCCCCCTTTTCTGAAACATTTTTTTCACCACCTTCTTGGTTTACAATATGATGATTTCATGGCAGCATTAGTCTACAAATTCCAACAAATCTCCTCAGAACAAGGTTATACATAAACATAACATCACTAGAAGAATCTTAACACAAGGAAAATTCCTACCCAAGTAATAATACCCCAACTACCCATTTATATGACCATGTATTGGTATGTGATCATGTATAAGTTTCACTTCGTTCTTCTTTAATTACAAGGATCAATTTTTTACCAATCATAAAAAAATATGGAAGGGTAATGGATTGATATAATTTCCTATTATAAGTCATGTATCAAATGTTTCTGGATATCCATCCCCATTTAATCAATTCACATACACCTCATCAATGAAAACAACACCCATTTATTTATAGGATAATGGCTCGACTCGATAAATAACTCATCACAACCCAAGAGGGCCCATATAGAGCATGAATTGGGATATGTAATCGATCAATCTCAACCAAAGTAATACAAGCATCAACTTAATATCATTCATTACACAGTAATCATCGGTGTATCATGAAATTCAATGAAGATAAATTAACTGATATGGAATTGAAACATGTACTGACATTCAAATTTTTGGGGCCTATAATGATTCATGTAACAGTACCCATTATCATTATATCATCATTCCATGGGTGAAGGAAGTCATCAATCAGAGTAATAATTAAAATATCCAAATAGAATGTGCCTCACCCAATGGTTTAATATTATAAACTGTTACAAGAAAAAATAGATCCGACATTTTATTTCAGGAAACTCATATTTTAACCTAAACCTGGGTTCCTAACGCCCATGAATATCTTGTGACCACGTAACAAGAATTACTAATCCCCTGATGATTGTCTCCAAATAATAAATCAAGCAAAGAACCCCCTAAGATATAACTTTATGATGTGATGGACCCAGATGTCACTTAACAGGTTCCCTGAACCGGGTGGGCCACATAGCATCAAGAACATCTCCCCAAACACTAGAGGTTTCAAACCAGAAGTGAGGGCCTAGGGTTTTTCCATGGGGAGACTATTACATCATTAAGAAAATGTTACATGACAGATTAATATGATCTGAGTTAAATAGAAGGAGAAGTATTAGTGAAAATAATGCACATTGGAAAATAGAGAAAATGATATTAATAATTAAAATAACTATAATAACAATAAACAATTGATGATCATATTTAATGTATCTAGAAAACTAAAGAATATAGACATAATAAAATTGGCATAACATGTTGCAAAAATGTATAAATAAATCAAAAATTTATCCCAAGCATCATGAGCACCGAATCAGTCATAAAATATCATGCTCTATCCTAAAGAGAAAGCAATCATGTGTTCAAATCCATATATCTACCTTTGTTAAAACCTACAACCATGTATCAAACTATGGGTACCACATAGTTTTGAGATAGGGTATTAGATAAAACTCAATAGGTAACCACCAATGGTGTCTATAACTGATGGGCCATGTAAGGGAAATGTAATATTTTCCATGAATATATATGTAAAGTAAAATAGTACAATGAAACTAAATACCCAAGAACCTACTTCATCCCTCAAATATAGTTAGAACCTATATCAAATTCATTATTGGATTGCTACCCGTCTCTAAATAAGTCACATGTTAATAACAATTATGGTTCCGTTATGTAATAAGGAAACTTGTAATGATATTTAATAATTTTGTTACAATGTAGTAACCAAGGAAATTTAGAACTCAAGGGTGGCCAAATCAATAATAATTGTAGTCTAGCTAAGGGTAAGAGTGTAATCCATTGAGGATAGTCCAAGTCATTCAACAATGAGATACCTACAGAGTCCATGAATACCATCCATGTTAAATTGGGGATAACAATGACTGGGCCTGATGAGAATTATCCATGGAACCTAGTTGTCAATGTAGGGTCTTAGGAGTGTATCCATGGAAGCATTTAGTACTCTATGAGGGATCCTATTGTGTCATACCAAGAATCCATGAATAGAAAATGATCAGGTTCTATGTAAGTTTAGTCCTAATAAAGCTATATCATTGAATCAAAATGAGGTTACTAAGTGCTCAGGGAATTCCTCGATAAGAATCTAAGTTGATATGGAGTCAAACCACTCATAATTTTTAATGAAGTCATAATATATTTCTTAGATTCAATCCGTTCATTTTATTTCTGTTAAATGTACAAGTAGCATTGAACCTATGATTAACCAACATTAGTCGACCATGAAACTGTCACCTGAGTAGATCCATGGTATGGCCTGAGAAGCATTTATGATCCTCCTAGGATGTCGACATGTGCTAATGTAATCATTAGATTAAATGGGTACTCTTTCATAGAATAAAATAAACAACAAAATGGAATAGATAAAATAGAAAACCTAACTCAATAGGTTTTCAAAATTTTTACATTCAAAACATTTAAAATTAATGAAATAAATAAATAGAACAACAAACAAAACTAGAGGATCTTGGTTGAGACTGTGACCCATGAAACCACCATGTGAACCCGAGGTTCACTCTCCCATCCACAACTATCTATGACCCAAGAAATGAAACTTGACCAAAACCTATAGTTGAAACTACAAATATGAGAAAACTATAGGTGTCATTTTTAAAACTTGCGAGGTAAGCATGAATAATTATATTATAAACGCACAATCATTAATGAAAGAATAATTGATTAGTAGTTTTGAAATAAAATATATAAATATAGGGGTTTCCACGGTTTTCATTTAACTAAACAAGCACAATCCATTTCCCTCCTATTTTAAAAAACAGCTCAAGGAGAGATATGAGTAGGGAACCAAATATGAATTTATCTTTTTTAATAATGTAGAAAATGAAATGGAAATATTTTCTTGACTAAAAAAATCTCTTTTAATACATTTTAACCAATCCACACATTCACAATTCAGTTAGAAAACACGGAAATCAAGAATATTGTTCATCATTCCCCAAAAAAATATGGAAATGGAAATATCTATACTGTTATTGGAGGAACACGGGAATACCATGGAACATATAGGAGAACTATAACATACTATACTTTTCACTCATCTAAATGGCATTCCCTACTTGTTGACATCATGAAGCCTAAATTTTCAATCATCGCCCAACCTACGTTGACCAAGGGGTCCAATCATATAGATATGATAAAAATAACCTCTTTCTTGGGGACATATGATAGTGTAATATCTTTTACTAGTTCCATAGATGTTCTCAAAATTACACTTTTTTATGTTAGGTTCCCATCTTATGTTTACAAAGGGTTGTGCCAAAAAACCAAGAAATAATATATACACACATGCTGTCATATAGGTCACAGAAACAACACCACCTAGACCACCATAAGGAGTAGTCTAATGACTTTATTTAATTATAACACAAGGGAGGTCACATACAAAGGAGTCTCCAATCATAGATAACTAACAAGACATGATTCACACATGAAAGGGTTCTCCAAATAAACCATTTCAATGATTCCAAACGGGACTCACAATACATTCACATAACAATCACTTTCATAAATAACCATACCAAACCATTTTCAATACCATAAACCCCTTTGAAAACATATTTAATAAATAAAAACAACAATTTAATTCAAAAAACATTTCAAATGGGAAATGATGCATTCAATCAAGAACATGGTGTGAGTAAGCCCATTTAGAAAATATCAATCATCATTTAGGATATCACAATTTCATTTATAATCCCAAATATTGCCTTGAAGGATTACAAACCACTAGAAAAAACCAAATTGTCTGTTTAACAACCACATTGTGTGCACAACTAAACAAACCAACACCGCATATTTAAAATGATGAAGTAAATGATATTATTTCACATAAAATTTTGTTATAAAAGTCAAATATCACTATTTAGCTATCAAAGAGGTTTATGAAAACAAAAAAACTATTGAAATCATAAATTTAAAAGAAATTTTTAAAGGGATATGAAATAAAATGATGGAGAAAATCAGGAATCCTGTGTAAAACCACATTTTCACCTGCACTACATGAAAATGATGCTGCATTCAAACATATGGAACCCTAAGAGAATGAAATTCCTAAAAACTGAAAAACCCTATCAAATAAAATCAGGCGTCATGGCCACTAGTTTAAAGGAAGAAGAGAAAAGGTGAGAAAAATCCATAAGGGAGAAGAAAGGAACCCTAACAGTTCGATTCGATTGTAGAATCACAAAGAAACCACCCTAGATCCCTCTTGGAGGAGATGTATGGTGCCAAAACCCCCTTGTGAGGATCCTTTGTTGAAAGAGGATGAAAGGTGGAAAATGGGAGTTTCGGTATAAAAATAGTGGAGAGAGAAAGAGTTTTTAATGACACTGATAGGTCAAATGGTTAGTCCAAATAGTTCATAAAATCATGCAGTGACGGTCTGACCGCCACTTCCAAGATACAAACCTGTCTTACAAGCAACCAGTATGGTATTTCAAACCTTGTGGTAGTTGTGTAGTAGCTATTGTCACACCTAGGCGATTTCTAATGGTTACTTTGGCCAGGACGTACAATTACTACTAAAAATGTGATAATCCCATACCAGGGTCGTCCCTCCCAAAACACCTATTTAATTAAGAAATCCATGGGTAAACAAAAGGTGTAATGCTAGGCCAAAGATAAATGGAATGATCACCACATAAATTCCACTATGTCACACTCGGTTCGTGATAAATGTACTAAGGATCTAACCTAAAGCAGAACCAATGATGCATTTGAAAACAATGGTGTTAAATTCCCCCCCCCCCCATAATGCATTCCATTACTATAAAGACAAACATAGGAATAAAAACTTAAAAAAACCACCATTAATTTAAAAATCTAGGATATTTCCAATGAATCACAAATTAAGAGATCATAAAAACACCATCGCCGATAGAAAGGCTAACAAGATGAAATTGGGAGACCAAAATGAAATCCCAGATAAGTGCCACCTACCTGAAAAAAGTTTAAAAACCTCAAGATGATCGATCTAAAAGGAATATAACATTCACAATTCTAAATCCATCCATAAAACATGAACACCATTAACATCATCAAGTGGAATTGAAAATATTCACCCAAAAAATCCAAATTTTTTTTATCCACATCCAATGAAAACCTTTATAACCTTAAAGAAAATAAAACTTATGGGAGAACACCCATCCCAACATTTAATCAAATGTGGAAAATCAGATTAGGTGGCTAAAGACAAGAACAACCTCCACCAAACTGATACTGGGAATAAAAATTGAGATACTAAAATGGGGAGTCCTAAAAATACCCCACACCATAATAAATAGGATAACACAGAAATCAACCAGACCAGTCAGGAGTCTCCCCATTGTAAAAACCAAAAAAAATCAATGTACTCAAAGTACATCCCTCATAGACCCCCCCCCCATGAGTAGAGGGGAGGGAAGGGACCAACTAACATATCATAAAAACATAAAATTGCAACATACCAACAACCTCATACCCTCATAAGAACAAAAACTATCCCAAACAAGATTTAGACCTACAAGATAATGTAAGGATCTTTAATAAGGCCTACACCTAGTAATAGGAAACCACTATGATTCTACGAAAACCAAATAACTATTTTTCCTTATAACCATTGGAAAAATATTTCACCCAAATTGGTCACAACATGTAAACGAGGTCTGCACACCTCTTTACAAAGAATAGGGCCATATAAAACAGAAAGGATACACAAGATATTTAAATGTTCTACATATTTAACTATAAAAACAAAACATAGAACAAAGCCTTTCACACCATTGGGGATCATATAATTTTATACTAGCTTCTCTCCAGAACTTATGGCTGGAGCTTGGATGAATGAAGCATCTCCTACCTTGCAGTCAGGTTTTAAGAACCCACGAACATAACAGATGAATCAGAATATCAAAAATGAACTTCCATTAAAATAGAAGTTCTAAATAGTTCAAAAATATCCATACATACAATTTAAAGAGAATGAAACACCACAAAGCACCACAAAAATGACTAATACATTCGATGAACATTATAGAATGACATACCAGAGCTGATCCCGAAACATCTCACTATCCCGGAGAACGTGTTGGGTGACCTTTGAAGTGTTGGTTACAGATTCTCAAAAAAAATCTTTGGAACACCCAGATAGAACCACTTCAACATACCCAAGTGTCCATAGGTGTGGTTGTGTATTAGAGAAATCAGGCATGGTGACCTCTTACAGCCTCTTATAAAACTGATGACACATCCCAACATTGTGTCTTATAGAGTTTGATGAGAGATCTAATGGTATCTTAATTCCCCTTCCAGAACCTCTAGCATCAGACTATTTCCCATTCTTCTTAACAGTATCCTCTTCAGCCCATATAGGATCCATGTGAGGAATATCAATCTAATGTCCCAATAGTAACATAGTTTCATCCTGTAGGGTTTGCCTCACCACATTATAAAAAGTGGTGAGGATAAGCTCAGTGGCCATAGATTGAATCTCAAAATGGATCCCAGACACAAATTATCAAGCATTAATAGGATTTCTTGGAACAAAAAATAGATAATATAGAACTAGGTATAATATGTGATGACAGTACTCCCACACTGATTGAACACCTTGTTTAAGCTTCACAAAAACATCTTCCTCCTCACCTTCATCATCTTAGAACAATAATATAGGATGAATGAGGACCTGAATAACTCCCATGTATGGTCTTTCGGAGGGTTTCTTTGAGAAACATATTTCCCACATTTCTAGTTTGAACCTTAGAGCATACAGGTAGAAAACAATACATTTGATGAATCAGGAAATTCAAGGAAATTTTAGTCCCTCTAAATCCTTTGAAACCACTAATCCTCTTCAAGAGGTTATTCTTGATCATAAATAAGAGTAGGGTTCAACATAAAAAATTCAAGTGTGTAGTGTATAGGTTGTTCAGATGAATATTTTTTCTAATGGTGCACCACTCGAAGTTTCACCATGAACATCCATCAAATAATTTTTGTGTGGACACTAAGAACGAAGTCACAATGGACATGATCAAAACTAATCAATCAACATGGATCCTATATCTCAAACATTATATAAAAAATATTATTCCCAAAACACAAGGGACAAACCAAACCACTATAATCTACCAAAACATTAAAATTATCTTTAAAACCACTGTAAATATAGGAAACAATATTTCAGGCTTGCATACCCAGCAATGGTGTCCCATAAATCCTTACAAAAACACATCTTTGCACCATACCAGACATCCATTCACTTTATCGAAAATATCCATGCATGTGGTCACTCATAGAGACTCCAAAGGTAAAACACATTTCATGGAAAATAATTTAAATCACACATTCCTTTCACACCCCACAAATACTCTTTTCAAAGATGGCTAACCAGAAAACCCAAAATGAAATTCGATACTCGCAAAACCATTTGAGAAAACACTGACCATTTAATTAAAACCCCACTTCCATGATTTTCAGATCCATTATAAGACATTTGATTCATTTAAAATTTAATAAAAAATTTCAAACATTCATGAAATGCCCAATAAAAACCATTTCCAAACACAACATCATTATTTTTCAATCATCTCATCCTTCCCAAAATCACTTCCAAATACCAATTTTTTGGTTCAAAACATTTCCCAGCAATTCAAGTCATAATGTTAAACCAATTATATTTTCCCAGAAATAATCCCATTAATATTAACACAATTTTTAATCATTTTTATGGTATGCCATCAATATCTATTTTTCACTTTCTAAAATATTGTCATTGAAATTTTAAATTAAATTATTCATAATTCCAAAAAAGGACTTTTCAAAACAATTTCCACAAGAAATGAAGACCCAAAATGGTTCACAATGGGAAACTTGGGTCGACAAGTGAATTGGATACATATTTTGGGACCATATGATAATCACACCACCATCACAAAGAGTTCTTTAGGACCATGTACCCAGCTCCACGTGGCCTTCCGAACCCTATGATCTCATGGAGGACACTTTCCCAACACCCTATTCATTTCCCAATATAGAACAATCTACAAGAACCAAAGGACACCAAAACCCCCATAAATTCCATGGAAACCATAGGTTTAGAATGAGAAAAGGTTTATAATTTCTTAATATTTCATCTCCTCGATCCTTAATAATCCTACTCCTTATACCATGAAATCTCCAAATAACAATGGGTGATCTAATAATCAAGGCATTGAAAATAAATAACATGTTTCTGATTCCATTTTTCATGAAATAACTGGGTTCGACCCTAAACCGGTCACCTAATTTGATCTATGGAAAGGCCCAAGAGGCATTCCTAATCCTCCTTGGCTGGTTACAAGAACCCAAGGCATCATAAATGATAATGTTAATGGTTAAACCCAATAAAATAAACAAGTAAACCGAATAAATAAAATAAAACCCAAACCTAATTTGATTTCCAAATTTTACAATATTTACATTTATAATTAATAAAACCTCAAATTGATCAAAATACAATAATATAATAACCAGGTTTATCCCGAAACACAATAAAAAAATATGTGACCTTGGGGGTAACACTCCAATAAATAATTTACTACCATCCGACAATGTACAACTTGACCCAAAACCAATAGAAAAAAATAAAAATAAGATATAATTATAGTCATAAGAATTAAAAATTAGTAGGTAAGATCAAACAATTCTACTCTAAATGGACATTCATTAAAAAAAACATTGATAAATAGGTTTGAAATTAAATATATATTTATAGGGTTTTCCACACATTTTAGCTAAAAAAATAATCCATTGAACTCATGTTTTAAAACAATACTCTTAGGGATAAAGGAAAGGGAACCGAATAGAAAGTGCACATTATTCATAGTGGAAAAATGGGAAATATTTTCTCATTCAAAACATCATTTTTGAATCTTTTTTAACAAAAATGGACATAAAAAATTTACTACGAAAAAACAAAATCCAACCATAAGGTTCATGATTCCACACAAATAGGGAAATGGAACTAACAATATTAGTATTGAAGGAACACAAAAATACTTTAGACCTCAAAGGGGACCCAGAACATACTATACATGTGACTCATCCTGATGGTATTCCCAACTTGATGACATCATAATGCCCAAATTCATGCTCATCGCCCTACTAGTCCTGACTGTGGGGCCTGATCCCAAAAAATAATAACAAAATTACCCTTGTTATGGGCCACTAGATAGTTCAATAACCTATAATAGTGTAGTAAATGTTCTCACAATTCTTCGTTGTTATTCTATCATCCCATGTTATGTTAACAAATGTGTGCTACAAAAAATAAATAAATAAGCAATTAATACGTTCTATCATATAAGTCACTGGAACTGACACCACCTCATACACCTCAAGGAGTAGTCCCTTTCCTTAATTTAATTATTACACAGTGGAGATCCAATAATGAGGGAACTCCTGACTTATATCAAACTAACAAGGAGAGACTCACACCTAGAAGGGATTTCCGAATAATCCATTTCAATAATGCCAAATGGGCCACACAAGATTTTTACATAACAATCCCATTCAAAAATTACCATACAAAACCATTTTCAATACCATAAAAAACTCTTAAAATGTATGTAGTCAATACAAACCTCCATTTAAGTCTTAAACACATTTAAAAATAATAAATAGTTAATCAAACAGGAACTTTCTATAGAAAACCCCCTTTTTAAAACACCAATCACCATTTTTGATATCTAAATAAAAATTTTAATAAATAATCATGCCTTTACGGAACAAAAAACACTTGGATAATCAAACATGTATTTTTGTGAACCAAATGGATTTCACTACCCAACAAACCCACAACACATATTCAAAACGAATAAGTAAAAAACATTATTTCATATAAAAATAATGTCTTAAATTTCATAGATCCCTACTTAACTATTAAAGAGGGAGATAAAAGTATTAAATAAAAGAATTATTAAATTTAAAGGCAATGCGAAAAGGGAACCTACATCAAATAAAGGAGATCCTCTGCAATATTATGTAAAACCTCTTTTGACCTCCACTGTACATAAGGGATTCTTTAACCAACATCATGAAACACTACAAACAAAACACCCCAAAAAACCATGCATAACTAGCCATCAAAATACGCCAATATGGCCACTAGTGTAACGAAATAAGAGAAAATGGGTGAGAAAGTGTGAACGGAGAAGAAAGGAACCCTAATTATTCGATTTGGGTGGAGAATCGCTATGAAACCACCATGGATCCATCTTGGACGGACTTCATGTTCCCATGAACCCCCGTTGGGAGGTTACTAGGTTTGAGGAGCATGAATGAGAGGCAATAAGAGTTAGAGTATAAAAATTTGGTAGAGGGAAAGAGTTTTTAATAAACTTGACATGAAGTAGTGTGAGTCTGCATGATTTTTCAAACATTGTGGGAGACCGTGTAACCGCTGCTAATGATAATTAGACCATCCACAACAGAATCCATCAATATTTGACAAACCATGTAGTATTCTTATGTTATCTAATATTTTCTCCTGGAGTTTCGGTATGGTAATTTGGGATGTGATGCATGGTTAATACAAATTGTGCAATAACCGTGCACCGGGGTCTTCCCACCTTAACACCTATTTTCTAGAAAAAATAAATCAATGGGAACCCCACAGATGAAAGCTGGGAAAATGATAGAGGGAAAGATAACCCCAAAAATTCAACCGGTCACACTCGGCTACCATGAAATGAACTGGGGATCAAACTCGAATTGGAACCAAATATGAATTTAAAAACCTAGGTGTGACACAACCCTTTAATAAATTCATAATTTATCAATAATTCAATTTGGGACAATCCTTTCCTGTCATTATTGTGATAATTCCATGTATAATGAAACCCAATAATCCATTAAATCATAATCAATACTCAAGATTCAATCTTCTACCTTCCATTAACATGGTAAGGGGTGCTACAAAAATGAAAGCTTTTATTAAATTATATTTAATAAGGCCATGCCATTAACTTAATATACATTACAATTTCCATTTCAATTTTAATGATCAAATTATGAAAATACCTTAGATAGTTCATGTGGTGATAATACATGGTACTTATCCATTATTAAATTCACAACTTTCAAGAAACTGTCTAATATAGAAAAGCATACCCTAAGAATGGTCAGGCCTAGGCAAACCGGAATGGTGGATCAAATGTGTCAAAACACTAATACAACAACTATGGAAAATTATACTACATTTGATGGATATATTTCTATGAATAACAGCTAGAAACTAATCACATATATAGAAATAAAATAATCATATAGTTATAATGATTATATGCATGACACATAAATTCATCAAATGACACCTGATGAAATCAGTGGGCTCCACACGACAATTTGAAAATCACAAACCGAGATGGATGAGTTACAGACCACCCACATTAGGGTTGTATGAATCTCTTACTATAATATAGGGTTATGATTCAGCATATAATGGAGTATATATTAGATAAAGGGGAAATACCCACTCCTCAATAACTCTTTCTAGAGTAAGAGAGGATATGAACAGCTAAAAATGACTTGTGTACTTACCGTTACACATCCGACATGATGAAAAAAGCCTGATATGAACATGTACGAAGGATATCTTTCGATCCATACATTAGGCCTTAATTGTTCTCCAAAACATGAAACCAAATGGTTAACCCTATAGGAATATGGATTAGGAGGTAGGAGGATGCTTAATTGGATCATTATAATAAATATAGTAAAATTTCTCATAAATTAGATTCTTCATGATTTTTTTCTCATAGTTTTAGAAACCATACAGAAACCACACACTAGTACCTAGGAGAAAGGGTCACTCATAATGTTTGTCCGCTTGGTTACAGAGACCGTGCGCCAACCGCATAGTAAGGTTCTGTCCAAAAAGGAACCACATGCATGGTTTGATCTATTCATGAAGCCTTCGCACATGGTTTACTACAAACCATGTGGCTGACGTTTTTTCAAATAACATTGTGTCACAGATTCCAAAAAATTCTTATACACCCACATAACCACCCCTAACTCGATAAGAATCCATATTAGGTACAAAATAAATAATTACAATGATATTTAAAGGATCCTTACATGAGTAAAAAACCAGTTTCTTAGCGATGATAATTAATTTACTTATGATTCATGTATTATAAAATTCCAATATTTATTCCATGAATCATTTTTCTATTGATTGTTATGTTAGTTATGATTTTCAATTGTTTTTATCTTATTATCATACCATTATGTTCATGTTAAGTTATCTCCCTTTTTAGAATTTCTGAGAATCTTAAGTCACCTATTATTATGTTTCCGTTCCCCTTGAAAAAAATAAATATAGTACATATGGTATTTATATAAAGGGTACTAGAAATGAAGACCATTGTGTGAGATGAGGTGGTTTAACTATGGACCAACTGTTTTAGTTTCCATGTTTACAATGACACTAAACTATTATGGTTCTCACGGGTTTGTTTGTGTAATGTAATGAATATGACTATAAAATCATGGTAATTATAAATGTATATTATGTTGGGGTCCATAGAGTTGGTATCATTGGATAGTTTTTGTTAAACTTTAGAAACAATTGTGATAAAACCTATGTGATAACCCTACGGGAATTTTTTTTCATAATTTGGAGGAGAAATCAATGTATATGATAATATCAAGGAATTTTGGTAAAAGATATAGGGATTTGTTCGTATTAAATTACATCCCTAGTTATATACTACAAGTTCATGTATCTCTGTCGTAGTGGTACCAAGTGTTATTAACTCCAAAATTACATCATTGATCATGACTCGATCATCACAAAGGGAAAAAATTGACCTTAATGATCACCTAGATTCACAATCCCCATTGATAAAATTTTTATATTCCTAAAAACCATTTGAAATATCATGAAGTATTTAAATAGATGATAATTTTTTGATAATAAAGGATAAACATATGGTGTCATAGATTAAAGAATTTGTAATTATTTAGAAATTCAATATGATATTTCTCAATTTTATGTGGTTCTCTATCAAGATTATTGTTTCTTACACTATGAGTTTTGGGGTTATCCAATATATGGAACCCAAATGAGACATGTTAATTCTAATAGTGACTAAAAATTAATTGATTATACAACTGTGCATCCAAACATTATGGGAGCATAAATAAAAAATATAATTGGGTTTCTCACAGAAATTTCTCACTTTATGATTCATGGTGTACTTATAAAGAAAGAGAGTATGGAAGAAAATTATTGTGGAGTACTTCATGAGGCAAAGTAAACCATATATCATTGTGTATTGTGATCCATTAGTTTTTGAATAATTTATTTGCTCCAACGAAATGATCTTTGACCTTCTACAGTGTTTAGAAGATCACAAATTAATTTTGGTTGTCTACAGTTTTTAATGTTAAGTGGATAAATGGTGGAATATTCTCCAAAATATATGGAAACATGAGGGAATTGACACCTTGTAATTGAAATAATTCATGAGCTTATTTTCCAATGTTTAAATTCTTTTTATTATTCATATGAAAATGGATAATGTGTTCTTTGATATAAATGAAATATATGATAAATATTTTAGGAACTATGAGGGTATGTTTTGATGAATTGTGATATATGATTATAGTACAAAAATCCTACACTAATTTATAGTTGAGAGATTATTTAATATGATAAAATTAAGTCTATGACATGTGTTATACATGATAAAATCACATAGTAATAAAAGGATGGTTTTATTTTCTTTCATGGTGTAAATAAAGGTTGGAGTGACTTATTATTCCCATTAATTTGATAAAAATAGAAAAATGGAATTCAAATTAAAATCTATGAACCATGGAGAGAAGAAGATGAGATTTATTTTATGATAAATGTTCACAAAGAATAATGGGGGAATTTTCATTAATTTCCCTATTAAATTTTTAGGTGCGTAAGGGAAGGACAACATACAATTGATTTCTAAAGTTATGGGATGTAATTATATAATGTTCTGAATACATGTAAATCTCCATGGATTGAAGAACCTAAATTCCAGTGTTTTAAATACAATGTGATATTTATTTGTAATAAAAATTTCCAAATTATATATGTTAATGCATATTACAAAAAGGTAGATGCCTCTTAAGATGTTGGGTATGGGAAACATCTGGTGATAATTATTTATGAAATGGTCTATGGTGATGATGTTGTGAATTTTCACATTCTATCCACTATGTAAGTTATAATTCCTTATATAACTCTTGATTAAAACATTATATTACATATTAAGAGTTATATATATGAATCATGTTTCCAACCAAATGATTAGATATATAATTTGTAGTAAAAACACTTAAATTGTATGGTGGTTTACTTTCATGTTTATTATTCTACTGTAGTTGAAAATGGTGGGAATGTGATTCATACAATTCATTTCATTCATCATTTTATTGAATTCTATTTTTTCATGGGAATGTATTGGAGTTATTAACATAAATACCCTATCAATTTCCATGGATTTGAAGTTATATATTATATTAATAAAAACCTATGATCTTCTATCAATGTGATGGTGAGTAAAAATTTCCAATGGAGATCATATCCATTATATGGGTTTTAATTTCAATTCATAAGTGGTGTTTATATCAAATGTATGGGGATAAAATTGACATCAATGATATTCCTATTGAGAAGAATTTGATGAATCCATTCCATACTAAATTTATTGAATTACACAAAATTATGTAGTCGAGTTTTCAGTGTAAATCATACATTGATCCATACCAATTTCAATGACTCCCAAAATAATGTCCTTGATTGAGTTGCACGACCTGACGAAGACAATATAGGATAACATTGACAAAGTCATCATTCATCCACTTGTGTCCACATATGGATATATTTTTGAATTTATTTAAAAGAAATATGAATAAGTGTGATTGTACAATGATTTTCATGAGCTAAACAAGATCAAGATTAATAAAATGGATCATCTTCCTCATCTTGATGACTAGTTTGATCATCACGACATAGCTCGAAAATTTTCTACGATTGACCTTCATTTTGGATGTCATAAATTTTTGGACAAGAAAGATGATATAACTAAGAAATAATTCCATTCGAGGTATGAAAACTAGGAATATTACCCCGATATCATCATTCATTTAAGTAATATATATTTTGGGGAATTAATTTTTCATTTTGTGGGTTTATTTATATATGATATTCATATTTACTATAATATAATGTAATATAATTAATACCTATTAAAAATTGCAATTAATTCCTTATTTAAGAAGACACTCTGTGGAAAAATTTCAATGTAAAATTTTTGAATGTAATGTGTTTCATTTCTGGGTTATATATTCTCAAGAGGTGGTATATGTGTAGATACATAAATGATAGAGGCTATTTAATAAGTTATTAGACCAACTACAGTGTCTAAGATCCATAGTTTTATTGGTTTACATAGATATTGTTAATGGTTTTTGTATAATTTCTCGTCATTATAAAATATGATGACCTAGTTAACTCGCAAAGACCCATGTTCATCTGTACAAATGAATATGAGTAAAATTTCAAAGAATCTATGGTAATATTAGTCATCGTAGCTGTTTTTAAATTAAACTATAATAGATAAGGGTTTTTAATATATAGTGATGCATACAAGAGGGTATTGGGATGATTTATTTTAATTAATGGCATGGTTATTTGTTTGTTCTCGTGAAAAATCAAGATTCATGATAAGAATTACATAAATAATGATTTCAATTTAGAAAATTAATTATTTAATTAATGATATATATAAATTATATTTATTGTAAAAACTATGATATATATAGAAATACAAAATTTATAAATAATTTATTCACACAAAAAGAGTTTAATATGTTCTATATAAGATGATTAGAGCTGATTAATGATCATGACATCTTAATAAATTAATATAAAGGGGAGAAAACAAGGTGTCCAATGCTCTGAGAAAAATGGATCATGATTGATTATCGATGATTAATATTTTAAAAAATCCAATATATTATTATTTTTTTAGGATGGATCTGGAAATCACAACAGATGGTGGAAAATATTATCCAAATCAATTGAAGGTTGAACCATGTATTGAAGTGATGATTAAATAGGTGAGGAATGATGATGTAGAGCTGTAAAAAAGATCATAAAATACCTCTCTATAACCATGATCTTGATGGAAATATAATGCTTATGAACTGTGTATTCATTCAATCCAACCCGTATATTAAGCAGCAATTAAATGAGAAAGCAAATAGTTCTCTGTAAAATATTCATTCAGGATATAAGAAGATGAATATAGATTGAATGAGTATTTTTAGTTAGACTTAATGAATAGATATATCATAGAGTTTTTATATCAGATTGTTTAATATATTAAATTTAATACTGAAAGAAAATTTTATTAGGATATGTGATTTCCATTACCCATACCAAAATGGAAATACGAAAAAGTACAAATAGATTTCATTGTTGGTATCACAAAAAATTATATGGAGAATAATTATATATGGGTTGTATTGGATAAAAATATTAAGTAAGAAATAATATTCACTACCTTTAAATACACATCTCCATATTGTCTTTCCAGGATATAAATTATTTATGTTGTGAGGTTTCAAGGAGTTCCACATTCATTTGTGTACTATCGAGAACCATATTTTACATTAAAATTGTGATGACGTATTTAGAAATCTATTGATATGATGTTGAGTTTCAAAACTATTTATCATCCTCATATAAATGGTCAATCAATGAAAATTTTTAAATCCCTTGATGATACGCTGAGATGTTGTTCTTTGGATTTCAATGGTTTTTAGGATCAACACCCCACATGTTTTTCATTCTTACAATAATATAATTAACTGAAGAATTTAGATGGATCCTTATGAACCCCAATATGAAAGTAAATCAATAGATATGATCTTATAGAAAAAGTTTGGAGACATAGTGAACATGTGGAATGAAAAAGATATTTAAATGAAGGATATGGTTAGAACCATTCATAACAACATTAAGGGAATTTAGAGTTTGTAGAAAACGAATTCCAACAATCACCAGTGTAATATATAATTTGATGTTAGTGACAAAGTGTTTCTATGAATTTCTCTATAGAATAAGGTTATCTGATTCTATAATAAGGGTAAACTAATCCAATGATTCAAAGGTCCAATTAAAATTCATGATCATATCAGGAAAATATCATATATCTTGTCACATCCATGAAAACACTATCATTTATATGATGTGTTCTATGTATCTATCATGGGGAAGTATATACCAAACCCTTCACATGTCTTAATATTACTAGTCATTCCAATTTAGAAAGATCATTCCTATAAGGAACAGGAAGTTGAGAATATGGATTATATATAGAAATCACTATAATAAATACCACTCACCTGGTTATTGTTTTTTTTGAAACCATCTATTCGAGGAATCATTATGGGAAATTTAGGATTCGATGAGGTATCATAATCCTTGTTCTTTTTTACGAAGTGAATTTTTTCATTTGATAAATTCAATATAAGGATACAGAATGAAACTAGTTAATTGAGTATGATTTTTTCAAATAAATTAAATCTAATTTATATCTTTCATTACACACAACACCATTTTAAGCTTCTCCTATATTCAACACTATGTTAGATTTCATTACACAAAATACTAGGTTTTATCAAAATCATGATATATTATAATAATAGTTAATTAAATTTGTCCACTATAATAATGATGTAAAATAATAAGATAAGAATATAAAAAATGTAATTTTAAATATAAATTATAATGGTTTTAAATTGGGTAAACATATTTATACAATTGTATTTAATATTCCTAAAAGCTAATATGTTTCAAAAATTATTATTTTCCCAAGAAAAATAATTTTGATTTTTTATTTTAGAAATTAATAAAATTAATTTTTCAACCATTTAGATTATTACATTTCTAAAATATTCTTAATATTTCACATTATCTTTTAGAAATTATCTTAGGCTAAAATTTTGGAATTAATTGAAAAAAAATATATATATTATGAGTAATGAAAAAGATTACATTTTTAATCAAAAACATCACTTCATTAAAATTTACTTTCAATGAAAATTTATATTTGATATTATTTTCAATCTAATATTAGTTCAATTATAAATAAATTAATCAAATTTATATCATTTGACTAATGTTTTTCTTAATGATGATAAAAAATGATGTAAAGATGTGAATAAATTCTCTTTTAAAAAAATATTTCTCATCATGTCTATTGAATTACTTTTAATTTTTAATTTTACATTTATTTGGATGGAATTTAAAAAATAGATTTCATATTTGTAATCAAAATAATTTATATTATCTAGTTTTTGAAACAATATTTTTTTTCTAAAATGATGTCTTGATAATGTAAAAATTAATTTCTGAGGTTATGATAAAAATAGGTTTTCCCAGAGATTAAATTAAAACAATAATGTTCAAAACAACCAATAAAATTGTCTAAAATATATTTTAGGCTTAAATATTGACATTATAATTTCTTAAGTAGTGATATGATCTATTCATCACCATTTTGGAAAGTGAAAAAAATGGGTTCACATTTTTTATTAAAAAAATAAAAGCATCACAGTCACCTCACTTATAAAAGGAAATCCCATATAATCTATTCATTAGACCAAAAAGAACATTTGGTTTGAAAAATAGCTACACAAATAACTTCTAAACATCAATACCATTATCTTAGAAGCTCTATGTTTCTCATGAACAATCATTGGAATGATTTTGGTTTAATCCTAAGGATAAAAATTAAAAAAGTGGTAATATTTATAAAGAAGAGTATTTGTCTTATTTATTCCTACGCATCATATAGTTTTTATTATAAAATGATGATATAATACCCCTATTATCATATATATACTTATATGTTATTATGATATATTATTAACATATAAAAATTTACACTACAATTAAATGGGTTACGAAATCCGTATCCGTGTGTGTGGAAGAGTACATCCCATGAAAAGATATCATTGGATTTAAAAATACCACCATCGATGGATTAAAATAAGTTTGTATTCATTATCTCTAGATTATATTTATGATATTATTATGCTTCTATAATTATTATATCGCACATAAAATCAATATTTCCATTTTGTGATAATATGATAATGTTTCTTGTGTGTAGGACGAACAACCACCTCATGAATAAAAGTGATTGGTTCACGCTTTACACAGATGGTAATACATATGAAATGGTTGAATAAATTTTATATATATTACAAATAAATTATTCTATTATAAAAAACTCATTATTATTTTTAACATTAAATCCTACAAATATTGGATACATATTTCATTCATAAATAAGACACATCGTCTCTATGAGTGATGAATTTTTTTCATATATCAAAATTTTATAGAATAACATAAATATATACATACTAAATATATGTGATATTTATTTAATTTCATAAATTCTTAAGATTGTTAAACCATGATCAATGTAATAGTACCAAAAATAAAATATCAAAACATATATGAAAAACAAATAAGTTATTTCTAGAAACATGACTGTAACATGAAATTATTTATAGTCGATTAATAAAAAGTCATAAGTAAATCAAAAATTGTATAATATATTAATATATATGGTTACATAATTGTAACATCTGATACTTTTATGTGAAATATTTTGTTTTTATGTTATATAAGTCAAAGGAATCTTTCACTAACACTGGCTTGTCTTGCTTTACACGCAACCACAGCCTTCCTCGATAGCTTGCGTCGTACGCAATACCGAGTTTCACTAAACAATGATATGCTATTAAAATATTATTAAAACTAGCCATTATGAATAGTAATAACCACCTTTTGAAAATTTATAAATTTTATTTTTCAAAGTGGACTTCATTTTTGGATTCGTAATATTGAAATTAGCCTAGGGTGAAATTTTGGTATTTTTCTGAAAACTTTCAATTTTTGATGAATAGTGAAACCACTAAGTGGTAGTTAAAAAACTGAATTTTTCATAAAACATAATTTTACCTCTTCTGTGAGTGGAATTTCGAAAATCCGAGAGACACGATTGATGTTAGTAAGTAAAATGTGGTTTAATGAGATGAAAATAATTTTTTGGTGAATATTAACATTTTACTTTTTTTACCACGGTTAAAATTAGATAGGGTAATTGAGGGTAAAAATGATATTATTATTACCCTAACACATGTCCTAATTCTATTGGATAAGTGTAATTCGACCAAAAACAATATTAGGAATAAAATATGACCATTTAGGGACACTTGGATTAGACTAGGTCATTTATTATTAATTTATTTAAAGAAGGGTTAAAATAGTTAAAATAAATGTTTAATAAGTAAATCATTTTTAATATGGGGTTATACATAAGATAAATTAGACTATAAATATTCATTATAAAGAAAAAAATATTTCCTATATAATGGAATTTTATTTGTAATTTTTAGACATTAAATAATTTAATTTATTTATGACCCAATGATGTTGCAGTAATTATCTTATTAATGAAATATTGACATAATGGATGTTATAAATACCCAAATAAATGTAATTTGAAACTTTTTATGAATTAAACTAATTTTATAAATTAATATGACATGTTAGTATTGATTTAAGTAACTTGGTTTGAACTAATCATTCTGTTATTATTTTCACAAAAATCAATTACTAAATAGTATCAAAATTGACATAAAATAGTTTTTAAAAAAATATTATATTACTAATTTTTATTTTATTCCTAAAAATATAACGTTCAGACAAATTACTTATATAAGGTTATATATATTAATAAAAAACAACTTGGGGTTCGTTTGGCTTGATATAGTATATTTATTAACCTTATAGTGTAAGTAATCAAAAAGGCATGGTAAAAGTTAAATTATCTAACATAAAGTTAAATCTAAATGATAAGGCTAAAATTGATACCTAAACTTGTCTAAATTATATTGGATGAGAGGATTTCGACCCCTACCCACATTATCTTCCAAATATATCAATGTGGAGCTATTAAAAACCGAATTTTACTTTATAATAAAATAATATTTTTATTTATTCCAAAGGTGCCCCTCTCCTCCCTTATTAAAGGGCACCTCCTCCCCCTCTTCCTCACATCACTTTGATCCTTCATGCTCGGCCAACCCATGCAAATTTCTCCTCTGCACTTCCCTAGAAACATCCTTGAGGTTTTGGTCTTCTTCAAAGACCTATTTTAGTGCCCTAAAAGGAGGTCTCAAAGAAGCACTTCAAAGAAGAGGTAATGTCTGTTACCGATTCCTTCATCTTTATTTCTTCTTACACTTCTTCTTCTTTAGTTGTTTCATTATGAAGTAATAAAATCAGTATCACTCACATACCGATATGTTATTATATGTATGAAACAACCCTATTTCACCATCTATCCATCCTATGGAAAAAGAAATCACAGCGCGTGCGTACGTACGGAATACTGTCTCCACGCCGTGGTGTAATCTATTTTCCACCACCACCTTACATGGATGGGTATAAGGGTGAAATTAATGAATATATATGATTAGTGTAAAGTGATATTGATTCTGAAATAGTATACAAACACTCCAATACAATTCCACGATCATAGGAACGATATCATCACTCGTGTGTACGTACGGAATACCGTCTCCACGATGTGATGTGACTCGTTCTACATGATCTTCATTTCATAATGATTATATAAATGAATTGAATGAATTAATATGATATATATTACAATAATACCATTTTTTAAATGAGGTATCTATAACCTAAAGATAATAATAATAATTTATTCGACAAAACACGCATAAGAACAAAAAGTAATAAACACCCGAATAACAAGTAGTAATGAAATATTACTAATAAAAAAGCTAAGAATATGACCATATATGATATCATAACAATATGTTTGATTCTGGAATAATTCAATAACATTATTTAAATCATTATACAGGAGGTTCAGACACTTACGAAGCAAATCGGACCTAAGGTAAGGGAAATATGACAATCTCATTTTTACCCGAGATTGTTTATACTTTGGTATTTACTGGGGTGTATTTTATCATCCACATCCATGTTTTCTCAATATGTAAAATTATTTCCATCCACCTACAATTTTTCAAATCCAATTTTACCCTTCGATGAGTTTTTAGTAAACGATATGAAAGGAATCTTTTGTCATTTTTCGTACGAGGTACTTTTTTGACTTTTCCGACAAAATTACGAGAAGAATGTTTTTTTAACTTATACGGCATGAATGGATTTTTAAAACATTATTTCCAAGAATATTCCTTTACAAGTTTTCAAGTTTATTTTTAATCAACTTCTTTTAGTTTAAAATTGTATGACATGTTATGAAAGGAAAATGTTTTTGAAGTAGAAAGGATATTTTCCTCAAGAATGAAGTTCAAGTGTTTTATCAAAATTATTTTCCATCTAGATAATAAAGGGTTCTGTTTCTATCCCTATTATTACATGGATTTGATTATGTTGTGATGGAAATATTTTTATGAATTTTTTTATCTTATATGAATTGTTTTAGGATGTCACATTGTTTAAAGATTCCCATTTTTATTACATGGGTTATGAAATGATGTATGATTTATGATTTTGTGGAACACATAAGAATGGTATCAGAATGAGATGGCTGGGACCTATATCTCCCTCCAATTCATTGTGTAAAGATTTTATATCTCATGATATAGACATGGCTGGAACGGTAGGTTATATTTGTTCAGTGAAACAGGACTTAAACGAGGAGTGAACTCGGTTCAGAAATGGACTTTGTCCACTAAGATAGTCTTTGCAATGAGTCTTGAATAATAAGAAATGATTCTCTATGATTATGTGTGTATGCCAAAAAGTTTCATGTTTTATGTTATGATTATTTGGATTCCATTTCACTACTATGATTTATCCAATGTTATGAAATTATGCTCTCTTTTGTAGGTTATGATTTCCAAAAGTTATGTTCTTATGAATATGATGTCATTGATATTTATTTTGTTTACCCTTACAGAGAATTTGAGCACACCCTTTTGTATGTTTTCTTTCCCCAGGTCAGGAAGAAGGTTATTATGTAAGATATGCCAAAAGGGACTATAGATATGATGAAATAAATGGGAGACAGTGTAGACGCTATATGAACCAGTTGTTTATGTTTCCCAGTTTCTAAAGACACTATACTTATACGGTCCTTTCGTGGTTTTTTTATATGTTGTAATAAGTATGCTTCAATTTTGATGTATTAACAATGTATGTAAAGTATGGGTCGTTATAGTTGGTCGCAGAGTCAAAGGAGGTAGGAATGTATCCGATCCTTGGGAACTCTCACATGTGAGCGTTGGATGAAGCATGGCTCTCCGCCCAAGGGCTTCATGAGGAAATGGCTGCCACTGGGGATGGTGGTGTGTCCCACCCAGGGGGTGTAGCTACCCATAGAGTGCCATGATAGGTATCAATTGTAGTCCACTGGAAGTAATTCCAGACCATTATAGTTGGTATCAGAGGAAAGGTATAGTCAACCTTTGGAAACTAGGATGTGAAAGCCTTAGTAAGAACCCTAAGGATAATTCTAAGCATAGAACACAATCTTAGTGTTTTAGAAATGGCCATGAATAACCTAGGATAAGACCTTAAGTGTAAAATTTTATTCTTGATTATGTGGTTTTCCTATTATAATTAGTGTTTCTCACACTATTCTTCTTGGTTTTAGTAAATGGTTGTAACCCGAAGGAACCGTGTTAATGCGGAATGCGACGGGCAATGAAATGATTGTCCCCCTGAGCAACCAAACGTTATGGGAGATGGAATGCAAAATCTTGTAGCCATGCTCACAAAACTTTCTCAAGCTATGAATCATGCAGGACTTCCAAACGAGCAAAGGAATGAGCAACATTCTGTTGAATCCTTCATGAGACAACATCCACCTTTATTCAGCGGTTCTACTGATCCATTAATTGCTGAACAATGGATTAGTACTACTGAAAAGATATTTTCAGTTCTTCAATGTTCTGAGCATGATAAAGTCATCTTAGCAGTGTATCGTTTGGATGATTATGCTGATCAATGGTGGAATCTTATTAAGAATACGAGGCAAAGGGATGAAATTGAGTCCATGGAATGGGATGAGTTCAAGAAATTATTTTTCAATAAGTAATTCCCTCGTATTCTCTGAAGAAAGATGGAGAAAGAGTTTCTTGAACTGAAGAAAAAGGATGATTAATCTGTTGGTACCTATAACGAAAATTTTATAAGACTTGAAAGGTACGCTTCTGGTATTATTATCCAACCTGAGATTAAGATCGATCGATTCTTTACTGGCTTAAAACCAAGTCTTCGAAGGGCGTTATCCATAAGGGAATTCAATAGCTACGAGGAAATAGTTCGATGTGCTCTCAATGTCGAGATGGAGATTGGAGTAACCCATCAATCATATGTGTTTGATAAGAAGAGGAAAATGGAATTCAAAGGAAAATCTAAAGAGCACACTGAAAAGAAGATGAGCTTTCCCTTATGCTCTAAGTGTGGAAAGAAACATGGAGGGAGTTGTCTTAAAGGGACAAGTAAATGTTTCAAATGTGGAAAGGAAGGTCATCGGGCATTTGAATGCTGCGATGATGGGAAGAGTATGTCTAATGATGCAAACAAAGTAAGGGACACACAGAATGAACCTACTACACTTCAATGTTTCAAGTGCAAGGAGATGAGACATTATTCCAATAAATGCCCTAATCCAAGGGTTGATGATGATGGTCGACGTCAACAAACTCTTAAGGCTAAAGACAAAGGAAAGTCACATGCAATTTCTATCAGCGATGTCGAGTACGATAACGATGTGGTGAAAGGTACACTTTCCATCCACTCTAAAGTAGAAAATGTTTTATTTGATTCTGGATCCACCCACTATTTTATTTCTGAATAATTTTCTAAGGTTATCACCGTATTACTTCAACAATTAGATGTTGAGTTAGCTGTGACAACACCTAATGGCACTACAGTCGCATCAAAAGTTTATAATTCTTCTCCGATCGAAGTTTGTGGGAAAGTGCTTCCTGCAAATCTTGTGATCCTTCCTATAGTGTAATTTGATGTGATTCTTGGCACGGATTGGATTTCTTTATATGGAGCTCATATCAATTGCCAAAGAAGGGAAGTCACATTTCATATTCCATATCAATCTATGATCATCTATCATTACAAGGATGAACATAACCTTCCAGTGGAAATTTCATCTACCTTATGGGTCTTGATTCCACTAAATGAAGGTAATTTATCTCAAATGGTTGGTGAGAAACTCCTGATTAAGAATATTCCGTTGTACGGGAGTTTGATGATGTCTTTTCGGAAGAATTATCGGGTCTTCCACCAAATCGTGAAGTTGAGTTTTCAATAGAACTAGTACCGGGTGCTTTGCCTATTTCAAAGACACCTTATAGAATGGCCCCAATTGAGTTGCAGGAATTGAAGAAGGAACTCCAAGAGAATCTTGATAAGGGGTTCATACCCCATAGTGCGTCACCTTGGGGAGCACCTTTTCTATTTGTAAAGAAGAAATATGGATCAATGAGACTCTACATTGATTATCGAGAACATTACAAGATCACTATCAAGAAAAAATATCCTCTCCCACGCATTGATGACTTATTTCACCAACTATGTGGAGCTCAATACTTTTCCAAGATTGACCTTCGTTCAGGTTATCATCAATTAAGGGTCAAAAGGGAAGATATACAAAAGGCATCTTTCTGTACAAGGTATGGACACTATGAATTTATAGTGATGCCATTTGGTCTTAATAATTCCCCTGCTATCTTCATGGATCTGATTAATAGAGTCTTTAGAGACTATCTTGATCAATTTGTGATAGTCTTTATAGATGATACTCTTGTCTATTCAAAGAGCAAGGAAGAACATGAAGATCACTTGATAATTATATTGAAAACCCTGATAATGGAGAAGCTTTATGCCAAATTTACCGAGTGTGAATTTTGTCTTCAAAAAGTTTAATTTTTGGGTCACATAATCTCAAAAGAGGGGATATCTGTGGATCCAGCAAAAACAGAGGTTATCGAAAGATGGTCGAGACCAACAACAGTAACTGAGATCTGAATTTTTCTTGGTTTGGCTGGATATTATCGACGTTTTTTGAACTATTTTTCACGATTATATAATCCACTCACCAAGTTGACTCGGAAAGGAGTTAAGTTTGCTTGGGCGGAAGAATGTGAAGTGAATTTCAAGGAGTTGAAAAGAAGGTTATCCAGTGCACCTGTGCTCACACTGCCTTGTAGTGGAGAAATGTTTGTGATCTATAGTGATGCATCAAAAAAGGTATTGGGGTGTGTTCTTATGAAAAATGATATGGTGATAGCTTATTCCTCACGACAGTTGAAAATCCATGAGCAAAATTACCCAACACATGATTTGGAGTTAGATGCGGTAATCTTTGCATTAATGATTTGGAGGCATTATCTTTATGGAGAAAGGTGTGACATTTATACTGATCATAAAAGTTTAAAGTATATTTTCACACAAAAGGAGCTGAATATGCATCAAAGAAGATGGTTGGAGCTGATTAAGGATTATGACTGCTCAATCCATTACAACCCTGGGAAAGCAAACAAGGTGGAAGATGCATTAAGTCGACAAGACCATGCCAGTTTATCCATGATGAGGATTACAAAAGATACAATATTTATGGATTTAAAAAGGATGGATCTTGGAATTATAATGGAAGGGGAAAAATCTTATCTTTCTCCAATGAATGCTCAACCATCTATACATGTGATGATTAAAGAGGCACAGAAAGAAGATGTCGAGTTACAAATGAAGTTGAGAAATGTTCCCGAATTCAACCTTGATTGTGATGGGATAATAAAGTTCAGGAATCGGGTTTGTGTTCCTCCCATCCCGGAATTAAAGAAGGTACTGTTGGATGAGGCTCATAGTTCTTCATTCTCTATTCATCCTGGAAGCACGAATATGTATAGGGACCTAAAAGAGTACTTCTGGTGGGATGGCATGAAAAGAGATGTTGTTGAATATGTCTCTCGATGCTTGGTTTGTTAGTAAGTTAAAGCTGAGAGACAGAAGTCTAAGGGGATGTTACAACCATTACCCATACCCGAATAGAAATGGGCAATCATCACTATGGACTTTGTCACAGGACTTCCTAAAACATCCAAAGGCAATAATGCTATCTGGGTCATAGTTGATCATTTTTCCAAGTCTACACACTTTATTGCTATTAGAGAGGATTTCTCTCTGGATCAGCTTGCCAGGATATATGTAAAGGAAGTGGTAAGATTGCATGGAGTACCACTTTCTATTATATCTGATCGAGATCCGAGATTTACCTCGAAGTTCTGGCGAAGTCTTCAGCATACTGTAGATACAGAGTTGAGTTTCAGCACTGCTTATCATCCTCAGACAGATGGTCAGTCTGAGAGAACAATTCAAACCCTAAAAGATATGTTGAGAGCTTCCTTTATGGATTTCAAAGGTGGTTGGGATCGACACCTACCTTTGGTGGAATTTTCTTATAATAATAGCTTTCACTCCAGTATTCCTATGGCTCCTTATGAAGCTCTCTCTGGAAAGAAATGCAGGACTCCAACTTGCTGGGATGAAGTTGGGGAATGAAAGCTATTAGGACCTGATCTTGTTGATGAGATGGAAGAAAAGGTATGATCGATTAAACAACACATAAGAGAAGCTCAGAGTCGACAGAAAAGTTATGCCAACAACCGAAGAAAAGACCTAGAGTTCGATGTGGGTGATAAAGTGTTCTTACGAATATCTCCTTGGAAGAGAGTAATGAGATTTGGAAAGAAGGGAAAGTTGAGCCCTAGGTATATCGCTCCTTTTGAAATACTGGATCGTGTTGGGAAGGTAGCTTACCGATTGGTGCTTCCACCGAATCTCTCTAAATTTCACGACGTGTTCCATGTATCTCTCCTGAGAAAGTACATACCTGATCCTTCACATGTACTTAGCTCAGAAGTTGTACTGCTGAAGCAAGAACTTTCTTATGAAGAACAGCTGATAGAAATTCTGGATCGTAGTGAAAAAGTCCTACGAAGCAAGACCACTCGATTGGTGAAAGTTTTATGGAGGATCCACCAATTAGAAGAAGCTACATGGGAGCTAGAGGATATGATGAGGGAAAGGTATCCTCATCTGTTTGTTACAAAGTGACGAATTTCGAGGGCGAAATTCATTTAAAGGGGGGTAGAATGTAACACCTGAGACTTTTATGTGAAATATTTTGTTTTTATGTTATATAAATCAAAGGAATATTTCACTAAAACTGGCTTGGCATGCTTTACACGCAACCGCGGCCTACCTCGATAGCTTGCGTCGTACGCAATACCGAGTTTCACTAAACAATGATATGTTATTAAAATATTATTAAAACTAGCCGTTCTGAATAGTAATAACCACTTTTTGAAATTTTATAAATTTTATTTTTCAAAATGGACTTCATTTTTTGGATTCAGAATATCGAAATTAGCCTAGGGTGAAAATTTGGTATTTTTCTGAAAACTTTCAATTTTTGATGAATAGTGAAACCACTAAGTGGTAATTAAAAAACTAAATTTTTCATAAAACATAATTTTACCGCTTCTGTGAGTGGAATTTAGAAAATCTGAGAGACACGGTTGATGTCAGTAAGTAAAATTTGGTTCAATGAGATGAAAATAATTTTTTAGAGAATAGTAACTTTTAACGTTTTTTTACCACGGTTAAAAGTAAATAGGGCAATTAAGGGTAAAAATGATATTATTATTACCCTAACACATGTCCTAATTCTATTGGACAAGTGTAATTCGACCAAAAACAATCTTAGAAATAAAATATGACCATTTAGGCCCACTTGGATTAGATTAGGACATTTATTATTAATTTATTTAAAGAAGGGTTAAAATAGTTAAAATCAAAGTTTAATAAGTAAATAATTTTTAATATGGGGTTATACATAAGCTAAATTAGACTATAAATATTCATTAGAAAGATAAAAAGATTTCGTACATAATGGTATTTTATTTGTAATTTTTAGACATTAAATAATTTAATTTATTTATGAAACAATGATGATGCAGTAATTATCTTTTTAATGAAATATTGACGTAATTGATGTTATAAATACCCAAATAAATGTAATTTGAGACTTTTCATGAATTAAAATAATTTTATAGGTTAATATGACATGTTGGTATTGATTTAAGTAACTTGTTTAGAACTAATCATTCTGTTATGATTTTCACATAAATCAATTACTAAATAGTGTCAAAATTGACATAAAATAGTTTTTAAAACAAATATTATATTACTAATTGTTATTTTATTCTTAAAAATCTAAGGATCGGCCAAATGACTTAGATAAGGTTATATATATTAATAATAAACAACTTTGGGTTCGTTTGGCTTGATATTGTAAGTTTATTAACCATAGAGTGTAAGAAAACAAGAAGACACGGTAAAAGGTAAATTATCTACCTTTAAAGTTAAATATAAATGATAGGGTTAAAATTGATACCTAAACTTGTATAAATTCTATTGGATGAGAGTATTACGACCCTTACCCACCTTATCTTCGAAATATATCAATTTGGAGCTATTAAAAACCGAATTTGACTTTATAATAAAATACTTGTTTTAGTTATTCCAAAGGTGCACCTCTCCTCCCATATAAAAGGGCACCTCCTCCCCCACTTCCTCACATCACTTTGAGCCAAAAAGCTCGGCCAACCCCTTCCAATTTCTCCTCTCCACTTACATAGAAACATCCTTGAGG
Source organism: Viscum album (assembly GCA_963277665.1). Lineage (NCBI taxonomy): Eukaryota > Viridiplantae > Streptophyta > Magnoliopsida > Santalales > Viscaceae > Viscum > Viscum album. The sequence goes on from OY728142.1 coordinate 1,058,486,200, forward strand.
TTCTGGTCTTCTTCAAAGACCTATTTTAGTGCCCTAAAAGGATGTCTCAAAGAAGCACTTCAAAGAAGAGGTAATGTCCATTACCGATTCTTTCATCATTATTTCTTCTTACACTTCTTCTTATTTAGTTGTTTCATTATGAATTAATAACATCAGTATCACTCACATACTGATATTTTATTATAAGTATGAAACAACCCTATTTCACCATCTATCCATCCTACAGAAAAATAAATCACCGTGCGTGCGTACGTACGGAATACCGTCTCCACGTCGTGGTGTAATCTATTTTCCACCACCACCTTACTTGGAAGGGTATAAGGGTGAAATTAATGAATATATATGATTATTGTAAAGTGATATTGATTCTGAAATAGTATACAGAGACTCCAATACAATTACACGATCATAGAAACGATATCATCACTCGTGCGTATGTATGGAATACCGTCTCCACGATGTGATGTGACTCGTTCAACATGATCGTCATTTCATAATGATTATATAAATGAATTTAATGAATGAATATGATATATATTACACTAATACCATTCTGGAAATGTGGTATCTATAACCTAAAGATATGAATAATAATTTATTCGACATAACACGCATAAGAACAAAAAGTAATAAACACCCGAATAACAAGTAGTAATGAAATATTTCTAATAAGAAGCTAAGAATATGACCATATATGATATCATAAGAATAAGTATGATTCTGGAATAATTCAATAACATTACATAAATCATTATACAGGAGGTTTGGACACTTACGAAGCAAATGGGACCTAAGGTAAGGGAAATATCACAATCTCATTTTTATATGAGATTGTTTATGCTTTGGTATTTACTGGGGTGTATTTTATCATCCACATCCATGTTTCCTCAATATTTAATATTATTTCCATCCACCTACAATTTTTCAAATCCAATTTTACCCTTTGGTGAGTTTTTAGTAAAAGATATGAAAGGAATCTTTTGTCATTTTTCGTATGAGGTACTTTTTTTACTTTTTCGACAAAAGTACGAGAATAATGTTTTTTTAACTTATACGGCATGAATGGATTTTTAAAACATTATTTAAAAGAACATTCCTTTTCCAGTTTTCAAGTTTATATTTAACCAACTTATTATAGTTTAAAATTGTATGACATGTTAAGAAAGGAAAAAAATTTGAAGTAAAAATGGATATTTTCCTCAAGAATGAAGTTCAAGTGTTTTATCAAAATTATTTTCCATCTAAGATAATAAAGGGTTCTGTTTCTATCCCCATTATTACATGGATTTGATTATATTGTGATGGAAATATTTTTATGAATTATTTTATCTTATATGAATTGTTTTATGAAGTCACGATGTTTAAAGATTCCCATTTTTGTTACATGGGTTATGCAATGATGTATGATTTATGATTTTTTGGCACACATAAGAATGGTATCATTATGAGATGGGTGGGATCTATATCTCCCTCCAATGCATTGGGTAAATATTTTATATCTCGTGAGATAGACATGGCCGGAATGGTAGGTTATACTGGTTCAGTGAAACGGGACTGAAACGAGGAGTGAACTCGGTTCAGAAATGGGCTTTGTCCACTAAGATAGTCTTGGAAATGAGTCTTGACTAATAAGAAATGATTCTCTATGATTATGTGTGTATGCCACAAAGTTTCATGTTTTATGTTATGATTATTGGGATTCCATTTCACTACTATGATTTACCCCATGTTATGAATTATGATCTCTTTTATAGGTTAAAATTTCAAAAAGTTATGTTCTTATGAATATGATGTGATTGATATTTCTTTTGTTTACCCTTACTGTACATTTGAGCTCACCATTTTGTATGTTTTCTTTCCCAAGGTCAGGAAGAAGGTTATTAAGTAAGATATTCCAAAATTGACTATAGATATGATGAAATAAATGGGAGACAGTGTAGACGCTTTATGAACCAGTAGTTTATGTTTCCCAGTTTCTAAAGACACTATACCTATACGGTCCTTTCATGGTTTTGTTATATGTTGTAATAAGTATGCTTCAATTTTGAAGTATTAACCATTTATGTAAATTATGGGTCATTATAATAATATATTTAAATAAAAAAAATATTTTCTACACTGGATTTGATGACATGTATGATAAATTTCATGACATAAGATAAAAAATCATTGTCTCGATTTTCGTTCCTTGTTACATGTGTTTTGTTATAAAACTATATTATTTTTCAGGGTGTTTATAAATATAATTTGAAATTTATTATATTTAATTTATTTATTCTCATAATATTCTATCATTAATTTAATTTTATTATTTTATAGTGATTATGTTCCAATGTAACCGTGATGGTAAAAAAATTCTGTTACAATCTAATAAATTATCTAGATAATTTATGAACAAGTTTCTGATGAGAGAATAGTAGAATTCATCTCTCAAGAAATTAGTGAATATTATTCTCATCCAGTTATTTCATGATAATACATTTTTCATTTAATTTTTTTCCCCTAATTTATTTAAATATTCAAAAATTATGTTTTTATGAAAATTTGTTTCCTTGAAAAACCTTTTTTCTTCGAAAACTATGTTTTCTAAAAAAGATTAAAAAAATGGTTATTAGTCAAAAATTATTTTTAAATGACACATTTAACAATTATTTACTTTTTATAAAAAATCTTTCAAATGAATATTCATTTCCATTTGAATAAAATTCCAATTAGTATTTCATTAAAATTGAATGGATTCATTTTTAATGTGTACGACATGATTGAAATATGTCATCATCATAAAATTATTTTATTTTATTCTTACATTGTAATTTTCAATGTTATTTTAAAATAAAAATTTTCTTCAAAATTATTTATCTTTTAACGATAGTTATTCTATAAAGAAGTGATATTTTCATCAAGAAATAATTTAAATGATGCACCAAATCCATCTTTTATCAAAAATGATATATGTTGATGTTACTTATGCCTTATAAGGTATATGATCTGAGGATATTTCAATTATAATTTCTCTAAATAGTTTATGATTACAATTTAAGGATTCTCATGAAACCAATTTCTCTCCCACCATTTATACCAGGATAAAATTATTCTGAAACCAACTACTTTTTCACCGGGTTCTTCGGTGAATAAATGATGCAATTCTTATAAAACTTATCACTCTTGTATATGTTAGGATATGTTTAGATTTTTATGATACCCAATTAAATTAATGTGTTATGATATAATTAAATATTTATGTTACTACGGAGCACATAAATATGGTTTTGTTGTGATACCTTTAGGACATAAATCACCCTCTAATAGAATGTGTTTGGAATGATAACTAATGAGATAGATAAGACTGGAATGGGGACTGAATCAATTCAGCAAGTGACTTTATACACTATTATGGTCATGGGAGTGAACAATGGCTACTATGATAGTTAAGGGAGTGTACCCATTCCACTTAGATATCCTTATATATGAAGCATGACTAATATGGAAAAGATTTTATATTATTATGTGTGTTCCATAATTTCTTGTATTATTCTAATATTATTCGCTCAATGATCACGTTATTTGATTTCCAAATGATTCATGTATTTTTAACTACCAATTATTATTCCAATACACATGATTCAAATATTTGATATAAAGGGTTTGGTTTTAATTTTTTATTCTGATGTTCTCATATATTTATGTTTACATTCTTATAACATATCTCCCTTGATTACACATTCATTGCTTCTGAGATCACCCTTACTTTTGTTTCTTTTCCCAAGTATATTAAAAAATATATTATGTGTGATAATTATATGAAGGGTAAAAGTTATTAATATAATTAGGGGATATTATATATGTTTATTATGGACCATTTTTTTGTGTTTCGATGTATCCAAAGATGCTAAAAAATTATTGTCTACAAACATGTATTTTTTAATGTAATGAACAATCATAAAAATGATGTAATATCTATTTATCATAGGATTGGGAAATTATGTGGAACAAATTAATATATATATTCCAGTAACCATGTTTATCATTAAAATATTAAATTTCCATTAAATCACTTTTCACCGTCATAGTATTTTCCACATACATAACTTATTTTAAAGGTATTTTTAATTTATTTTCCATTCAGGCATTATTTTGGGGGGTTTCCAACACTTTTATGGAGGAATAGGTGAGTTTTCACGAATTGGTCCAAACCGTGAGCCCAATTCCTGATTTAAAATAAATTTTGTTTCTTTTATAACTCATTGTTTTTTCAATATTTATCATCCATTCGAATTCTTAAATGGCCTCCCATAACCTATTAACAACACCATTTAAATTTGGATCCTTTATAAATCAATAATCATGATGGATTTGGGTTTTTATTTAAGTTGTTGGGCCACCCCGAAAGTCCATTTCCTGTTTTAAAAGAACATTTTGTTTATTTAATAAATTATTCAATGTTAAATATTTTATGGTGATTATACCTCAAACCCCAGCCCACTGAACCTGGGCACGCCCCCAATCTCTTCTCTCCCTCTTTGGAGCTCATTTTCTGTGCAGAACAAGTCGAAAATTCATAGGCTACCTCAATTTGAGTAGATTTATAAAGGTAATTTTTTTAATTAATAACTCCTTCATTTCTCACTCTTATTACCCCATTCAAAATCCTACATGGTATCCTTTTACATTTTCGAAACTACAATGAATTTTGGGATATTTGATAAATCATCTACTAGTGTATTTGGGGAATTTATTACAGGATCGCTCAAGTAAGTTGGTCTTCTTCATTCTTCATTCAATTTGCTTATGGTTACATTCAATGTGATTAGGGTTTCATCCCTTATCCTTATGGTTACTAATGTACAGAAGTTGGGGTTCGAACCTAGGGTTTTATTTCTTGTCTTTTGGGTGAAATATTGTGGTTTTAGGTTGGATGTCACTTCCTTGATGTGGAGCGGTGGTGCAGTTTGTGTTTCTCACCATGTTTTGAGGGTTTCGACATAAAAGGTAGGTGGTTTCATGTGTAAAAAATTATTTATGAGTTAGTTTTCTCCATTTACTCATTTTCCATATTTCTCATATGTTTTTTGTAGTTCAAAAACTGTTTATGATTGATTTGGTTATTTGTTTACTTTTATAGTTTAATTTTAACATGAAATTGGGTGTTTTCATGTGTATCTCTTGGGGTATTACATTGGTGTATTTTATAACTTATGGAATTGGTTTAATAAATCATTTTTGGACGACTAATTCTGGTTCAGTGTTGTATTGGTGTCATGTGGGCCTAAAAATAGGTTTTTTGAATAGGTTTTATGTGTAAAACATTTTTATACTTCTTGAGATAATTTTATTAAAATGTGTGTTTTCATTTGTATATTTTGTGGTATTATTAAAGGTGATTTTATAACCCTTGAAGGTGGTTATATAAATTTCTATAGGGCATAAAATTCTGTTTTGGGTAGGAATTGGTATGGTTTTGGTCTTAAATGGTTGTTTTGAAATGGTTTTTTTGTGCAAGACATATTTACACCACTTGGTATCTTTTTATGAAAATTATAAATGTTTTAGTTGGTTTAACAAAGTGGGAAAAGGGTGCATATGTACTAGTTGGAGCGTGATCACATAAAATGTGGTTTTGAAAGGTTAAGTGATGTTTGAAGTATTCAAACATTTTTATAATGTATTGTAAATTTTTGAAATGATTTATTAAATTTTGATGGTGGAGCGAAACTTTTTTGTGGGCTATTTCGTGTAAGAATGATGACAAAATGATTTTGAAGGTAAAAAAGGTATTATGTGGCATTTGTGTGTGGGATGTCATGGGATGTTTATCACCTTGTAAATGTATTATAAAAATGTTTAAAGGATGTGTTGAAGTGCTGAAGTGATGTGAAAAGTGTTCTGGGCTATTTTGGTGTGTGTATTATTTCAAAATTCATTTCAATGAAAAAGTGGATTTTGTGAATTGTGTGATCTACATGTTTTCTATTTGACTCTTAAAACTATAACTAAACAATTATTATGATGATTGGGGACCACTAGGTTGTGGGACTATTCCCTACTAGTGGCTCGTTCACGAGAACATATATTTTTTATGGTTACTCTCACCGAGATATGAGGTACTTGGGACCCATAATGAGCTAGTGCTTAGGAGTTATTTTCCAATTTCATGTGAACATTAAATCCCTTATAATTACTATTGTCATACGATATGTTTGTCTAGAAAATTCAGTAGCTTTGGAATTTATTTAAAAGGTGTTGATTCATTAAATTATCCCACTTGAAAACTGATTTTTTAAAGTTCCATCTTTTAGAAATTGTAACTAGAAATTACATGTTTTTGAAAATTTGAATTCTTTTCATATTTTAATGTTTAACAAATGGAATCTATTACTGGTGGAATTATACTGGGCATTGGATCACACCCTACTTACACCCTTGTTTGTATGTTGACTTGTTTATTTTTGTTGTCACAAGATAGGTAAAGTTTTTAGTTCGAGTGGTTTGGGTTTCTAGGAGGTCCATGGTGGTGATGTCTTCTAGAGATGGATTGAGGGTGGTTCCCATGGACATAAAGGTTCTTTTCTCTCCATTTTTGGTTTTTTACCTTTGTAATGGACTTTTTACATTGTTTAAAATCTTGTAAATAATTTCTGAAATTTTTTAAAATATGATTTAGTTGAAAATTAAAGATTTGTTTTATTGAGTTCATTTGTTGTTTAGTGTTTATAAAATTGAGTAAATCGTTCCCAAACAGTATTTTATGATACCCAAGAACTTTTTCCAGCCCATGGGGATCAGTAACACCCTTTAGGACTTGTCATGGTCCGGGTTTGGTGCTGGTTTTGGTGGCGACCGTATCTGGTTCGTGACAAAATGGTATCAAAGGATGTTCAGGTTAACTCTTTGGGTCATGTTATTTACAGAAAACTCTGGATATTCTAGAGTTAGTATTGTTGGGACATGGTATTTCGGTAATGGTTAGTGTGCCTGATCACCACACCTCATGACAGTTTTCGAGTCACCAGGGGAAGTCCGGATTTATATGAGTTCTTTGGATTTCTTAGATTGATGATGATTATGGGAAATGAAAAGATAGTTCGGTTAATGGTCTTGGTGAGCTCACAGGTCCGGGAAAGCCATGTGGATCCAGGGATATTCACTAGAACACTCTCTGTGATGGTGAAGTGATTTTAATATGGCTTCCAACCATACGTCCTATTAACCCACTAAAACTAGTTTCCTCTCGCATTGTCTTGTGTTCTTTATTTATAAAATCTTGGGGCATTGGGTTTCAAGTGACATGGTTTTAAGAATTGTAATGTTTTCGTGAAATGATTATCTAATAAAGAGGGAATGGATTGATTTTTGAAAATGGAGAACTGAATTTTTATAATTTTATTGGAATGGAAAATGGTGTGTTTTCACCTCTTTTGAAAGCATGAACTATGTCAAGGATGGTTTTGAATATGCATTTCAAATAAAGTTTTCTAAAATATTGAATGGTTATTTAATGGGATGATATTTTTTCAAATTGATGTAAATAACTTGAATGTGAGTTGTCTTTTGAATGATAGTGCCTTTCTAAATTTTTCTTATTATGCGGTATTTTGGGTTCAATTTCGTGGTTAGCGCTCTTTAGAAAAAAGAAGTATTGGTTGATTGTTTTGGTTTTGAAAATTGGAATGATTTTTTGTATTATCCTTTGGTATTTTCTTGACTGGCCACATGCATGGGGTTATATGGGATGATGGATGGTTAAAGTCATGACTGGATGAATGCCAAGATGGATAAGAGGAGGGTGCCCGGTGTGTCACTGAAACATGCATTTGTGGGGCCCATGGCATACTTCTGGGGGATACCCTAACTGATGAACTGTTTGTTTTCAAAAATATTTTTTAAAAAATAAAACATGATGTCTTGATGAGTGGTTTGGTATGGTGTGTATTATGTGATTTTGGAAATTTTGATGTTGTGGAATGTTTGGAGTCCACGAACCCCTCTTGTTTAAACAGTGTTTTGGTTTTGTGTTTGGTCGGTAAGCTAGGTCGAAGGGCTAATTAGTGGTCTCCTCTGAGAATATTTTGGGAATCCTTTATGGTGTTTCCCCTCATATGATTGGATCAGGTTGAGGTATGTGTTGACCAATGGACCAGGTTGGTTGGGTCCTTGGGTTATCTCATTGGATTAGGTACACCCCATTAAGGGATAGTGAACTACTAAAGTGCATCCCAGGTTTTTTCATCATTAGAAGATCCTCCAGTTGATCAATGTAATGAATATTTTTCTTGAGCATTTTAGATTGATTGTAAAACCTTTCTTTTCTTGGTTTTTTTTGAATCCTCTTGTAGCGGGAGAGTGATCATGGATGGTTGAAAATGACCTTTTCTTATTAAGTTTCCCGATTTTCCGAATGTGGAAGTGGTTTGAGGTTGTTAGCATGGATGAGTATCTAGATGTTTCCAGAGATGTCCCCTCAGTCCTTCGTCGTCTCTTAGAATAATGAGTTCATGTTAATCTACAAGTGTGGGAAATATGGTCCCGATAGGATATTGTGGCCACTTTCTAGAAATGTGTGTTGTTTTTGGATGTTGTATAAGGTCCATCTCCATGAATTGTCTATATAAGTCTCCTTGGTCCTGTTCAATGACACCTTGTGATGTCAAGTGTTCAATTAACCATAAATATGAGATTCATGCAATCTTATGGGATTCCCTGTTATGTTGGGAGAATGTATCCCATGTAAAAACATCAAAATCATCCATTTTAGTGGAAGGTGAGTTTAGGTGTTCTTTATATCTATTTTTTCTCACCCAAAGAAAAAAGGTGTGAGGTGTGTGCATCTTCAAATCCCTTGTTTCAATGAAATATCGGGATAAGGTAAAGTGATTTTGGAATGTGTTATGTTTGGAAAACAAATCTGGGATTGCGGTGTAGTTGATGGTGTCAATGAAAGAAGAATTCTCATTTAGTGGGATTCCAAATACTAAATACGAGGCCGAAGATGTTTTAATCATTTGATCTCTTGCCATAGGTCTTGGAGATAAGCTTGCTCATAGTGAGGGGAAATCCTAGGTTCATTTAAACCCTTTTACAGAGTCCTATCCAAAATATGACAGATAGGAAGAGTTTAAGCCTTTGGTATCATCACCTTTCTTCTATTCTTCACATTTGGTGTAAATAGGTGGAGGGCATCGTACCATGTCATCACCCAATGTCATTCCATCCCCCTCTGGTTTCGATTGAGTCTTTGAAGAATGGTTGTAAATTTGGCTAGACAAGCTAAGCACATAGTTTGTGCATGATTAGGTGTGACTGTGTTCCAGGAATCCTTTCTATAAGATTAATCAGCATATTTAGTTCCAGGTTTCACAAACTGTGTGGACTAACCGTGCGACCATCCCAAATAATGAAATTTTTGGGTCTTTCTGTGACATCCCATGCTGGTCTGTTAAAATGGTTGGTTCTTATGGTGGGGAGAACCACTATGATAATCATGTAAGTTCCTTCAGAAATTTGGAGTGGAAGTCTACCCTATGTATTAGGGAGTCTGTTCAAGCCTCCCCCTATTAGTGTCCTGATTCTATCTCAGGTAAAAAAATATTGGTTGTCTCTTATGGTGGGGAGCGTATTTTTGTCCCCCCATACCGATAACATATATTTATCCATGGACTTGTCTTGGTATAGATAGTCTCTTTTGGAGCTATCTAGCTACCAACATCTTCTTTTATTAATCATTGGGATTGGAGAGTGCCCAATGGTTTAGTTAATGTAAGGAACGTGTAACCTTGTTCAATGTTGTTCTTTGTTTGGGTGAATTGCTTGTGTCTTTATCAGATAGTGTCTGGGTGTTTTCATTTGGGATAAATTATGAATGTGATTGATCATTTTAGGAAGGTGGTGTACATTTTGGTTGTGAGATTAATCCTTACTTTATTGATAAATGGACGTGTTTAGGTCTTTGGGGGTGAAACGTAGCAAGGGAGTACCTCTTGATTTGTCAGCTGGGTTTGGTTGTTGCTTGGAACTTATTGAGACTTTCCGGGGTGGAAAGTTTTCATGGTGGGGAGAATTGTCACATAAAAAACATTCTTTTAATGTATTTTTAATTTATTTTCTATTCATGCTTTGTTTGGGGGGTTTCCCGAGCTTTTATGGAGTAATGGGTGTGTTTTCATAAATTGGGCCAAACCGTGAGCCCAATTCTAGATTGAAAATAAATTTTATTTATTTATAACTCATTACTTTTTAAACTTTTTTCATCCATTCCAATTCATACATGGCCTCCACTGACCTATTAAAACTACTAATTAAATTTGGAGCCTTTATATATCCATAATCATGGTGGATTTGGGTTTTAATTTAAGTAGTTGGGACACCCCGAAAGACCATTTCCAGTTTTAAAAAACATTTTTTAATAAATTATTCAGTTTTAACTATGTTTCGGTGATTCTACCTCTAACCCAAGCCCACTAAACCTAAGATCTCCCTCAATCTCTTCCCGCCCTCTTTGGAGCACGTTTGCTTCAGAGAACAATTCAAAACTTCATAGGCTTCCTCAATTCGAGGAAATTTATAAAAGTAATTTGTTTCCTTAATAACTTCTTTATTTATCAAACTTGTAACAACATTAAATATACTACATGGTCTCCATATCCTTTATCAAACCTCCCTTGAATTTTTTGGTGTTTTGAAAATTCAGCTACTGGTGTATTTGGGGTGATTTTTACATGATCTCTCAAGTAAGTTGGTCTTCTTCACTCTTCATTCAATTTGCTTAGGGTACATTAAATGTGATTAGGGTTTCATCCCTTATCCTTGAGTTTCCTAATTTACAGAAGTTAGGGTTCGATCCTAGGGTTTTATTTCTTGTCTTTTGGGTGAAATCCTGTGGTTTTAGGTTGGATTTCACTTCCTTGAGGTGTAGCGGTGATTCATTTTATGTTTCGCCCCATGTTTTGAGGGTTTCGACATAAAAGGTAGGTGGTTCCATGTGTAAATTTTTTTGATGAGTTATATTGTTGAATTTACACATTTTTCATATTCCTCATATGTTGGGTGTGGTGTGAAAATGATTTATGATTGATTTGGTTTTGTTTTTACTTTTATAGTTGAATTTTAACATGAAATTGGGTGTTTTCATGTGTTACTCATGGGGTATTATTTTGGTGTATTTTATAACTTATGGAATTGGTTTACTAAATCTTGTTTGACCGGACAATTCTATTTTGGTATGGTATTAGTGCCATGTGAGCCTAAAAAGAAGGTTTTTGAATAGGTTCGATGTCTAAAACATTATTATACTTCATTAGATCATATTATGAAAATGTGTGTTTTCATTTGTATTTTTTGTGGTATTATTAAAGGTGATTTTATAACACTTGAAGGTGGTAATATAAATGTATCTTGGGATACCAATTTTGTTTCAGATTGGAATCGATATGGTCTTGGTCTTAAATGGTTGCAAGACATATTTACACCACTAAGGTTCTTTTTATGAAAATTAAAGTGTTTTAGTTGGTCTAACAATGTGGGAAAAGGGTTCATATGTTCTTTTTGGTGTGAGTGTTCACCTATAATGGGGTTTTGAAGTGTTAAGTGATGTTTTAAGTAGGGAAACATTTTTAGAATGATTTGTAAATTTTTGAACTGTTTTATTAAATTGTGATTTTGGAGCGAAACTTTTTTGTGGGATGTTTTGTGTATGTTTGATGATAAAATGATTTTGATGGTAAAAAGGGTATTGTGTGGAATGTGTGTGTGGGATGTTATGTGATGTGTATCACCTTGTAACTGTTTTATAAAAATGTTTAAAGGATATGTGGAAGTGTTGATGTGTTGTGAAAAGTGTTGTGGGCTATTTTAGTGTGTGTATGATTTCAAAATGCATATGAATGAATAAGTGGATTTTTTGATTGTGTGATGTAAATGTGTTCTGGTTGGTGAATATGTCATATGTAAATGATATTTTCATGTGAAAATTATATTTCTTAACTTTTTCAACTTGTTTGAGAACAAATGGAAAACCCATGTATCTAGGTGGGTAGACATGTAATAGTATGCTAGTGAATCAGTGGGGTTTGGCCTCAGTTTCACTAAGAAATATTGGAACTTGGATCTCTAAATAATCTATGATGATAATGATTGGGTACCACTATTTTATGGGTATGTTCCCTACTAGTGGCTCATGCAGAAGAGAGATATTTGTGATGGTTACTCTCACCGAGATACAGGGTACCTGGGACCCACAATGAGCTAGTTCCTATGGGTTATTTTTCTATTACTTGTGCTCATTAAATCCTTTATAATTAGAATCGGTATATGGTATATTTGTCTAGAAAATTTAGAAGCATTGGTATTTATTTTAAAAGTGTTGATTTTTTAAATTTCCCCACTTGAAAACTGCCTTTTTTTAAGTTGCATCTTTTAGAAATTGTAACTAGAAATTACAAGTTTTTGAAAACTTCCATGATTTTTGTCTTCATTGTTTATCGCGTAGAATCTCATAGTGGTGGTATTCTACTAGGAATTGTCTCACACCATACTTAAATTCTTCGGTGTGAGTAGACTTGGTTATTTTTGTTGTCATAGGTTGGGTACAGTTTTTAGTTTTAGTGGTTTGGGTTTCTAGCAGGTCATTGGTGGTGAAGTCTTGTGGAGATGTATTGAGGGTGGTGCCCCTTGCCATGAAAGTTCTAGGCTATCCATTTTTGGTATTGTACCTTTGTAATGTACTTTTTAAATGTTTCATGACATGTAATTTAGTTATAAATTTTTTTAAAAGTTGGTTTTAGTTGAAAAATCCAGATTTGTTTTATTGAGTTCATTTGTTGTTTATTGTTTATAAAATCATGTAAATAATTCGAAAAAATAATTTTATGATACCTGGGCACTTGTGCCAGCCCATGGAGATCGGGAATGCCCTTTGGGCCTTGTCATGGGTCAGGTTTGTTACAGGTTTTGTTGGAGACCATATCTTCTTCGTGACAGTATTGTTCAGCATATTATTGAATATCCTTAATGGAAATCAAATAATGAATAATATTATATATTTTATGATTCATATAACATAATACTTGAATTTCAACATATATTCACTTTGTTCATATCAACTCCTTCCAAACCATTTACTATGATTATTTATATTGTTCCTCTAAACTTTTTTCCTTTTATATGTTATTTGGAATTCCATTGTCAATAGTATTATAACCCTTACTCATACATTCATAATCATTCTACTCATAATCATTACAATTATGACATTATAGGGTCCTGAAAAATCCATAAATGAGAATGAGAGTCCCCTTTAATCCAATGGAGATGCTACCCAATTTCCCCCCAAAGAATTTGGGAAAAAGTGTGGAGAATACTCAACAGATGGCACAAGTTGAACCGGTCTACAGACCAGTCCAATGATAATGCTACGCGGCTAGTTCCATGAAGAACCCACCTCTGTGGACTGCTGTCATTCGTGGAACGGAGGCAGGCATCCTCCGCGGGTGTGAAGTAGGACGAGCACCACGTTAGTCCACTGTCACGAACTGCACCAACCGCAGACCGCGTCGACCGGCCTGGACAGCATCCTCAATCATTCATGGAATGTAGGCGGAACCCTACACGACCATGAAGCACTCCCCGATCTATTTTGGTTTTTAGAAGAGGTACGTTCAATGCCCCCGCAAGTTGCGGATTAACCAAGTCATCCGTAAACTGGGTTTCTGATCATGTGCCTCCACAAAAGGTGCCGCATGACCACAGATACATATCTTTCCCCACTCTATAAATGGATATCGGGGGGGGAGATAAGGGAGGCAATTTGGAGATCGATCAGATTCGTGTGGGTGAATTTCAAAGGAAGGAGCATAGGATTTCGCAAACAGTGATGTTCTAGTTCGTGAACCAGAACAGGTATGAAGCTAGAAGTGAATTAATAAGGAACTGAAAACCCATAACATCATGGTGAACCGAGAATAGAAAATTACAATGAAATGAAGATTGTGAATCATGGACCCTCCATGGATGAACTCCCCATGGACCAGGGAGTTTATGCCTCTTTTCCGATCCATCACACCGCGTAACACCCACCTACGCGGGTGATGCACCGACCGACGAACCCTTGACTGGCGTCTCCCTCGGCCGCCACTGCTCACATGGACTCCTCCGCATACCAACCTAGTACGAGGCCCGAACCCGAAGTTGTGAACCACCCTGGTTCGCGGGATTACCACAAGTCTACCGACCACCCTGGTTCATGGACGGCCTCTCCAGCCGTATAGAACCTCCCTACGCGAAGGGAACCACCACTCATACACCTCTGTTTCCTACCATAACTTTTGGAGTTCCCATTCCCCGAGCCAGATAAAATATTTCCAATCCGACCTAATCCTCCGCAACCCCCTCATTGGCCCATTCATCGGCCCCGAGCCGAGGCCTCCACTAGAGCCACCAGACCCATGTGATGTAAACATCAGGCTCATCAGTGCACCGTTTTGAGTTCACATACCCACGGTAAGTGAGGGAGAAGGGGTTTCTCTAGCCTTTTAGCGGATTCTCGAAGAATTCCTAGGTTCACAATCTGATGGTAATGCAGAGTCTGAGCCCGGGAGTCCCATTTATGCCCCTCCACTTTTTAGGACTGAGGCACTTCTCCCCTCCTTGGGGAGTGGCGGACTACCCATCAGAAGGAAGCCCACATGCACCTCCGTACATCCCAAATTCCATTGACAAATAGGGAAGTAGTGGTGAAGGGTGATGCTCAATTATTCATTGGGGCCAAGTCCCTCTCCTGCTACCCTTTGTCACCATGGGAATCCATCTCGGAGTAAGCCCCGACTTTTTGGGCCACCTCCATTTGTATGCCCCACTCAACTTGTCATGGATGCACCTTTCATGACGTGATTGTCTGGTCCCTTCTGCCTCTTGTTTCTCACACCGAGCTTGACTAGCGTGGGCTTAGAGTAAGCATTGACTAGGACATCTTTTCTCAGGATACCTCAGAGCATAAGCCCCACTCCCATCCGAAGTGGACTTTGATTCCCCACCATAGGGATACATGAGAAGTCTCTATGAGGTTCAAGCCCGATCACCGTCTGACCCCCGGGTCCACATTCACGTCGGTTCTCCAACACTCCCATCCAAACTACATGGACTTTGATCCCTGTCTCCGGTAGGGTACATAGGAAGCCTCCCTGAGGTTCAAGCCCAACACCTGGTCGATCCGACCGTCTTTACATCGATTCACCGCACCTGCCCTGGGCATCTTGGAGCGTAAGCCACATACCACACCGAACTACGTGGATTATGATTCCACTCATGAGGATACGTAGGAAGACCATATCATGGGATTGATCCAGATGCTCAAGTCGTTATCTATCCCGCCTGGTTGAAAATAAACTCTCGAGTGCCTAGTTACGAGGCTTTAAACCAGTTCCATCTTAGTGAGACCAGACTCATTGAGGTCATAAATCCAACGAGGGATGGTAAACCTCGGGTATAAATGATTCTGATCCCCTGCATCCAGCTGACCATTGCCAACCAAGAGTAATCTCTGGATACTATTCATGGATATAATCCAAATAATCGTGAACATATGAATACGTCATAAATGTATTAGAGAGTCCCATAATAGGCAACAAATCCTCCCAAAATGGTGCGATGAGCCCGACTTCCCATCCTCTTGACCATTGTGAGTTTTTAATCATCGCAGGTCAATCCACCCAGTGAACACCTGCATTTGGAAAGCAGGTCCATGTATTTCTAGATACAGAATCATTGGGCCTTTCAAGGTGAAAACGGTGCACCCAATATGAGTGATTAGGAAGAACCCAATATTTTCTAATCAACCATCGGGTAGTGCACGTTTCTCCCCCATGACCCCGTCATGCGCTGCGAGACAACAAATGGTGAACCCGACATGAATCTTTAACCAAGAATGACAGATTTAACCTAATCCCACCCTATTCCCCATTTCATACTCATAAGGAGGGCCATGAAAGGTCATTAATTACATATGGGGTCATGAGATGCTTCTTTGACAGGTTTGCTGTTTGTATGTGTTAAAATATATTTTACAGGTAGCACTCAAAACTCCCTTCAATCCAATTGCGTCACGAAGGAACTCATAGGTGTGTGCTTCCAACAGTGCAATGACCAGACTTCCTCACCAATGGAGGACCCCGTCATCTACCCAGCATCTTCAATGATGGGTGTCAGATGCATTGATCTAGAGTACCACGTGAACGGTACTCTCCCAATAGTGGAGGTGGCCATGCATGCCCTCAAATCCGCCAGGACCCACCGGACGCCCACCCAGCAGTAGCTGCGAAGGTAGATCCAGATGTCTCCTATTGCTGTCTCAAACAGTTTCGTAAGTCTATCCTCAAAACGGGACAATGCGTACCTCCATTATCTTAGGGAGGAAGATGAAGTCGACACTGAGGACTTCATCCCGGCTGAACGGGGGTTCCGCTCCAAAGCCCCCACAGGAAGACGTCATCACATTAATGCCACGACTCAACATCCTCACTGTAAGGAGGATGTCGCCTCGAGGAATCAATCCTACGGTCCATAAGCTCCAGCCCCTCATACCACCTGGCGTGGGAAAAAATGTAAAACGAGGGACCGGTCATCCCCCTTGTCCCTGAGGAGGAGCTCCACTGCCCAGTCACAGAGACGTATCATGAACATGAACATACACATGTTCGCTCCTCCAAAGCCCGCCATCCAGATATGGCGGCATCATACATGTAGGCGTGCATCCCTAAAGGGCTATATCAAGCTAGTCTCTTACACAGGACGACACCTACCTGGCAGGCATCTCTCCCTGCCAAGGGTCGTGAAGCCCACCAACCCGACGTGGTTGTGACCCAGCGCCTGCCGAACCAGCTCCTAGCAGATGCTCTTGACGCCTACCATCCCGGCATGGTGGTGATCAACAAAACCCCGCCATCCAGATTTGGTGACAATTAATATGAGGGCATGTCTCCCTGACAAAAAATTCCACTGACTTGATATGGTGGGAAACCAACATATGCAGGGCGAGCTCCCATTGGATGCACGTAAAGTCTGCCATCCCAACGTGGCAGAAAACGGAGAGATAAACCGGCATGTCCTGACACAGTGGAAAATTTGTTCACCTACCCCGACACAAGAGAATTTGTAATACCCACTGACCACCAGAGGACTAGGGCAGGATATTCCTACTCTGATACTGGAATGGGCCTTCATACCCGATCCAGCCAAAGATGTATCTCTTCGTATCCTGGAAATGATAGTGGAGCAGGTATCAATCCTAGATCATATATTGCAGACTTCCAACAATGTAATTGCAACAACGACAGTTTTAAGGACTCAGGTTTGTGAGCCCATCTCCCCAATTAAGGAGACTCATCTAAGAGACGAGATTGCCGCCTCGGAGCAGATCTGCATCCCTGCTTCCGCCTAGGAGGGCCGTTGGATATATTCCACGATACAAGTTAAACCAGATTGAGCAGCTTCACTCGTTCCAACTAGGGGACACCCATCCATCATAGTGGATTCTCTAGAGAAAGCATATATTCCTGCAAAAAGTCATGATTTTTGTTGGAATATCCTAACAACATCACAGGACCCAATTAGACAGGGACCCAAAGTTGAAGGTCGTTTTCAACAGCAGAAGGTCCCCGTTGCCCGTAAGAAAGAACCCCGAATGTGCCGAAGGCAGCTACAAAATAGAGAGTGGGTCCATGACTCTGCTCTACTGGAATATGGGGTTCACAATACTGATAAGCACATATCGAAGGATCAGAACCATGTCGACCCATTACTATATTATGGGAGTGGCAGTAGCAGTTGCGAAGGTCCTCATCTCAATGTCGCTACTAGTAGCTATGAAGGTCCTCCCTAGATCACTTACGGGGGCATCCCCACAGGAATATAATGATCAATTACAAGAGCTTCTCTCTTTATGCGAGTCACAACATCCCTCTGTGTGATCAGAAGATTGAGCAGTAAGAAGGCCCTCCACTTACTGCAGTCCACCTGAAGGTCCTCCCTAGGGTATACACTGCAAAACACTCTCCATGTTGTGGGACCACGGATTATTATAGTAGTCCTCACTCTCAAGGTCGAAACTGCAGAGGCCCTCCCTGCAGTGACATCTAATCATGACAAGAAGGCCCTCCCCTTGTTGTGGCCTGCCCTGAAGGTCTTCCCCAGGGGTTACGTTGCAATGACACCCCATGTAGCCGGTCATCGTATCACGGTGGTAGTACACACCGCCCTAATAACAGAGGTCCTCCCCGTAGAGAGGTTATGCAACGAGAAGGCCCTCCCCTCATTGTGGTACATTCTGAAGGCCCTCCGCAGGGTGTACCCCACAGATATTCTCCCTGTGGCAGCTGTAATGGTAGTCCTTGCCATTGCATCTGCTGTGATGGTAGTGCTCTCCACCATGGCCTCCATGGCGAAGGTCCTCCCAACAGTGGCCCCATGCAACAAGAAGGTCATCCCCGTAACGCAGTGTGTCTTGAAGGTCCTCCCCAGGATGCACATCAAACGTCAAACCATGATGGTCATCCTCACCATGATGGAATTTGTTGCAAAGGCCCTCCCCGTAACAATGCTACATAGCCAGAAGATCCACCCCTTGCTGCGACACACCTTGGAGGTCCTCCCCAGGGTATGAACTGCAAAATTCCTCTATACTGTGAAGCATCAAGCTGTAGAGGTAGTCCTCACCATTGCAGCTGCCATTGCGAAGTTCTTCCCCACAATGACATATCATATAGACAGGAAGGTCCTCCCCCTGCCGAATCAAGCACAGAAAAGCCCTCGTATGACGAGGCACTCGGAAGGATGGGATCAAGCATGTATGATTCACAGCTAGTCTCCAACAACACCCTTCTTCAATCGGGAGACGTTCTGGGGCCACATTCATCTTATGAACCACCTCGGAATCGCCCACATGATGATTCGATACTTACTGGTCCCACCACCTGCGACCACACTATCAGTGAGCATCTCAGTTGGGCTGACCAAGTAGAGGAGTCACTAGCGGAGGATTATGCCAACTTGCTTCTCTTGAGGAAATGACTGGACAGGGATGATATACCGGTTATTTTTTGCCCCATGACCACCTCTCAAATCGACATACCTAGAGAGTTGTCGGAAGAATGCTTGCATGAAATCCGCTACAATATATGGACAACCCTCCACTAGTTGAAATCAAGATTTCTGCCCTACGATGGGTATTTAGACCACGTCAACATAGTAGGAGAATTCCTGTGTCACATCGACCTGGAAGCTCTTCCTTCAGCACGGAAACAGTGACCTGAGAGGCGTCAAGGAAACATGGAGATAGCCTGCCTCCGTGCGCTGCACCAGTTGTGTCGCCTCATTAGTGACGCTCCAACAAGGGTCTATATTAGGGGATGGGGGGAACATGGAGCTCTGCATTTCACTCCACCCCCACCCAAAATAACCCATTCAGTATGGTGTCTTGCATCGTCATCACGTCAAAACAGCAATCGAGTGGTCTCCCTGTTCGTGAAATGCAACACACCCAACAGAGACATGCCTTGAGAAAGTCTCAGAAGCGTCAGGCCTGATGGGAACAAGCCATTCAAGAACTCCTGAATCCGGCCACCGAGAGAATACAACAGGCATCTTTCCTAATAAAGGCCAATCATCGGTAATTTCTTACCTCCCCATATGGGATTGATTCATATAAGAACTCAACAGAAAACCCAGTTCGCCCCCGAATGGGGGTACGCAAGATCAGGCATGTAGAGATAGTAGCAGCCACTGCCACAATCCAGGGTCAACCCCAGCCTGCAGGTTTGGGGGCATTTTTAACCATAAATTCCCCCGTAAAACTAATAAAAACGGGAAGAGACTCAACATCCAAGGAATGGAGCCCACCCCAGCCCTCAGGGCTGGGGGCATTTTTACCTCCTCAACAACAACCTCCCCCCCCCCCCACGAGAATTAATATTCTCTCATCTAGGGAGGATATTTTGAAGAGGAGGTTCCTTTCCTATCTCATCCGTTGAATCATCATCCCCTTCAAGAGGGAGGCATACCGTAAGGTCGCGTCAAAGATCCCTCCGCGTCACCCTTCGTCAAAGAGCCTGAAATAAATCCCAGGACAGAAGAGGGAATATTAGTAAAAGACACGGGAGATCCTCTTTCTATTTGGTAGATGTCATCTTCTCCGCCCCGCAATATGCATCCAACAACGCCATAGAGGTTAACCCCACAGGTAAAACCGAATATGACGCAAATCTGGATGGATCGGGAGACGATGGGTCCGGTCATGCTGTGACTCACAATGAACCACCATGTGTGCACTCTTGGAACCAGAAGACCGATCTAAATATGGCTGCCCTGTCAGCTAACCATCCTCTGCTGACACTGCAAGCTTCCAATAATGAGATGAACAAAGGACCAGTTTCCCTTAACCCGCACCCCTATCTCAATAAAAATGATCCACTTACGCTCGAAGAGAGGTTCGCTCAACCAGAAGAGTAAATGAAAGAATTGACGCGGCTTAATGCCGAGATACTCCCATGGAACCGTCATATTAAAAGCGTGTCCCAAGTATAGCCACATCTTGCACCCCCAGTAAGTGCACCTGAAAGACAAAGTTTTTCCCCAGAAAACAATGCACGGTCAGGGCTCCCAGCCAATGAGGAACCCGGACCATCCTACTACATAAATGTGGAACTAGATGAATACCAAGACTTCCCTCCACTACGGAAGAAACCGGAGAAAGTACATATGATCCCTCCGAAGGGGTCACTAACAGCACATGCAGCCCTGGTTCCAACTGAGCTGGATCATCAAGAAAATGCCTCGGGATACACCTACCAAGGACTGGGCCCAAAAGGATGTAAACCAAGGTCTCACTAACACCATCGAGGCACTGACAGCTCAATTTGAAACAATGAAAGGTGGACACGCTCCGATACAGCCGGAGGAGAAACCCTACCTGGATTGGGTGAGCATCACACCACCTCCACCCAATTTTGGGAGCCCCTTATTCCCTATTTTCAATGGATCGGGAGATCCAAAATAGAATTTGATGCACTAAATGTCTTATTGCGACCCTATGATGGGATCTATGAAACAACAAGAAGCTGTGAAACTCAGATGCTTCATACGGACCTTGCAAGGATCGGCTTTTGTCTGGTATACGAGCCTGATGGCCCAGTCAATAAAATGCTGGGAAGAACTTTGGCAGAAGTTCATGTTCCACTTCAGCTCAATGTTGCCTAAAATAATGGTCAGTGACCTCCTTAACTGTAAGTAGAGGGAGAACGAGAGGGTCTCATATTTCATCATGAGGTGGAATGGTCTGACCTACTCTCCAAACAGGCCAGTGCCTCAAGATGAGTTTTTGCCATATGCATCGATAATCTTCGAGATGAGCTGTGAACGCCGCTCACACCATCGGAGTGCAGCACTGGCTTCCGTCATCTCTCGGCCATTGCCAAAAGAATTGAATATTCCCTGCAGAGGACTAATTTAATGTCAGGAATAGCCTCACAGGCTCCCACAAAGAGAGAAATTACAGCTGAAGCATCCTCGGTCATGCTCAAGCCAGCCCCTATGCCTTCTCCACCGCTCAGGCCTCCACCAAATCTTCAAGGAACCCCCATATATCAGTGGCCACCTCCACCTAAGTGGGACTATCATAAAGGATCGAAGAGGAACCATTTTTAGGAAATAAGACACAATGTATACTCGTTCCGAGAGGACCAAGTCTGTGGCTACTTCATCGCCACCATGAATTCCAACTTGCTCCGCCTCCTAGAGCCGAGGAAACCTGAAGAAGTCAGCCGCGATGACAGGCCAGATTACTGTCCCTACGATCGAATGTTGGGGCACAATATTCGGGAATTCTACCTCTTCAAAGACCTCCTGGAAAGGATGGTATACTCTGGGTAGGTCGAACTGGGACCAAAATTAAAAAATGTGACATATATTTCTACTAGTGACACCGAAAAAGGGGAGAGGTGGCAGGAAGTCACAAAAAAAAGGGGTATAAATTTGATAATAGGATGGCTCGGAAGACTATCAATTGAGCCTAGGGTATACTCTGATCTCAACTACAGCAGCAAATGTTGCCGCCAACAGCCCCTAATGCCACACAGCCGACAATATCGGCCTCACAACCCTCCACGGGCAGGTCATCCAAGCATAATCGAGAACGGAGATGACATGTAAAAGAGGAGCATTCCATAACAATGCCGAAGTTAGCCCATAAACTGTTGGATTTTATGCCCCCGAACTTGGCGCCATGGACACCGACCCACCAAACGGTACCATCAAGGACAACCAACCGGGTTGACTTGTCAGAGGATGAGTAGCCAATTTTTGGTTCCATCAACGTCATCAATCTTATGGAATATTTCCCTGGCTAAGGGTAAGGTTATGAACATGAGTACCCGATGCAAAGGGCTGGGAGGGTGAATCACAGAGGCATGGGATACTAGGGGAGGCGAAGTTGAGGCCTAAATCAACCCTACTGCTGGACCTCAGTCCAAACTATCAATATCACGGAAACCCATGGGAAATCCCTTCAACGAAATCATTAGGAGAAAGAATATCCCTCCACATCCAAAGAGGCCACTCTTCCCCCATAATTCTGTGGTACCCATCAGAGGATGAAAAAGTGTCTAGTCGCCTAGTGCGCAGAAACAGATGTGTCGGGCCGAACCCCCAAAACATGGGGACATTGTTGACATCCTACCCTACAGCCGGTACCTTATTGTCTCATATTTCAACTACCAAGATGCCTACTAAGACTCCCCCACCAACAGAGAAGCGTCATCCACTGGAACAGAAATACGACATCCTTAAGAAGTTGGCGTCGGTACCAGCTGAACTGTCGATCCTCTATGTCCTGATATTTTCAGTAGACCTCATGGAGGCACTCATAGAAGCCTTGATCATCCCCCAAGAGTGTCAAGCCGAGGTAGCTACCGCCAAGATTTACTGGATGGAGACTGACTCTGTTGAATGCAATGCATTGATTTCCTTCACCGATCAGGATGAAGATTCCATCATACAAGGACACATCAAACCACTATATGTGTCTGACACACTAAATGATGTTGAGATCTGAAAAGTATTTATTGAAAACGGATCTGGAGTTAACCTCCTACCCCTACGTACACTCCCTATGCTGGGATACAATGAGAATAACCTAGTACCCTCAGCCAAAACTCTATTAAGTTACGACAAGAGTGAACAGAAGCCAATTGGAAAAATTATGCTAAAGATGCATTTTGGCGACCTTGTGGCCTACTCGGAATTTCGTGTGGTTCGGAAAAACACAACATTCAATGCCCTACTGGTATGGCCATGGCTCCATAAGAACATGGTCATTCCTTCATCCTACCACCAGTGTATTATGTACTGCGTCAATGGGAAAAGTGGGACATTGCACACCGACAACGCCCCTTTCGAGCTCTCCGAGTCACACTACATTGATGCCTAGTTTTATGAGAAAAAGAAGAAGAAGCCTTCGTTCGATGGTGTCGACTGGATCCCTACTCCAAATGGACTATAAATGGTTTCTGACGACCCCCTCAGATAGCTTGGCAGAGACTATGTACTGCCCGTCAACCATATTGAGAGCAGGGGATCAAGTTCGGACACTCACTCGGTTCTCCTCATTACTTCAGCCATAAAGGGCGAGTGTGACAATGCGGGAGTATCAACCAACCCTAAATTTGAGGGAGAATACTTGAGCGAGGACGCCCATAATTCCTCGCCTCGAGACTCCCAAGAACCCCTGATGGGATCTCTCCCCTCTCCGGATTAAGAAGAGGAGGATTTGGGAGATGAATAGGAGGAAGATATTAGGGATGCACCTCCCGCATTTGAGGTAGGTATATCCACCACAGTGGACAAGCTCAGGGAAATAAACCTCGGTAACAAGAAAAACCTGAGGCCCACTCTTGTTAGTGCATCCATGTCCCCCGAGTAGCACGAGGTATATACCTCTTTCCTAAAGCAACATCGGGATGTGTTTTCTTGGAATTACATGGAAATGTCGGGACTCGATCCCGAAGTGGCGATGCATCACCTAGGTCTGCTAGAAGACCACCGGGGATATAAGAAGGCCGACAAAAGTACACACCCCTCACATACTACCAATATAGAGGATTATGTCGATAAGATTATTAAAGAAGGCTTCATTTGGGAAGTCCAATACCCCATCTGGTTGGCCAACATTGTTCCTGTCAAGAAAAATAATAGACAAATCTGCATCATCATTGAGTTCAGAGATCTCAATGGGCACTGCCCGAAAGATGATTTCCATGTCTCGATCATAGAGTTATTAATCGATGCAATGGCCGGGAATGAGGATCTATCCTTCATGGAAGGCTATTCTAGGTATAATCAAATCAGGATGGCCTGAGAAGACGAATAATCCACTGCCTTTAGGGCCCCTCAAGGGGTATTCTGTTATAGGGTCATGCCCTTTGGTCTCAAGAATGCTGGCGCTACATATCATTGTTTCATGCATCGTATCTTTAAACCATTCCAGGGGAGATTCATTGAATTATAGGTGGATGACTTGGTGGTTAAGTCCAGACAGTGCTTAGATCACCTACCAGACCGTGAGACCATCTTCAACAAACTTCTACAGCATAGCCTGAAGATGAACCCCTTGAAATGCGCCGTCGGGGTTACCTCATGGATATTCCTTGGCATCACCGTACGCCATCGTGGCATCGAAGTCGAGCCTGAAATGAAAAAGGCTATCCTCAGCTTACCACCTCCCCACAATCACACAGAGTTGAGAGAATTCCAAGGGCACTTGGCCTAAATCAGGCAGTTCATAGCCAACCTAGTAGGAAATTGTTTTCCCTTTACTAGGTTAATAAAGAAGGGAGTAACGTACTAATGGACAGACGACTGCCAAGAGGAGTTCGGCATCCTAAAGAAGTACCTCTTAATCCCGCCAGTGCTCATGCCTCCGATTGAAGGAAGACCTCCCATAATATATGTGACATCCCTAGAGCGGTCACTGGGAGCCTTCCTCGCATAGAAAAATGATGCTGATAGTGAAAATAGTCTCTATTACCTTAGCTGAACCATGATCAATGTTGAAACACGATACTCAGACATTGAGAAGAGTTTTTTGGCCTTGGTCTTCATAGTTCAAAAGTTGCGACATTATCTGCAGCATCATGAAGTCCATCGGGTCTCGCGTAGTAACCCAGCTCAAGTACATCCTCAGCCGCCTAATACTGACCAGGCACCGATCCCATTGGGCAGTCATCCTACAACAGTTTGACATCCAACTTGTGCCTCAGAAGGCCATCTAAGGCCAGACATTAGCATATTTTTTGGCAGATCACCCTTCAAAATGGACCGCAGCACCAGACATCGAGCTACCTGATGAAGACACCTTCATGGTTCAAGAGGAGCTCCCAACATGGGAAATGTGCTTCGATGGTGCATCCCGAAGCCCAACTGGGAATGGGATGGAATATTCCAAATTTAACAAGGTGTGTTTGGGTATTATACTCATGTCCCTAGTAAAGGAAGTATTTTCATATTACTTCCACCTATCATAAGGATGTACGAACAATGAAGCGGAGTATCAAGCACTCATTGTGGTCCTGGAGCTTGCACTCCAAGCACAAGTACAAAACCTTATTGAACAATGTGACTCAGAACTGGTCATCAAGCATGTATATGGTGACTATCCTATTAAAAAGGAGGATCTGATTTCCCTATCTGACCATGTGTGAGCGTAAATGGTAGAATTATCAACAGAACCAACATTGACCTATATTACCCTGTCTCAGAATGCCTAGGCCGACACATTAGCTAATGCGGCCATAGCCCTAGCTGACCCAGACCAGGATGAAACAGTTATTAGCATTGCTCATCATCGAATGGTCCGATCGTTTATTCAAACTAAGACTGAAGAAATACACGAAGTAAGTCCTGTCCCTGAACCATATCCTCCTTCCACCGGCTGGATGACCCCCATTGCAAACTACCTTCAACAGGGAGAACTTCTCTCAGATAGGGCTGAACGAGAGCAAATACAGAGAAGGGAAATCAACATTGTTCTATATGGCGGCGCGGGTCAGCAAGAGATCATCTAAAAAAGAGGCCTCGACGGAGTCCTCCTCAGATGCATTTGTGGAGAAGAAACTGCTACCTTTATGAATGAGGTACACACCAGAGTATGTGGGGAACATCAGCCGAGGACCATGATTTCCCATCAGGTTCAAAGACTTGGGTACAATTGGCCCGAAGTGGCACGAGATTGCGAGCGATTTACCGAACATCCCACTCATGCCAATTTCATGCCAACTTCATCCACCAACCCCCAGAGTTACTTCATCAGGATAAATACACCTGGCCATTTGCCATCTGGGGAATGGACATCGTGGGACCATATCCTCCCACCACATCCAAATAGCTGAAGTATATTGTAACGACAATCGACTTATTTTCCAAATGGGCAGATGCTATGCCCCTTAAGGAATTCGGGGAAAAGAGCATTGTCAGCTTTGTGAAAACCAATATCATCACCAGATTTGGTGTCCCTCATACCATACTAATGGATAACGACACCCACTTCTGCTCTGCTGAATTTGAAAAACTATTCCGAGAATACGGTATCAAGGCTGACCACTCATCCTGCTACCACGCAGCAACCAACAGATAGAAAGAGGCTTTCAACAACACACTATCCAAAATTCTCCAGAAAATGGGGGAAAAAGACAAGAATTCATGGCCAGATAAACACGTCTATACATTTTGGGCTTATCGAACCATGATCTGCATTGCTACTCGGGCTACTCCGTACTCATTAGTATACTGAACAAAAGTTGTTCTGCCCATTGAGCTCCAATTGAACTCGGTCTGTGTTTCTGTTCGCGATCAGTTATCCATCGATGAGAAATTAGAAAACCAGCTAGGTGATTTGGAACAGCTAGACGGGAAGAGGCTACACACTTTTCCCCATCTGGATGTATATTAGAACCGGATTGCACGAGCTTTCAATAAAAAGGTTCATCTTCAGTCTTTCATGGAATGAGAATTGGTGTTGGTCCTCTGGACCACAATGATACCTGGAAAGAAACCTCCAAAGCTGGAGCCCCAGTGAGAGGGACCATATGTTATACACAAGGTCTACTACAGTGGAGCATATGCCCTGATCTCTACGGATGGACAGTTCAAAACTGCTCCTACAAATGCGAGATTCCTGAAGAAGTATATCTCATAATAACTAAAAGATGTTATCTTCCGAACTGCAGGACGTTAAAATTCCATGCACCCAATGGTCCAAACTCTATGACCTTAAACTAAGAGTATTTCATCCTCACCGCACGACGATAAACAGCACAGATTTCAGAGAACTACATATAGCTTGATTCCTACTTTCACAGGATTCGTAGCGATGCTAGGGTTCTCCATCCTGGCATAGACATCCGCAAGTAAAAGAAAAAAATGACCTTTCCACCGTATATGGTCCAAAACTGCACGAGGTGTATCCCTCGTCCTAACTGCATGACGTTATACTACACGGATAAGAAGATTTAAAAATTACCCTTTCCCTCGTGTATGGACTAGACCTCCATGAGGTGTACTCCAAAGAGAACTACATGAGGCTTGATTCCTGCCCACGCAGGATACATATAGACGTCGGGATCCCCTATCCTAGCCCAACCACTCTGAAATGGAATAAAAATTAAAAAATTGTCCCCTTCCCCCATGTATGGACCATCCCGGCACGGGGTGTACCTCTTTCAAAGAACTACGTATGGCTTGATTCCAGCCATCGTAGGATACATAGAGATGCCAGGGTTCCCCACCCTGGCCCAGCCACCCCAGAAAAAAGGTTAAAAATGAAGTCTCCCCCAGTGTACAGAACAGCCCTGCATGAGGTTTATTCCTCATCCTTACCGCACGACGTTAAACTGCACATATTAGGAAAAAAATGCCCCTTCTCCACCGTGTACGGACCAGACCTGCATGTGGTGTATTATATTTCAATGAACTATGTGAGGCATGGTTCCCTCCCTCGCTTGATACATAGTGATGCCATAATCCCACACCCTGGCCCAGCCACCTCAAATGAATCCAAAAATACCCCCTTCCCCCGTATGGACCAGACCCACACAGTGTGTACTCCCCAAAATTACTACGTGAGGCTTCATTCATGACCTCACGTGATATGTAGTGATGCCAGGGTTCCCCATCCTGGCCCAACCATTCAAAAAAATGATCTCTCCCCTCTTGTACGGACCTGCCCTTCACAGGGTGTATTCTTCATCCTCACTGCATGACTTTAAACTGCACATACTTTAGTGAACTATGTGAGGCTTGATTCCTTCCCTCGTAGGATACGTAGTGACACTAGGGTCCCTCACCTTGGCTCATCTGTCCCCTAATGAATGTAAAAAATGACATTTTCCACCATGTAAGGACTAACCCTTAGCGGGGTGTACCTCTTTCGGGGAACTACACGTGGCTTGATTCCTGCCCTCGCAGGATGCATAGTGATGTCAGGGTTTCCCATCCTATCCCAGACATTCATGAATGGAGATTTAAAAAAATTCCCTCTTCCCCCATGTATGGACAAGATCTGCATGGGATTTATTCTTCATCCTCACCGAACAACGTTAAAACCGCACGTACTTCGCCATCACCCTCCCATGTTTTACGGTGAAATGAAGTGGAAATACTCCTTGCGCATTTGGATACATCCCCTCCATACATCAGACTCCACTACCCAGATAATTATGGAACTTCATAACCATTCATGGCCATTAGAAGTGGAAAGTTATCAACCCGTTCACTCCTTTGCATGACTATTCATACCATGCCCTTAGCAGCACTGCATATTGATAGCCCCTGGCTCATCTACCAATGGCATGAATTCCTCAGGCGTTACTCTTCCTAGATCTTTATGCATACCGGCCTTAGAGCCCCCATATTATATCTCCTGATCCACAAATTTATGGCACAGTGGTTTACAAGTTCATCCCACTTTTCACATCAAAACGTTTCCAGGGTATACCTACCCGGTTAGCCTATCTATCCACCCTTGGTTCACATGACGACATGCATCTATGAACATCAAGCCTGGGCTAGGCTAGTTTGACTCAACAAAAAATTGTAGTGAAGATGTTTCTTGTATTCTCGGACACCATCATACCTGCATGCCGAACTCTGTACTGTGAGAAATCTCGGGTTTTCATAATCATTCATGGCCATCGAAAGTGGAAATCCATCGACCCGAGGACACCTTTGCACAACTATTCATACCATGCCCTCATCGGATCTGCATATTGATATCTACTGGCTCATCTACCAAAGGAATGATTTACTCAGATGGTACACTTTGTAGTTCTGTATGATTACCAGCCTCAGATCCCCCACACCACATCTTGTGATCCAGGAAACCTCAGAGTTACAGATTACAACCTTCATCCACCACCCTATTCAGAGTATATCAGAGCATGGTAACTCAGTTATCCTTTGAGTGACTATAAAAATAGTCACCCAATGGTTCGAGCTCTGTGACCGCTAAACTAGGTGTACTTCGTCATTACCGCATGATGTTAAACTGCATCGAGTGAAGGTACACCCCTACGCACAAGATAAATTGGCACAAGAATCTCCCTAAGCTTTAACAGCATCTAGGGCTGAATATGCCCGACATGTCCAGATATTTTCTTACAAAATGAAAGACTTCATGGCCCGGACAATCGCAGATCCTCATAACCATTCAATACCATCAGAAGTGGAAATTTATAGACCCATGTACACCTTTCCATGACTATGCATACCATGCCCTTAGCGGCTCTACATATCGACAGACACTCAACTGTCTACCAAAGGCAATATTTCCTCAGGTGATGCTCTTCCTAGCTCCGTAATCTTACCGGCCTCTGAGCCCCCATATCATTTCTCCTGATTCAAGAAGCCCCGGAACCATGATTTACACCAATCAACACCTCTCCACGTCTTGGGAATGCCGAGATATTAATGCCCAGTTACATTCTAATCAAGAGAGGACTTTGCAACTACGTCCATACCTCTTGAAGTTAAACTACACAGAACATCTTGGTCACTTGATGTTAAGATGCAAAGACTAAGCATTAAACATCCATGAAAATTCCTCCAACTACAATCATTTTCACTGGTTGAAAAATTCCCCTGTCCATGCTGCATGACATTAAAAATGCACCTCATCGACAAAAATTCCCCCATCCTAGCTGCATGACGTTAAAACTGCACAACATCGGAAAAATTCCCCAGTCCTAACTGCATGATGTTAAAACTTCATGAAATTGGAAAAAATGTCCCTTGTCCTCCCTACATGACGTTAAACTGCACAATATCCTTTAATAATGCTCCTCATCATTGCCACATGATGTTAAACTTCACGGAAGTTGTCCTTGCCACATGACGTTAAACTAAATGGTCAAACATGTCATGGGTTCATTAAGGAACGGAGGCTTGTCTCTATCCCTCAGTGCACGGGTCAAACATGCACAAACCACCATCTCACACCAGTGTGAGAAGGGATTACTTTACCCATTCTCCGGAAATTTAGCCGATATCTTTATCCCATATCCAGGCACCCTCTCATCACAAACCATACTCTATACTCAGAAAAATCCAAACTCTCATTAACCACCCCTGGTGGTCCCGAATCTAAAACTTTGATAAAGTTTATCTGCTATCATAAGAATGAATTCATTGACCTAAGGACACCTTTTCAGGACTATGCATACCATGCCCTTAGCAGCTCTGCATATTGATTTCCCCTGGACTGTCTACCAAAGGCAAGATTTCCTCAGGCGATGCTCTTCTTAGCTCTATACGCCTCTTGACCCCTAAGCCCCCATGTTCATACCATGATTCGGAAACCCTATGAGCCACAGTTTATCAGCCTCTTTCATGGCCCTGCCTGAATTTGGTGTAACCTCTCTAAAAAGATTACCGAGAACCAGGACAAGGAGTTCCATTCAAGATAATGTCCCATCTCCATGACTTTAAACTGCGCCAAGCTCCATCCATCCTTTACGCTAGAGAAATTCCTAGAACAGGGACCCTGAGACCACACCCCTGATTAATATAGATGTTCTCACAAACTTTCATATGTCATAGACCCTTTCCAATCCACTGCCGGTGGTTTTCATAATTCTCTATGCCACACATGGTAGTGTCCATAAGTCGGACTTCAATGAAGTCCTATAGCCTTCAGAAATGGCTATTCATTGACTTAAGGACACCTTTGCATGAATATGCATACCATTCCCTTATCGGCTCTGCATATTAATCTCCGCTGGCCCGTCTAACAAAGGCATGATTTCCTTAGGCGATGCTCTTCCAACCTCTGCAAGCCGATATGGCTCCCATTCCTTGAGACATGCCCTGCATGTCGTTCAAATCTAAGCATGATTCCCCCACATGCGTCTGGAGGATATTAAAACAATTATTAATTTACCAAACCACATTGGGGCCCTCACCCCACCATATTTGGTCAAAGTTGTTTGACCTAAAACATCAGTAATGATAGTCTTGTCGGTGGGACTTTAAGCCACTCACAAAAAGAGACGCAAATACAAAAAGGATGAAAACCCGAAATGGGAGTCCTAAGAAAAATCCGGGCCGTACACGATGGGTCCACACCAAATGGGCCCAGGAAAAATTAGGGTATTAACAGAAAAGGAAATAAGATTGTGGGGTTTTTCTACAAAACCCTAGAAATAGTCAGACTATGCTCGCTGAGTCCCTTGGCTCAGGAAAAATTTAGAGCATTGTCCAATCACTCATCGATTTTTAGGACCACTCTACATCGTAATGGCCTCCTATTCGTTCTGATCAGACCCCATTCTGATGGGGGAATTTGTAGGGTCCTGAAAAATACGCAAAGGAGAATGAGAATCCCCTTAAATTCAAGGGAGATGCTACCCAATTTATATCCAATGAATTGGGGAATAGTGTGGATAATACTCAAAGGATGGCACAAGTTGAACCAGTCTATAGACCGGTCCAATGCTAACTATATGGGGTCGGTTCCGCGAAGCACCCCCCTCCACGGACAACTGTCATTCACAGAATGGAGGGGGGGATCCTCCGCAGGCGCGAAGCAGGATGGGCGCCAAGCCGATCTACCATCACGAACCACCCCAACTGCGGACCACGTTGACTGGCCCAGACCGAATCCGCTGCTGTTCTCAGAATGGAGGCAGAACCCTACGTGACCGGGAAGCACTCCCCAATCTAGTTTGGTTTGCGGAAGAGGTATGTTCAATGCCCCGGTGAGTTGCGGATTGAACAACTCATCCATAAACCGTGTTTTAGATCGTGGGACTCCGCAAAAGGTGTCGCATAACCAGAGATACATCTTTTTCCCCAACCTATAAAAGGAGTTCGATGGGGAAGAGCGAAGTGAGGCAATTTGGAGATCGATCATATTTGGGTGGAAGGATTTCTAAGGAAGGCGTTTAGGATTTTGGAAATACCGAACATCCAATTCGCGAACCAGAATAGGCATGAAGCTGCAAGCGAATTAATAAGGAACTGAAAATGAATAAAAACATGGTGAAATGTGAACTTAAAATAACAAAGAAAAGAACACCGTGAACCATGGCCCCTCTACTATTGAACTCCCTGTGGACCAGGGAGTTTATTCCCCTTTTCTGATTAATCACACCGCGTAGCACCCTCCTACGCGGGAGAATCCCCGACCGACGAACCCCTGACCAGCATCGCCCTCGATTTCTGCTGCTCGCATGGACTCCTCCGCGTACCAACCTGGTACGTGGGCCGAACCTGAATCCGCAAACCACCCTGGTTCGTGGGATGCCCACGAGTCCGCGGACCACCCTGGTTCACAGACGGCCTCTCTAGCTGTGTAGCACCTCCCGACGTGAAGGGCTCCACCACTCATACACCTGTGTGTCCTGATAGATCTTTTGGAGTTCCCATTCCCCATGCCAGATAAAATCCTTCCAATCTGGCCTGATCCTCCGCAAGCCCCTCATTTTCCCATTCATCGGCCCCGAGCCGAGGCCTCCACTAGAGCCACCAGACCCGTGTGATGTAACCTTCAGGAACCTCAGCACGTTGTTTTGAGTTCACATACCTACGGTAAGTGAGGGCGAAGGGGTTTCTCCAACCCTTGAGCGAATTCCCAAAGCATTCCTGGGTTCACATTCCCACGTTAATGAGTAGTCCGAGCCAGGGAGTCCCCTTTCTGCCCCTCCACTTGTTAGGACTGGGGCACTTCTCCCCACCCCGGGGAGTGTCGGACTACCCATCAGAAGGAAGCCCCCATGCACCTCCATACTTCCCCACGACCATGTCCAAGGAAGGGTGTAGTGGGGATGGGTGCTAATATGTTCTTTTTTGGGGCCATGTCCATCTCCCGCTACGCTTTGTCACCATGGGAATCCATCTCGGAGTAAGACCAAACTTTTTGGGCTGCCTACATGTGTAAGCCACACTCCACCTCCCACGGACGCACCTTTCACGATGTGGTTTTCAGGTCCCTACTGACTCTTGTTTATCAAACCGAGCATGACTCACATGGGCTTAGAGTAAGTATCGACCATGAAATATTCTCATGGGATGCCTCAAAGCGTATGCCCCACTCCCATCCGAACTATGTGGACATTGATTCCCCACCACAGGGATACGTAGGAAGCCTCCAAGTGGTTCAAGCCTGATCACCGTCGGACCCCCAGGTCCACATTCACGTCGGTTATCCGACACTCCCATCCAAACTACGTGGAATTTGATCCCTTTCTCATAGGCAGGGTACGTAGGAAGCCTCCCCGAGGTTCAAGCCCAACACCCAGTTGATCTGACTATCTTTACATTGGTTCACCGCACCATCCCTGGGCAGCATGGAGTGTATGCCCCATACCACACCGAACGAGATGGATTCTAATTCCTCTCACAAGTATACATAGGAAGCCTGTATCACGTGTTTTATCCAGATTCTCAAGTCATTATATGTCCCCCCTGGACGACAATAAAACTCTAGAGTTCCTGGTTATGAGGCTTTAAACAAGTGCCTTCTTAGTGAGTCCAGACTCCTCGGGGTCATTAATCCAACAAGGGATGGTAATCCTCAACTATAAATTATTCTGAACCCCGACGTCCAGCTGACCATTGCCAGCCAGGAGTAATCTGTGGATACTATGCTTGGGTATAAACCAAAGATTCACAAACATATGAATACATCTTAAATCTATAAGAGAGTCCTGGAACAAGCAATAATTCCCCCCAAAAGGGTGCGATGGGCCAAACTTCGCATCCTCTCGACCAATGTGTGTTCATAAAAATCACTGGTCAAACCACCCAGTGAACTCTTTCCTTTGGAAAGCAGGTCCACGTATTGCTGGATATGGAATCATTGGGTGTTTTGAGGTGAAAACGGTGCACCCGATATGAGTGATTAGGAAAAACCCAATCTTCTATATTGAATCGTCGGGTAGCGCACATTTCTCCCCCATGACCCCATCGTGCGCCACGAGAAAGACATCAATATTAAGAAATATGAGAAATTAAACCTTATAAAAAATTCATAATAAGATGATGCCTTATGGATATAATTATTTTTATCTATTATATAGCCAAAACTTTCATTTTTCCTATGCAATTACTTGATTTGTGTCTTTTTTCACCCTCAAAGAATCTTTTCATCACTTGGAGATATTCACTGGGGTTATTTTTCCCCATATTTTTAAAATATAGGATACTAAATCATCATTACTCCATGATCATCACTAATTGAACTCTCAATGAACTTTATCATTCACTTATATAGTGATTATACTGGACAGTTAAGGTGAATGTGGTAAATCATGTTTATAAGATCCCAGTTTTTGGAAAGGTATGTTTTTGTATGATTTGGTTGAATCCCTAGTTTTTGCTTCAAGGGATGTTTCCTATAGGTATGAGAGGCCTTGGGGGTGTTTCGGGGGCTTGGGGAATGGAAGAAAAGAAAACTGGGCAAGAAAACCCATGGCGCACGGCCTGCGCATGGCTAGGGAAAACTGTGAGGCGTGCCAAGGTAAACTGTGGAACCCTCTTCTTCCGGATAGTAGCATGTGCATGGCTTGTGCATGGTTTTTCAAAACTTGTGGCTAAACCGTGTGACCACTTAATGTGAGAAAAATTACCGGTTTTCCACTCCGAGCTTTTAAACCCCTACTCGGGATTTTCCTGCATTTGTCCCCTCTCAACCCTATTGATGAACTTGGCCGACCCCAGCTTCCCAAGGGTGGTTCTCCTACAATTCGTGGCTATTTAGAGCGTCATTGGTTGCAGATAGAAACTCTGGGTAAGGCTAATCCCATCCTTGCATCTCTTTTTGGTTTAAGGCCTGTATCTTCCCTCCCTCCTGTTGCAAAGCTCTAAAACCCTATCTTTTGGGTGATTTATTGGTTGAAGCTCCAAAGGATGGTTGGATCGAGGTCTAAGGACTCGATTGAGTGTGCGTTCAACTGATCTTTTGAAGTAGGTGGTCTAGAAGTGATGTACCATAGTTATTTGTGTATTTGTGCATGTTTAGTTTTGTTCTGGCTTTCCCTTGGTTTGTTTTTTGAATAACCATGGCATGTTTGGTAACATTGGTGATTGAAATGGTAAATGAAAACTATCACGATCCCCATGGGATGAATTGGAAATGACTTTACCTAATTGGGGACATCCATGGGATGTGTCGGCTTTTCCCAGACATAGGGAATGTGATTGAACAAGTGACCATGTTGTAATAAATGGTAGAGACCATGATGAGTATGTTTTCATGTTTGGATGAACATGGAATAGAAGTTATGTGATGCACCTAGACTTGGTAATAACCTGAGGGTTTTATGGAATGGGTTGAATGGTTGATTCATGAGAATGATGAATGGGTTAAATGGGTTAATGTGTAAACTGATTAAAGTCTATAACAAGATAGGTTATGGGTCTAGTGTGAAATTCATAGTGAGATAGGAATAACACATGGGAATCAGGTAAATAGTTAAATGATGTGAAATGATAATGTGGTAATGGGTTAAGGCATGATGTGGAATCCCATGTGGGTTGTTGTGAATAGTGTTTTCCAAAGCGAAATGGTTTGGATGGTTAATGGTTACTTATATATCAGTATGTGCACATGGCTTGGTAGAGTGGGGTATGACTTGAGTATATACACCAACAGGATGAGCTAAGACTGAGGTTCTAAACTCCACTCTAAATGCATGGGTTAGGAAAGGGGACTGAGGTTCTATTCTCCTAACAGTTGCATCCACCCGGACTAGGGATTCGAGGTGAGGATATGGTTCCTATGAGGGGTTTTGTCCTAGTGAGATAGAATAACAATGTGTTTACCCTCTTGCATATGATTTTTGGACTTAGACCCAAGTAACATAATGTATGTGATTAACCCAAGGAAACGTAATGAAATGGTATGTGATGATAATTGGTATGAAATGAATGGTAATGGATGTGGAAATGGATTTGTCTCTGAACCGGTTAATGGAACCTTAAATATTTACCTGGAAATTATCATTCATATTTCTTTTTCATGCACTACCTGTTCATACTGAATATTTTCTAGACACCATTGGTGCTGGCCTACTATGTTCTACTCACACCCTGCTCGGGCCACCATTGGGTACCAAAGAAGACTTCATGTTTGCTGGTCAGGAGAAGGGCAAGGGCCCATGCTAGATAATTGAGTGGAAATGGGTAGCACTTGGTGGAGGATCCAGACTTGGATATGGGATCATTTTGGATATTTTGGTCATTTTCCTTATCTTGGGATTTTGTTCACCTTTTCACTTGTAGTATGACATGACATATTTATTGTTGTAAATGGTTGTTATACATGTTCCTTGTTTGTTGGTTTTTATTTTCGCTATTTGGTTTACTTCTTTTGTGTCTTACTCAAATAAAAAGGCGATATAGTCTCCCCACATGACTCCATAGACCCCTGCTGCTAGTCGGAAGCTTTTGGCGTACAGGGAGGCGCGATTAAGGTCATGTAACCACCCGGATCAGAGCACCCGTTTTGTGCCTTCTGAGTTGAGGACGTTACAATGTGGTATTAGAGTCGGTCATTCTTCTCCTTTTCTGAGGTCTTGTTATTTGGGATTGGTAGCCAAGGGTTAAGATGTGTCAGGCCTTGGTGATGAGCCCATGATTGGGAGTAGCTAACCCATGTACGAGGGAAAACCCAAGTCACCCTAGGTGGGAAATGTTGTTCTTGGTTGTATGATTTTACAGTTGATGATATTTCTCCATTGGGTGATGCACATGTGGTTTGATGTGACTATTTTATGATATTTGGCTCGTGGCCTTAACAACATGAGGATTTTCATTCATGCATCTTGTAGGAACCTGGGGAGGTAGGTGGCATTCATCGTGTTAGGCACACGCACGGGATCAGTGTTTGAGGAAGGAAGGTAGGGTGCATCATTCTTTTCATGAAACCAAGAAATAATGAGAAGAATGAAATAATGCAAGTGGGTAGATGATGTTTAATGAAACATAAGGGTTTGAAACAAAGTGGAAAATGTTTTCTAAAATGTTTTGTGAGTTGGTGGTAGTACATGGTTGTTTACCCCATGTGGACCATGGCCCACGGTATGGATGGTCAGGGCAGTGATTTTTAGGTGTTAATGTCATTGAATTAGGGTATGAAAATGGGTTTTTGTAGCTAGTAAAGAGTTTTTGATGATGTCGTAAAATTTTTATGGTATGTGTTCTAAATATCGTTCTTGGAAATGTAGGGAAATGCCACCACGACGTCGGTTTCCAGTTGGGAAACATGAGGATGATTCTGAGAACACTCCTTCGGTACAAGAGCATGATAATGTGGTAGTAAATAAAGGTAGTGAAGACTGGTTCTGGGAGAACATGGCTCACCTTATGCAAATGATGGATCAGGACCCAGGGAAGGTTGCACCGAGTATGTCTGAGCTGACCAGGGAGTTCCAGCTACAGCACCCTCTGACCTTCATCGGAGAGGGTGGGCCAGAGGCAGCGGAGTTCTGGTTAGAGTCTGTCTAGATGATACTGAATCATCTGAAGACCCCAGTTGAAAAGAGGGTAAAGCTGGCCGTTTATATGATGCAGGGCTATGCTAGGCGTTGGCGGGACATTGAGGCTTAGACCGAGAACGCTGAGGTGATGTATTGGAACGTTTTCCCGGAGATGTTTCTGGAGCATTTTTACCAATAGGATTTGAGGAAGGAGAGGGCTACAGAGTTTATGAGCCTGACTCTGGGATCGCTATCGGTGATGGACTATGCTAGTTGCTCCACAAATTTGAGACGCTTTGTCTCAGTGTTAGCAGTGGATGAGGCATCAGTAGAAAACCGTTTCTAGGATGGGCTGAGACATGAGATTAGGTCGCAAGTAAACATCTTCTACTTGAAGAGGTTCCCAGAGGTAGTAGATCAAGTACTGATCTCAGAAGGAAACCTAAAGGGAGCATCAGGTAGTTTGCTTGTGGTGTTAGTGGGACAGACGAGTTGTGCAGCTACTGAAGTTCAAAAGCGATTCCATGAGAGCTCACAGCTTGGAAGAAGTGTGAAATGTGGTTGGAAGAGAGGGTTGGCCTCTCAGAGTAGGAATTAGGTGTTCTATTATAAGTGTGGTAGGTCAGGGCATATGCATGGTCAGTGTCCTCAACCTCCGGTTGATTTCCATTCGTGTGGCATGATGGGGCATATACAGTGGTTATGCAAGAACCCTCGGCAGACGGGTGAGCATAATGAGGAAAACCAGATACCGGATACGGGAAGGGGATCAGTTTCCCCGTATCAGGTAGGCAGTTGGTGCTCCACGGGCCGTACTGGCAAGGGTGGTGGATGTGGAACTCTAGGGAAAGATCACTCATGCCAGTAGGGCAGTGCCACGCAGGGTGTTCAGGATGCAGCCCAGGGTATAGGGGAAAATCAGCTTCAGGGAGATCCGTTTGCGCCTAGTGATGGTGAGGCCAGACCATCAACTGTTCAAGGTATGATCCTTATAGCTTCTACATTTTCAAGTGTGTTGTTTGATATAGGTACCACCCACTCTTTTGTTTCTTCTCAACTTGTGTTGGCGCTGGGTTTACCTGTGGATAGGGTGTGTGGAGTTATATCAATTGACACCCCATTGGGAGTGTGGGTTGAAGATATCATGTTGTGCAAAGGATGTGCCTTAGAAGTTAGTGGGTATCTTTTTCTATAGTACTTGTTCATTCTCGAGATGTCAGGGTTTGACATAATATTGGGAATGGATTGGTTGGTGTGTTATTGGGCGCACATAGACTGGTATCGTCACAAAATAACGTTCAGGTCGCTTGAGGGTGATGCTTATGTCCACCGTGGCGAGTGGGATGTTCAAGCAGGGCACGCAGGGCTGTTTTTTCAATAGATGAGTGGACTCATGGCTCAAGTGGCATGTCTCAATCATGATGATGATGAGGGAGGGGGAAAATCTAATTTTTATCCCATGGTGGATCGGTTTCAGGATGTGTTTCCTGAGGATTTCTCAGGGTTACCACCCGAGAGGGATGTAGATCTTACGATCGAGTTGCTGCCAGGAGTGGAGCCAGTTTCTATTACACCATACAGAATGGCACTGACAGAACTCCAGGAATTGAAGGTTCAGCTTTAGGAGTTGGAGATTAAGGGGTTTATCCGTCCTAGTACGTCTGCTTGGGGATCTTCCGTGATTTTTTCAAATAAGGATGATGGATCGGTGAGGCATTGTGTTGACTATCGAATGTTGAATCTGATGATGGTGAAAAATTGGTATCCTCTTCCTATAATTGATTACCTATTTTATCATTTTAGGGGTGTATGAGTATTTTATAAGATAGATCTAAGGTCAAGTTGTCACTAGATGAGGGTGAGATCTTCTTATGTACTGCTGAAGGATTTCCAGAGTCGGTACGGGTTGTTTGAGTTTGTGGTAATGCCTTTCGGCTTGACCAATGCAGCGGAAATGTTTATGGCTTTGATAAACTGAATCTTTCATCCATATCTAGATCAGTTTGTGGTTGTATTTGTTTAAGATATCATATTGTACTCGAAAACTCATGATGATCATGCCCAACATCTTGATATCATCTTTGGTAAGCTTAGACAGCATTGGCTATACGCCAAGCTCTCAAAGTGTCAATTCTGTATAGGTGAGCTACATTTTCTAGGTCACATCTTCTCATAGGAAGGTGTGATAGTGGATTTAGAGAAAGTGCAGGCAGTAGTATCATGGGAGCATCCCAAGTCTGTTTCTGATGTTCGGAGTTTTCTGGGTTTGGCCGGGTAGTACTGAAGGATCATTCAGGATTTCTCTCGCTTGGAAGCACCACTCTTGGGCTTGACCAAGAAAGGAATCATGTTCGAGTAGCTTGAGGCTTATCAGAATGCCTTCCAAGAGTTGAAGAAGTGGTTGACGACCACACCTATCTTGATCTTACCTGAGCCGGGTACGAAGTACATCTTGTTTTGTGGCACGGGGCCTTACCTTTCAGTAGGTGAAGGCCGAGCATCAATGCCCAGGTGGTTTGTTGCATCTATTACCCATTCCAGAATGGAAGCGGGATGATGTAACAGTGGATTTTTTCATGGGTCTTCCAAGGACTCCACGAATGTGTGATTAAATCTGGGTGGTTTTGGATCTGTTAACGAAAGTATCTCATTTCTTACAGACTCAAGAGTCCTTTATAGTCAACCAGTTGGGTGAGCTGTATGTTAGAGAAATAGTGCAGTTGCATGGTCTTCTGCGAACCATAGTTTCGGACCAAGATCTTTGATTCACATCGTGTTTCTGGAAATGGTTGTAGAAGGGTCTTGGTAACAATTTGTTTTTGAGTACGACTTTCCACCCACAGACGGACGAGCAGTCAGAGTGTGCGATCCAAGTATTGGAAGACAGGTTAAGAGCATTTGTCTTTGACTTTGGTGGTTCTTGGGAGAGGCACATATCGTTAGTTGAGTTTGCCTACAACAATAGTTTTCAGGCTATGATTCATATGGAACCATTTTAGGCACTCTACGGTAGGCCATGTAGATCTCCATTGTGTTTGCTAGAGGCTGATGAATCTAAGTTATCAGGGCCAAGTCTCGTCCAGGAGACATTAGAGAGAGTTAAGTTGATCAAGAAGCAGATAGATATGGCTCAGAGTAGACAGAAGTCGTATGCTGATCGGAGGCATAAACCACTTGAGTTTCTGGTTGGTGATAAAGTGTTCCTTTGGGTGTCTCCATGTTTGGGTCACCGTTGGATACGAATGTAGGGTATGTTGGCACCCAAGTATGTGGGACCTTTTGAGATTTAGAGAGGATCATACCATTGGATTACCGATTGGCTCTTCCACAGCAGTATGGTGGGATGCATGATGTGTTTCACATGTCACAGCTTCGACTGTATCACCCTGACCCATCTCACGTGGTTGATGTTGTGGATGTGGAGCTTGAGGCTGATGCATCCTTTGAGGAGCATCTGGTTCGTATGGTGGATTGTAGTGAAAAGGTCTTGTGATGCATGGTTGTGCCATTAGTGTGAGTACTATTGCATCACGGGAAGGCTGAATAAGAAACTTGGGAGTGAGAATCAGATGTGCGGGATCAGTGACCCGAACTCTTCTCTTCGGTGAATCAATGAGGCTTGGAAACTCAGATCGAGGACAAGCCATTATAAAGTGGGTATGTTATAAGATCCTTGTTTTTGGAAAGGTATGTTTTTGTATGTTTTGGTTGAATCCCTTGTTTTGGGATTCAAGGGATGTTTCTTGAACGTATGAGAGGCCTTGGCGGTGTTTCGGGGGCTCGGGGCACGAAAGAAAGAAAAACCAGGCAAGACAAGCCTGGGTGCACAGCCTGCGCACGGCCAGGGGAAACCGTGTGGCTTAGCCAGGTAAACCGTGCAACCCTCTTCCTCTGGATAGTAGCGTGCACAAAATTTGCGCACGGTATGTCAAATCGTGCGGCTAAACCGTGCAACCTCTTAAAGTTGGAAAAAATTACATGTTTGATACTCCGAGCATTTAAAAAGCAACTCGGGAATTTCCTCTATTCTTCCCCTCTCAACCCTAGTGACGAACTTGGCTGACCCAAGCTTCCCAAGGGTGGTTCTCCTTCGATTCTTGGCCATTTAGAGTGTCGTTGGTTGTGGATCGAAGCTCCAGGTAAGGATAATACCATCCTCGTTTCCCTTTTTGGTTTAGGGCTTGTATCTTCTCTCCCTATTTTTATGAAGCTCTAAAACCCTATCTTTTGGGTGAGTTCAAGGTTGATGCTCAGAAGGCTGGTCATATCGAGTTCTAAGGACTCGATTGAGTGTGCGTTCAACCGCGGTTTCGAGGTAGGTGGTCTATAAGTGATATCCTATGGTTATTTGGTTATTTATGCATGCTTAGTTGTGTTCTTTATTTCCGTTGGATATGTTTTGAATAACCTTGGTATGTTTGGTAATATTGGTGTTCTAAATGGAAAATGGAAACTCTCACGATCCCCATGGGATGCATTGGAAATGACTTGACCTAATTGGGGCCATCCATGGGATGTGCCAGCTATTCTCAGACTTAGGGAATGTGATTGAACAAGTGAAATTTTTGTAATAAAGGGTAGAGAACTTGATGGATATGTTGGAATGTTTGGTTGAACTTGGAATAGAAGTTTGGTGATGCACCTAGACTTGGTAAAAACCTGAGGGCTATATGGAATGGGTTGAATAGTTGATTCATGGGAATGATGAATGAGTTAAATTGGTTAATGTGTAAAATGATTAAAGACTATAATAGGATTGGTTATGGGTCTAGGGTTGAATTATTAGTGAGATAGGAATAACACATGGGAATCGGGTGAATTGTTAAATGATGTGAAATGATAATGTGTTAATGGGTTAAGTTATGATGTGGATTCCCATGTGGGTTGTTGTGAATAGTGTTTTCCGAAGGGAAATGGTTTGGATGGTTGATGGTTACTTATATATAATCATGTGCTAATGGCTTGGTAGAGTGGGGTATGACTTGAGGATCTACGACCATGGGTTGAGCTAAGACTGAGGTTCTAAACTCCACCATAAATGTACGTGTTAGGAAAGGGGACTGAGGGTCTATTCTCTTAACGGTCGCATCCACATGGACTAAGGCTTCGAGGTGGTGATATGGTTGCAATGAGGGGGTTAGTACTAGTGGGATAGGAAAAAAATGTGTTTACCCTCTTGCATATGATTGTTGGCCTTAGACCCATTTAACATAATGTATGTGATTAAACCATGGAAACATAATAAAATGTTAAGTCATGATAATTTGTATAACATGAATGGTAATGGAGGTGGCAATGGATTTGTCTCTGAACCGGTTAATGGAACCTTAAATATTTACTTTACAATTATCATTCATATTTCTTTTGCATTCACTACCTATTTATACTGGATATTTTGTAGACACTGTTGGTGGTGGTCTACTGAGTTGTACTCACAACCTACTCTAGCTGCCATTGGGTACCAAAACAGACTTCATGTTTGCAGGTCAGAATAAGGGCAAGGCTCCTTGATAGATAGTTGAGTGGACATGGGTAGCACATGGTGGAGGATCCAGACTTGGAGTCGGGACCAATTTGGGGATTTTGGCCATTGTCCTTATCTTGGGCTTTTGTTCACCTTTGCACTTGTAGTATGAAATGACATATTTATTATTGGAAATGGTTGTTATACATGTTCCATGTTATTTGGTTATTGTTTCTGCTATTTGGTTTACTTCTATTGTGTCTTACTCTGATAAAAAGGGGATATAGTATCTCTACATGACTCCATAGACCCCCACTGCTAGTCGGCAGCCTTCGGCGTACGGGGAGGCGGGATTAATGTCATGTAACCACCTAGCTTGGAGCACCCGATTAGAGGAATACATGTCGGGGACATTACAAAGTTCCAAAACAACTGATTAGGACAAATCAAAATTCCCATCTCTACATTCACCATTACATTTTCATTTTAATCATCACATTATACATAACTGTAAATGTCAACC
This sequence comes from Viscum album, assembly GCA_963277665.1. NCBI lineage: Eukaryota > Viridiplantae > Streptophyta > Magnoliopsida > Santalales > Viscaceae > Viscum > Viscum album. The sequence continues at coordinate 1,058,530,187 of OY728142.1, forward strand.
TAGTTCCTTATGGATCCTTCTATTCACTACAACCAAAAGTAATATCACGAAAACAATAATCATAGTTGAAAATAACATTATTAATAAAATATATCTTAAAATATGTCTACCTGATAAAAATTCATTCTAGACATGTGAGGGTTATGATGGTACCAAACTCTCTTTGGCCCCTCCAAAACCTCCTAGGTTTTTGGATTTCCATTGTGGAGATCTCAACACTACTACTCTCGGCTTTCCCCGGTGGAGGTGATTCCTCTGCACTGCTCTCTCTCGGTTTTTCTTCTCTCTCACTTGACACTCCCTACTCTGTGCTGATGCTCTGAGTTTCTCTGTGTCTGCCTCTTTGAATTATGATCTCTTATTCCATAGTTCCTCTCCATGTCGGATTTGGGGAAAGGGATATGCTGAGGTTTTGGGCTAGAGATTTGGTGAATTATAGATCTATATGTGTTACTGAAGATATCCCTTTTTCCTAGGGTTTTAATCCCAATTTTTGTTTGGGTTTTGTTGAGAAAAACTAGATATTAATAGAATAATAATTTTTGAATTATATTAATATTTATAAAAAAGATATTATTGGTACATTAATGGGGATGCACATTCCTATATAGTACTCAACAGGTAACAATGGGTTTTTCCAAAATCTTACGAGGTAGAGAACATTAAGATATACAGAAAAAATAATACAGTAATAATAAAATTATTTTAAATGTTTGTTAACAATTATCAATTAGAATAAGGAGAATTAATAGTACAATATAAATTTTGAAATGTGTTTTACACATGTTTCAATAAGGATTCATTGGTAACCAAATTTATTAGAAATGAAAATAAAACCCAGATAAATATAAATAATGTGTTTTTATGAAAACCTATTTAAAACAGAATAATTGTGTTTTCATAACACTCTTTATGGATTTTTATTTAATGAAAAATATCTTATATATATTCAATGTATTGATTTAAATTCATCTTATATGTTTTTAGATATGATATAATAAAAAATTCAATTTTTTCAGATAAAAGTATTTTTCTAAAAATGTAGTTTAACCACCTTTTGATGGAGAACCCTTTTTAAATCTAGTTTTTATCACTTTTATATGTTCTATTTGAAAAAATAAATATATTCTCTATAATATGGACATCACAATTTACCTTGGATAGTTTTTTGGTAATTTTCTGATAATGATCATTATTTAATGAATAGTGCTGAAATACGTCATTTTAATTCAAAAATGCCTTTTCAACTAATTTATTTATATATATAGATTATTAATTTAATTTTTAATGTGTTAATAGATTATTTATTTATAATTTAATAAAATTTTGGTAATTTTATGTAATATAACTTTGAAATTGTACATAATCACATGTCAACAATTTGATAGTTATTATAACTTAAAAACATGTTTTTTGGTTTTGTCAACAAGAATAAATTTTATATTAATTTTATTCACTTATATGTTTTGAATTTGGAAAAATGAATTTAATTTTTTTTGAATCTCAATTTCCAAATTTTTTAAATATTACCTTTATATTTATACATTATGAATAATAACTTCAATAATTATTATTTTTACCTTGGTTAAAGGGTAAATATGGTAAATACAGGTAAAAATAATATTATAATAATATTAAACTACATTTACACTGGTTCATATCATATTGGATGAGAAATGTCAAACAATGGGAGTCCTTGGGTCTATTTTTGGACCGCATGGAGCACATGGGAGTGGTAATGACATGTTATATTAATTAATTTAAAGCAAGAGAAATATAACATAAATATGCATCTTTTAATAAAATAGATTATATACTAGGTCATATAATTGATCACTTATAGTATAAATTGTAATTATAAAGAAAAAAATATTTCCTACATCATGATATTTTATTCCTAATTTTTATAAATTAAATAAATAAATTTATTTTTGACACAATTATGATGCTATGATTACCTTATTAATGAAAGATTCAAATAAATGATATTAAAAATATTAGAATAAATGTAATATAATTATTTTCATTCATTCCACAAATTTTCAGGATGTTATTGACATATTATATTTTATTAAATTCCTTTTTTGATGTTACCCAATATTTATGACTTGAAAAATTCAATAAATAAATATTGTCAAAATTAGCAAAAAATGATATTTAAAAAAAATACGTTTTTATTAAATGATATAATAGTCATAAAAACCTATGATTCTTCCAACTGACTCATATAATGTTAAAAATTTCATTAATGATCCATTTAAAGTTTTATTGGTATTTTATAGTATATAATGTTGCATATTTTATGAAAATGCATCAAGAAATGGTTGGAGTAAATGTCTTTAACTAAGGGATAAACCAAAAAGATAAGGTTAATTTTTTTACATAAACTTGTCTCTAACCTATTGGATAAGAGTTATTCAACAAAAAATTATATAATCTTAGTAATAAATTACATCAGGACCATTTGAAACCAAACATAAAATTATTATAAAATAACATTTCAAGATATTCTTAATGTATCCCCCAACCTCTTATAAAAGGGCACCACCTATACCCATTTAATCGCACCTCTGAAGACACTTGTATCATCAAATATTTTCTTAAATAAGCTCCGAATATCCCTCCCTTCCTCCTAGAGGCATTATATTGGGAATAATGCAATTCAAGAAATCCTTTAGTCAAAATCAAAAGATGTTACCTGATTTACAAGTAACGTCATATCTCAAGTTCCATTCCTTTATTTTCCTTCTCCACTCCATATGTAATTCTTGTTATTTTATTAAATAATAAAACAGGTATCCTCAATATACTACGATTTTTTATGTTAATTATTTTATCTACACATAAAAATACCTCCATCTAACGGATATGAACATATTGTTTCTATGTACAGTAACCTACTTCCTAATGGAACAATGACTGTTTGATTTTCCCCTACCACCTCTCATGGTGGAAATTATGATGGAAATGGATTTAAATATGATATATATTATATTTATGTTTTCTGTATCGATCTGTAATTTTTATTTACGACATAACACTATGCTATCCCTGATGTGTAAATACGATAATTTCATTTGAAGAAGTGTGGACTACCTCGCCCATAATGTGATATGACTCGTTAATGCTATACATGAAAATTATAGAAGATTGTTTTATTAAGCCTTTTATATTTAAATTTCATAAATATAATATTGTTATTGTAATATACACTTTATCACTTGATTATTATTCTTTTAGTATGGACTATAAATGAATGTAGCGATCATGCATATGTAGGTATTATTGTCTCCATAAACGGTGCATTTCATTTCATATCTCCAAATTTTATGGACTATTATAAATACATATATACTGGGTTTATATGATATTTAAATTAATAATATAATTCTAAATATTTTGTACTTTTCACTACATGTAAAATTTAAATCAAACAAGTTAATTTTTTATCACGTACCGAATATCGACAAAACAACTGATATTAACGTAAATATTTATGAAAATTGTATAACATGGTAATAAGTGATATAGAAAAAATAATAAACTTATAAAATGTTCAAAATCAAGTATAAATTATCTTAATTTTATTATTCAGGATGAACAAGGAACACACGTGATGAGTCAGTCTCTTACCAAGGGACATCATCTCAATCTCCGTTCAATGAGGAATATCTTGATTTTATACACATTTATTATCTTATAAAGTGTATATACAATATTTTGACTCATTCTATAATGAATTAGATTATTATAATTATATTTATTGTTTTGATTAAATATATTCCTTAACAATTTTTATTCATGTCTTTTTCAAGTGGGAAAGGTCTCTTTAACTAAAACATCATTTTAACATTTTAATTATCTATTCTTCAAAAACCATCTATTTCATGTCCATTTTTTCAAAATGGTTTTTATGAATTGATTTATATGGACATGAATATTTTAAACTATAAATTTCTTTTTAAATTTTCAAAGTTCCATGGGACACTTTGATTTAAAAGTATCTTTGATAAATTTATTGAATGGTTTTGGAAATGGATTGAGTATTTAAATATCTTGAAATTATTTCTTGGGATTTCAAATATAATTTTTTTGAATTATTGATAATTGAAATATTTTATTTGTTATGATTATATAATGGTACATGGACATTTTATTGGTGGTTATATGATAAAATAATGGAGGGTTATTATGTGATAAACCAAATGACGGGTGGTTCTATGATAAATGAAGGACTGGTGGTTACATTATGACCTCCAATGAATTGGTTATGGAAGTCGGTCATATGGTTATTCGATTTAGTGATATGTGGGGAATTAAACCATTTAGTTATTCTATTTATGTATTTTTATGTCCCAAGTTACATTATATGATATATGTTTCTTTATATGGGGTTTATGGTAATATTTTCAATAAAAAAAGGGTAATAATGAGCTTATATTCGGTGAAGTGTTTTTACAACTTCTTATATGTGAAAAGTGTTACTTTTCGATAATGTTTTTATGGATTGAATTTTTTTCGCAAGAATACAATTTTTCATTATTTATTTATCCCTTACTGATATTTTTATGGTCATTCCATGTTTTGAATTTTTTTTAAAAGGACATAAAGAAGAATAGAGTTAATAATGGAATCAAGGAAATGTTATGTTGTTAAAAGAAGAAATGATGTCATGTTTCTTTTTAAAGAATTTTTTCTGTAAAAAATGGATAGTGAGTAGAAGTTTCTACTTGTAATATTCATGTTTTTATTAGTATGTTATGACCTAATTATATAAAGCTTTAATCTTGAAAAGATCTGTGATTTGAATTAATGTCAAATTATTGACTTCTCTTATGATTAATTACTGTTTAAGGTTGGGGAATCATAGTTGGTATCATAGGAATGGTTTAGAAAAAATTTGGTATTAGGAATTTTGGACAACCAAATTTTACGTCTCTATGTCTATTCTTTCAGTTAAATCCTTGTTTTATTACTTTTCAGATCGATGAAAGTCAGTTACAAATAGAAGGTGGAGGATCTCAAAAAACATTCCTATCACTTCATAAGGAATTGCATGAAAGAATTTTTGAAAAGTCAAGTTAGGATGATTGTGAAACATTATCTAACATACAAATCACTTGAAATACATTGTTTTAGATATCAATCACCTCCACTATACCTTGATACCATCATGGATCATGGGTTTTTTTTAATAAAATCATTTTTTCTCAATATTATCATATTTTCAAGAATGGTATATATTTTCAATCTATTTGAAAATATTTTATCTTATTAAAAGATTTTTAAGAATATTATGATTTTTAAAAGGGTTCAAAAGAAGGATACCCACGCACAACCTATTTATAAATGTTTTAAAATATAGTCTCTAAGAACATACTTATGGTATTTTAAAAGGACCATTGATTAAATGTTTCAACTCAAACTTGGTCTGAATGTTTTATTTAAAATAATTTTTTATCAGATGTTTTTAAATTACATGTCTTAGATGATAATTTTGAGAATCCTTTTTTTGTGGACACCCATATCACCCAAGTTATACATGGTGTATTTGGATAAAGGAATAAAATGATTTTTAAGAATCTATAAATCATTGTTGCAATGTTTGGTCCTTCTAACCACATGAGCAATATGACACTGAAATCATGTTAAAAAGATGATCAAGGTATGATATTAATTCTACTGGGAATAGTTTTATTTTATCATTTGGATGTGAAATAAAAATGAAAATATATATATATATATATATAACATCATGAATTATGATGTTGAGGACACGATGATTTGGGATCCAAATGAGAGGTATAAGAAAACCTTTTAGGTTAAAAATTGTTAGGGTTATTTTTTTAGTTTTATAACGATGAAACCTCTTAAAATGAGTGAAAATCATTGCGTTTGGAAAAGCTGTAGGAATTGAACCCACAATCGAAGGGTGAAAAGGGGGATCTCCTATCACTAGGCTACGAGAAGTCCCCAGTTATTATGACTTATTATCTTTAGTTGAACTGATTTTATTGAAAAATAATAAATTGATTTTGTGAACTTATGTTTTATCAGTTTGATATCCTTAGTATTGGAAATTGATTTAGTGATTAGTGGTAATGGTTATTTTTGAAGACATTTTCCCTTTTGGGAACACTATATGCCTAAGGAAAATATAATTCTATGTGATTTCTTTTGAGGGGAAAAGGATGAATTTTTTTGGAAGAATATATTTGTTTATTATTGAAAAATAGTGGATTAGGTTATTTATGGAAATGATTAGTCTATAAAAGAGAATATGTTATCAGGTTAACTACTTTTTAGTATGAACTATTAAGTCTAGTCGATGTTATTCAAAGACAAATGTTAAGATCTATCATTGAAGGAAATGTGATCAAATCCTTTTGAATTTTTGTTTCAAATCATAGTTTGGATTATTTTAAATAATTTTAAAGAAAATTGTTTATTGAATGGTCTTTATTATACTTTGGGTATTATACATTGAATTCTAGAGATTAATTGATTTTTATTTTCATCGGATTATCTGAACCTATAATAACATTTTTGACCTTGGTTAATTTCTACTAAAACGGAATACATATAGTTCATCTTTTTTGGATTATATGATTCTATATAATTTGATTCTGGAACTTCATGTGTGTCAATATCCTCTTGAATAATCATTATTTGGAGAATATATTAGTTTTTGGAAGAAATTTATTAACTGATTAAAATCTAATTGAAAGGTATGTATGTTTCTTTATGATATTAGTTAAGCTCATAAATTGATTTCTAAACATTATCTAAATGATATAATAAAATTATTTTTGTTTAATTTTACTATTGTGAAATCAATATGAATTTAACTCATTACATGTTTGTGATTTTATAGTACTTAACTTTCTATTGATCATAGTTTCCATCACTCTCCATCAGAACAAGAGCATTAGTTTTTCTTCCATATCCATGGTTTCCTATATGGGATCCCTGTATGTGTTATCTCGGGTGACCATGGTACTTATCGTTCCTTATATTAATGTGGAAGTTTTATTGACTCTTTTTCAGATGTGGGATTTTCAATGGAGTTTCCGAGCCCGATTTCTAAATTATGAGGAAGAAATTTCTAAAAGTGGGAAAGATTTAATAACCCAAGTATTTATAGAATAATACAGTTTGATTATTATTAATTTTTATCCATAATATATTAATTTTACATTAAAGGGTACTCTTTTTATGATGCGTTACTCAACACAAAACAACTTGTTTCTCAAAAATCATACGTTTCACAAAACGTTGAGATATACCGAAAAATAATACAGTAATACTATAATTTTTTTAAATGGTAGTTAAAGCCTAAACCTTAAAAGGAAAAAATGAATAGTATCAAACAAATTTTGAAATATGGTTTACATGTGTTTAAATATTGATTCATTGGTCACCAAATTTTTTAGAAATAGAAATAAAAACCAATTGAATATATAGGATGTGTTTTTATGAAAACCTATTTAAAAGAGAATAATTGTGTTTTCGTATAATTATTTATGGGTATTTATTTGTTTAAAAATATATTATATATTTTTAATTTAATGTTATAATTTCATCTTATACTTTTTCTATATATGATATAAAAACGAATTCAGTTTTTCGGATAATATAATTTTTTAAAAAAATGTAGTTTCATTGTATTTTGATATGGAAACCTTTTTAAATATTTTTTTGTCACTTTTATTTGTTATATTTGACAAAAATATACTTCGTCTATAGAATATGGACATAAAAATATACTTTGGTTATTTTTTTCATATATTTTATATAAAGATCATTTTTTAATAAATAGTGAAAAAAATACTGCATTTTAATTCAAAACAGCCTTTTCTACTAATTTATTTATATAGTTAGATTATTATTTTAATTTCTATTAAAGTGTAATTGGATTAATGTTTTTCATTTAATCTAATGTTGTTCATTTTATGTAATTTCAAATTGAAATTGGATATAAAGACATGTCATTATTTTGATAGTTATTAATTCTCAAAAACCTTCTTTTTTGTTTTGACAAAGGGAATAAATTTTATATTAATTTCAGCCAATTTGTTGTTTTTAATTTGAAGGAATGTTATTCAAATTTGGAATGATGAGGTCCAGGTTTTTAAAATAGGAACTTTTTATTTTTAGACATTATGAATAGTAACTTTAGTAATTATTTTATTTACCATGGTTAAAGGGTAAATATGTTATATAAGGGTAAAAAATAATATTATAATAATATTATACTAGACTAAAACATCTTAAAATCCTATTGGATGATATATGACCGACCATGGGAATCATTGGGTCGATTTGTGTACCCCATGGAGCCACTTGGGAGTTATAAGGACATGTTATATTAATTAATTTAATTTAAAGTTAAATATATACTAAAGATGTATCTTTTGCAAAAAAAATTTATATCAGGTTATATAATTGATCACTTCGACTATATATAATCATTAGAAATATAAAAATGTTTCCTAAATCATGATATTTTATTTATAATTTTTAGACAATAAATAAATAAATTTATTTTTGACACAATGATGATGCATTTATTATCTTATTAATGACCGATTCAAATAAATGATATTTAAAATATTTAAATAAATGTAATATGATTATTTTGAGTATATAAACGATTTTTTTGGATGATATTAACATTTTATATTTTATTTAATTCATTTTTAATAAATATTCAATTTGTTATGTCTTTAAGAAAAATAAATTACTAAATAGTTTCAAAATTGACAAAAATGAGAATTTAAAACAAGTACAATTTTATTAAATATAATAGTCCTAATAATATATGAATCGGAAAACTGACTCGTATAATGTTAAAAATATCATAAAAGATTCACTTATTACTCTATTAATATTTTATAGTAAGTATAGTTACCATATTTTATGAAAATGCAATAAGACATGGTAGGAAAGAATGTATTAAACTGAGAGTTAAACCAATAAAACAATGTTAAATTTGTGTCCTAGACATGTCTAAAGAAAATTTCATGAGAAGTTTTTGACACAAAATCATCTAATATTTGATATAAATTACTTTGGGAACATTTGAAACAAAAAAAATTATAATAAAATAATATTTCATGATATTCCTAAAGCACCCCTCCTCCCTCTTATAAAAGGCGACCACCTCTACGCATTTAATAACACCTCTAATGCCCCTTGTATCATCCAAATTATGCTCAAATAAGCTCCCAATATCCCTAACATCATCCTAGAAGCCTTTTATTTTGAATAATGAAATTCAGGGAATCTTTTAGTCATAAATTGAAAATAATTACCCAATATAGAGGTAACACCTTCTCTCAAGTTCATTTCCACTATTTTCATTATCCACTCCTTATGATATTATTATTCACTTATTACATAACAAAACAAGAATCATAGATATATTATGAATTTTTTATGATATGTATTCAAAATACACTAACAAACACCTCTATCTAATGAATATCAACAGACTATTTCTCCATACGACAAACTATTGCCTCACGAAATGATGATTGTTCGATTTTCTCCTATCACCTATCACTGTAACCATTATGATGACACAATATTTATATATGATATATAAAATATTTATATTGTCTCTATAATTCTATAATTTTAATTTAAAACGTACCTTTAAGCATTCAATGATGTGTAAATATGATAATTTCTTTAGAGAAACAGTGGACTACCACCCCATCAAAGTGATATGACACATTCATGCTATACATGGAACATATAATTGATGGATTTATTAAAAACAGGAGACAAAATTGACATAAATCTAATAATGGTATTATAATATACATTTATATAATATTATTATTGTTCTTTTAGTATGAAAAACTAATGAAAGTAACGTTCTTGCATAGGTACGGCATACCGTCTCCCTAAACTGTGAATTTCATTTATTATCTCCAAATGTTATGGAATGTTATAAATAAATATATACCTCATATATAGGATATTAAAATCATGAATATCATTCTCTAAATATGTACTTTTGACTAACTATACAATTTATATAAAAAAGGTTCATTTTTGACTCATGTACAAAATATCAACAAAACGACCAATATTAACCTAAATTATTATGTAATTTTTAAAACTAGGTAACAAGTGATATAAAACAAGTAATAAACCTGAAAAAGGTTATAAAAATTATAAAATAAAAGAAATTATTCAGGAAGAACATGTATCATACCTGAAGATTCAGACTCAAGATAAGAGATTTCGACTCAATATCCTTTCATTGTGCCATATATTGATATTGTACACCTTTATTGCCCTATAAAGAGTATAAACAATTGTATGTATCCTTATATAATGTATTAGTTTATTCTCATGATATTTATAGTTTTGATTAATTTTATTCCTTAATTATTTTTATTCAAGTTTTTCTCAACTGGAAAAGGTCCCTTAAACGAAAACATCGTTTTAAGGATTTAAATGTTTACTCTTCTAAAGACTTCTATTTCATGATCATGTTTCCAAAATGGATTCAATGAATTTATATATATAGACATGAATGTTTTAAAATTTCAAATTCATTATAATGTTTTAATGTGGTATGAGACACTTTGATTCAAAAGTCTCTTTATTAAATGTTTTAAATGATTTTGTAAATGGATTGACTATTTCAATATAATTAAATGATTTCTTGTGATTACAGATGAAATTTTTTTAGTGAAATGTTGATAGTTAAAATATTTTAGTTGTTATGATTATACAATGGTACTTATACATTTTATGGGTGGTTACGTGATAAACCAATGACAAGTGGTTATCTGGTAATCCAACTGACTAGTGGTTCTGTGATAAACCATGGACGGGTGGTCACATAATAACATCCAATGAATTTGTATGCAAGTACGACATATGAATATTACATTTCGTTATATGTGCGAAATTATACCATATTTATATTCCATTTATTTATTTTTATATCCCATATTACTTTTATATTCTATATGTTGATTTCTATGGGATTTATGGTAATATTTTGGTTTTCAAATGGGTAAGCAATGAGCTTATATTCAGTTATATGTTTTTTCAACTTCTTAAATTTGAAAATAATTACATTATGATAAAGTGAACATGGTTTACATGTTTTTGTAAGAATAATATTTTTATTTCATTCTGTAACCCTTATTTTAATTTTTATACTCATCCATAGTATTGAATTTTTTTCACATGACATAAAGAATTATAGAGTCATGTATTGGATCAAGGAAAAGTTATGCTGTTAAAACATGAAACAATGTCATGTTTCTTTTCAAAATTGTTTTATTTTAAAAAAATATGGATTGTGAGTAAAAGTTTATACATTTAATATTTAAGTTGTTACATATACTTTATGACTTAATTTTTTAAACCTATAAACCTAAAAAGATCATCAATATGAATTAATGTAAAATTATGGACTTTTATCAATATTAAGTAATGTTTAAGGCTGGGGCCTTTTATTTGTCTGGAATTTTTTTCTTGATCTTGTTTTCTCTAGTTCTAGAACTCATCTATGTTTCCTTTCTTTCAGTTTTCTCCCTAGAGTTTCAATCCCAAATTCATTTTCAGGGTTTTTTTCTCAATTTCTTCCTCCTTTAATTCTTTAATTTCCGAATCATGGTTGTTTATGTTTTCTTCTTATTTTTCTGATCAATTATGTTGGTGTTTATCAATGGAATGGACAATGTTGAGGAAGATGATCATCTATGACACATTGTTGATGATAATGGATTCTCTGGGTGAAAACGGATGATTCCTATCGATGGTGGTTTTCGTATCTGTTTGATGGTGGCCTATAGTGTTTCTAGAAGGTCAATATGAATGTTCTATTTTTTCAGTTTTATTGTGTCAGCCCACGATGTAGAAGAGGGTGACTGGAATTTGTAATTTTAAAGAGATTTAATGGTTATTATCTATTCATGTATTCGAGTCACTGGCTACTATGATGGGTGGCAATGGGAGGAGATGAAAATAGTTTTCAAGGTATTTATCAACATTATTTTGACGGTAAGATGGTGATGATGGCATCGGGGGTGCAACTCAAGGATTCATTGATCGAGTATCTCCTTACCAAGGATCTTCACTTACCCTTATTTTGAATTTTGAATAAATTTTGAATTTATTCTACCATATTTTTTGAATTCGGTGATTTTTTATTATCTTGTATAGTTCGGTTCCCACTCACCCAAAAAGTGGTTTTCAAAAATAAAATAAAAATAGAATTTTCAGTCACTCTTTCTAAACAAGTACTTCATAGAATTAGCCTATGTTATTCATAATCAATATCTAATTAAAGAATTCATTCTATATTGTTTTTTTTTTGAAAATTCAATACATATTCCCTAGGAGTGTCAAATGAGGTTTGAACTAAGGAATGTTGTCATGAAGTAGGATACAGTCATGTCAACCACAATGCACACATTTTCTAGTCATCCAATCAAATTAAATGTGTTCTAGAGAAACATAAATAATTTGTATGTAAAAATTAATGTAATATCATAGAAACTACTATTTTTATCATTTAAATGAAGTGGAAATTTTCATATATAATGAACAAACAATATAATTATACAATGTTACATCCATTGAGATATCCTTAGAAAAAAAGATCTCACTAACATTTCCTCTACGTAGATTGTATTGTTTAAATTAACCATTCCAATTTTTCCATGAATAGTGAACTGGGATTTATATATATGGATGTTAAATTTTATAAGAAGAACATAAATTACATTACATAAAGTCTCATAATGAACAAAATAGTTTTCTTGTCTTTGTATACTATGTACATAGTCATCTAATTTGATGAATGATAATAAAAATCTCTCATAATTTTCTTATCATTTATTAGTCTCCACCAACATAGCATACCAAAAACCTTTCTTCATAACTAGTGGATTGTAAATATAAGAATGGGTGATATCAGATTCTCATTACAGGTTAAATATGGATATACGTAATCCTAACGTGAATATAAGTGTATGAAATCAAGAGTATAAAATTTTAAAACCAGACCCTATATATCAATGATGATAATCTTGTGTGATGGAATGACTTTAGGAGTATCATAAATAATAATCCCATAAATTTATAAGATACATGATATCATAATATTAGTAGGTGACAACAAATTATTCTATAAATATAAGCATTGAAAATAGTTTCTGTAGAATTTAATGGGCACTACAAATGCTATTGTATTATAATGAGATCTCTCACCAAACTGTCTCTATATCCAATGTCATCTCCTAATAAAATCATATAAATAAACTTTCCTCACTGAAATAGGTTCAATCTATGTTTAAATCAAGAATATATAATAAAATATTAATTGTTACCCAACTCATCAGAGAGAAATGTTGGTACCACCAAGAATTTATATAACATAACCAATGTCCTTGGTTATAAAATATCTGTCGTCATTGAAATAATATCATAAATTTTTGAGATACATGATCATAATAAATTTATCCTATAAAATCATAAGAAATGAAATGTGTTTCTAAAATATCTCTTTATATCAGAACCTATAGAAAAGAGACCGGTATCATTATCATTTCATTTTTTATCATAGTATAACCCATAAAGAAAAAGGAATGGTTCTATGGAATTTTTTAATGGTATAATCCATAGAAGAGAAATGGGTTTCGTATTCAATATTTCATCATAAAAAATTATATAATTAATACTAATTCTAGGATTTTTTTATATACATAAAAAATTATATGTTACATCGAATCCTATCATCTTAAATGGAGAATAATTTTTAAATTACACTTCGATAAAATCGTTATGAAAAATGATTTTAAATGTAAATGGATCATTAAAGCAAAATAATTTTTTAAAAATTTTGAAAATAAATTTTGTAAAAATATATTAAATAATATAAATTATTTTTTGATGAGATAAATTTTCATGATTATTTGTAACTCCATTCATTCCATACACCTTAAAAAAAATCCATTTTTTTTATTAAAAATCTAAATGATAATTTTTTGTAAAAATACCAAACGATTCCATCCATTCATTATTGTAAAAAATGGGAAATTTTTCATTATAATACAATTTTTATAATGTTAATATAAATTGAATATATTTTTAGGAAACATGGTTTTAGATAAAAATGGGGTTTTCAACCAAAATGAGTTATAATGAAAATTCATCATGAAAACATAATATTGAAACCATTATAACATAAAGAGTGGATAATGTGGAGAAAATTCATTATATGAAAATAAAGAGGGTAGAATAAAATAAATTTTTTCCTTGAGAGAAATTCAATGACATTTCATAACTGGTTGCATAATCATGAACAATCTTTATAAAATATAAGATTATCACATAAAACAGTTACTAGTTTGGTAATCATTAATCGTAAAAACCACGAGAGAGTAAAATTAGGTAAAAAAGTAATTTCATGATTATAAATAAATTGAAAATATTAAATTTAAATGATTTTTACACATGTCATAAATTAAGATATTATTATAACATAACATATGTCTCATGGAAGGAAAAATGGGACAAAAAATCCCATACTGATTTTGTATCATTTGATTCAAAAAAAACCCTTCAAATAGATGTTATAAAATATATAAAAAATAATAATATTCCTTAAAATATATTTCAAATATATTTATTTACATAATATATACCACATATATGAAACATATGGTGAATATGGATAATTCTCACAGAAGTAATAATGTGAGGACGAAAACCCTTACCGCTGTGATAATCATTTTAAATTAATAAAATGGTAAATAATACAATCAAATAAAATACTAAAAATATTTAAAATAATGATATTATTTATATAAAATGTCAAAGGTGAGGAATATATTCCATAAAAAAATAAATGAGTGCTGAATCTGAATATGTCTTCAACAAATAAAAGAGTTATTAAAAATCCATTACATTATATCACAACTTCCATCTTCCACATTTGAAACTCACATAAAATAAAAAGATATAAATTTAAAATATTTTATTAACAAATAATTATATATATTATTCAATATATCATTTAATATGACTAATCATTACATTTTTATTTACGATTCAATGTTAAAACCAAGTTTATGGTAATAATGGATTTGTTGATCTTGAATGTTTTGATTTTTTTGTTCTTATAACATTTTTTATTGTTCAATTATATATAGAATAATAATAATTAAATAATTATAATTTTTACTCATCAATTATAATAGTTATTAACAATTTTTATGATGGTTCTAATGAATGATGTATGTTACGATGAAGCAGACGAAAGGGATTCAGTGTGCAAGAGTGACATTTTAATTTTTCAGGGATAATTGTGTAAATGAGGTCAGTAATATTTTTACATTTAATAATATAAATAATATAATTTTATTTCATTAAAAAATATTTTAAATATCATACATGGGTTGTGTTGATGAAAAGAGAGAATCAAACCACTTCATTAAGTAGGTAATCCACATGTACAAGAATGATGTTTCCATGTTTTATTGACTAAAAAAATGAAATAAACCCATATATTAAATTTCCATAAAGATATATAATTAATTAATAAAATAATTATTTCATTTATTTCACATTTATTTATTAAAATTTTCTTCATCTTATTTCATGCAAAGTGTTATTGAAAAAAAAACATATTGCTTTGTGATGTGGATGTCATGTGTACACTATAGCGACAATATCATGTCCCCTAAGGAATTGAATTTAAAAATGTATATTTGATATAATAATTTCATAGGAACATGTATGTTGTATATATCATATATATTTTATAGACCCATCATCATATCCACCCATGATAGATGGGAATGGAAAAAATGAATGAAATCAGTTCATGAGGCAGTTGTCAGCCAACCATAGAAATGATGATTTCGTAAACCATTAGATGGATGAGGGGATGAATGTAGGACATGGTGAAAAAACATAAAACTATATAAATTATTCTAATGTAATTATATCCATATACATTTTAATTATAATATAATTATTTTTAGGAATAAATTAAACATGAATTCTCACTTTATAACATTACTGCTTCTCTAGGAAATATCCATTGGTTTGCACAAGAATAATTCATATTCAAGAATTATATGAAAATAATAAATTATTAATGAGAGGGGAAATGTTTTAATTTTAGTTGGATTGATATTATTTTATAAATATATCGTTGATGTTGTGAAAAATATATGAGTGTGGATGTCCCTTTATATGTTATGTGAGTGCACAATTGTTATTATTTGAAAATAAAAATGTATACCAATATTTATGTAATAGAAATATAGGTCAAAATTGAGTATTTTTTATCTATACATACAATATAGTAAAAATATTTCTAGAGAAATATATTTTATACATTTTATAAGGTCCTTTAAAAATGTTCCTTTTCTAGTTAACTCCTCGATAAACCCATTTTTTACCTAAACCATGGTAAATAATATTTTCTATTATTACTATTTATTTTGTTAAAATTTTAAAAGTATGTTTTTATATAATATGCATTTTTTTGATTAAAAACTAAAATCCCTTTTTACAATTTCCATTCAATAAGTGGAAAATTTTAATAACAAACTATTGTTGTAAACATGCAAATAAATATTTGTTTTCAAAGATAGATTATTTGACGGATTACAAAAATTATATATCATAATTAAAAAATTATTGTTAAAATTTTCTAAATTAGATTAAAAAATATTTAACGTATACAATGTTATTTTAAATCCTATTTATTATAGAATTTTAAATTATTATTATTTTAAATGAAAAATATGTTTTCATTTAAAATTTATCATTGTTAAATATTAATAAAAAATTAATGATTTCATTAAATTATCAATAATTATAACTATGACAAATTTTTCTGACGAATTCAAAAAAAGAACATTATCTATTAGAAAATTTTTTAAAAAATTTCAAATTTTATTTTAAAATAAGTGTATAAATTGATGAAAAACATAATTTATTGAAAATATAATTTTTGAGAATAAAATTGTAATTATTCATATCTCTTTTATACATAAAAATTGTGATTACTGTTGAGTTTTTGACTAATTATTTACTATAGTAATTAAATTAATATAATAAATTAGAAGTCATTTTTATAATTAATTATCGTAAAATATGTTTTTCAACTTAAAATATTTTTAAAAAAATAGATTTACATAAATTAGAAATATTTTTATTCACATTTTTAAATAATATTTAAAAATTAATTCGTTTTATTTACAATTGGAAACCACATATTATCACAAATGAAATAGTCCTATCCAAAACCATTATTCCAGTAGCTAGGTGATAACTATAATTTACATAATTTAAAATAATATGACATGATTCATTTAAATTCTTTATTTTATTTAGTCCAAAAAAAGTCATTATTGAATATAATGGTGAATGTTGAGAAAATAAATTGATTTTAAAAATAAATTCACAGAATATTGTGGCATTACAGAGATGATTAATATCTATATTTATTTAAGCTTAATTCATAGATATATTAGTTGAGGAAAATAAGTCGTTTATATTTGGATTTTTTATTACCCATAAGATTTATATGGAATAATACGGTTTTCAATTATAGTTTTATTATTATCGTCATGTTTTATGAGCTATGTTTTTCTGTGATGAAATTGGGGTGTTATTAAGTTGTTTTTATGCTATTTATAGTGTTCACAATTTTTTTACAATTAGTTGAAACCGTGTGGATTGCCCAGGTAACTATGTAATTGGAGAGAGTATTATTGTCATGATTTTCGCATAGATTACAATACCTTAAAACAACAAAGTGAGAGTTGGCCTAGTTTTGGTCCATGTATCTTGTATTTTTTGGGCATGGTTTAGTAAACCATGTATTCAAACCATTAAGATACGAATAGTTAATCAGAAAAAATATTATATTAATCTACAAAATTCTAGAAATCCCTATTTATTATTCCTATGACTTGGGCTCATGAAATAAGAGACTCATTTGAGTAATTGTATTCATTCTTATCCTTACCGATTTCTTTTTGATAATATCAAGGTACAATTTTTATAGTAATAAAATGTATGTATATATTTTTTCCATTTTCCAAAATTTACACAACATCTCATGAAATAAACCCTAGATCAGATCCTTCTCCCATATGTCAAATGTTAAGTGTATTATATGATTACATTCCCTTGAATTTTTTATAGAGAGAAAACTATATTTTCAATAATTGAATCGAATAGCTTTTTTAATATTAGATCTATTTATTGTGGTGGTTCTCATTAATTTGGTATAATATTCTATTAACCTTAAATGATTCATTATTCATGGATCAGTTTTTATGAATCCTCATTGGATGAATTTTTAAAAAATATTATTGTTTTGGTGTGATTATATTGAACAATGTAGTGCATATTGGAAGTTTAGTTTTTGATCTGCTCAAGTAAGTTATTCTTTCAATGTTAAAAATATTATATTTAAATTGTTTACTTTATTGGAATGTTTTGTATGTGTGTGTCCTTTGAAAACATAGTACATGACCTGATTTAAAATGGGTTCTTGTGTATCCTATGAAAACTCTGTTTTTTTATTGTTCAGGTTATATGTGATATTGGGTTGATTATATAGTGATTTTCAATCAAGAAATGGTTGATTTTTGTAATAAATTGAACTAATATTTTTGATTATATATTGATATCAAACATGATTAGGTTGTCTCATGGATAATATATGTAACATGAATATGATATTATTATTTGATCTATTGATGAAATAGTTGAGTTATTTGATGAATTGTTATACCTTATTTAGTATATGAAACCAATTATATATGAGATGTTATTGACTATATTTACATATGATGTATGACTTGGGTTTATACAGGCTTGGATAGTGAAAGTTGACCCATTCAGTCGTATGTGTGTTTACATTTATTTTCCAGTGATTCCATACAAAATTATATATAACGTATGACTTATTTTAATGATGTGTTAGTGGGGACCTAATTTGTTTTCCACTCATATACTATATAAGAATATTTATGCACTGTAGTTTTTATATTTTTCGGTCCATTTAAGGGAAGGAGACCAATGTTATGTAATCGATTGGGAAAATAATGGTCTATCAAGGTGATGTTAGGATAAAATCCATGATCACATTCCATCAGGTCACACATTATTATTATATCAACTACTAATTTTTTGTGCATTGATTGGGTATCCTTATTACAGGATGTTACTTTTTTATACTATCTAATTATCGCATTTATATTGTTTTCCATAAGGATTCCATTATATATATATATATGTTTTATTGATTTATTAATTTAAAATTTTCAAAATATTAGTGATTTTTGTTTTTATTCTATAAAAAATATAGTCTCAATATGATTCCTCCCAGTCCCTCACTTCAAGCCTGAAGATGCTTGGATATGGGTAGAAAAGCATAATGTCTTCTTGGACCATGTCCTAGATTAGGTGACTATGATCACGGTTCTAAATCATACAATGTTAATTAGGGATTATGTATAATAATTTGGCATGATGCATGAGGAAGTTAAGTGATCATATACGCGATTGAGAGATTTCTCTTTTTTCTGTACTTGTGAAGATAAAAGTCCATGGACACATGTAATTGAACATAAATGGTTTCCCCATAAATTAATATTGACATGTAGTGTAGTGAATAATAATAATCTTTTATATTGACTGGCTAAGAAATTAGATTATTTTTAAATATAAACTATAATGGAATGAATTAATAATAAATATCCCATGGATTCATCATTATTATTTTC
Organism: Viscum album; assembly: GCA_963277665.1. Classification (NCBI taxonomy): domain Eukaryota; kingdom Viridiplantae; phylum Streptophyta; class Magnoliopsida; order Santalales; family Viscaceae; genus Viscum; species Viscum album. Next base: position 1,058,549,977 of record OY728142.1, read on the forward strand.
TAAATATGTTTTTATCAAATTTTTAAAAAAATATCCCAAAACCACCATTGTATCATTATTTTAATTTATGAAAAAATTTATTAAAATTTTATAAAAATTATAAAATACATATATGATTAAACCAGTAGCCTTGTTTTGGATAACCCATGTTTTCTGTATATTTCATTATTTGAGAAATTTAAATATTATTTTTAACACATTTGGATAATTTTTGTCAATATATTTCATTTTGTACATGGATAAATGGGTGTTATTTATTTATTTTATTCCACTTTTCATTTTCATTTTTCATTGTAATGGAATATAAAAAAACTAACCATATTTTTTACTCTCATTTATTCATGACTGAAATAAATTCATCGGTTTTTAAATAACTGAAGGTTTTTTGGGATTTAAATTATTTTGGGGATTTGAATAATGATATCATTATAAAACTAAAAAATATTTGAAGAACCATTTTTATGAAACATTATCATAATAGATATCAGAATTTTCAAATTCTTTTCATAAAAATCACATATGAACTATGAATGAGTAGAGTAAGAAATAAAAATAATTATAAGTACCACTATCCATTATTTATGATATTCCAAATGTTTATAAATAATTGGAATTCCATATAATAAAATACAAATCTACATTAATAAAAAAAATATAATGATTATGATGTAAAAATGATAGTAATGGGATAACTATTATATTTGGAGGATTATCTAGATGAATATTATTCAAAATATCAATAGAAAATGTTTTATCAATATACAATAACATAATGAAAATTTTACTCAGCATAACAAATTTCTCCTAGAAATAATTAAGGTGAAACCATAATGGATATGTTATTAATTAAAAAAAGGATTGAGGACCCACTATATATTACCAATATTAGTGATTTTCTATTAAAGAGCATGATGAACATTATTTTCAATCCTCAATTTAGCATTGAGATGATAAAAAATTAAATTAATTTCAATTATTTTTTTTATAATATAAATTATTTTCAAATATAAACTATTTTAACATTAATTACTAATTACAATTATTACAGTCTTTGGGTGTTGATGAAAAACCCATATGAGAATTGTTTCAGATTGAAGAATAGTTTGAGGAGTTATAGTTTTAGCCCATATAATATTGTAATGATGATGATAATATATACAACACGATAAAGGAACCCAATACCTAATAAATATCGCAAGGGAAGCCATATAAAATAATAAATATACAATAACTAGTTGACTCTATAGTTCCTTATGTGAAATAATTTTAGGTTTCTTATATCATCAAGTCATTCCCACCTTCCTAAAATATTTTCTATTGGAATGGGAATGAGATAAAATTCATGGAATAAATGGTATCAATGAATGAAGTTAATGTAGTGATATAGAAGGGGTAATATATTAATTTCCCATTAAATAAATATATTCCTCAAAATGATTGAGGAAAATCAGTTGTATTTATATTCGATGATAGTAAAAATGAAACAATAACTTGGGGGGATTATAAAATTATTTCATCCCATATTTTTATTAATATTAATTTTTCTCTATATTTATATTTTAATATAAAATTTAATCTATTATTTCTTCATGACTGATAATAGTGTTATACTAAATAATAACCGTTTGTAGAACTCTATATCTTTTATATCATATAATAAGTGATTTTTATATCTATAAAATATCTTATTTATTTTCAAGAATTATCTTTTTAAATTATAAATAGTTATTATCAAACTAAAATGAATATTATGGTTCTGATAAATTTGGGAGGTGTAACAATTTGTTAGAATAATTTTTTTTGTTTTATTTTTTTTTCTGATAGTTATTATTTATTTGATTTTATTATCATATTTATTCAAGAGAGTTATATTTTTATTTATTGATATATAAAAAAGAAATTATAATGATTATTTATGGGGTTTAGATTTTCAATTTTAATGAATTTAATGAATATGGGGCCCATTGAAAAATATAATTCTTAAATATATTATTTAGTTATTAACATCCACGAAATGAAGGGTTTCAATACCTTTTGGGCATAATATTTCAAATTATACCCTTCTTGTGAAATTAAAACATTAATCATAATCTATATAACATACATTGTGAATTACTAAAAATAAAGAATGATTTAATGAGTATTTGTAATTGATATTGATATTTCTGATGTTCTAATCACCTCGTGACACTCCGTTGATATTCACATATAGTTGACCTTCCTTTTAATGATATATAGAGACCATTAATGTCTATTATATAAATATTATGAGCCTAATCTCTCCAATTAATATTTTTTCTTTTAAATGAATGATTTATAATTTAATATTTGTTTGATTTAGGATGATCATGGAAATATGATTTGATGGATTATAATGTCTGTTGGTGGGGGAATGCCAAAAAGATGATTCCAGTTATATTGGGTAACTAATTCCAAAAACAATTGATATTAATTTTTCCTTTTTTACCAAAAAAATTGGGAAATTTGAGAAATTTGTATATAAAAAATAGATATGGGATTGATTTTTCATTATTATTTTCTTAGATCCAATATATTAAATTTTTATCTAATTCAACTAAAAATATAAAATAATTGATAAAATTGTAGTTATTAATCATTATAGTGAATATTGATATGTCTCTTATAATTAATGTGAATATAAATATTTCTGTTGTAGATATAATGGAGGGTTAAAGAGAAAAATTATTTTATATATTATATTTTAGTGAATATTCTAGAATTAATATTTAATAAATCAATCACATCTTTGAATTCATTGATTTTAACAAAAATAAAATAATATTTATTTCTAAACATAACATAAGAAAAATTTCTTCTCATTAAAAGAGTTATTTCACTTTGAAGGGATTTTTAGTCAAATTGGAAGCATATGGATAGTTTTCAAGGTCTCATAATGATGAAAAATGATGGAAACAAATTTAAATCAGAGTTTGATATGAATTTCTAGGTGGGGAAGGTATATATGTTGATTGGTGGATCCATAAAAATAAGTGTAATTTCATGGGCACAATGAAAAGGGTGTTAATAGAATTATGAATAAAAAACTATAATAAGATAGAAATGGTGTTTTCACTACCACTTTTGAGAACATTTTTTTGATATTTTCATATATTTATTTGTTTCATAATAATGTCTGTATATAATTATAGGGATACGATTGTATTCATATTTTCTTATGCTTTTCCTTCGAATCACCAGATTAATTCAACATCATTTTTATAAAATCTAGATAAAAATAACATATTCAATATATTTGAAACTTACTAAAAATTGATGAAATAAACATTTGGAGATAAAAGACACCATGATATAAGGTTAACGGGGATTGTAATAATGAATATATAGAGAATATCTAGGAACCAAATTTATTAGAGGGAACCAAATCTACAAAAACATTCTGGGGATTTAAAGGCTCTCCTTTATAAGAAAGACTATCCACCATTAAATATCCTTTTCACCAATTTCATAATATATCTTCATATTTCTCGATCATGATTCTCCAATACATGATTTAGTAGGTTGTTGAAAAATTATCATTCATGCAGCCCAAAAAAAATTCAAAAGTGCAATGTCTTTTCTGCCAAATTTGACATCATATAATCATATTTTCTTGTGGACAACCTTATGAATATAGATTCAGAGTCCCCTAAAAGAGAATTAACATGACTATAAAATTAAATAAATGAAATAATTAAAGATCCACATGAATCGAGAATTATTCCACCGCTACATGGATCCATAATCTCATGTTTTATCAGTATTAGTCATCCAACAATACCTATGAGGTCATCAAGAAACCCTACGTCCCTTATGGATTAACAGTTTTCCCCTCCATGAATATAGGATTATAATCTTCCCATTTTTAGGATTATAATATCATAATTTTTATAGTTTAATATGGACCCCAATAGGGTACATAATATTATACATTCATCTATAAACCAATGAACAATTACCATTAATCGAATATATATGTTAAAAATGAATTATTATCAGGAAACCTATAGTAATAAACATAATTTTAACTTATTTTTCCATCTTCCATCACTTGTAATCATGATAAAAACATAATAGAAATATATTTATAGTCTCTAAATAAATTTTAAATCCAAAAAAATATCCATTAAACCCATTGATAATGCGAGTCTAATCCCCCTCATGAAAGGTATTGGAAATAGTTTCCCAATTATTATTGAGACAACATTAATATTTTTTATATATGTATACCCTTATATTGGAGTTCATAGTCTAAGGTAATCTAATTTATATAAATTTTATATATCATAAAATCATATTTATATGGAATATTGTTAAACCCCAATATCAAAACCATTGTATCAGTAGTTCACAATAGATATACCATATTTTAGATATCCTTAGTTCTAAAGTTGGCCATGTCTATAGAAATAAATCTATATATTTTTTTATCTAATTACATAATTTTTGGAACCAATTATCATTTTTATTATCAATCATGAAATTGAATAAATAAGGTTTATATAGTACTAATAAAATAAGATATTAAAACATGATAGCTTTTGATGAACAATAAAAATAATAGTTGGATTCCAATTTAGAAACTAACATCAATTCCTCCCACAATCTAATTAGTGTTTAGACCAAAAATGAAAATAGTATTATGAAAATTTCACCAAATAGGACAGTTAGTGGATGATACATGATCATAAAAAGATTCTAAAATTCTTATCTTAATTTGATAATTTCGACACAAAGATAATGATCCCATTAAACTTCTTCGGATAACATCACTTCTAGTAATTCCATGGATCCATGAAAGATTCCTATATTCATTCCCCTTCGTCAATGGGATTGGACAACCATTCCCTCACCTAATGAGATTTTAATTCTTCTTATTTATTAAAAACAAAATTTCTCACAACAATTTCAATATTCCAAAACGCCAACATTGTTACACTAATAATAAAAATGATATGTATATGAATGGAACAAAGAACAAATATAATCACTATAATCATTCTTTTAAAATACGTAAATATATTTTTTTATTTTTATGTACCATGAAATAACTATAACCATCCAACTGAAATATTATAATAAAATCTACCTTGTATATAGAGAATCACCTAGATATTTCATTGGGAATGTCCCTTCCTTATAGAAAATCCAATTTTATATTATTTATTTTTATTCATGACTGAACATATAGAAAATGAACATATTTAATTTACTGAAATTAAAAATCATCCACTCTGTGTAGTATACTTATCCACCACATGGTTAATATCATGGGAACATATCTACCAACAATTAATTACAAATAGTAGCTTATTTAAATACATAAATGATTTATTATAGAAAAATTATATCTTCCTTGAATGGACTGAATTTCACTCCAGGGGATTCTATATTTATGAATCTTACAGAGGACATATTTCGTCAAGGTAAAAAAAGTTGGATGAAACTAAAATTCTTTAATAAAGACAATGAAATGATTATAAAAACATATTTCTCCTACCCATTAGTGAAACTGATAACAATATGGATGAGTGAATGTAGAAAATATGATTACACAATCTCTCATGGAATTTATCATATTTGATAATCTATAAAATGAAATTATACTGAAATCTGTCATAATCAGTTTCCATATCTACTTTAAGAATGACATTCTTTCCAACTATCTTTTGATTACGATCTCCTGTCATTTTTTGTGAATTATTAATAACACCATATATATATATACAACTATAAAAAAAGTTTTTATATAATTATTTTCCAATGAATAATTTTTAGAATAATATTTTCATGAATGGGATCCACCAATATCTATGAAATGCTACATTATCCAATATGATGAATCCAATTAAAAATAGATGGCTACCTGAACCTGGGAATGAGAACCAATATAGTCACACATGTCACTCTAGAAAGGGATCCTCATTTAAATTTTTCTTTCAATGAATCTATGAAATCACATTTGATAAATCCAAAAAAAATCAAAGGAACATGTAAAAGCATCCAGGACTGCTGCACTACCAGACTTGAGTGAAGAAATATCCTACTTTATTTAATCCTCATCAAGAATTTTACATAGATGATTAGTATTGATATCCTAAATATCTCCTAGAATATTCTTACAAAATGTAATCCTGGTAAATTCCCTTGGATATTCATCCTCTTAAACAATTCACATGCCTTTGAACATGGATACAAAAAGCACTACAAAATGGCCAGAAACTACTTCCCATCATTAAAATTTATACCATCTTCATGACACATGTTCCTTTTCATATAAAATTATTATATTTCATTAATATATAAAAATATATTATGTTGGTTTCACCTTAATATAACCAAAGAGAATAAAAATTATCTTAAAAATGTATCCCCATTATTAAAATATTAACCACTATTATTTTATGTTTTCATGAGAAATATACAATTTCATCATGACCACATATATTCTATAAGACAACAATCCAGCCCATTGGATTAATTATGGAGGTTCATGAGATTATCATGTAATTGTATTTAATTTCATTCCACGGATTCATGGTAAACTATAGACTCATTACATTGTTTTTTAAAACATATCCTAAAAAACCATTTTTTAGAGAAAAAAATAATAACCAAATCGTATCAATAATTTCATTCTCTTATTCCACGATTTCAGATTAATAGATTTAGGATTTTATACCATGATGGATTTATAAATACAGTCCTTATGAAAAATATAGAGATATGTGGGATTGATGATGCGATATACTCATACAAACCTTATGAAAATTATTAAATCTATCAAAATCGCATTGAATTTAGTGAAAACTATTATTGTTATTTCACTCTGTAAATTTATCTCCAAAATAATCAATGTTCATGAGTCCCTTAAATGAATGAAAATCTTGGAAAATTTTATTTCTCATTCTATAGAAGTAATTGATTCCCCTTTGCACATTTGGAGAAATTATTATTTTAAAATCAACACCATTGATCATTATATGAGATCCTGTGTTAGAATAGGAATGATTTCTCCATAATTCATCCCTTAAATAAGGAAAATAGTTGCATATTCATTAGATATAATTTTTTTATATGATATCCTAAATATAATAGTGAGATACTAACAGTATGGATAAAAATTTACAATTGTACATGAGATATCTATAAATAGTGTATTTTGTTATCACTAAGGTTCAAAGGAAATAAAATTTCTATATAAATCATTGAAGAAAAATTTAAATGATCAAAATCGTTATTAAAATATCTAAAATATAAACCAAATATATGTTCCTAGAACAATATAAATATGTATTAACATAACTATTGGTAAGGATTATAATGCCTCTTTCATTATAGATAACAACATAACTTGATAAAATCACTACTGTAAATCTGACCTCTCCCAACGCTTCTATACGAACGGTTCATAAAAACCATTGGAATAGGTTCTCTTTCCCAACGGTTTGGCTAAACCTTTGGGAAATCACACTTTGAGGCCACCTTTCCCAACGGTTTGGCCAAACTGTTGGGAAATCCCACATTGTGGCCACCTTTCCCAATGGTTTTGGCAAACCGTTGGGATAGGTATACCATTTCCCAACGGTTTGGGAAAACCGTTGGGAAAATTCCACTTTGTGGGCATCTTTCCCAACGGTTTGGCCAAAATGGTTGGGAAAGGGTATACCTATCCCAACGATTTTCCAAAACCGTTGGGAAATGTCCCCCACAAATCAACCATGCCCCAAATTCAAAATCCAGAATAAAAATCTATACCAATGGTTGTCAAAACTGTTGGTATAGACCTATTCCAACGGTTTTGATAACCGTTGTAATAGATCCTTTGATTTTTTATCATTTCTTCATACCCATATTATTATATTAATCAAAATTTAAAATCATTACGAGAATATATATATATATTTATATAATTATATTCACAAAAATCATGTTAGGTTAGTGGTTATGTAGTTGAATAATAAACTAGGGGTCCTGGGATCAAATCCCAGCGAATGTTTCTTTTTTGAAATACATATACCAACGGTTCCGTAACCGTTGGTATAGATTTTCATATTAATTATTCCAATGGTTTCCAAACCCGTTGGGATAGGTCTATTCCAACAGTTTTGCGAAAACCGTTGGTATAGACCTATCCCAGCGGCTTACTTGCCAATGGTTCTCCAATCTGTTGGTATAGGCTATACCAACGGTTTGGAGGCCTATACCAACAGTTCCAAACAATTGGTATAGTTTAGTTTTCAAGTAGTGAATCGAATATTAAATGTCATTGAAATAAGTCCCTCTAACGGTTTAGGGGATATACTCAAGTATTGTAGGAGATCCCTGGGTCTTGATCTGGTAATTATATGATGAATAGAAACTGAGGAAATCATATTATTCAGTCAGGCCATTGAAAAAATAACACGAGGAAAAGTCTCGTGGAACAAAATTAATTGTGTAAATGTATTTAATATACAATCATTCTCAATATGAACATTAAGTATAGAAGAACACATATTCCTCAATCAAGATTAAATATTGATGGAGAAAAAAAATTTCTAGGGGATAAAATACTAGATATGTATTTTGGGGGACTCTCCATCCCTTGGGAAGACATATCATATGAAGGAATAACTGAAGTATAAATCATTATAGGGATACAATTCTCAATGGAATTATTTTGATCAACTACAAGAATATATGTCATCGACAACCCATCCAAGGTAGATACATGCCCATCACCATAAAAAGATAAAAGATGGATTATTGATGTCATTCCCAACAATGTATTCACCCCTAAAAATTCAGTATAATTATGAATAATTGAATAAGAATGAGTGTAACACTCCATGAATTAATGAAATATTTTTTTCCAATACATTATGTTTCATTGATAACATTCTTTATACACAACAATATGTTTTAAAAAACTGAAATTTAAATTTAATATTATTAATTAATACTCACCATATATCCTAAAAGATGAACATAGATTCAGTAAATTTAATAATAAAGTTTCCACAATGAATTTTAATGGTTGTATATAATGAAAATATATTTATCAAAAGATGTTAATTTTCTAAATGACATTATATAATTCGAAAACACATTTCTTTTAAAAATTGTATTTCTTTGATTTATTGAAAAAAAATTAATTTATACCATTTTTATAATTTTATTTAAATGAACTTCAATATTATAATATACAGTTAAATTAATCATAAGTAGAAATTTTTAGATCATTATGAAAAAAATAATTTTTAATGAATAGAGAAAAAATGTTTTTATTGTAAAACTATATAATATGGAAAAATGTTTAAAAATATGAATTATATTTTAATATTGTTTAAATTATTATTAGTTAAATTATATTATTATTATTTCAATTTAGGTAATTGGAAACAATTTTTTCTTAATTTTTCGTATTATTTTTTTTAAAGATGGAAACATTTTCCTTGGAAACCCTTATTTCTTCCCATTTTAATGTTTTATTTTTAATAAATATATTCCAATTAAGTGAATTGAATTTTAAAAAATATATTAAATATTTATAATCAATGAATTTTGTTTATATAAAAGTGTCAATAAATTTCATTTTTTAGTGATTAGTAAAAATGTTATAAATTAATTACATTGGCTAAGGTTAAAATAGGATTTTCTACATTACATGTACATGTGTTAAAATGTATTATCCATGAAATAAATATATTTATTTTATAAATTTTATTAAATTTTAATAATAACTACATACATTTTTTAAATGAGTATCAATTTATATGTATTCATAAAGGTTGAATTACAATGGAAAATAAAGGGAGACTGTTTGACATTGTCAACACTAAAATTAAGAAAGTGAGTAGATAATGATAATACGATAACAACATGATTAAAACATGACTTTTTAATTAAGTTATTATAGATAATGTTTTCTATCTAATACATAATTAAAAATTTATGAGCCACTTTTATTTAGAGTGGTTTTATATCATTGAATAATTTTAGGGCTTTACAAAAAATCAACTACTCCTAAATTATTAACAAACACCCCTACCCCACATCAACACACTAAAAAATGGGTTTTCATTATAAAATAATGATCCGAAATTATTACTTAATTCCCAAAATACTTTCTATATCGATTAGTTTTAATGTGGATCCCTTATAACATTTATGGTCGGTAAAAAACATTAGAGATCATTCGAAGAAGTGGTATCGTTCATATCCGAGACTTTGTTTAATACATTATCCATGCATAAACAACATATTATTTTAAAATGTGATAATATAATATCATTGTATATTAAATATAGAAATATTTAATAATTTTTTGTAATAATATATATCCATCTCCTATTTTATAAAATATGGAAGGAAACTATGGATCCTATGTATTGTGGAATACCTCATCACAAAACAACTTATTTTTATTTTCCATCACATACTTTCACAGTTGGATATAATGACGTGTATAATTTTTTTTATGAAAACGATGTCATAATTATAATTATCGAATTATAATATCACAAATATCTTCTAAAATCAAAATCCATTGAAAAATGATAACAATGTTCATGCATAAGTTACGACTACCACCTTCGAGAAGTGGTGAGGCATATTTTTCATTTAATTAAGACTTTGAATGTAATTATTGTATAATTAATTATTATGTATGATATATATGATATATAAAAGAAATAAATTTTTAATGAATTTGTATTTACCATTATTTCATTCAATCAAATTAGAAAAAAGAAATAACATTCATGTGTATGCACGAATTATCATCTCTATGAATGGTGTTATTAATTTTCTATTAATAAATCTTATGGATTACAATAAATACATAAATAACAAAAATAAATTATATGTTTAACTTATATATCATTTTATATATTATGTAACCATTATCATTGTAGAAAACAAAAAATTAAATACTAAAACATATAGGAAAAATGAAGCATATAATACCTGAAAGATGGTTTTTACATAGATATTGTAAACCAACGGATAATAAAATATCATAAGTAAATAATATATAGTATAAAATATATTTATAAGGATATTTAATTGATTTATAATAAATATATATTTATTATACATGTTTTTTTTATGAATGGAACTTACTGATACTTGAGATAAGGTATTTTATATTTTTTCCTTTATTTTTGGAATACATATTCCATAGTCACCAATCGTTCCTTCTATGTGCGATATATACTTAAAAATTTAAATTTTAAATCATGAATATAATTATTCTAATTAAATTAAATTTTTTATTTTATTTTATTCATTAATTATTCATAATATATGGAGGATTCCAAGGTGGGTTTGGATTTTTGTCTCGCATTTATTTCTCTGGGACATATTCCATGTTGACTAAAAATAAATTTTCATTTAATTTTCGAATATTTTTCATTATAGTTGAGCGTTAACTGGTTGGATACAAAAGTACAGACACCCAATTAAAATTTATAAATTTAAAATGCCTAATGTTATCACAAAACCTAGATAATCACCATCCAAGATACCCACATCATCCAAGGTATCCACTTCTACTTTGATAATCATGAAACCGGCAGACCACATCATCGTCATGTCACTACTGTTGATGTAACCGTCTAAATCACAGGAACCCATTGGATTTTTTCATAGTAACCATAAATTAATATCATCGATTCATCTTCATCACCCACTAATTAACAAGACACAAATACCATTGGAGTCCATCGAACTACCGTAAAACATCATAACCCTGTTTCCCACATCCCCAATCGAACAAAAAATAATGAAAACAAACCCCACATCAAATGAAAATACCTTATAACTTTACAACCATGAATGAAACCAAATTATACCTCCTTGACCAATCAAGGTGAAACCAAATCATAAACAAAAAAAGTAACCAATATTCTGTAATTTCAACCACATAAGGCCACCCAACAGAACGCACAATTAGAAACGTCATTCGCAATAACCCACATCCCAAAAACAATTGTAAACATCACTATAGATTCAAAAAATAGAAGAGTATAGGTATTTGAGGTTATGGTATGTATAATAATGACTGACTTCTATGAATGATGCAGAAAACAGAAGCCAAAAACAATGTGGTTCTTGATCAGAAGAGCCAAAAAAACTGGTGACTACCAAACTACTAATCCCAAAATAACATAGAACTATTGGTACAGATCTAACTCGGATAGGCGCAGTAGAACGCAAGGACATAGTATAGTTGGAGTGGCGATGGAATTCAAAAATGGTTTCTTCGGTGTGTTGTATCTAATACCTATGAATTTAAATTAATATTAATGTCAAAAAATAATGGGATATACATTCAATAATTCTTTATTTTCTAGGACATGTGATTAAAACCATAACGTTGTTGTAATGGTTTACTTTTACCACATCATTTTTAAGTATTGTTTATGATTATTCTTCTGATGATGAATTCTGGTGATCTATCTCAAAACAAAATCATGAATATTATTCCCTTGTATTCATTTTTGTAAAATAATTTATTTTAATTTTTTTCTCGTTATGTTATTATTAAAATGGCCAAAATAATATTTTTATGAAAAATTTAATTTTATCCCTCTTGTAAAATATCTTTTTGCATCATTGTCCATGGTTTCTAAAAAGGTTTTAATTTTTTTTTATCTCAAATGACTTTTAATGATATTTTTCTATTTTTTATTTTTTCCAAAATGGATTTAAAATAATATTTTTTTCTTTTACTAAATAACAAATGGTTAGCCTATTACTATCATGTTACAAATATCATGGTTGGGTGCCTTGAAATTGAATTTTATATTCTTATGTGTATTCCAAAAGAATATGCCTTTTTCTTATGTTATGTTTTCATTTATCATGTTTGTTGATTTAATTATGATTCATGTATAATGAACTATGCTGGTTTATTCTATGACGTTGTTTTATGATCTATGATATATAGTGTATAGTTTTAAAATATTATTTTCATGTTATTATTCCCATATTCTCATGTTATATTAAAATATCCCTTGTTTACTATTATATAGAATTATATCTAACCCACTAATTAGTTACTTTTTCCCTAGAGTATGATTAATGGTATTATGTATGGTATTTCTAAGAGAGGTTTTAGTAATAAGAAATTATTTAGTTCACCTGTAAACCAGTTTTTTATGTATCATTTGTATCGAAATGAAATAGTCCAAAATTATTATATCAAGAATCGTTATGTTATGTAATTGATATTGATTTATTATGATTTTATATATGTGCGTTAAAAGTGAGGATCACTATAGCGTGTGACACAAAAAAGTTTATTTAACCTTGGGAAACTAGGGAGTGAAAATGTTAGTGAGAACCGGAAAAAAAGTATAGACATTGTAAAATTTCCTAGAATATTTGTGATAAATAGAGTGATTTATTTCTATGAAAGTAAATCACATGTGTAGATATTACAAGTGGATTTTACTCTGGCATAGTTGTACATATTATTGATAAATACAAAAATTGAATATTGTTCCTATCTAAATAATAATCTAGTGTATAAAAATAGTAATTGTTTCAGACCTAGTTTTAAACTCCTAGGGGACATGTCTTTGAAATTAAACATTATTCTGAAAAATCAAGAAGTATTTGAGTAATTACTAGGAATGACCAAGTTTGTGTCTATAGTGTCATAAATAAAAACGAAGGGTTCTGGATTTATACGTAATATAAATAAATTTTTATTATTATGTGGCTTATCAATATGGTTATATATTAGTTGATTGATATTTAAAGTTTTCATTGATGTTTGGATCATAAAGAAGTATTGTTAATAATAAATGAGGTAGACAGTACAAATATTTTCCTCTTGAGAGAAGAATCATTATGGGAGATTGAAAGAAAAATCCTTGTTGATATGATGACACAACATTCCTAAGATATGAACAATGTTGAATAATTAAAATTAAAATGGAGGGAATAAATTTTTTTCGAGTCCTTAGTAGGTGAACATCCACAAATTTTTACTGTTTTAAATTATCCACATGTTTTCAAGGAATAAATCAATATAATTGAAAATACATCTTCCATTTTATAGTGTTTACAGACTAAAAATATCATTTTTTTCAATCCATTATTTTGATGGAGAAGTGAGTCAAATGTCAACTCTAATAAAAAATCAATAATAAATATAATGAAATTGACCATATGGAGTGGTAAAAATTTTAATTTATTAGTTTTCAATAATTAAATTCCCTATATTTTTTATATGAAAATTAAAATGAAATATCACGAGATAAAATAAAATGATTATTAAATTATGGGTACATATAAAAAAATTTAGAAGTAATTTGAGTTATACTTGTATTATTATAATCTAACCATAATGATAGGATGAATAATTTATGATAGACTTAAATACAATTATCTAAATGGAATTTTACATAATGGACTATAGAAGTTATGAATAAATTGTTCGTTGTGCTATCATGGTTGAAATGGATACATTATTTTACTTGGGATCACATTGTTTTGATTAAAAACAAATGACCAAATTGAAGAGAGACATAAAAATCCATGAAGCAAAGAGGATGATCATTCGATTATGATAGATATCGGGTGGAAAATATGGTGGGTATTGTCTTAAGGGGATGGCTAGTTTTTGTCTGGAAATTAAAGTTATTGAGAGGTTAAATGATGGTGTGATTGTAACACCATAGTTTTTATGAATTATATTTCATGAATTAATTATATTTCTATACTTTCTTTCATTGTACACTAAAACATGTTAAACAATTATACTCTATAACAAGTTAAGCTTCCACAAAACACAATATCAACATAGCTTGCATTGCACTTATCATTGAGTTTCTAGGAATGAGAATTTTTTTAGAGGATAGTTATGACATATTCATTAAACACAGTTATATGAATAATAAACTATATACCATAAATATTATTCTTAATGGTTTCTTAAATATAAATCTTATGAATAATTTTCTCAAAACAACTGCTTTTTATGTCCTTATTTGAACAATAAGAAAATTAAATTTAGAAAATATTATAAATTAATTTAAATAAAATAAATAAAAATGTATTCATAGTTATAATATTATATTTGGTAATCATTTCATATTTTTGGTAAATATTCCATGTTTTAGATGGATAGATATAAAAATTAATTGAAAAATATTTTTTTGTTAATTTATTTATCTAGTTAAATAATTGATAAATTTTATTTTTAAGTTTAATTAAATAAATTTTACAAAAATTAATCTAATTCGTTTCATCGGAACCATTTTCACATAGAAATTAGATTCAAAATTGTTTCATATTTTTTAAATTTTTACATTCAAGACTTTTTGTTTCACATTGTATGTATGACATATTTTATATTAATTATATAATAAACAGTGAGTTTAATTTGAAAAAATGAATATTAATATTTGAAATTTTATTTAATTTTTTTTAATAAAACTAACATAATTTATTTACTGAAATTATAATAAAAAAATGTTAAAATTAATTATAATGATTTATGTAAAAAAATAGTTAATGATTAAACATATAATATAAGGTCTACAAATGACCCAATACTTCTACAACACCCATTTTTAGGACAAACATTAAAAATAACGACCTTATTCAGTATTTTTCATATTTAGTGGGTTATTAATCCATGATTGAGACCTATATAATATATTAAGTAAAAATAAACAAAAAAGGAACCTTACAAACATTTAACATTTATAAAGACATGATATGTACAATAAAACCACATTATTTCGATTTTAAAAATGATTTTGAATGTTATTTTATTTTTTGTGATCATAATAATTTTAATTTAAGTTTTAGAGATTAATTTGTTATATTAAATTTTTGATGAATTAAAAATTTGGTAATTATGTTAATTATAATTTATAAAAATATGATAGTAAAACTAGAAAAAGTGAAGTAAATTGATTGAATTATTGTCTTTCATTTTAATATGAATATTTCATACGACATAGTTGTGATCGTAATAAATTAAAATTCCATATTTTTTTTGATATTATTAAAATTTTAATTGAGAGAGTAATGTTCAATTTTACATTAATGTTAATTTATAATAAATTATTTTTGATTAAATGATTTAAAATTTATAAAAAAATTATATTATACGAACATATATTTAAATTTTAATTAATATAAAAATGTTTAATTCATTTAAAAATTTATCATTTATAATTAACATATTGACCATATATAATACAAAATTTGTAATCATGATATTGATTTATGTAGCCTTTTTGAGTGTTACATGCACTCATTCTAAAATAAACTTCCAACACATATGGGATTTATTTTTTTAAAATTATATATAATATTTAACATTAATTTGATCTATTTTTACTTATAAATCATAGTCTAGTTTCTTCTTAATTGTCAAATTGAATAGTATAGAAAACTAATTACCTTTATAAAAACCAAAATAATAAATTTTGGGAAACATATATGTTGTGGGAAAATATTATTAAAATTAACATATTTTTGTGTGATGAAGGTTATTTGGACATAGATCCAAAATAATCTACTAATTTTAAACTTATTAATCACATGGGATTAGAAAGATAACTTATTGATTATACCTATTGGTATTTACTAGAATACCTCTCCTCCTCCTATAAAAAATTGTAATCACTCTTCCCCTTCCTCACATATCTCATGCATCTTTGAATCCTCCAAAATCTATCCAAATATGATCCAAAAAACACCCCTATAATCATAGAACACTAAAATTTGTAGTAATTTCAATTTACCAAGCCCTTCAGTGAAAATAAAAAAGGGTTTACCCTAAAAAGAGTTCACGTTCTTCAATGAATATGTACTGTTTATTTCCTTCTCCACCCATTATGTTCTTCTTATTACATGATTATTTAACATTATCAGTATCATAAATATAAATTTTATTTTATTATCTCATTATTTGAACTAAATTTACACCCACTTCAATCAAATTGGCAATGAAGGTACCATTCATGTGAATGGTGGATTACATCCTTGCAAAATGATGTCGTTCGTTTCTCCTTTACCACCTATAATGGTTGGAAATTATAATTTACAACATATTTATTAATTTCATATGTGATAATTATGATGTGTTTATTATTATTGTATTACTATATGTCACAAAGCTTCATTATTTCCGTTTTGTGTAATTTTGAAAACTGTGTTTGAGGGAGTTCCCACTTATGCCTCCTTAATGGGATATTATTCATTTACACATTATATGGACTGTATTAAATATAGGTTTTGTAAAATTATATAATATATAAGAAAATATATTTCTAATGTAATGATATTAGATATATATATATGTATACATAAATATAATAAGTTTTATTTAATTTTTTTTCTCAATACAATAAGAAAATGGAAACTGTATTCAGTTATACGTATGACATATCGTCTTCCACAAAACGTTTATAATATATTATATATAAATATAATATATATTTTTATAAATATTTATACATTGAAATTTTATTATAAGTAAATATTTATTAAGATTATTTAAATAATTAAACCATAGCCTATTTAATATGATCAATAATAACTAGTTGAAACATTTACAAAAGAAATAAAGTATTTATGACAAAAAAATATTACATTAATAATAAAGTTTTAATAAATAAGTTATATAATTTTATATATAAACCATATTCGGTTTTATATATAAAAATATTCCTATATGGTAGATTTATAATATACCAAAATTTATAATACAATAGGGTTATATTTTTTTTTGATTAATGTCAATAATATATTAGGGAAATTTCATCTCACCATTTATTTTCAAGAGATACAGTCCATATTATCCAATTCATTATTTTGTGTTCTATATATACCATCCTATGACATGTTAAATAATTATATTGCATTAATTAAATATATTAGAAGTTTCAAATTTTTTACTCATTCAAGGGGTATAACATTCAAAATAAAATCATGTATTGATGGATTTCTTGTCTTACATTAATTTCTATGAGGCTTATAAATTATTAACCAGTCATTTATTTTTTGTGGTGTAATTAATTCCCATTAATGTATTAAATGATTCATATTTTTAGAATTATGTGTATTTATGTATCCATTTTATTATCTCTATTTTATAGGTTTTATGGCTTAAAAATTACCAAATAGGTAAATTAATTTTTGACTCATTTTAACTTCACTAAGACACATGTTGTGTTATGCAACTATATTGTTTTATGAGGTGTATATACATCCTTTTAACATTTTTTATCAAGAATATAATTATTTTAATTATATTGAACTTTTCATATAATGTTTGTATATCATGATAATTATGCATTCGAATAATGTTTTTTTATGAGACATGTTTGTCATCCATGAGTAACACCATGATGAAATGATAATGAAACCCACATATTATACATGGTTATTCTATGATTAAATTATTGTGAAGACTATCTCTTTTCCAAATGTTATTATAGGAAAAATTAATTATAATATCCATTTAATTTCATAGATTATGACATGTTATTTATGAAACTAAAGTAATTTTGGTTCCATATATAATGAATGTTTTTTTGGAACATAGATTTATGATTTTATAATGTGACTCATGGGACCAATATCTACCTCCAATAAATTGGGTAATGATTTATATCTCATGGGTAATATAGTTCTAGAATGGAAAGTATTCCTATTTTAGCAATGTAGTGATAAAATGGGAAATTAAATTGGATGATTAATAGATGGCAAAAACAGGATGTGAACCCAGTTCAGCAATAGAGGGATTGAAAAGGATGTGAAATCAGGTGAGTAATACAAGGCTCAAACCAGAACTGAACCTAGATCAATAATATAGTGAGGTAATGTGATGTAAACCTAATTCTATAATACATGTCTTGAATATGAAGTAAACCTAAATTTTTAATGCAGGTCTAGAATAGAGAGGGGTCCAAGTTTAGTAATGGAATTTATCTGGTACGATGTTCTGGGTAGTAATCTCTTACTATCATGGTAATCATTTAACATGTTTATGTGTCTTCCATAATTCATTTCCTTCAACTAATGTTATGATATTATAGGTTATCCTCTTAATTCTCTTATGATTCATGCCTTATAAACTACTAATATTTATGCCAGGATTCATTATTTTTTCATGTATTTACGTCATTTGATCTTTAATGATACGATCTTGTGCTTATAACATTATCATCCTGATATTATAATATATAATTGTTTATTTTCTTTATCTAGAATCTAAAATCATCCATTTCATATGTTTCTATTCCCTCGGGTATGAATAATTGTTTTACGTTGGACTACTAAAAGGTGGTTCCTTTCTGGATACATTGAGGATCCTTTACCATATTACAATATTGGGGTCCAAGACTACTACTAAAATAAACTATTATGTTCCTTGGGAATGTATTTTGGTAATGCTTTAAATATTCAACAATAATTATTTAATATCCATGTGTGTTTAGCATGGGATTCTATATTTGGTATCAAATAAATGGGTTTTCGATCCTTAGGAAACTAGGATGGGAAAACATTAGTCAAATCCCTAGGGTTATTCCTAAGGATATTTCTTGGGATGCCTCTTATGATAAGCCTAATATAAAATATATATAAAATAATTTTTCATAATTTATGTGTCATATATATAATTTTTCATTATTATTGGGTTTCTTTTCAGATAAGTGTTTCTCAAACTGCCTTCTAGTCACTGTCAACATTAAGAACTAAATGGAATTGGGATAACAATGAATGTTTCTCTTTTCAAATATATTGGAATTATAAAAAAACAATGTCTTATATGGAAATATCATGATGTTATTCAAGATAGTGGTATGATTATTGGTTATAAAACTAAGTGTAAAGGGACTTCAAATTAAATGTGAATGGTATGTGATGTTTTAAAGGTATTTTATACATTAAATATATGAATCATGATTTTATTGAGGTCAAGGAACCTAAAGTAATCATTAATAATTTTTTTCTTGGAAAGGGATATTAAAGAATATTATAATGAATCTTGAGTATTGTATTATGAATAATTTGGGATTATAGATGCTCATATGTTATTGAATTCAAATATTGTGTTATTTGAATCATAAAATATATATTTATTTTCTGTAAAAAATTTTCATTGAGGATTGAAAAGGATATGTTGAATGGTGATGAAGACATAGAATAATGATTTAATGGGAAGGTAAAGTTTTGATTATGTGAAGGCATCGCTTAATTTTTTCAAGGTGTTGAATAAATTCTATTTTCCTTACATAAATGGATGATTTATTTGGATAAACAAAATTGGAATGTATACATGACCATACCAATGATAATTGATTTTTATAAAAAGATGTCTATATTATCATGTATGATGCTTAACGCTTTTCTTGATTTATATAATATATAAAATAACCTTTTTAATAATAATGAATGTATTATGTTAATAAGTTTTGATAGAAATTTAGGTTGTTACCATGTTTCAAGAGAAATCAAGTTGAAGTTATTCACATGTTTTGTATGTAAAAACCAATAGATAATTCATATGGAGGATCAACGGTAAGCTGGTTTTGAGAAATCTTGTGACCATCTTGATAAGTATTTTGATTTCCCTATTTTGGAAGGGTTGCGGGGATAACCATTTATGGAATTGTCTGAGTTATAATTTGGGTGAGGTTTTAGATATTAAAATATTCTATTTCCATATGAGGAAGTATTAAAAATATGTGTCCTATGATAATAATTTTTCTATGATGACAACTAATGCTGTATGGAATAAATATTAATTCTATTTATAGATCTCATTATCTATAGGTTATTTGGGAATAAAAAATTCCACATCATTCTCTTTATTAAGAGATGATGTTGGAATTTATCAGGGGAAACCCAAATAGTGAGATTGTACTGAATCCAATAGAGTATATCAACTCAGGAAAATTATTCATTACTAGGTAAATGGTCTCAAAATTAAATTTAATCTTGTAATATTCATTTCTTGTTATATAAATGACCTATTTAACCCTTCTTAATTTCATGGGTTTGGGATTTTTATCTATTTATGCATCATCCAATTTTATGTGATTAGTGATCTTTATCAATCTATATGATAATTTAAACATTCCTTTAATCCCCATGCTTCTACATCCCACATATGTTCTCATACATGGAATCATATTTGTGAGTTACTTTAGATAACATTAATAGTTCCATCATTTAATTTTTATAATATTTTTTATTATACATTTCGATGATGTGGGTTTCTATTAGTAAAACATTAAAGTATTAAATCATAGTTAACCCAGAAAAATGTAGTAGTTGAAATTAATTTATGGGGGTATAATGTAACCCCATGGTTTTTAATGATTTATTTTTATATGATAAATAACATTTCACACAATGTCAAGATAAAAATTCATTATATTATTCAATTGGATACTTTGTTCTGTAGGCAACATTGTTTAATCTTCCATTACACACAATAATGGGTTTCTATAATAGTTAATTTTATTGTTTTAAACAAGAATAATATAACATTTCTATCAAACATCGTAATTTGAACAATAATAACAAATTTCTAAATATGATTATTAATTATTTCATATATATATATATATATCATATCATATTGATAATGAAATATATAATTTCTGATAATATATATATATAAATAAAATACTATTTTTTCAAAATAACATTATTTCATATCCTACTATGAAAAATAAAAAAATTACCTTTTTACACTCTTAGAAATTGACTTAGATAAAATAAAAATTAATTTTTAATTCATAATTTCAAAATAATAATTCTATTAATTGTTTTGAATTTTCTAAAATAGTTCATTTTCTTGATAAAAAGAGAAAAATTCTAAATTTTAATTGAAAACAATTTTTCATATAATATAACAATTTAGATAAATAATATTTTCAATTTACTAAAAAAATTAATTATAACTATTTTACATTAAATAATCCAATTTAGATCATTTTAAATAACTTCACATTTAACATTGATATAACCTTGATTCAATATTTTAATATTATTTTCATAAAAACGTGATGTCTCGCTTCTTCAGTGGGACTAATATTAAATTAATTATATCCACCTCTTTGAATTGCATTTTGAAGATGGATATAAATATTTAGAATCTATGTCATTTTTTTAAATAGGATAAATTTAATTTTTTAATGAAAGGATTAGGGAAAATATATATTATTAATTAAACTGATTATAGTGAGAACAAGCTTACTTATTAATTAAAATTCGAATATAAGGATTATAAATGATCCAAAAATAATTATATACATTTTTGTATAATTATTTTGACCCTCTAAAACATAGGTTATATTTGTATGAGTTTTTGGGTTATTATTCCATAAATATGACCTATATAAGATGTTATGTAATAAAAATATTATAAAATAATGTTCTACAATTATCATTTATAAAGAATTTAATTATGGCCAAATAACTATATCAGTTGAGTTGTAAAAATTATTTTCAAATATAAAGGAGATTATTTCACCATATTAATTTATATACAATTTTTATAGATGTATTAGTTAGACTAACTTCTTAGGGAATGTCAAATGAGGTAAATATTTAATAAAAAAATAACAAAAATAAATGATACTAAAAATATTAAAAGGGAATTAAATAGATTTATTTATGGGAATTAATTTTTTTTGAATATATCTTTTTAAAAATGTGTGATCTTTATAGATTCGAATTGTGTCTTATTGTTAAATTTTAAAATTTAAATTAAATAAATAATGTCAATATTGAGATTAATGATATTATATAATAAATTGTTTTTCATTAAAAGATTTATAATATATTCAAATATAATATTACGAAATATTACTTTTAAATGTTAATAAATAAGAAATATAGTCTAGTCATGGACTAATTGATAATTTATAATGATCATACTAACCACTAAATACTAAATACATTGTTGGCACTATTTGGGTGAAAGAAGTGTTTGTGTGCATGGCGATCGCTCATTTTAAAATAAATTTCTAACACACAAGAGATTTTTTTTGAAATTATATATAATATTTATAATATTTTTTATACTGTCTCATAAATCCAACTATAATTTTTTTATAATTGTTGTATTTCATAGGTTATAAAACTAATTATCATCATAAAAACAAAAATAATTAATGTATATAATCTTATGAGTTGAGGAACATTATTGTATAAAAAAATTATTTTGTGGGGGAGGTTTTTATAGATCAAAATTTCCCTATAATCTATTATAATTACATTTTTAATCACAATATATTAAGGAGACCTTCCAATAGTGTTTAACTTTTGGTATTTACAAAAAATTAACTCCTCCTTATCTATAAAAAAGAATTCACACATACCATTCCTCACACCACTTAATCCAAAATATGCCGTCAATACACATCCCAAATAAGCTATGAAAATCCATACTCATCGTAAAATACTGAAATTGTGAAAGAATAAATACATGTAATCCCTTTACTACTAACAAAAATTAGTTACATGAAAAATGTGGTAATGTTTCTCAACAAGCATTTTCGTTTTTTTAATTCTTCTTCCAATCAGTTATTCTTGTTACATGCTTATAAAATAGCATATTTATACTCAATATAATTATGTTTTTATTATAAATTTTATACTTACACCTACATATAGATCCACCAAACGGGTAAAATAGTTACCATTCATGTGTAAGGAAGACTACATCATCACGAAATGACGTCATCTGTTTTTTCCATTACAACCTATCATGGTTAGGATTTGTGATGTAAATGATGTTGTTTCAGGATATAAATGAAATTTATGATGTATTTATGATTATTTAAATATTATATAACACATAAATTCATGATTTTTGTTTTGAATATGACAACTTCATTTGATTACATGTGCACTACCACCCCCTCAAGGTGATTTGATTCATTCACACATTCAATGGAATGTATGGAGGATGAGTTTAGAGAAAATATATGATAAATATTAGAGAATAATTAAAATTTAATTATAATATATATTCATTTATTTATATTTTATTTAAATTATCACTTTCAATACAATAAGAAAATAGAAACAATGTTAATGCATACGTACGACCTACTAACTCCAAAAAAATGTATTCCATTTTATATTTCAATATTTTATTTATTATTATAATAGTTTTTATAATGAATTTATATATAAAAATTTATTATAAATCATTTTTAAATTATATTAATAATTTAATTATTATCTCTGTTAGAGGATAAAAAAAAGTCAAACCATGTGCCGAAAAACAATGTGATTAATACACAAAACATTATATTAACATTGTATTATTATTAAACAGGTAATATAAGGCCCTAAATAAATTATATATGGTATTATATATATGGATATATTTGTTTTTTATATTAATAATAATAGTAAAATTATTATAAAGGAGGTTTCAACATGTAATAAGAAATTCATGAATTAAGGTATGGGAATCTCATCTCACTTTTTATTTTCTTGAGATACATTACATATTCACCCCTCAAAAAATTTTTGTGATGTATATACAGCCCTTTGAAATTAAATATAATAAATTTCCATTATTTAATGATATAAAAATATTCAATTTATTTTTATTCTTTCATAGGTATCACTGTTAAAAAGTTACTCATGTTGTTTGGTTTTTCTCATCAGACATTTATTTTTCTAGACTTATTCATTATTCACAAATCGTATATTTTTTAGGGTATTTATAAATCAAATGAATATATTATAAGATTATTATTATTAAATTTATGGGTATTAACATATCTATTTCATTATTTATATTTCAAGGGGTTCACTGTTAATATTTTACCCAATAGGTAAATTAATTTGGCCCAATTTTTTTTCTTTGGGAATGATGTTATGTTATTCACCTATAATATTTTATGCTGTGTACATAAATCCATTTAAAATGTTAGATTATTAGTATAATTATTATCATGATACAATAATATATAAATAATTTACTATTATAATTCAATCATGATTCAATTGATACAATGTGAAATGGAAGACATTGAAATGATTAGAGATTATTTTCCACAAGAAATGTTTTAAATGATCTTTCAAAAGTACTTTCCATATTCGATAAAGTCCATTGATTTATTTATTATTTACTGAGGTTATGATACAATGGTAAAATTATAATTCTTTATCAAATTTAATTATTTATTAAATGAAATGTTTTTTATGAAACTTTTTTCTATTCCACGGGTTATACCATGAAAAATTATTTATGAACCCCACATCTTTTTAAGACATATTCTATGATGAAATTAATGTGTTGCTGGTCTCTTTTATCAAATTAATTATAATATTATGAGTTAATAATATACATTACATTACATGAGTTTTGATGTAGTATTTATGAAATCCACTGCCTTTTATGGATCTTCATATGATGAATTGTTTATTATTTTTTAGAACTTGGATGTATGATATTATTATGTGATGAGGGGACCTATATCTCTCTCCAATTAATGGAAAAATATTTATATCTCTTGATTAATACATCGATGGACTGTAGAGTGAACCTAATTTAGTAATATTTGGTTATAATCTGATGTGAACCTAGGTTAGTAGTCCATGGATTGAGGGGAAGTTAACCTAGATCAGTAATATAGGAAATGAATGAGAAGTGATCACATTTCAAAAATATAGTGTTGGAATGGGATGTGTTAGTGGATCCATAATATATGGATGGAATAATATGTGATTCTAGATTATTAATATAGTTCTGGAATTGGAATTGAACTCAATTCAGTAATACATGGATGAATTATTTAGTGAAAATGGTTCATTATGAGTATTTCTCCACTAGTATGCCTTAGTTAGTAACCATTGACTAATATTGAAATAATTTTATTTGATTATGTGTGTAAAAAAATTATGTGTCTTGTTATTATTTATAATGTTAAATATTATTCTCTTTATTCCCAAAATGATTCTTTTCCTATGAACAATTAATCATTTTTTCTTGATTAATGTTAATGATCTTTAAAATGAGGTGTATGATCTTCTAATTACACGAATGTGATCTAATGCAATTATTCTCTTGTTATTATTACAAATTTCTTTATTTATCCTAATTGAGCATCTAAGCTCACTATATTCTTATTTTTGTTTTCCCCATGTTATTATGGAAGGTTTTACGGAGGATTCTTGAAGGGGGAGATATTTATTGGAGAGCATGAAGATATTTAAACTAATTAGATGATTTTGATCAAATTTTCCAAAGATAATAATCTATTACAGTCCTTTTAAAAAAATCAAGATGTTTTATATTCAACTAATATGATGTTGTATTAATGTATGTTAACCTTGGGCCTCTGTAGTGATGGAAAAAATTTTTCTAATGATGTGGATATAGTGAAAGCTTTACAAAATAAACCTCTCATGCTCGGGTGTTTTAAATGTAAGGAGTATGATAATTATGATATACATTCCTCGGTCCAAAAGGGTAATGAATATAATAACGGTCTATAACCTCTTTTTTTATGGGAAAAAGTTAAATCTATGGAATTTGTTATTTTTTGATAAGGGATAACATAACATCATGTGGAATGGAATACTAATCACCCACCATATTAATTCAAATGTCTTATTTGATTCTAGATATATGCAAACATTTATATATGAATAATATTATAGGTGTATCAAAATTCCATCCAAATGATTGGATATTAAATTAGAAAATTAATCCATTGGTGTTATGATGATTGCATATCATGCCAATAATTCTTCTCTATTAATTTATATGGTAATGTGTTTCCTAATAATCATATTATTCTATTTCATAATGAATTTTATATTATCATATGCATGTATTATATTTCATTATAAAAACATTGATAAATTACAATATAAGGGATGTCTTTTATGATATTCCAAATGAACATATAATCATTATTTAGAGTGTTGATAAATGTGAACATCAGATAGAAATTGACCCTAGGATATCATTTTTTATTCCCTTTAATAATGAGTTATTATCTTATATGTTTGGATAGTATCTCAGAAATGATGATATGCATATTCTGAATGCTATTTCTGATGACTTTCTTGATGATTTTCATTATCATTTAAAAAAATTTGATGTTTTGTTCTCAATGGAAATATTACATGGATATATGAATATTTAAATGAATTTATATAGCATGACTCCAATTGAGTTATTGGATTTAAGTACTGAACTCCACGAAAATTATTATAAGTTATTAATTATATAATGAATATCAACATGGAGTGTAGATTTTTTTATACAAATAATGATGGGTTGATGTTACTCTACATTAGAAATTGGTAATTATAGAAGATAATAATATCAAACATCTATCCCCTAACATATTTTTATGGATTTTATGATTAACTTCATGGATCTAAATAATTGTCTATAATTGACAATAATTCTAAGTGACACCAATTGATGATTAAGAAGTATGATACGCCAATGATGAAAATATTCATGAGTAATAGGCACTATGAATATATAGTTATTATATTTTTTCATACTAATGGCCCTAAAATAATAATGGATTTTGTAAATTGATTCATTAATGATTACATTGATTAGATTGTTGTATCCATGATAGATTTCATTCATACCATTACAATTATAATTGATAGTATTAATATAACTTGATAATTGGGATGATGATCCTTGGGAAGGAGAAACTATATGAAAAAAATTACAAGGTCTAAAATATGGTTGTAAAAAATTACATTTTTTGACATATAATATTATGAGAATGTATATATGTGGATCAATAAATATGGATGTTTTTGAATGTTTGATAAAACTAAAAAACTATGATTTATATATGAATTTACATGGTTTGGGTAGATATTATAAACTATATATTGATAATTTCTCACAACTATTTAATTCACTACCCAGTATAAACGTGAAGGGATACATATTCCTTTCGACATATGATTGTGAGTAAATATCAATGAACTAAAGAGAAAGTCCATTAATGAACAAAATCTTACATAAAACATTATTGTTGAATCATGTTTAACCTATAGTGATTTGCCAATAAATTTTTTGATATGATTTGTCATTCATAATCATATAGTGATAGATTTTTACACATGAAAATGATTTTATAAGGAAAAAATTATCCAACACGGGTTTTGGAGTCATCAATATTAATTTCATAATTATAATTACTGTCAAATTATCCTTAATATGAATATTTTGATATATAATTATATATTATATATTCAAAAGTTATTTTTATGTTGACAATTTTTAATATATTCCACTGAATATTTTTAAAATGGAATAAATATTCGGACTTCAGGATATATTACCATATTGGGAAAACAATAACGGTGGATGATTTATTGAGTTGGAAGGACCATGCTAGCATATTAAGGTATTCAAACTCAAAATATCAAATATAAAATTATATTTTATAGAAATAACTTTAAATATTTATGTAGTGTAAAAATATTATCTTTCTCAATTGAGTATCTATCGATCAATACATGTGATGATTAAAGAGGTAAAAAAGAAGATTTCAAGAAAATAAATAAGTTCATAAATGATCTATATTATAAAATATTTTTAAATGTAATGAAAAGATTCAATAACTATATATGTTTCTCCCCATAACATATTTTAATAAATAGCTATTATAGGATGCTAAAATATCATTATTCCTTATTCATATTGGAATTACAAATAAGTAACGATATTTTAATGAGTATATCTAGTGGGATAGAATGAATCAATATATTGTGATTTTTTTCATTGATTTTTTCTAGTACTTTTAGGATTAGTGAAAAAACTATATAGGTGTGTTATAACCATAACCAATTCATAATTAGTAATGTTAAAAAAACACAATGTATTTTTTTATAGAAGTCCCCACAACATCTAAATGGAATATTTCAATATGTGATGTCGTTGATCACCTATAAAACACTTAAAATTTAATTTCCATTATAGAAAACATATGTAATGATCAAATACTTATTAAATACATTAATTATGTGGTGAGGTTCTATAGAGTACCACATTCAATTCAGTACGATCAGGATCCAATGATTACCAAAATGTTCTAGAGAAGTATTCGGATGGCCATAGATACATTGAAATTTTTTGGAAGTGTGTATAATAATAAAATATACTTCCATTCTATGAGAACAATTAGATACCAATGGGACATGTTGGGATCATTCTTTTTGGATTTCAAAGGTTATTGGGATCAATAACATCTTCTAGATGAGTTTTCATAAAAAATTAACATTAAATTATTAATTAATATGGATACTAATGAATACATAAATAAAAGCATGTTTATAAATTCAAAAAATTTCCATGAGGTTAGAGAAGGAAAGGTGTTGGGACATGATCTACATGAGGGAATTGTAGAGAATATCAGCATCATTCAATAACAGGTCAAGGCATCACATAGTTTCTAGAAATAATATGACCAAAATCATTATCATGATATGAATTTGTATGTAATTAAAAAAGGGTTTTATATGGATTTGTCTATATTATAAGGATATGAGATTCATAGAGATATGAAATTTTATACCTATATAAGTTATCCTTTTCAATAATATTTCTCGAGTATGAATAGTTTCTTATCTCTTGGTTCTCTCACAACACCTCTCTCATGTCTATGATGTATTCCATGTATCTCTCCTGAGAAAGTATATATCTAATTCATAACATGTTCTATACCCTATATTATACAGTTTTATAATTAAATTTCTTATAAATAATTATCTATGTGGATTCTAGATCATAGATAGAATGTTCTATGAAACATGACTATTCCTATTGACATGTTTTATTGGTATATCACCATCATTAGAAAGCTATATGGGAACCATAGGATACAATAAGGTCAAAGTATCATCATTTTTTTGAATCATATAAGTGTAATTTCAATGGATAAATTCATTTTATGGGGATATAATGAAACAATCCAAGTTTTTATGAAATATATTTAACAAATAAATTAATTTTTTTAATATCATTAATTACACAAATCATTGAGTTTTAACTAACAACAATATACATCAAATATTCATATTTTAATAGGAACATTATAACATAGACTTTTAATCATGTTGGTATGAATATGAATAAGCTAATTTTAAAAATGAAGAATATTTGTTCCTGTTAAAGATAATATATTTTCAAATAAGAATTTTTTTTAGTAATGTCATTATATAATTAAAAAATGATATTCTTCAAAAAAATGATTTCAATTTATTTCGTTTAAAAAATAATAAAAAATTTATTATAATTTTTAAGAATATATAATTTAAAAAATGAACAAATGGTTTTAAATCATCATGTCTATATTATCATATGGTGAATTTTTTAGAAAACAATGATAATATTAATTTTTAAATGAATAGTGAAAAATTAGTTTTTATTGGAATATTTAATTTCCATTTAAAATATACTAAAAAATTAATTATAATTTATTATAGTATTAAAATTATTATTTTTTCAATTATATTATTATTATTATTAAAGTAATTATATTTAATTGTTAATTTATTTTATCCCTTAAAAATTTTATACTAACAAAAATATACTTAGGAAAACCGACTTTTCATTGTATCTATGGGTTTTATTTAAAATTTAATTATCAACAAAATGTTGATAGAATTTGATAAAATGGATTACATTTTTTTAATTTTCATAATTTATAATATATAATTTGTTCAATATATTTTTTTCAATAACTACTAATAAAAAGTTTTAAAATTAAATTATTTCTTCTTGGGATAAAATATGTTTTTGCGCATTACATGCACATTTGTTAAAAAAATTACACATATGAAATAATTATTTAATAAGTTAATATATATATATATCTATAATCATTGGTCCCAAATTATCAAATATGGTACATTTTATTTTTTGCATTAAATTAAATACTCGTAAGGAAAAGAGAATTAAACTAGTTAGCATATTGAAAACTGAAATGTTAAAAGTTAGTAATATTTGAAGCTATAGGAATTATATTATTAAAAAATATTTATATAATTTAATATTGGTTTTGATAGATCATATCATAGTACAAATCAATTTTTTATCAATTTTATAGGATAATCGATATTGACCGACTTTCCATTATTGAATAGTTTGAAAAAAAATCAACTCCTCCTCAATTATAAAAGGCCACCTTGTTCACTTGATTCGTCAAAATAAAAAAATAATTTGTTTTATCCAATTATGAAAATAATATATTATTTAATTCTATACCAATGTCTTAATGGTATTTGTTTTATTAATAATATCTAATTAGAAGGACATTGGTGAAATCAAAAAATAGGTTGTCCAAAGAAGATGTATAATTTTTTAACCAAAAAAATTTGTTTTATATCATATTTCAACTCTTAAATTATATTCAACAATTATAATATAAAAAAGAAATTTATCTATGATATACTGTTATGTTATTATGTTAATGGAATACCCTTTATCCAAATTCTATTTCATCAAATATAAAATGAAACCATGATCATGTGTACGACATATTATTGACTCGCAAACCGATGTGACTTGTTTTCCATCACCACCTATAAAAAATACTTATAATATAAGATTTCACAAATAAAAAATATTTAATGAAGTAATTTTGCTTATGTAATTATAATAACAACCCTACACTGTTTTCTCAAAATCCTTTGAAAAATTATAACGATGCTCTTATGTATATATAGTCATCCACCACAATGAAAAGCTGTGACACCTATTTCATTTTATTTTTATATTGATGATAATATGTTAATTTTTAATTAAAATATCTAATATTTATAATTTGTTAATTATATTATAAAGGTGAATTAATAATATCTTTTCTTTTATTTATTTCCCCTAGAAAATGTTATCATTGTTCATGTGTGCATAAATCATAGCATATCTATAAATGGTCTAAATAATTTTTATCTATAAATTTTATGGTGTGTGATATTTGTATCATGGTTGAAATTTTGGATATAATGAACATTTATAAGTTTTAGAATTACAAACATACCAATATAAAATTTACATTAAATGAATAGTAGTTATTGCAAGAAATGTCATTTTAACTAAGAAATTGTAATAATGTTTTAAAAAAAATATATGTAAATAATATATGTGATGATATATATATGATTATCATTACATAAAATATTTTTTATAAATAAATTTTTATTATACTTCAGTTTTGAATGTGTATGATGAAATATATTACTTGAGGTAATAGATTAATTGTCACACATTTATTTTTGGGAGACTATTTCAATTTCCAGAACACAAATAATGTGTGTAGTGTATATTCCTTCCATTTAACTTGTTATATCTTGAATAACAGTCTAATAAATATATATAATGTCCCATTTTATGTTCTTCATTAATAAGGCATGTGATTATATATTTTTCAATGTGTTCAGGGATTTTTGTCTCACATTTATTTTTGTGCGACACATACTATATTAGCCACTTGTTTAATTTTTATGTTACATATAATCCCCATGAATATATATAATTTTTATTACCATGAATAAATGTTACATAAATATCCATAAATGTTTCCTTATTTCATAGTTATTATTATTCAATAATTTACAATTTTAAAAAAAAAATATTATGTAATAATACCATTCTTTATCAGGATTAATTCAGAATATTCATCAAATGATGAAATCATATGACCTATATATCAAGAAAATTAATACTATTTTAATAAAATTATTATTTCTAGATAATAATTTTTTCACTTCAATTTTCTATTATTTAAGGATTAAAGAAACCAAAATATTTTTTTAGGAAAATTATAATTTTTCAACGCTTTTTTTAAAAAACATATTTCTACAATGACATTATTTTATAATTTATTTGAAGAAATACATTTGTAAAATTATTCGTTAATGTTATTGTCATTAAATTTTTAATTTTAAAAAATGTTTTAAAATTAATCTTCCTTTCATTTTATGAAAAATACATTTTTATATTTCTTTAGAAAATATGAATATATGTAACGCCCCGACCCCAGCTACCCAGAGTCGGTGCATTACTTCGTAACATTGGCATGATCACAAGAAAGATCAAATCTCGAAAGACCGATTGGTTTAGTAGCCTTGGAAACACTAGATATAATCATAAAGTTTTACATTACATTTCAAAGTGAAAAACTACTACAACAACAAAGTCTTCATATCCACACTATTAACCCCTCATAATATCCCTGCAAGTCATTCATAATTTACTTCTTCACTACTTGGGAAAAATAAAACATAGAAAAGGGGTGAGCTCAAATGCCCAGTAAGGATAACAATATAGCGGAACATTCATAATAAGCATAAACATTTAAGGAAATGAATTACTAAAACAAAAGCCTTTTAAAATTGAACTTCAACATAGTATGGAAAAAATAAAAATGAAATAATGTCATTTACTTATTCACATGGATATTCTACTAATCGAATAATCACATGCAATATCAATAACCACTTTCATAATGTTGGAATGCATAATGCCAGACTATCATAACCACATAGCCAAGGCCTCGTGCCAAGACTACAAATAAGATTTTGTCAAGGCCTTGTGCCAAGACACTAGTTTGTCTCATGAGACCTACCGATGCATCGAGGAGCTATAGCGGGCTCCACCCGTCACTTATTAAGTCCAATGCATTCCCATATGAAAAGGTTTAAACATAACATAAACATTCGTATTAAAACTAGCATACGAAATGTCAATAATTTCACCATAAACTATGAATGGTATAAAAATAGCACATCCATAGTCAAACATATCACAAAACCTTCAATACAATATAGAAGTTTTGTATCATAATAAATCAACTTCAAATAATCTTAAAATCCATCAAAGGATGTTGACATAGATGAAATCAAAATTCTTTTTAAAGAAATATCTCCTTTCATTTTGAAACCATTTAAGATCCATATAAAATAAAACATTTTCTTTGAAAATATTCTTATAAGCTTGTAAGGAAATCTTTGAAGATTTTATAACGGCGTAAAATAACCGCACCTGCCGTATAAGTTAAAAAAAACATTCTTACCTCAATTCTGTCGAAGGTTAAAAAGGACCTTGTTTTGAAAACGACGGAAAGATTCCTTTATAAACCTATTATAAAAAGTCAAACAAGGGTATAAATGACTTTAACCCATATTCTTGTAAATAGTAAAAATGTTTTGAAATACATTTTTAAGAAACATGGATGTGGATGATAAAGAGATCCCAGTAGATTATTACATATAAACAACCTCGGATAATGAAGAGATTGTGAAATAACCCTTACCTTGTACTTTTCCTTTGTTGGGGTAGGTTAACCTCCTGTATAATGGTGAAATAATTGTTATTAAATTATACAAGAATCATATACATTAATATGATATCATATATGATCTTTTAATATTGATTTGATAATAATATCTTAGTATTATCGTTGTTTCAGGTGTTAACTTACTTGTTTTCTTTCATATGTTTTGTTACGTAATACATGTTTGTAAAGGATAGGTTGTATATTATTCATATCCAGAATGATATCAAGTCCTTAAACATCATTTTTAAATCATAAAATGATAATTATACTTTAATGGTTACGATGGAGAATGAAACTCATCGCGTTCGTGGAGACGGTAGTCCGTACGTACGCACGAGCGACAATATAATTCTTTTGATATTAAAATAATATATAAATGGATGGTATATCATATATACAGAATCATTAATATGTTATATTTATTATTTACATGAGTTACACATCATTATTATACCCATCCAAATAATAATATATTGAATAACAATTACACCACGACGTGGAGACGGTAAGCCGTACGTACGCACGTATGGTGACATGTTATTCAAAGGGTGGATAGAATACTGAATATGGTTGTACCATATTTATAATAACATAACAGTATATAAATGATACTGGAGTCATTATTTTAGAATGGTAACAACAAAGGAAGAAGAAGTGGAAGAAGAAATGAACTTGGAAAAGGGGTGGTGAAAACATTACCTCTTCTTCGGGTTCTTCCTTTTGATTTGATCAAAAGGGCTCCTTAGGTTGGCTTTCTGATCAAACTAAGGGCTCTAGGTTGTAGTGAGGGATGTTGGGAGATTATTTGGGCAGAGTTTGGCCGAACCAAAAGGCTTTAGAGGTGTGAAGAAATGAGAAGGAGGAGTGCCCTTTTATAAGAGGGGTGAGGGGCACCTTTGGAAAAGCTAGAAATATTAATTTATAATAAATTCATATTCGGTTTCTAAAGGCTCCAAAGTTTACTATTCAAAGGTTAAGGTGGGGATAGATCGAAAACCACTCAACCAATAGAATTAAGACAGGTTTGGGTACTTATATTAACCTTATCTTTAAGTATTAACTCTAAGTTAATTAGTTTCACTTTTACAATGTCTCTTTGTATTTTTATATAATATGGTTAACAAACTTACTATATACATCCAAGCGACCCCCAAGTGGTCCATTAATGAGGAACCTATCATAATATAACTCTCTTGGCCGAACCTTAGATTTTTATGAATTTAATATCAATTAATAATATAATATTTGTTTTAAGAACTCTTTTATGTCAATTTTGACACTATTCAATAGTTGATTTTTTTTGAAACTCCTAACAGATTGATTACTTCGAACAAAGTCAATTAAATCAATCCTAATATATCATATTATCATATAAAATTAGTTTAATTCATTAAAAGTTTCATATTATAATTATTTGGGTATTTACAATATCAATTATTTTAATTTTTCACTATTATAGTAATTACTGCATCATCATTGTGTCATAAATAAAATAAATTATTCAATGTCTAAAAATTATAGATAAAATATCATTATGTAGGAAATCGTTTTAGCTTTCTAATGAATATTTATAATCTAAAATCCAACATATATAACCCTATGTAAAAATTGTTGTTCTAAAAGATATATGCTTGTGTCATTTTTGTATTCATTTTAACTAAATTAAAATAAAGTGTCATTATCACTTACAAGTGGATCCATGGGGTCCCAAAATAGACCCAAAGATGCCCATGGTCGACCATGTATCCACCAATAGGGTTACGACACGTTTTAGGGTAATTTAGTATTATTATAATATTATTTGTTTAACCCTTATTTACCGGATTTACCCTTAACCATGGTAAATAAAATATTTACCGCAGTAATTATTCAAAATGTCTAAAAATAAAAGTTACCTATTTACACAATTTGAACATCCTGATTCCAAATATGGAATCCATTTTCCTAAATTCAAAACACAGAAGTGGCAGAAATTAATTTAAAATTAATTCCCGCTGTCAAAACAAAAAGCGTGTTTTTAAGAGATAATAACTATCAAAAGATTGACACTTGTTTATGTTCGGTTTAATTGTAAAATTATGTCCAATGACCAACATTATATTAAATAGTAAAAATATATTCTAAATATACTTTAAAACCACTCAAATTCATAATTTATCACTATTAATTATTTTGATTAAAAAAGTTGTTTTTAATTAAAATTTAGTAATTTTCACTATTCATCAAAATATGAAAGTTATCCGAAAAGTACCAAAATTTCACCTTAGGCTAAATTTGATATTCTGAATCCAAAAATGAAGTCCATTTTAAAATATAAAATATATATAACTTCAAAAAGTAGGTATTACTATTCATAACAACTAGTTTGATTGGTTACGGTGTGTTAGAACTCGAAGTTGCGTACAACACACGCTACTGTTTTATCCAAAGGAAAGCGTACCATGGATGATTGGGATGTTTCATTTTAAATTTTTTGATGTCTCAATTTAGTCAAAAAGTTTAAAATATTGTATTTAAAAAGGTTTCACTATTAGAAGTTGATAAAAGTGAAATACTGAAAATGAATTTGTTCTTGCATTATGACTAAGAAACTCATAATAGGGATTCTAAAATTATAAGGATTATATAAAGTTCAAAATGTAGTTAATACTATTCATGACCTCTTTTAATGGTGTGATTGAACTCGGTGTTGCGTGTAGTGCAAGTTATTGAATTATTTTTAAGAAATAACACACTCTGAAATCATGGGGTGTTACATTCTCCCCTCCTTCAATAAATTGCGTCCTCGCAATTTGAAATTGTTCTTCGAAGATAAAAGGATGAAAGTAGAAAATATATTTGTGGGAAAACCCACATTGGAAATTGGGTTACTAAAATTTAGTCTTAATATGAGGAAAAGAGAAATTAAAGGGTCACCACCAAATTATGATCTCGATTAGGAGAACATTGGTGGCAATTAGAGACATATAATCGGAGGAAAAACGTAAATATTTATAGGTAGTGATTGAGGTCATCAATCACAAACAAGTGTATAATTGAGGTCCTTAAACTCATCAATCTATGATTATTTGAAGTACCATCGGTTCAACAAAATATAGGGTATTGGGATAACACATTTTTGACGTTTCAAAATATCTTAGTTGAAATCCCACATCGAAAAATGAATTAACGAGGCCTCTATTTAAAATAAAGAGTCGAAAGTATGAAGATTACCGAAAATAACACATACTAGGGTTCCATGTAAGAAAATATGGATATGGAAGAAAAATCTAGCCATCAATTATCTGATGGAGAGTGGTAGAGAACATGCCTATGAAAAGGCCAACAATCCCAAAGCCATAAATTTGTGATGATTTAAGGTACCATCTAGGACAACATTTTTGTTCTAAGTTTCTATTATTAATGTTGAGGAATTTATTTATGAGATTGGATAAGATAATAAGGAGATATACTTAGTTTATAATTAGAGTTTTATCCATTAATAAATTTCTACCAAAACTCATCATTCACTCGTAAAAAAAATTCTATTTATACTATTCATAGAGGGTTCCAAAATAAACGAATTTATAATTCATCTACCAGATCTTTTAAAAAACTACTTTATTTAATCCAGGACATCTCGTGGGATAGTGGTAGGTGATACACCCTTGTCGCCCTTTGGTTGCGGGTTCAAGTCTCGCAGCCTTGCCGGACGCGACGGGTTGCCGCCCGACCTCCGGGTTGTCCTTTTATGGCAATCCAAAATAATCCAAACTAGAACTATCCAAAATACTTCTGTCCAAACTCACAGTCCAACATTCATAAGGAAGGTAAACATAATATAGATCCTTTTTACCCCGTAATAGCATATGAATACCTTCATCATGTATTACCATATTCCTTATTGATTACATTCATGCTCCCTTATTCCATATAGAATGCTGGATATACTTCATTAATCCAAAAATGTTTTAAACCCCAACAATGATGGAATATACAAATCATTAATCAGTTCCAAGGTAGTCAAGAATATCCAATATAATTTATCCAAAACAATCACATATTATTCCAAAATCACTACCTCAGTATTAGAACTATATTATGGTTTATCATTCTCTCAACCATATATTTTCCAAAAATCTATCCTGCTAATGAGTCACTTTTCTTTGTTCCACACAATCTCAAGTCCTTAATGAAATAGTACTGCAGTACAATCCTTATATACTCCATAATTATTATAACAAGTACATTGTTGATACAAAGCTCAATTGACATAATAAACATAAGAACTCTAATCATTCCTCTTCATCTGTGGTAGTATCATAACTTGATTATTATCCAATAACATCATTTGCGGCATAGTCTGATGACTGGGACATAGGTTCGCGTAGTGTCTGAACTCCTTGCAAATGAAGCATTGTACATTTAAAACCATTTTCTTACCCTTGCAGTCACGTACTTTGTGCCCTTTTCCTCCACACTTATAACAAACTCCCATTCCTTTCAGGCAAGTTCCAGGGTGTTTCTTTCCACAGTTACCACATATGGGAAAATTCTTCTTTTCCCTCTTCCCTTTATCCATCTTTCTCTCTTCCATCCTTTTCTTCTCTTGCTTCCCTTCAAAGCCATAGGACTCAGTAAACTCTTTACATATCTTATCAACACATGATATTATTTCTTCATATGATGATAATACATGGGAGACTATTTCTCTTATAAATTCTAGCTTAAGACCATGAAAGATATGATCCTTCCTTCTCTTTGAATCATGTGTATTTCTGGAGTTCTCATTCCTTCTACTGGGCGCCATTTCTATACCATGGCATAAACTAGATCAGTTTATGAATCAAAATACATAATCCCATACTTATAAAACATCTAACATAAATTGAACTATTTATGGATATAATCCATAATCATAAGAATGTTTTCTTTGAGGAAGTATATACTCATAATCCCTACAAAATTATTTGTAAAGAAAATGAGAGTTATCCTAAGCATATCCCCCGGGAGTGTCGTAACCAAGAGTGCAGCAAGGCCCGTTGTCGTGCACCAGTTCCCGTTCGAGTCTAGCTCAAAGCGGTGTTTTCGGGTTTTACCCCTAGGTACATCTGTGCCAGAGCCGCCTCTACCTGCTCGTATCCAGACAGGGATGTATTTCTTGGAAAACTCACAAAATCTCTACAATACCAAAATTCTAGGAAGTTCTTCTATACTAATCCTCAAAGTTCATCTTAGGTCTACGTGCTCTAATCAGAGTTTATCTAAATCTAGCTTCCAAGGTTTGTACTAAACTTCCTCTGATACCAACTGTAACGCCCCGACCCCAGCTACCCAGAGTCGGTGCATTACTTCGTAACATTGGCATGATCACAAGAAAGATCAAATATCGAAAGACCGATTGGTTTAGTAGCCTTGGAAACACTAGATATAATCATAAAGTTTTACATTACATTTCAAAGTGAAAAACTACTACAACAACAAAGTCTTCATATCCACACTATTAACCCCTCATAATATCCCTGCAAGTCATTCATAATTTACTTCTTCACTACCTGGGAAAAATAAAACATAGAAAAGGGGTGAGCTCAAATGCCCAGTAAGGATAACAATATAGCGGAACATTCATAATAAGCATAAACATTTAAGGAAATGAATTACTAAAACAAAAGCCTTTTAAAATTGAACTTCAACATAGTATGGAAAAAATAAAAATGAAATAATGCCATTTACTTATTCACATGGATATTCTACTAATCGAATAATCACATGCAATATCAATAACCACTTTCATAATGTTGGAATGCATAATGCCAGACTATCATAACCACATAGCCAAGGCCTCGTGCCAAGACTACAAATAAGATTTTGTCAAGGCCTTGTGCCAAGACACTAGTTTGTCTCATGAGACCTACCGATGCATCGAGGAGCTATAGCGGGCTCCACACGTCACTTATTAAGTCCAATGCATTCCCATATGAAAAGGTTTAAACATAACATAAACATTCGTATTAAAACTAGCATACGAAATGTCAATAATTTCACCATAAACTATGAATGGTATAAAAATAGCACATCCATAGTCAAACATATCACAAAACCTTCAATACAATATAGAAGTTTTGTATCATAATAAATCAACTTCAAATAATCTTAAAATCCATCAAAGGATGTTGACATAGATGAAATCAAAATTCTTTTTAAAGAAATATCTCCTTTCATTTTGAAACCATTTAAGATCCATATAAAATAAAACATTTTCTTTGAAAATATTCTTATAAGCTTGTAAGGAAATCTTTGAAGATTTTATAACGGCGTAAAATAACCGCACCCGCCGTATAAGTTAAAAAA
This sequence comes from Viscum album, assembly GCA_963277665.1. NCBI lineage: Eukaryota > Viridiplantae > Streptophyta > Magnoliopsida > Santalales > Viscaceae > Viscum > Viscum album. Next base: position 1,058,590,644 of record OY728142.1, read on the forward strand.
AACATTCTTACCTCAATTCTGTCGAAGGTTAAAAAGGACCTTGTTTTGAAAACGACGGAAAGATTCCTTTATAAACCTCTTATAAAAAGTCAAACAAGGGTATAAATGACTTTAACCCATATTCTTGTAAATAGTAAAAATGTTTTGAAATACATTTTTAAGAAACATGGATGTGGATGATAAAGAGATCCCAGTAGATTATTACATATAAACAACCTCGGATAATGAAGAGATTGTGAAATAACCCTTACCTTGTACTTTTCCTTTGTTGGGGTAGGTTAACCTCCTGTATAATGGTGAAATAATTGTTATTAAATTATACAAGAATCATATACATTAATATGATATCATATATGATCTTTTAATATTGATTTGAAAATAATATCTTAGTATTATCGTTGTTTCAGGTGTTAACTTACTTGTTTTCTTTCATATGTTTTGTTACGTAATACATGTTTGTAAAGGATAGGTTGTATATTATTCATATCCAGAATGATATCAAGTCCTTAAACATCATTTTTAAATCATAAAATGATAATTATACTTTAATGGTTACGATGGAGAATGAAACTCATCGCGTTCGTGGAGACGGTAGTCCGTACGTACGCACGAGCGACAATATCATTCTTTTGATATTAAAATAATATATAAATGGATGGTATATCATATATACAGAATCATTAATATGTTATATTTATTATTTACATGAGTTACACATCATTATTATACCCATCAAAATAATAATATATTGAATAACAATTACACCACGACGTGGAGACGGTAAGCCGTACGTACGCACGTATGGTGACATGTTATTCAAAGGGTGGATAGAATACTGAATATGGTTGTACCATATTTATAATAACATAAAAGTATATAAATGATACTGGAGTCATTATTTTAGAATGGTAACAACAAAGGAAGAAGAAGTGGATGAAGAAATGAACTTGGAAAAGGGGTGGTGAAAACATTACCTCTTCTTCGGGTTCTTCCTTTTGATTTGATCAAAAGGGCTCCTTAGGTTGGCTTTCTGATCAAACTAAGGGCTCTAGGTTGTAGTGAGGGATGTTGGGAGATTATTTGGGCAGAGTTTGGCCGAACCAAAAGGCTTTAGAGGTGTGAAGAAATGAGAAGGAGGAGTGCCCTTTTATAAGAGGGGTGAGGGGCACCTTTGGAAAAGCTAGAAATATTAATTTATAATAAATTCATATTCGGTTTCTAAAGGCTCCAAAGTTTACTATTCAAAGGTTAAGGTGGGGATAGGTCGAAAACCACTCAACCAATAGAATTTAGACAGGTTTGGGTACTTATATTAACCTTATCTTTAAGTATTAACTCTAAGTTAATTAGTTTCACTTTTACAATGTCTCTTTGTATTTTTATATAATATGGTTCATAAACATACTATATACATCCAAGCGACCCCCAAGTGGTCCATTAATGAGGAACCTATCATTATATAACTCTCTTGGCCTAACCTTAGATTTTTATGAATTTAATATCAATTAATAATATAATATTTGTTTTAAGAACTCTTTTATGTCAATTTTGACACTATTCAATAGTTGATTTTTTTTGAAACTCCTAACAGATTGATTACTTCGAACAAAGTCAATTAAATCAATCCTAATATATCATATTATCATATAAAATTAGTTTAATTCATTAAAAGTTTCATATTATAATTATTTGTGTATTTACAATATCAATTATTTTAATTTTTCACTATTATAGTAATTACTGCATCATCATTGTGTCATAAATAAAATAAATTATTCAATGTCTAAAAATTATAAATAAAATATCATTATGTAGGAAATATTTTTATCTTTCTAATGAATATTTATAATCTAAAATCCAACATATATAACCCTATGTAAAAATTGTTGTTCTAAAAGATATATGCTTGTGTCATTTTTGTATTCATTTTAACTAAATTAAAATAAAGTGTCATTATCACTTACAAGTGGATCCATGGGGTCCCAAAATAGACCCAAAGATGCCCATGGTCGACCATGTATCCACCAATAGGGTTAAGACACGTTTTAGGGTAATTTAGTATTATTATAATATTATTTGTTTAACCCTTATTTACCGGATTTACCCTTAACCATGGTAAATAAAATATTTACCGCAGTAATTATTCAAAATGTCTAAAAATAAAAGTTACCTATTTAAACAATTTGAACATCCTGATTCCAAATATGGAATCCATTTTCCTAAATTCAAAACACATAAGTGGCAGAAATTAATTTAAAATTAATTCCCGCTGTCAAAACAAAAAAGCGTGTTTTTAAGAGATAATAACTATCAAAAGATTGACACTTGTTTATGTTCGGTTTAATTGTAAAATTATGTCCAATGACCAACATTATATTAAATAGTAAAAATATATTCTAAATATACTTTAAAACCACTCAAATTCATAATTTATCACTATTAATTATTTTGATTAAAAAAGTTGTTTTTAATTAAAATTTAGTAATTTTCACTATTCATCAAAATATGAAAGTTATCCGAAAAGTACCAAAATTTCACCTTAGGCTAAATTTGATATTCCGAATCCAAAAATGAAGTCCATTTTAAAATATAAAATATATATAACTTCAAAAAGTAGGTATTACTATTCATAACAACTAGTTTGATTGGTTACGGTGTGTTAGAACTCGAAGTTGCGTACAACACACGCTACTGTTTTATCCAAAGGAAAGCGTACCGTGGACGCTTGGGATGTTTCATTTTAAATTTTTTGATGTCTCAATTTAGTCAAAAAGTTTAAAATATTGTATTTAAAAAGGTTTCACTATTAGAAGTTGATAAAAGTGAAATACTGAAAATGAATTTGTTCTTGCATTTTGACTAAGAAACTCATAATAGGGATTCTAAAATTATAAGGATTATATAAAGTTCAAAATCTAGTTAATACTATTCATGACCTCTTTTAATGGTGTGATTGAACTCGGTGTTGCGTGTAGTGAAAGTTATTGAATTATTTTTAAGAAATAACACACTCTGAAATCCTGGGGTGTTACAAAATAAATATTAATTTTAACATTTAGGACATGAATGGTATTCCCCCCTTCATGATTTATTAGTGATTTAGATATTCCATTAAAAGATTCAATAGATATTTTTAATTAAATTGTTTCCTATATAATTTGGGAAATTTGAGAAACTTAAAGATCTTTTTTATAGTTTAAAGTATATTTTTTCCAATGAAAGTACTAATATATTTTTAAAGAACATTTTTCATATAATATGGAATCTTTTGATGTTACATAAGATTTAATTGATATATGATCCATTGAAACAATCATTATTTTTCCTCTGTATGTTTTATAGTAATGATATCAAGATGTATATGAAATGATTTTATTTTACTTGGGTTATGTTATGGTGAAATATTTATTAAACTAGTTTACCTTTTTTTGGTTATGATAAGATGAATGTTCAATTATCTGGTGAAAAAAATTAATTACTTTTAAGATGGGCGGACCATACATCTCCCTCTATCACATTTTCTACTGATTAGTTTCTTTGAGAAAAATGATTTTATAATAGGTAATCCAAAACCTAAAATATGTTATAGAAGACGTAAATACATGCCCAAAAGTGGATACACGTGATTTTATCCCATGATAGAAAGAGTTTGAATTGAAGGATATACAAATATCAAAAGAGGTAGAAATTTTATTAGTTTAAATAAAACATTTTTTTGATTATTTTATGCATCCTTGACATTATATTTCCAATATTTATGTATATGACACAAATAAATGTCTTATGTAAGTGTTGTGTTTCATGAATCATTATCCTTTATTCCATTTTTATTAATGTCATATGAAATACTCTTATTTTTAACATGAATCATTTTTATGATCTATGATAATAAGGGTATGGGGTTTCAATGTTATTCTTCTATTCACACACACATATGGTCATGTTTTGTTGATAAAATCATGGTTTACCCTTACATACAATCTATTCTCACATATATGTTTCTTAATTTCCCTAGGTTATGAAGAAATGTAATATGTATGATAGTAATATAAATTTTTATAGTTATGAGATATGGTGTAATTCACCAATGAACGAGCTATTTTTGTAACCATGAATCTAATGGAACACGACCAAATGATTATATCATTGATGGATATGTTTTTAATGGATAATTATAATATCTAATGTTATATATATAATAAAAAATTCAGGTCTATATAAAATTCACTTTGATGTCAAGGAAATTACTCTTTCAATTAAAATATATTTATTAGTGTTATTTGAATTTTTTATAAATATATAAAAATTTAATGATATTATTAATTGTATTTAAATTTATTTTATTACTCTATTAATCTTATATCAATTCTAATGATATTGTGAAGAATTAAAATACTATTGATGCTACATATAAGTGACTTGGTTTTCAAACAACTATTATTAGAATAAATATCATACATGCCTAAAAATTATTATATATGTCAATCCCAAGAAATTAAAATACATATAGGATTATTTGAGAGATAAATTAATAATTATGAGTAATTAGTTATGTATCATCCATGTTAAGGTGATATCATAAAGTTAATGATCAATGAATCAATGATAACATTTATTTTTTGATTTATATTCTTCTTAACCAACCTCTATGAAATATTGGGACACAAATTCTCTGGTTCTTATTTTTCACACCCTTCCTCATATTCTAGATAATGACGGAAAAAACACATATTTTCAATTTTTCCACTAATGAGTACTTATTTCAAGGTTTCTGTTGAGATCAAGAATCAGGTTTCTCCACTGAAAATCAACATGTGTGATATTATCTGAAAAAAATAGAAAATCATGATAAATAATACCCTGAAATTCATTATGCAACGTGAGTCTGATTTCCCCATTCTGAATGGTTTTTCCGAATCATATAAGCGGATGTTATCTGCTGAAAATAATTATGGAGTCTCCGAATGAGGGATCTGTAATAACAACCTATAGTTCTGCCAAGTTTATATCCAAAATCATTGAAATAAATTCCAGGCATGATGGTCATAGGATATTGTATATGTGTTGATATTTTTGTTATTTACCTTCACACATCCATCCTTCAACATGTTTTTTTGGATCTCTTATCTCATATCACTCTGAAGATGTAGTTTCTATGATTTCAATATCTTCATCATTTTTAAATTAACATGTGTCTATGGGATGTGACAACTATACTCCTTTTACACATGAGGAACTTCTACCTAATTCTATCTTTTCAGTAAAATATATTATGTCTACTAATAGAATCAATAACATTTACCTACTTCATTTCTACAAATCCATTATTTGTTTCTTACTATATATGTGCTGAAAAAATCATAAATTTTATTTTTATAAATAATTATGGAAACTCTATGATATTAAATTATGTAATATTTGTTTATTAAAACTAATTTATTTTTCATGTCATGTTATTTAACAAAATAATCAAAAATATTCCACTCTTAATTCCCATGTATTAAATGAAATATTATTCCTTTATTTATCAAATAAATCTACATCTTTGATTTATTTAAAATTCAACCAAATGTACAATTATGTAGAAATTATGAAATTTAATGTACCATTATGATATGTTGTCTTCCTATTCATCCTTACGTAACATCGACTACAGTTTTATGTTTAATTCTTAATATGAATATCAAGGATTCATAATCTCGTCATAATTCATAAATCTATAAAAATATTATATTATAACCATTCTAAATTTTATTCTAATTCACTACAATTATTAATTATTGAATTTTCTTAAAATTAAATGATCATTCATTTTGTGAGATACAAATTCTTATGAATATTCATATCATACATACATCCCTTCACCTTATGTATAGTTATCATATGAAAATATACATCTTTCAAATATAAAATCATATAACTTCATCTAATATAGTTGACATCTTAAGAGGGTATAATAAAAATATACCATAACAATATTTGTCATTCTTAATAGAGGTTACTTATAAGAACTCAGTCTTAAACATTAAAACATATTGTGTTTATTTGTGAAATTAATTTCTTTCACATTTAGGATCTTTTAAATTATATAATATTAATGAATTATGACTTAAATCATGCATAAAAAAATGCACAATGTGGATAATTATAATTTGTTTTAAATTTTATACAAAATATAAAACTTTTAAAATAAAGCATTATCTTTTTCCAGTGTAAATCATGACAACATTCTACTTGGCTCCTTCCATATCCCTATCTATACTTAAATATTATGAAAAACATTTGAAAAAATTGGATGAGAATAATAAGATCTCTAACAGATTCACAATGAAAAAACTGATAGTAATGAGAAAACATGAAAATTTATGATTTTTTTTTATAATGTCATAATTTACCCCCTTAAGATGTATTTAATACATTCAATTGAAAATTATCACAGTTATCACCTTGTATTAAATGAATAGAATACCATAAATATGATAGAAAGAATAAATGACACATAAAGGTATCCTTGTAGATCATTATACTTCTCATTATAAATGGAATAACATTGTGTTCAACATATATATGTGTCACTATTGAAAAATTACCATAATTATTTCCTTCATACTCAATGAATTGGAAGGGTATCTAAGACCAATCCATCATTGGATTATCAAAAACAACCCATTATTAGTTTTTCATGGAACCACCTTTCATTGGATAATTACATAACAACCTGTCAAGATTCCTTGTACCATTATATAATCATATAACCTAAAACATTGAAATTTTCAACACGTCACTCATACATTTTTTATTTCACTGATTATAAAAAATTTCATTTTATTGAAATAATCAATAAATTTTCAAAACCCATTTCCATAAAAATACATAAAAATAAAAATAAGGGTGTCTTTTTCTTAAAAATTATGATATCTTTTAAAAGAATAAAAATAACAACATAAAAATTAGTTTTTATTTCTAATATATCTATATAAATAAATATGTAACATAATATCTATAATAATCGTATAGAATAAAGGATTTAGAAATTAAACACATAAAACATAAATAAGAATTTTTAATCAATGTGTCTCATACCACATTGAAATATTTGAATCATAAGACCCAAGAAGGAATAATATTTAAAAAAAATTAAATAATATGAGAATAACTAAATAAATAATATTATATTTATAATGGTATGTATATACATTTCATAAAATAAGTTGGGTGTATAATATGAAGATATTCTAAAATGAAATGAGATTGAGATGAAGTCTCCTTTCTTGAGTATGACTTTTCTTGTGTCTTTATATTCCAAAAATATAATCTATTGATAGTTAGATAATGTATTTACAAAAAATTTCATGTGTATTATTAAATTTATTTAATATATTATAGTTTTTTATACCAATAATTAAACAATTATGTCTACATCTAGGTTTTTTACCATATTCAGTTAATGTGTCGAAACTACAATGATTGGTTGAGTACGGTTAAAACATCCATTAATAATTCTTATATAGAATAATTATAATAAATTAATTATCATATTTTTAATAAATTATACCCTTTTAAAAATCAGGAAATATGGTTAGAAAGATTAACTATCTTTAAAATCATTGAGATAATAGGCCGTACTTATGCTTGAACAACGTTATAATTATTCAATCGTCCTTATTGAAGGAAGGTAAGTAAAACATGTCTCTCCAGAATTATAATCCTATCCAAAATAATCTATTAAATAATAATAAATACACACACATATATATATATAATTACACTTATTTAAAAGTAATCACATTGTTTGGAGGAGGTGGTAGTCCACACACCCAAGGAACACATTAGCAGTTTTTTAGTGTGTGAAAAGGTAATAAAAAAATGATAGATTATATTTTTATAAAATTAATTATGTAATTAATAAAATATATATGTCATTTATATGACAAATTATTATTAAAAACATCCTTAATTAATTCCACATAAATTTTGAAAATATAACATCGATTTTTAGAGTCAATAGTCCACACATCCACAAACTATGATATCATATACCCATAAAATGGAATGAATGATGGTATGTGTTATATAAAAATTATACAAATATTAAGATACAATAAATATCATATATGTCAAATAAAATTCTTATTTCAATCAAAATTTCCAACCATGATAGGTGGTAAATGAAAAATGAATGACATTGTTCAGTGAGGCAGTAATCCTCCATACACATGAATGGTGCCATTGTCACGCATTTGATAGAAGTTAATATATGTGTAGGTAGAAACCATAGTATAAAAAAATCTCACTATATCATGGATAATATGGTTATTATATAATCATTTAATATAAGAAATTGCAATGGTGGGAAAATAAATATATCAAAAGTTATCGTTGTTGAATATTACCTCATCTTCAAGTAACTCATTTTGGGTACCACCAAAGCGATTCATTAGATTTAATTAATCATTATATTAGAAATATATTAGTAGAGGATTAATTTTTTGGGCTTATTTATTCATGGTTTTTAAAAGACTCATGGATTTATTTTTTTGAGCTAAATTTCTCTCAATGATATTTTTGTTTAAAATATATTTTTACATTATTAAAAATTAAAAATAATGATATCTCCAAATATTTCATCCATTTTTTCTAATCCAAGTCATGAAATGGAAGGATATATTTTGAAATTAATCATGTGGAAGGAATGAGAAATATGGGTTTTTAATGAAAAAGTGTCAAATGTTTTTTATGTTTGTATATCTAAATTTAATATAAAATTGACCCACATAAATATATTAGATAAATATAACTAAAATTTATCTGATTATACATTAAAAATTTGAAAATCAAATTAACTATATAAAATTATTTTGACAAAATTTAAATTTTCAATTAAAATTCATTATCATTTATTATTCAAGAAATAATGAATCTTCTCTACAAATATAAAAAAATCTCCCTAATTAAATTTTATTATTCAAATTTAAAAATTTATGTTTATATTTTCAAATAAAATTTTTAAATGTGTAAAAAATTATTTTTATAAATAGTTCTCCATTAAAAGGAGGTAAAACTACATTAAAAAACACAGTCTTTAATTACAAAAGTGGTTTTATTATTCTATTATAACTATAAAATATATTATTTACATGATAAAAAATTTATAATCATATTTAATTTAAATATTGTTAGTCCTATTAAAACCTGAAAATATAAATCTTCTTGTTGATTACTGCCAATTATAATAAAAATATTAATATTATATTATTTCTAAATATAACTCAGTCTTACTTTCAATGCCTAATTTTGAAGAAACTCATTTATGTGTTCTATGTATGTTGTTGTACATATTATAACATTTAATTTAAAAATTAATATCAAATTTATAAATATTAGAAAATATGAAAATTAATTTTTCTATCATTATCTGGGTAGTTATATATATTACACATTTTGGAAATTGTGTCCCCGTAATATTATTCAATTAAAAAAAAGGGGGTATCTCTCCCTCATAGAATTTTTGTATTCCCATGTTTCTAATTCAACAATATGGGTTTTCTATAAAGCCATACACTTTTGAATTTCATTTTTCCTCAATAATATTTCCCAATGGTCAAGAACCTGAATTGTTTGTTCCTCCAATAAAATATCATTTTCTAACAGAACTACATTAGGTCTTAAAACATTTTATAAATCCAGTACATACATCCATAAAATAGAACCAAGAATTTAATTGTTTACCTTGGATAAAATTAGAGAAAAAACAACTCAACATGCAACTACTCCAACTTTTCCTATGACTTGTTATGGTTCAATTAACATTGGACTCAACCTCAACTTCCTACCAAAATCTATTAAACTTTTACATTGAGAATAGTTTAAAAAAACTTTATCACCACCTTAAAAAAGATCATTCTATAGATTTTATACAAAACGTTTCAGCATGCATTGAGATCTCCCCATGTTACACAGAATCAACTAAACCTTTTCTATCATTTCCTCTCACAACACTAGTCCCACATACATCTTTTCTACTATATCATCCTAAAATACTTATGTCTGAGATCTATTTCTATATATTTCCTTTAATGGACCCTTCTACACAATGTAATTAAATCTTTTATTATAATGAAACTAAATAATATAATGGATTAGATCCTAACTCCCATAGTATTATTTTGAAAATGAACGATGTGCATCTTAGAATGTGTGAATCGTCTTCCTAGACTATCAATCAAATTGATCATGAACAATTTTAATAAAGTATAATTCAATAAAAAATTACTTTTGAAGTACACTCAAAAAGTTTCATGTGAACATCAGATCACCTTTTGATACAAGGAAAATAAAAACACTTAGTAACATTAAAATCTATATTAGACACATTTGATAAATATGATTTAAATTAATTATATCTGGAATAGGAAGAAAATCGGAAGATTTTGTTGAATGATTAAAAATAACCTAAATTCCATTTCTTTAATTAGATGAATTTTTCATTCTTAAAACTAAATCCATTGATATATTCCCTTATACCCAATCTAGAACAGGAAAAGATGTTAACATTCCCTTAGGTAACAATCATTTTTCATTAAACTACTGAAATGTCCAATACATCAATGTAAATAAATCAATATATCTTTTAATATCATTCCCCCAGTAATTATCTTGTAGGTCCCTATACATCATTGTGTTTCCCATATGAACATAAAAATGAGAATTATGAGAATCATTGACCAACTCTTTCCGCAACGGGAAATCACTAGGAAGACATTATATTTTTTCCATCTTTATATACCTCATTCATCAATGATAAATTCATGAATAATACCCTTTTTAAAATATTCATCATTTTCCTTCAATGAATGATCCTCCTTATGAGATATCATAATTATTTAAAATAAATTATAATACAATAGAAACTGAAAAAATTAAGGTGATGTCCCTTCAATCACATATTTGTTTAAAAAAAGATTCTCATTCTATATCATGTGGTGGATAATAGAACTCATTTATTTTCCACTAATGTAATGAATTTGTTATTACCTTGTAATTATTCATTATGACACAACCAATTACTCTTAAAAATGCATTATTTTATAATAAAATGACATCATTTAAGGAAGTAAAAGAAAAAATGGAGATTTTACCAATCTTATTTTTAGTTCTTGAGGAAAACATCACATTATCCAATCTAGATGAACCTCAAACCCTAGTGTTTTAATAGATTTAGTGTTTTCGATGACCAAGAAATGATTCAAATAACCATCATTAAGAACCTGATAATCCAATAAAACAATGAACCTCATAGAAATTGGTATTTCTAGGCCAGTCTTCTATAAATAATGTTTTACCAGGGTCAATATTTCTTCTATATATTGAAACAATATTCCCATGGAATGATATTTTCTAAAATCAAAATTCACTCATACTAAATTCTATATATATTTTCTTCTCATTTGTTGATTTATAAATAGTACTTTACTATCATCTGTGTTCCTTATAACTTTTATTATAAACAAAATATCATCTATAATCCCAAAAAAAAATTATCCAAATTTTTTTCCACCATAAGTCAAATATAAATAGAAAAATATTTTTCCAGGAAAATATTATTAATTTCATCCAACTACAAAGAATAAAACACTTCAATTTCCCTAATATTATTTACTATTAATACCTAATAAGTCTCATCACCTAAAAATGGTAAATATAATGAGTTATCATCTAGTGATCTAAATAACCGAAAACTATAAATTCCCAAGCATGATGTACATGAAAATTAATTTTTTTTTGTTTAATAATAATTATATTAAAAACATATATTCCTAAAGATTGTATTAGTTCACTGTCTTAGAAAACATGAAACATGATATTTTATATTGGTGGAATATCTCCAACATCCCCTGAAAATAACTTCTGCTTTGTTTTCATACCTAATACATTTCATTATATCCCATGGTAAAGAAAAAATAAACTGTTCACACAGAAATGCTCAATAAGGGTAAAAATTGAGAACATAAACTAGACGATAAACCTGAAAATGTAAAAACATAAACATAATGCTTAAAAACCAAAATAATGTGTCACAAAATAAATCTTCGCAGAATGTAGGGCATATAGCATAAAATAACATTAACTATTATAAAATAGCATTGGTAGAAAAAATGGAATTATGACGATAAAAATAAACACATAATATGATTTCCATAGTATCCAAGGCATTGCGGCCAAGACCATCATAGTGGATAAAGTTCATTACTGAACCAGATTTACATGTCATTGCATCCATGTATTACTGAACCAGATTTATATGCCATTACAGCCATGTATTACTGAACCAAATTTACTTGTCGTTTCATATCAGGTAAATATAATGAGATATAAATCCATACCCAATGCATTGGAGGGAGATATAGGTCAAGAACATCTCATAATGATATCATTATTAAATGTTAAACAAAAACAAAAATCATTCATCACAGTATAACCTAAGAAATAAAATGATTTTCATTAAATATCATTATGTCAATACAAAATCAATAAATAAATATCTTTTCATAATTAAAATTATAAAATAATAGTAATAATTGGGATATAATCATACCACTATTTAAATAGCAGAATCTTATATGGGAATTAATTTTGATAAAACACGTGAGCGTGATTTTTGATAAAAATATCCTTTCTTCTAAAAAAATGTGTTGTTTTCAGAAAAGGTTGTGAAATTTTAAATGAAATGAATTTCGTTTAAAATAAAAATGAAATCTTGTTGAGGAAACTTCACGTAAATAAGGTGTTATGAGGCCGTAAAAAACATTTCATTCCATATAATTTATCAAAAGACATTCTCCTTGTACTCTTTCCAGAATTGTAAAAAAGTACCTTGTCTGGAAAAACAAATAAAGATTCCTTCTATACCATTTAATAAAAATTATCCAGAAATTAAATTTACATTAAATATTTTAGAATAATATAATAATATTATATATTTAGAAATCATGGATGTTGATGATAAATATACCCCAATAAATAATTTGATATAAACAATCTTGCAAAATAACGAGATTGTGAAATTATCCTTACCTTAAGTAGGATTTCTTCTGTAACACCCCGAGATTTTATGAAAAAATATTTTTTTTATTTTCATTAATGTCTTGTGTTGTACGCACCACCAAAAGGAGCTTTCACAACACACATCCTTGACTTTCCTTGCATGCAATCGTGACCTTCCTCGATAGCGTGTGTAGTACGCAATAACGAGTTTCACTAAACATGGATATGCTATTAAAATATTATTAAAACTAGCCGTTATGAATAGTAACAACCACTTTTTTAAATGTTTTAAATTTTATTTTTCAAAATGGACTTCATTTTTGGATTCGGAATATCAAAATTAGCTTAGGGTGAAATTTTGGGACTTTTCCGAAAACTTTCATTTTCTGATGAATAGTGAAAATTACTAAATTTTAATTCAAAACATCCTTTTTAATCGAAATAATTAATAGTGATAAATTATTAATTTGAGTGGTTTTAAAGTATACTTATAATATATTTTTACAATTTAATACAATGTTGTTCATTAGATGTAATTTCACATTTAAACCAGACATAAACAAGTGTCAATCTTTTGGTAGTTATTATCTCTTAGAAACACGCTATTTGTTTTGACGACGAGAATTAATTTTTAAATTAATTAATACAACTGATATGTTTTGAATTTGGTAAAATAGACTTCATTTTTGAGTTCATAATATCAAATATAGCTTAGGCCTAATTTTTGATATTTTTCTGGAAACGTTCTTTTTTTTATGAATAGTGAAACAACTAAGTGGTAGTTAAAAATAATGAATTTATCATAAAAATTAATTTTACCACTTCTGTGAGTGGAATTTCAAAAATCCAAGAGACACAGTTGATGTCAGTAAGTAAAATGTGGTTCAATGATATGAAAATAATTTTTGGTGAATAGTAACTTTTTACTTTTTTTTACCACGGTTAAAAATAATAGGGTAATTAAGGGTTAAAATGCTATTATTATTACTCTAACACATGCCCTAATTCTATTGGATAAGAGTAATTCGACCAAAAAAACCATAGGAATAATGTATGACCATTTAGGCCCACTTGGATTAGATTAAGACATTTATTATTAATTTATTTAAAGAAGGGTTAAAATAGTTAAAATCAAAGTTTAATAAGTAAATCATTTTTAATATGGGATTATACATAAGATTAATTCAACTATAAATATTCATTATAAAGATAAAACGTTTTCCTACATAATTTTATTTTATATGTAATTTTTAGACATTAAATAATTTAATTTATTTATAACACAAAGATGATGTAGTAATTATCTTATTAATGATATATTGACATAATTTATGTTATAAATACCAAAATAAATATAATTTTTTACTTTTTATGAATTCCACTAATTTTCTAGGTTAATATGACATGTTAGTATTGATTTATGTAACATTGTTCGAACTAATAATTCTGTTATGAGTTTCACAAAAATCAATTACTAAATAGTGTCAAAATTGACATAAAATAGTTTTTAAAACAAATATTATATTATTAATTGTTATTTTATTTCTAAAAATCTAAGGTTCGGCCAAATGACTTAGAAAAAGTTGCATATATTAATAATAAACAACTTGGGGTTCGTTTTTCTTCTTATAGTAAGATTATTAACCTTATAGTGGAAGAACACAAAAAGACACGGTAAAAGTAAAATTATCTAACTTAAAGTTAAAACTAAATGATAAGGTTAAAATAGGAAGCTAAAATTGTCTAAATTCTATTTGATGAGAGTATTTCGACCCATCCCAACCTTATCTTATAAATAAATCAATTTGGAGCTATTTAAAACCGAACTTGACTTTATAATAAAATAATATTTTTTGTTTTTCCAAAGGTGCCACTCTCCTCCCTTATAAAAGGGAACCTCCTCCCCCTCTTCCTCACACCACATTGAGCCATCAAGCTCGGAAAAAACCTGACAAATTCTCTTCTCCACTTCCCTAGAAACATCCTAGAGGTTCTGGTCTTCCTCAAAGACCAATTTTAGTGCCCTAAAAGGAGATCTCAAAGAGGCTCTTCAAAGAAGAGGTAAATGTCCGTTACCGATTCTTTCAACTTTATTTCTTCTTCCACTTCTTCTTCTTTAGTTGTTTCATTATGAAGTAATAACATCAGTATCACTAATATACTGATATATTATTATAAGTATGAAAACCCCCTATTTTACCATCTATCCATCCTACGGAAAAAGAAATCACCGCGCGTGCGTACGTACGGAATACCGTCTCCACGCCGTGGTGTAATCTATTTTCCACCACCACCTTACTTGGATGGGTATAATGGTGTAAATAATTACTATATATGACTATTATAAAGTTATACTAATTCTTAAATAGTATACATACACTCCAATACAATTCCACGATCATAGGAACGATATCATCACTCGTGCGTACGTACGGAATACCGTCTCCATGATGTGATGCGACTCGTTCTACATGATCTTCATTTCAAAATGATTATATAAATGAATTGAATGAATTAATATTATATATATTACACTAATACCATTCTGTAAATGAGGTATCTATAACCTAAAGAGAAGAATACGAATTTATTCGACAAAACACGCATAAGAACAAAAAGTTATAAACACCCGAATAACAAGTAGCAATGAAATATTACTACTAAGAAGCTAAGAATATTACCATATATGATATCATAAAAATAAGTATGATTCTATAATAAGTCAATAACATTATTTAAATCATTATACAGTATTTTCGGACACGTACAAAGCATATCAGACCTAAGGTAAGGGAAATATCACAATCTCATTTTTATCCGAGATTGTTTATACTTTAGTATTTACTGGGGTGCATTTTATCATCCACATCCATGTTTCCTCAATATGTAATATTATTTCCATCCACCTAAAATTGATTAAATCCAATTTCACCCTTCGGTGAGTTTTTAGTAAACGATATGAGATGAATCTTTTGTCGTTTTTCGTACGAGGTACTTTTTGACTTTTCCGACAAAAGTACGAAGAATGTTTTTTTAACTTATACGGCATGAATGGATTTTTAAAACATAATTTCCAAGAAGCTTCATTTAAAAGTTTTCATGTTTATTTTTAATCAACTTCTTTTAGTTTAAAATTGTATGACATGTTAAGAAAGGAAAATGTTTTTTAAGTAGAAAGCATATTTTCCTCAAGAATGGAGTTCAAGTGTTTTATCAAAATTATTTTCCATCTAAGATAATATAGGGTAAGGTTTATATCCCTATTATTACATTGATATGATTATGTTGTGATGGAAATATTTTTATTTTATATAAATTTTTTTATGATGTCATGATGTTTAAGATTCCCATTTTTATTACATGGGTTATGCTATGATGTATGGTTTATGATTTTGTGGCACACATAATAATGGTATCATTATGAGATGGGTGGGACCTATATCTCCCTCCAATGAATTGGGTAAAGATTTTATATCTCATTATATAGACATGGCTGGAACGGCAAGTTATACCAGTTCAGAGAAACAGGACTGAAACGAGGAGTGAACTCCATTCAGAAAGAGACTTTTTTCACTAAGATAGTCTTGGAAATGAGTCTTGACTAATAAGAAATATTTCTCTATGATTATGTGTGTATGCCACAAAGTTTCATGTTTTATGTTATGATTATTGGGATTACATTTCACTACTATGATTTATCCCATGTTATGAAATTATTATCTCTTTTGAAGGTTAAGATTTCCAGAGGATATGTTCTTATGAATATGACGTGATTGATATTTCTTTTGTTTACCCTTACTGAGCATTTGAGCTTAACCTTTTATGTTTTCTTTTCCCCAGGACATAAAGAATGGATTTAGGTTAAAAAAAAGATCTTTATGGGAGATGTTGAAGATCTTTCACCATGATTAGAAGATTATATTCTGAGTTTCCAAAGACACTAAACTATTACGGTCCTTGTGTGTGTGTTTTTGTAATGTACTAAGTATTCCGCAAAAGTAGTGTAATGTCCATGTACGTTAAGATTCGGGTCTCTACAGTTGGTATCAAAGGAAAGGTTTAGTCAACCTTTGGAAACTAGGATGCGTGAACGTTAGTGAGATCCCTAGAGATATTTCTAAGGTATGTCTAGGGATGTCCCTAAGGATAATTATACGTATAGGATATAGTCCTAGAACTATGGTAACGATATTAGATTAAACCAAAGATGTTAGATATTGAAGTTACTCCCCCTTTATTATGATTTTTTCCTCTCACACTATTCTTTTTGGGTTTTTGAAAATGGTTGGAAACAAGATGATTCACGATAATGGAGGATATGATGGACAATGGAATGATATTCTTCATGAGCAAACAAAAGAAATGGGATTTGGAAGTCCAAACATGATTATTATTCCCAATCAGCAATCTCATAATATGATCAATAAAGTAAAATTTGGTAAGTTTCCTAACTCGACTAATAAGAGAAAGATGGAGTTTCATGATGATCATAGAGGAAAGAAAGTTAAATTTCCCCTATGTAAATCATGTGGGAAGAGGCATCAAGGAGAATGTTTCAAAGGAACTGGAAGATGCTTTGGGTGTGGAAAAGAAGGACACAAAGCCAGTAAGTGCAAAGGAAAAGGTTCAGTTAACACCAGCGATGAGGATAATGGTATTTCTACGACATCAACAATGGTTAAATGTTTTAAATGTGGAATGTACGGGCATTATGCAAACCAATTCCCTAAGGTAAAGTCTCGTGAAGAGAATCAGTATGGTCGTATGGGTAGTATTTATGTTGATGATGATGAAGAGACTACAAATGATATGTGAGATGAAAGAATTGTTGAAGCTCAGTCAATGGTTTAAGAATATAGTAGAATGATTGCATGTTTATCATGTGTAATGTTTTATAAGTAATCTCATGGTACTATGGAATAAAGATACATCTAAGGATTGTTACACTGTTGTCTTTACTTGAATTTTGAAAGTGTATGATTAATGGTACCCGTATCCATGAAAGGTTATTCAGATATTTTTTTAATGTAGATGATATGCGCATAATGAAGGGATAAGGAGAAAATTAAATTTTTGATAGTATTCATGAGCTCATGACTGATATAAGGAGAAGGTTATATCATGGTTTGAGTATATAGAATTTTTGGATTTTGGTATGTGGAAAGAGTTAACTTTTGACTGCATTCATGTTTTCACTATGGTTCTATGGGTATTCATTCTTCAAGAGAATACATGATTAAGGTATTCAGATGTTTGTAATTTGACCAACAAGATATATCTTATGATATATGGGGGATAAATGATGGCATTCACGTATTGTTATGTGACATTTACAAGTAATCATTTTTTTTATACTATGATCTTAGACCGGTGTATTTTAGATAATCCTAAAGATTGGAATAGATTATGTTGGACATAAGTTAGGATAGAACTTTTTTTCGATATTATTAATGGGATGTTATAGTAATATAGCTTTATAAAAAGGACAACCTGTAGGACGGGCGATAGCCCATCGCGTCGGACAAGGATGTGGGAATCGAACCCGCAACCGAAGTGCGACTGGCCTTTACCGCCTACCACTAGCCTACAGGAAGTCCATGTTTAGTAGAAACTCGTTTTATTATATTAAGAAGTTTGATATATGAAGTATAAGTCCATTTTAGGAACCATATATGATTAATCTCACTAAAGATGGACTTATGTATTTTTTGATAACTTTTCTAACCTTTTGTTTGAGACAGATGGAATGACCCATAATTATATCACATGATCTGCTAACACATCATGAATGACAAATTCAACTTCATTTATTTAAGAGATGAAGTGGAAATTTTCCAAAGAATGACCAACGGTGAGACTATACCGAAATCACGAAAGTATTTCTTCTAATTCCAATTTCATCACCTTTAGGGAAATGATCTTGAAAACCAAAAATGTTGTCTTAGTGACCTTATATCCAATGGATTAGATGGTACCTTAGATCATCACAAATCTATGGATTTGTGATTGCTGGATTTTCCATAGCCATGCTCTCTACCACTCTCCATCAGAACATGATGGTTATATTTCTCTTCCATATCCATATTTTCACCTATGTGGAAACCCAGTGATTAGTTTATTTGGGTAACCATTACGTTTCATACTTTTGTTTTTAAATATTGGTTTTGGTATTCCTTTTTACTCTGTGGATTTTTATTAGAGAAACTTTTTAATAGTAAACCATTTATAAGCCCGACGAATTTCGAGGGAGAAATTCATTTTAAGGGGGGTAGAATGTAACACCCCGAGATTATATGAAAAAATATTTTTTTTATTTTCATTAATGTATTCTATTGTATGCTACACCAAATGGATCTTGCACAACATGCATCCTTGACTTGCCTTGCATGAAATCGCGACCTTCCTCGATAGCGTGTGTAGTACGCAATAACGAGTTTCACTAAACATCGATATGCTATTAAAATATTATTAAAACTAGCCGTTATGAATAGTAATAACCAATTTTTAAAATTTTGTAAATTTTATTTTTCAAAATGGACTTCATTTTTGGATTAGGAATATCAAAATTATCTTAGGGTGAAATTTTTGGTACTTTTCGGATAACTTTCATTTTCTGATGAAAAGTGAAAATTACTAAATTTTAATTAAAAACAACCTTTTTAATCGAAATAATTAATAGTGATAAATTATTAATTTGAGTGGTTTTAAAGTATATTTAGAATATATTTTTACAATTTAATACAATGTTGTTCATTGGATGTAATTTCACATTTAAACCAGACATAAACAAGTGTCAATCTTTTGGTATTTATTATCTTTTAAAAACACGCTATTTGTTTTGACGATGGGAATTAATTTTTAAATTAATTAATACAACTGATATGTTTTGAATTTGGTAAAATAGACACCATTTTTGAGTTCATAATATCAAATATAGCTTAGGCCTAATTTTTCATATTTTTCTGGAAACTTTCATTTTTTGATGAATAGTGAAACCACTAAGTGGTAGTTAAAAATAATTAATTTTTCATAAAACATAATTTTACCGCTTCTATGAGTAGAATTTCTACAATCCAAGAGACACGGTTGATTTCAGTATGTAAAATTTGGTTCAATGAGATGAAAATAATTTTGGGTGAATAGTAACTTTTTACTTTTTTTACAACGGTTACAAGTAAATAGGGTAATTAAGGGTAAAAATAATATTATTATTACCCTAACACATGTCCTAATTCTATTGGATAAGTGTAATTCGACCAAAAACAACTTTAGGAATAAAATATGACCATTTAGGCCCACTTAAAGTAGATTAGGACATTTATTATTAATTTATTTAAAGAAGGGTTAAAATAGTTAAAATCAATGTTTAATAAGTAAATCATTTTTAATATGGGGTTATACATTAGATAAATTCAACTATAAATATTCATTAGAAAGATAAAACGATTTTCTAAATAATGGTATTTTATTTGTAATTTTTAGAAATTAAATTATTTAATTTATTTATGAAACAATGATGATGCAGTAATTATCTTATTAATAAAGTTTGACATAATTGATGTTATAAATACCAAAATAAATGTAATTTTTGACTTTTTATGAATTACACTAGTTTTATAGGTTAATAGGACATGTTATTATTTATTTAATTAAATTTTTTCGAAATAATCATTCTGTTATAATTTTCACAAAAATCAATTACAAAATTGTGTCAAAATTGACATAATATAGTTTTTAAAACAAATATTATATTATTAATTGTTATTTTATTCCTAAAAATATAAGGTTCGGCCAAATGACCTAGATAAGGTTATATATATTAATAACAAACAACTTGGGGTTCGTTTGTCTTCTTATAGTAAGTTTATTAACCTTATAGTGTAAGAACATAAAAAGACACGGTAAAAGTAAAATTATCTAACTTAAAGTTAAAACTAAATGATAAGGTTAAAATAGGAACCTAAACTTGTCTAAATTATATTGGATGAGAGGATTTTGACCCATCACCACCTTATCTTAGAAATAAATCAATTTGGATCTATTTAAAACCGAACTTGACTTTATAATAAAATAATATTTTTAGTTTTTCCAAAGGAGCCCCTCTCCTCCCTTATAAAAGGGCACATCCTCCCCCTCTTCCTCACACCACATTCAGCCTTCAATCTCGGCCAAACCCTGCCAAATTTTCTTCTCCACTTCCCTAGAAACATCCTAGAGGTTCTTTTCTTCCTCAAAGACTAATTTTAGTGCCCTAAAAGGAGATCTCAAAGAGGCTCTTCAAAGAAGAGGTAAAGGTCTGTTACCGATTCTTTCAACTTTATTTCTTCTTCCACTTCTTCTTCTTTAGTTGTTTCATTATGAAGTAATAACATCAGTATCACTCATATATTGATATGTTATTATAAGTATGAAAAAACCCTATTTCACCATCTATCCATCTTACAGAAAAAGAAATCACCGCGCGTGTGTTCGTACGGAATACCGTCTCCACGCCGTGGTGTAATCTATTTTCCACCACCACCTTACTTGGATGGGTATAATGATGTAAATAATGTCTATATATGACTATTATAAAGTGATACTGATTCTGAAATAGTATACATACACTCCAATACAATTCCACGATCATAGGAACGATATCATCACTCGTGTGTACGTACGGAATACCGTCTCCACGATGTGATGCGACTCGTTCTACATGATCTTCATTTCATAATGATTACATAAATGAATTTATTGAATGAATATGATATATATTACACTAATAACATTCTATAAATGAGGTATCTATACCCTAAAGTGAAGAATAAGAATTTATTTGACAAAACACGCATAAGAACAAAAAGTTATAAACACCCGAATAACAAGTAGTAATGAAATATTACTACTAAGAAGCTAAGAATATGACCATATATGATATCATAAAAATAAGTATGATTCTGTAATAAGTCAATAACATTATTTAAATCATTATAAATGAGGTTCGGACACGTACAAAGCATATCGGACCTAAGGTAAAGGAAATATCACAATCTCATTTTTATCCGAGATTGTTTATACTTTAGTATTTACTGGGGTGTATTTTATCATCCACATCCATGTTTCCTCAATATGTAATATTATTTCCATCCACCTACAATTGTATAAATCCAATTTCACCCTTTGGTGTGTTTTTAGTAAAGGATATGAAATGAATCTTTTTGTCGTTTTTTGTACGAGGTACTTTTTGACTTTTCCGATAAAAGTACGAAGAATATTTTTTTAACTTATACGACATGAATGGATTTTTAAAACATCATTTACAAAAATATTGTTTTACAAGTTTTCAAGTTTTTTTTATCAACTTCTTTTAGTTTAAAATTGTGTGACATGTTAAGAAAGGAAAATGTTTTTGAAGTAGAAAGGATATTTTCCTCAAGAATGGAGTTCAAGTGTTTTATCAAAATTATTTTCCACCTAAGATAATATAGGGTTCTGTTTATATCTCTTTTATTACATTGATATGATTATGTTGTGATGGAAATATTTTTATCTTATATAAATTGTTTTATGATCTCATGATGTTTAAGATTCCCATTTTTATTAGATGGGTTATGCTATGATGTATGGTTTATGATTTTGTGGCACACATAAGAATGGTATCATTATGAGATGGGTGGGACATATATCTCCCTACAATGCATTGGGTAATGATTTTATATCTCATGATATAGACATGGCTGGAAGGGTAGGTTATACCGGTTCAGAGAAATAGGACTTAAACGAGGAGTGAGCTCGGTTCAGAAAGGGACTTTGTCCACTAAGATATTCTTGGCAATGAGTCTTGACTAATAAGAAATGATTCTCTATGATTATGTGTGTATGACACAAAGTTTCCTGTTTTAAGTTATGATTATTGGGATTACATTTCACTACAATGATTTATCCCATGTTATGAAATTATGATCTCTTTTGCAGGTTAAGATTTCCAAAAGATATGTTCTTATGAATATGACGTGATTGATATTTCTTTTGTTTACCTTTACTGAGCATTTGAGCTCACCCTTTTATGTTTTCTTTTTCCCAGGACATAAAGAAAGGGTTTAGGTTTAAAAAAAGAATATCTTCATGGGAGATGTTGAAGATCTTTCACCATGATTAGAAGATTATATTCCGAGTTTCCAAAGACACTAAACTATTACGGTCCTTGTGTGTGTGTTTTTGTAATGTACTAAGTATTCCACAAAAGTAATGTAATGTCCATGTACGTTAAGCTTCGGGTCTCTACATCTTCTATATGTTTTTGAAAGTGATGTATAGTGGGTTTAAAAATATTAATAAATTGTAATTGAACATTTATATATCTGTGATATCATATATATTTCACTTGTGAATTTATATTACTCGTTTATTTATCCCTTCCATGTTAAAAAAATATTATCTATAATAATTATTTTATTTAACTAACATTTTTTGACTTGTTATTATAGATATTATTAAATAAGTCATTATTTACAAAATTATCAAATGTAAAACATTATTTATATATCATAAATATTCATTATATTAATATATATAATAGATAGATAAATGAAATGCAATACACAGTTTATGGAGAGTGTAGGTCGTACGTATGCATGTATGTTGTTTCTGTTTACTTATTGAATTGAATGGAAGAAAGAAATTGACATATATAAATATTAATAAATAAAATAGAATTATTATTTCCCATATTTCATGGTTATTTATTTTATATACCTTATAATAATGCTTGAATGGATAAAGTGGGGAATGAATATTATTGCGTCGTGGAGACGGTTAGTCGTACATACGCACGAGTGACGATATCATTCACTTGATGGGTAAATGGTATGGTATTTGAAATATTTTAATTATAAAGAATAACTAAAATTTTATAATCATTATTTTCATCCATTATACTCATAATTATACCAGTCTAATTTAATTGTTGTTTAACAACAAATTACACCACGACGTTGAGATGATAAGTCATACGTATGCATGCATGGTGATATTGTAATTCATATGATGGATAAAGGGATGTATATGGTTTTACAATATTTATAATAACATATCATCATGTATAAGGTATTGTATTTGTTAAATTTTTATCATAAAAACAAAATTATATGAAATATTAGAAGAAAATAATTTTTATAGATGGGATAAAAACGATTACCTCTTCTTCGGGTATCTAATCATTGATTTCAAAAAATCACTCATTAAGATTCTTTTCTGACAATAAGATGGAATATAGGATGAATTGAGTGTTCTTGGGGGAGATTTTGGATGGTTTTGGCCTTGGAAAATGTCTTCTTATGTGTGATTAAAGAGAAGGATAAGAGACTTACTATAGGAGAGGTGATGGGAGCTTTAGGAATTTCCTCAAAAATTAAATTATTATATATTAATTTTCATTTTATAATGGTCTGAAATCCATTTATTCAGAATATTGTATTATTATTGGTCGAAATACTCTCAACCAATAAAATTTAGACATATTTAGATATTATTTTTAACCTCATCATTTGGGTTTATCCTCTCTTAATCTATTTACTTTTAAATGTGTTATTAATATTCTAAATATTAAATAGTTATAAATATATAATTATTTGTTGTGATATTTTCCTTATTATATACATTATGATTATTTAGAACACATAATTTTCACTTGTTAATTTTTTAATATATTTTTGATTTTTAAATAATTTAATAATATGTTATTTCTATAAAATATCAATAGTAACAATTTTGACACTATTTATTTATTTGTCATTAAATAAATTCCAAAAATAAGATAAATTCAAACCAAAATACTTAATAGACTCTTATAATATCATATTCACCAATAAATTATTTTAGAACATTAATTATTTCATAATATATCTATTTTATTATTTTTAAAAACATTTATTTGATATTACTTACAATAAAATAATTTCCAAATCGCCATTGTGTCATCATTAATGGTAATTATTTAATCACTAAAATTTATTCAAAATTAAAAATGATGTAGATAGTTTCATATATTTCTAGGGACTATTTATTTTCAATTATTTATCATTTCTATAACTATATTAAATTTATAATACTTATTATACATAAGAGAGTGACTTGTTGTCAATTTTTTGTTTTGGATATTATTACATCACTTTCATCGAAAAAGTCCATTAAATTAATCAATTTCTACCCTATGGTGATATTGAACTAATTTGATTCATCTTTTTTTAGGTTTTATGGTAATTTTATTATCTTTTTCATATTTTTTCTTACCATAATTTACCCTATTTACCTTTAAGCGTTGTAAAAAAAATATTACAACATTTACTATTCATAATATCAAAATAAGTAACTTATTAACATAATTTTAATCCACTAATTCCAAATATGGAATCAGTTTTACAGAATTCATAACACATAAGTTTCATTATTTATTTTAAAATTAATTACCATTGTCAAAACTGAAAAGTGTGATTTTAAGAATTAAAAACTATCAAATGATTGACAAGTGTTTATGTACATTTTAAGTGTATATTTAATTCCAATGAAAGAAATTTTATTAAATGATAAAAAAATAATCCAATTACAGTTTAATATCAATGAAAATTATAATCTATATATATAAATAAATAAGAAGAAAATGTATTTTTGAATTAGAATGCAGTATTTTTCATGATTCATTAAATTATTAATTTTATCAGAAAAATACCAAAAAATAAAGCAAAGTAAATTTTCATGTACCGCTTCCAAAGAAGATGTTTATTTTGTCAAATTTTATTTACAAAATTTTTAAAACTATATTTATAATTGGAGCGCCATTAAAAGGTGAAAAAACTTATTTTCGGAAAAATAATACTTTTATTTGATGAACAAAATTTGTTCTTATATAATGTTATAGAAAATATATAAGTTACATTTTAATTTTATAGAAAATTAAAAATGTGGACAAAACTATTAATAATGACTAGTTTATATCCCATTAAATAATAATATTTTAATTATATACCATTGATTTGTGAAAAGTGCAATTGAAAACTACGCAAGCTATCAAGTAAGGTTGCTCTTGTATTTAATATATTCCATGTCATTGTTAATTTTAGTGAAAGCTTCCATTGGTGTTAAATAAAATATAATCCAATCATATTTCAGTTATACATTGAACAAAATATATACCCAGTATTGTACAAAATGAATATTTTCCAAATAACATGAAATTGTGTGAAACGAATGCCAAGTATAGCATTGTGTATATGAAAAGCTATTAAAATTTTGTGTATAACATTAGATAATATTGGTGTATCTTACAACATAAGATATCAAAGAAATCAAAAATAAAATATGTCATAAAATCTTAGGGTGCTACATTATACCCCCCTTAAAATTAATTTATCCCTCAAAATTTGTAAAATGTTAATTACATGAATGTTTACATCATTGAAATCGACATAATATAGATTAGAAAAAAAAATTAATTTTAAAAAAGAATGTTATAAACATAATGGTAACCCAATTTAACTCATCACCAGGTTTCAACATAAGAAAACATATGTGGGAAGTGATAACATGTACATGGAATAAAAATCTAACCATCACGTTCTAATGGATACTGATAGATAACAATGTTTGGATAAGGTTAACAACCAGAAAATCATAAATCTATGATGATTTACGGGACCATCTGATTCATTAGATAAGAAGGTAATAATAATACATTTTTGGTTTTCAATATTCTTTCCCTATAGTTGAAATTTTTTGAATGATAATAAATAATTATATGTTTTTTATACAATCTCGCTGATTTTTTTCCCTTGACTAATTTACACTTCATATCTTTTATAACTTTTTTTGTTAAATTAGGCATTTTTCAAGTGTTCTCAGGTCATGTGAAAGAATGATAGGTCATTCTATCTGTCTAAAAAAAGTATTGGCACATGTAATCAAATATACATATGTCCACCTATAGTAATAAAATACATTATTCTAACAAAATACCACTATAGAATAATTTATACTATCCATAAATGGATAACATTAAAATCCTCCCAAAAAAAGAAAATAAAATACTTTAAAAAGATGTGAGCAAAATATACTTAAAATTTATCTCCCATATATCATAAGGTAGTTTTTGGTTTTCACATTCCAAACAGATGAATACCTTAATTAGGTATTCTCTTTACCATAAATCCTTATTCAAAACATAAATGTTACCTTATGCTTAAATACATAAAGATCTAAACATCACCGTTAAATAGCATAAGCCACTATTAAACTATCCTTAACCAGCTCTAAGGAAATCCTTACCTTCTAATTTACTTATTCATTCCCAAAATATAATAATCAAAATATCCTTATCTCATCATCAGGATGATATAAGTCTTATCCTTTAATCATGTATTTTCCATAAACATGAACTTTTTTCCTTAATAACTATACATGTTTACTTATATCATTTAGTATATGCTCTTAAATCCTTATGTAAAAACTACATCATACCAATACAAAGATTATTCATTATCCCATAAAACTATAAAAGTGATTCTACACAATTATTCTAAAATCCCATTACACGAACACTCAATCATTCCACCACTTCATTATTGTGCTCTACATCTCCCATAGTGATCAAATTCAATATACTTTTATATTTAACCTTAAGTGGTTGCTGATATAGATTTTCATCATTATCCCTTATATAGAAGAATTGGTTATCATAATTTCCATCATTCATTCCCTTGAAACCCTAATTTTTCAGAGATTCACTCTTTAGATATTCTTGTTTATTAGATTTATTCACATTACATCAGTAGAAAAATACTCAACGACCTTCTTTCCCACAATTAAAACATTTATCAGTCCCCTTAAGGCAATTTCCACTATGTGTGCTTCCAAACATTGAGAATAAGGAAAATCCCATCTTCCTTTATCCATAATATTTATAGTTTACTTTTAATTATATCATTATTTTCTTATCATAACCATGATATAGATGAGAAAATGTAATCCTCCCTTTTTGTAAGAAGAATATAGGGAAGGTTCAAACTAAAAAATATGTTCATGAACTCATCCCAATCCATGAAGTCAAATGTATCTTGTTCCCTTATATCCTTGATAATGTTCCACTAGATAACCCCTTTAACTTCTATGAAATATGTTCAAAACATTAACCATTTCATGTTCATAACAACAATGAATAAAAAATATATTTTTAATGGTAAAATTACTTTTCATAGCAACTTGTGTATTAGTCATTCCACTGAAATAAAATAGATGTTTACTTAATAAATATTATACAAAATTTTGTTCCCACATTCGGTCATTTGGATGCTTAGTAGGATTTGAGTTAATAGATTAAGATTATTTATTTGAGATCCAATAATATATTTTGTTTAAGTTGATAATAATTAAATTTCCCATTGCATTGATCCTTATAACGGTTTCTTCAGGTTTAATGAATTGTGTAAACCCAAAAAGAATAGAGTGAGTTGCCAAAATAATACATGGAAGACATCATAATGAAGAAGTATTACTTTAAATATCTAACATCATAGGCTTAATCCTAGGCTATTCATGGTCATTACCAAAATTCTAGGACAGTAACCTATATTTAAACATACCCCAAGGGACATCTTTATACATACCTCATAAATAAATATAGGGATCTCAGTAAAGTACCACACCCTAGATTCTAAATATTGACTAAACTTTTTTGCTGATACCAACTGTAAAGTCCCATAATTAACATATATGGAAATTATATTTCTTTTTTGGAATACATAATACATTACACAAATATACGCACAAATATCATATTTGTTTAGTGTCTTTGGAAACATGGAACATTGTCTTCTATCTTGGTGAAAGATCTCAAATATCTCCCATAATGATATTCCCCTTTTTATCCTTCCTAAAACATTCTCTATATCCGAGGGAAAAGAAAATATAAAAAGGGTGAGCATAAATTTTTAATTAGGGTTAAAATTTAGAACATAAAACATACCATAAACATAATATTCTAAAAAAAGGACCATAATGTTTAATTACCAAAACCACGAGTCATGAAATAAATCTTCAGAGTAAGGATTATATCGTAAAGGAACCTTAATAATGATAAAATGGAATTGGAAAAAAGATTGATTTTTCTAATACAAATAATAACATAATATGATTTTTATAGTAGCCAAGGAATTGCTTCCAAGACCATCATAGTGGAGAAAGTCCATTACTGAACTAGGTTTACATACCTTTCCAACCATATATTACTTTACACGATTTACTTTCCATTCTATCCCTATATTACTGAACTAAATTTACTTTTCAATCCATTAATGTCAATCTCATGATATATAAATCATCACCCAATGAGTTGGAGGGTGATATAGGTCCCACCCATCACATATTGATATCATTCTTACTTGTTCCATATGAACACAAATCCTTCATCATAGCATAACATAATAAATAAAATTGGGTTCCTGAAATATATATTTTTTATAACATAATCCATATAAAATATCATTCCATAATTAACAAAATAAAATCATGGTAACAATAGGGATATAAACATAACCCTATTTAAAGGGCATCATCTTAGATGGAAAATAATTTTGATTAAACACTTGAGTCTAATTCTTGAGGAAAATATCCCTTCATCAGAAAATGATTTCATTTCTAAAAATGCCATGAAAATTTAATAGAAAAGAATTTAGATGAAAATAAAGATTAAATCATGCAGGGGATGCTTCATGGATGTAAGGTGTTATGAAGACATAAATTTTTTTCATCTCGTATAAGCTAAAAAAAGACATCCTTCTTTTACTCTTACTAGAAAAGTCAAAAATAACCTCATATAGAAAACAAAATAAATATTAATTCCATAACGTTTAATAAAAATTCACCAATTGGTAAAATTGACATTAAACACTAGTATAATAAATATAAATAATACTATATATTTAAGATACATGGATTATGATGATAAATATACCCCAGTAAATACTTACGTATAAACAATGTCAGAAAATAATGAGATTGATAAATTCTCCCTTACCATCAGTCTGATTTATTCTATATGTGTCTAAAACACATGTTAAGTGGGTTTAAACATATTATATTATTTTAAAAGATCTATAATAATATCTATAATATCATATATGATTCACTTATGTCTTTATTTTACCCTTCTATTTATCAATTCCATGTTAAAGAAATGTTTTTGGTAATAATCATTTTATTTATCGTATGTATTTTAACATGTTATTCTCGAACTTTTTACAATGATTGTGATTAAATTTCTTCTACAATGTAAAAAATTATCTATAAATCATAAATATTTAGTATAGAAAAATATATAATTGATTGATAAATGAAATGGAATACACCGTTCATGGAGACAGTACGCAGTACGTACGCATGAATGATGTTTCCATTTCCTTATTGAATAGAATTGAAGCATGTAAATGACATATATATACACATAAATTGTGTAGAATTATTATTACAAATATTTAATATATATTTTTTATATATACTTTATAACCATTCTTTATTGGTTATCGTGGATAATGAATCTCATCTTATTGTGGAGACAGTAAGTCGCATGTATGCACGTGTGACGATATCATACACTTGGTGGTTAAATGATATTGAATCGTATGGTGTAATAATTATAAAGAATAATTTTCAAATTTTATTCATTATTTAAATCCATTATATTCATCATTATTCCCATCCAAATTATTAATTGTTGAATAAAAAATTACACCACAGCTTGGAGACGGTAAGTCATACGTATTCCCCCATGGTGATAATGTTATTCCTAGAATGGATAAACGATGTATAAGGTAGTACCGTGATTATAATAATAGCTAAGAATTTATCAGATACTGTATTTATTAATTAATTATGAGAATAACATAATAAGAGCACGTATAAGATGAAAATAATTTTTAATGAAGGAATAAAATGATTACCGCTTCTTCAGCTGTCTCCTTTTTATTTGCACAGAAGGACTCTTTATGTTGGTTTTCTACCAAAAGGGTTGACTCTAATATGAATTTAAGAATTCTAGAAAGATATTTGGGTATGTTTTGGCAGAGAAAAATGTATTTGGAGGTGTGAATAAAATAGAAGGAGAAGTTCCCTTTTATAGGAGAGGTGAGAGGCACTTTAGGAATGTCTTGAAATATTAATTTATTATAAATTTATTTTATTTATATAATGATTCGAAACTAATTTATTTACATGATAAGATGATTATGGGTGTAAATTATATCATAAAATAATATTTAAACATGTATTGATTTTATTTTAAATATTATCATTTTGATTTGTGCTCATTTAATCTACTTTATTTTAATTGTTGTAATAATATTATAAATATTAAATTGTTTTAAATATTTACTTAAATGTTGTAAGATTTCCATAATTGTAGACTTTATGACATTTTATAACATTTAATATTCACTAAGTATTTTTAAAATGTTATTGTGATTTTTAAATAATTAAATAATATGTTATTTTTATAAAATATCAATACTGACAATATAGACACAAATCATTTATTTGAATTTAAAAAAATTCCACACAAAATTTAAGTTAAAAAATAAATTTTTAATATAATCATATAATGTCATGATAGCCTTTAAAATTTCTAGAACACATTAATTAGTTCACTTTATATTTATTGTAATATTTTTAAAACCATTAATTTGATATTTATATCCATAAAATAATTTGTACGTCATTATTGTTTCATAATTCATGGTAATTACCTAATCTTTAAAAATTCTAAAAAATTCACATGATGTTAATAATTTAATTTTATTTATGAATACTATTTATTTTCAATGATTTATCACATTTATCACTATATTAATATTATTATAGTTATAATATATAAGAGAGCGGCATGTTGTCATAATCACTTGTTTTAATTATAATTTCATCACATTCATGGAAAAAAGTGCATAAAATTAATCAATTTCGATCCTTAGTGTATATTACTCGACTATAATTCATCCAATAGGCTTTCATAAGGTTTTCATCTAATTTTAATTTTTTTATCATATGTTTTTAACCATAATTTACCTAATATACCTTCAACTATGGTAAATAAAAATTACCATAGTTAATATTCATAAAATCTAGAAAATAATTTAAGTAATCGATTTACATAATTTGGACCCAATTATTCCAAATATGGATTACATTCTATGAAATTTATAACACAAAATCTGAACATATTAATTTAATATTATTTCCCGTTGTCAACACCTAAAAAATGAGTTTTTATGAAGTAATAACTATTAAAATATTTACAAGTGTTTATGTCCTATATAAATATAAAATTATTTCCAATGACAAAAATTTAATTAAATGATAATAATATAATCCAATTTCAAATTAAAAACATTTAAATATATAATCTAACTATATAAATAAATTAGTTTAAAATGTAGTTTAGACTTAAAATACAGTAAGTTAACTATTCATTAAAATGTACATTTTATTAGAAAAATACAAAAAAATATACCAAATTAAATGTTCATGTCATGCTTCCAAATTATATGTTTACTTATTTAAAATATATATATATATATATTAGTTAAAAATTATACTTAATATTGGTACACCATCAAAATGTTGTAAAACTAATGTTTTGGAAAAATACATCTCTTATACGAAAAACTGAATTTCTTCTTATATCATTTTTCATGAAAATATATAAGGTGAATGATAATTTTATATAAAATTAAATCTGTGGAAAATACAGGAAATACATTCATTAGAAACCAGCATTGGGGTCGCTAATGGTCTTTACAGTCTACTTGCGACCGCCAATGGTAGTATCAATTTCCTCGTCATTAAAGGGATTTAGCAACCGCCATTGGTAGTCAGTGTAGATATTATATCGTGCAACATAGTGTTGGACTCTATTTATTATAACTATATTTGATGTGATTATATGATACTATATTTAACAAAAATAGAACACAAAGCGACCGCTAGAGGTAGTCGTTGAAGCATCAAATAATACAGACCGATTTGCGACTGCATATGGTGGTCACTAACCTAAAAATGTTTTTCTAATTTATTTATTCAGTTCCGCTTCCTGAATAATATAAATAGAGTAACCATCACAAAAAAGTCAAATCAAAACTGTAGAAACACAAAAAACATTAATTATCCTAAAAAAATAAATGTCTGACATATTTCCTCACATATCGAACGATCTAAGGTGCTCGAATCCATTTTAGTATCATGTTTCAATAAACCTACAAAAAGATAAAAAATAAAAAACTAATCATTGAAAATAAAAATTGGTCATATTTATTATGAATGTGTGTATATATATATAGAAAAATCAAAATAGTTAATATTTTATAACTTACAAAAATGAGTCCAAAGCTAAAATCAAATATCTTTTTACAGCACTTATAGATAAACAACGAGTTTTATAAGTATATCAAGTTATCATATTTTGATCAATCCGATCAATTATAGTATCCAATACATGTAACAATTCTTCATGTAGAACCTAGATGTCTTCAATATCGTTGTCCAATGATTTCATTCTAATTAGTGCTATTTTGGTTGGTTTTGACCCATACCTAGAAGAGTTTCTCATTATTAAAACAATGATAATAAATATGAAAATGAACTTTTAATTTTACTGAAAATATTTTACATGATTTATCAGTTAACTCCGAATCATAGGGGAAAACCATTTTTGATCATACCAAGCAATTCAGGTATCTGATCCACATACTGATTATTCCTACAGAATATAAATTTCATAATTATTTTTGTCCTATGATTTCAGGTCAATCGGTGCTCGTTTGGTTGGTTTTGACCCCTACACACATGATTTTCTCAATATTACAACAACGATAATAAATCTAAAAATGGTCTTTTATTTGCACCGATCAAACCGTTCATCGGATTGACACACTATTGATTTCAATATACCAAAAATTCAGTATGTAATTTTCTCCTAACATTTCACGTCAAATAGAAGTCATTTTCGTGTTTTGACCCCCTCATGGGAGATGTGTAATTTTAATAAAAATTTGGGACGTTAATTTTTTTTCATTCTTAACGAGCGACATGAGTGCTATTTTGGTGCATATTGTAGATCAAGATTGTACTAGTGCCATTTTGATGCATGGTGTAGATTTAAAGATTCTATTATTTCTTATATTACATGCTAAATAGGTGATGTCAATAAAATTAAATATAGTAGCTAGATGTTTATAGACATTGGAAAAAAATAATATTCCCCACAAATAACATGTTGAATGAACAAAAAAGATCATGTTTTTAAATAGCAATTCCAGAAACAAAATAAAAAAATAATGCATGAAGTGCCCTCAATAAATTTGAGCTAATAAGAATTTAGTATATTGGTTGAGAAATTTCTCTCAAACTTATTTCTCTCTCTATGTAGTTTTAGTGATTTCAACATATTCCCATAAATATTTTTTAACTTTATCTGAAGAGAATTCAATGTATTTTATATTTTTAATTGGATAAATAAAGAAATCGAAAGGATTTAATATTTGAATAGTAGTGAATAAGTTTTGATCATATAATGATTTAATATTTGGTGTCTTATATATTAATAAATTGATAATGTAACACCCCGAGCTTCCACGATACGCCTCTCTTTCAATAATGCAATAGCTTGCGTTGTACGCAAGTTCGAGTTCTAACACACCGCAACTAATCAATGTAGCCGTTATGAATAGTAATAACCACCTTTTAAATTTATAGAAATTTTAAATTTCAAAATGGACTTCATTTTTGTATTCCTAATATTGAAATTAGCCTATGTTGAATTTTTTTTAATTTTCCGAGAACTTCCAAATTTTTATGAATAGTGAAAAATACATAAAAACAACTTTTTTAATAAAAATAATTTATAGTGAAAAATTAGACTATTTAGTGGTTTTAAAGTATAATTAGAATATATTTTTACCATTTTATCCAATGGTGGTCATTGGAATTAATTTAACATTGAAATCGAACATAAACAATTGCCAATCTTTTGATATAAATTGTTTCTTAGAAACACGCCATTTTTTGTAACAGCGGGAATTAATTATAAAATTAATTAATGCAACTTATATGTTTTTAATTTTGTAAAATAGACATCATTTTAGAATTCGGAATATCAATTATAGATTAGGGTGAAATTTTGGCCTTATTCTGAAAAACTTCAATTTTTGATGAATAGTGAAACCACTAAGTGGTAGTTAAATAACTGATTTTTCGTTTAAATAAAATATTACCAGTTTTGTGATTTGATTTTCAAAAATTCGACATACATGGTTGTCATTAAGAAGTAAAATGTGGATCAATGAGATTAAAATAATTTTTTGGTGAATAGTAATTTTTATGTTCTTAATCGCGATTAGAGGTAATTATTGTAGTTTAAGGTAAAAATAATGTTTTAATAATATGAGATGAGCATGACACTTGTCCTACTCCTATTGGATGAGTCATGGCCGACAAAGACAACCCATGGGTCAACTTGGGGACCTCATGGAGCCACTTTAGTTGGAAAATGACATTAATATATATTTATTTAATGTTAAAATTAAATTGACACAAACATGAGTTATTTTACTAAAACAGTTTTTAAGTGGGGTTACACAAGTCCAAATTTTGACTATAAATATTAATTAGAAAGCTAAAAAGATTTCCTACATCATAGTATTTTTTGTATAATTTTTAGACATTAAATAAATTAAATTATGTATGACATAATTATGATGCAGCGATGACCTCATTATTTAACGATTTAAATAAAATGAGAAGATAATGCAAAATCCAAGGCTTAAACTTGTCCA
Source organism: Viscum album (assembly GCA_963277665.1). NCBI lineage: Eukaryota > Viridiplantae > Streptophyta > Magnoliopsida > Santalales > Viscaceae > Viscum > Viscum album. Next base: position 1,058,626,538 of record OY728142.1, read on the forward strand.
AAGCCTATTGGATGAGGAGATTTAGAAACCTTATCACCTCAGCCTCGAATTATATAAGTGTGGGACCTTTAGAATCCGAAAAGAATTGTGAAATAATGTAACATTTCAATCTTTCCAAAAGTGCCCCTCCTCTCCACTTATAAAAGGCCCCCACCTCTCCCACCTCATTTACACTTTCAAGCCATTTTGCTCGGCCAACCTCTGCCCCAATACTCTCCCAACTTCCCCCTCTTACTCCTAGAAGCCTTACTTTGGACATAACTCTTCCCAAGGAAGCCTTTGGCTCAAATCAAAAAGAGTTACCCGATTTTGAGGTAATGTCTTTTCTAATGTTGTTTTGTTTTATTTTTCTTCTCCAACCCCCTAAAATATTTTTATTCATTTCTTTTGTAACAACACCAGTATCCTCAATATACTAGTATTTTGTTATAAGAATTATTCGATCTACACTTACACACACCTACATCTAATGGTTAAAGAACATACGGTTTCTGTGGATGGCGAATTTCTGCCTCACGAAACGATGATTGTTCAACACTCATATAACACCTTCAAAGGTGGCCATTAAGATGTCACTATTTTTATATATGATATATAATATTTTTATGTTTTACTTATGCTTCTGTAATTCTAATTTATGGCATACTTTATGATTTCCATTATGGGTAAAACGCGATAATTTCATTTTAGGAAGTGCGGACTACCGCCCCCTCAAAGTGATTTGAATCGTTAATGCCATATGTGGGATGTATAAAGGTTGGATTAAATGGTATTATACACTATATTATACTGTAATTATATTATAAATTTATATCATTATGATTTCATTCCATTAAATACGAAATATAATTGAAAGTAGCGTTCATGCGTACGTACGGCTTACCGTCTCCATGAACGGTGCATTTCATTTCTTACCTCTAAATGTTACGTGACATTATGAATGAATGTATATACTGTATATATAAGATATATATGACATATAAATCATGAATATAATTCTGGATATAATGGATATTCTACCACATGAACAACTTGTAATTATAAGAAGTATATTGTTGACTCAAGTACCAAAGATCGACAAAACGACCGTTATTAACATAAATAATTAAATAATGTTCATAACATGGTAACAAGGGATATAAAAGGAATAATGAACATGGAAAAGGTTCTTAAGTAAATATAAATAATTTCTAGTTTATTATTCAGGAGGTTAAAGAACGGTCGAGTCAGGACAAGACGCAAGGTAAGGGAATTTCTTAACCCAATTTCCATTCTTTGGGTTAATCTCCTACTTTAAAATTATGTCATGATATTATTATTTCCTATATTGTATTTGTAATTTAATTATGTGTATTTATAGTGAATAAACATAATAGATTTATTTTATTTTAAAAATGATCTTTGTAAGGGATTTTCTTAACCCAACTTCCATTCTTTGGGTTAATCTCCTACTTCCAAATTATGTCATGATATTATTATGTCCTATTTTGTATTTTTACTTTCTTTATGTGTACCTATAGTGAATACACATAATAGATCTATTTTATTTTAAATATGATCTTTTTATGGACTTCTTCTCAATCCCATTTCATTGAGGCATATTTTATTTTATACACAACTTTCTTTTATACGGTGTATAAACCCCTTTGACTTTTACGTTTATTCAAATGGAATCTTTTTTATACGAAGCATTTACTAAACGAAAAAAGGGAATGTTTTTGTCGTACGTATGCGGCGACAACGACTTCTCCGCCGTCATGACCGTTATTTGAGTTTCGGCTTCCTCTACAAGCCATACCTTCTTTTTAAAAGAAAAATAAATACCATGTTTTACTTTTCTTTTATTTTGGTATTGAAAATGGTTTTCATAATATTTTTATATCAATGTGTGGTATTGATATCTTGTGATTGAATGGTGGAAATGTTATGTTTCTTTTATGCATGTTTTATGTGATACGATTATGTTATGGTTTATGATATGTTTAAACCTATTCATATGAGGAATGCATTGGACTTAATAAGTGACGGGTGGAGCCCGCTATAGCTCCTCGATGCATCGGCAGGTCTCATGAGACAAACTAGTGTCTTGGCATGAGGCCTTGACAAAATCTTATTTGTGGTCTTGGCACGAGGCCTTGACTACATGGTTATGATAGTCTGGCATTATGCATTCCATCATTATGAAAGTGGTTATTGATATTGCATGTGATTATTCGACCAGTAGAATATCCATGTGAATAAGTGAATGGCATTATCTCATTTTACTTTTTCCATATTATGTTCAAGTTTAAAAGGCTTTTGTTTTAGTTATACATTGCCTTAAATTTTTATGTTTATTTATGAAAGCTTCCGCAATATTGTTATCCTTACTGAGCATCTGAGCTCACACCTTTCAATGTTTTAATATTTTTCCAGGATGTGAAGAAGTATTTTATGAATGACCTGCAGGGATATTCGGAAGAGGATATGAGTGTGGACTATGAAGACTTTGTTATTAGTTTTTCACTTTATGATGTAATGAAAGACTTATTAATGTATCTAGTGTTTCCAAGGCTACTAAACTAATCAGTCTTTCGAGACTTGATCTTTTGTGATCATGCCAATGTTACGAAGTAATGCACCGACTCTGGGTAGCTGGGGTCGGGGCGTTATAGTTGGTATCAGAGGAAGTTTAGTACAAACCTTGGAAGCTAGATTTAGATAAACTCTGATTAGAGCACGTAGACCTAAGATGAACTTTGAGGATTAGTATAGAAGAACTTCCTAGAATTTTGGTATTGTAGAGATTTTGTGAGTTTTCCGAGCAATACATCCCTGTCTGGATACGAGCAGGTAGAGGCGGCTCTGGCACAGATGTTCCTAGGGGTAAAACCCGAAAACACCGCTTTGAGCTAGACTCGAACGGGAACTGGTGCACGACAACGGGCCTTGCTGCACTCTTGGTTACGACACTTCCGGGGGATATGCTTAGGATAATTCTCATTTTCTTTACAAACCACTATGAAGGGTTATGAGTATATACTTCCTCAAAAGAAACATTTCTTTTTATGGATTATATCCATAAATAGTTCAATTTATGTAAAGAATTTTACAAATATGGAATTATGTATTTTATTTCATAAACTAATCTAGTTTATGCCATTATTTAGAAATGGCTCCTAGTGGAAGGAATGGAAACCGTATCAATGCACGCACTCCGTGTAGGGATTTCCCTCCTGCTCAAGATAATTATGGTGGAGCAAGTGATACAACTGGTTCTGATCAGCTTCTCACCGTACTGGGACAACTCACGCAGGTTATGAATAATAACCTTACTCGTATGGAGCACCCTGATCCGCAACGTGGAGGATCAATGTTAAACCGCTTCATGAGGCAAAAACCACCAACCTTCAATGGGGGTACAAATCCGTTAGTATCTGAGCAATGGATAAACTCCTTAGAGAAAATATTCCATGCCTTGGGGAGTAGCGAAAGGGAGAAGGTTGTCATGGCAGTTTACCGCCTCACTGGAGATGCCGATCAGTGGTGGTCGCGGATTCAAAACACAAAAGAAGATGATGACGTATCGAATATGGAATGGAAGGAGTTCAAAGATCTGTTTTTAGAAAAATATTTTCCTCGTGACCATCGAGCAGATATGGAAAGGCAATTTCTGAGTTTGGGGCAGAAGGAGGATGAGAATGTCGCAAAGTATGAGGCTAACTTTACAAGGTTAGCGAGGCATGCTGCCGATTATATACATAACCCAAGGAGTAAGATTGATCGTTTCTTTGATGGGTTAAAACCATTTCTCCGTCGAGCTTTAGTATCACAATCCTTCTCATCATACGAAGATATTGTCTCGTGTGCTATCAAGACAGAAAAGGTATTCTCTAAGTCTTATGGCAACAAAGTAAAGCAAGAGAAGAAGAGAACGATGGAACAAAAGACAGATAAAGGGAAAAAGGGAAAGAAGTATTTTCCATTATGTGATAATTGTGGGAAGAATCACCCTGGTACTTGCCTAAAAGGAATGGGAGTTTGTTATAAATGTGGAGAAAAGGGTCACCAGGCTCGTGATTGCAAGGGAAAGAAAGAGGCTGTCAAAGTTGAATGCTACAATTTTAGGGAAACAGGGCATTATGCAAATGAATGTCCTAAGCGTCAGGGAAACTTACCTCAGAAAAGTCCAAGGGATCAAGGCCAATCTTAGGCTGTGACTACAGTTGAAGCGGAATAATTAATGTATTGGTGCTTTTGGACTCAAGGATTATATTCTGGTTATAATAATAATGTGATATTTATATATGGATTGTACTGCAGTACTTGTTGATTTCAGTAAGGTTTTAATATGATTAGGGTAATCATATTTTTAGTATGTGACAATAAGAGAAACTTTTCTTCGTTTGGGGAATCTGATGTTACAATTGATTTTGGAATTTAGAGACCTTTTAGAGAAAGTCTGGACGGAGGTATTTTGGATAACTATTAAGGTTGGAATGGATTAAGTTGAACCATGGATAGTATTGTTTAAGGTTAAAGAATTTCTAAAGATTATTTTTGGAATATTATAATACTATAGTTTTAGGAAAAGGACAACCTGCAGGGTGGGGAATAACCCGTCGCGTCGGACAAAGCTGCAGGAATCGAACCCACAACCATAGTGCGACAAGCCTTTATTTCCTACCACTAGCCTACAGGAAGTCCCTGGTTATTACAAAATAGTTTTACTAATTTAAATGGTATGTGTTAACATTTTGAACCATATACAATTAGGATAAATAGAATATTTTTGAGTTCCGTTACCATTTGGAGTAAAAGTTGGGTTTGTGGTAAAATTTATTAACGAATGAAAGTATACATAACAAGTATGTATATTCCCTTACGTTCTTAGTAAATCTCCTAAATAAATTCCTCAACATTATAAAAGGTAACTTAAAACAAAAATGTTGTCGGTTAATTTTTCCAACTAGGGATTCAATGACCGTTTAACCAATCACAAGTTTGTGATTTTCTTGTGGTTAAACTTTCCCCTAATCCTGTTTTCTATAACTCTCCATCAGACCTTGATGGTTTGTTTCTCCTCCATATCCATATTTTCATATAATCCTAGAATGGGCTATATTGGGTGACCTTTGTACTTATCCTGCTTTCTTTTAATGTTATATATTTATTAACCTTATTTCCGATGTGGGTTTTCCTCAAAGGTATTTTCTATTTTCAACCTTTTATTTTCAAAGAAAAATTTCAAATTGCGAGGACGCAATTTATTGAAGTAGGGGAGAATGTAACACCCCGAGCTTCCACGATACGCCTCTCTTTCAATAATGCAATAGATTGCATTGTACGCAAGTTCGAGTTCTAACACACCGCAACTAATCAATGTAGCCTTTATGAATAGTAATAACCACCTTTTAAATTTATAGAAATTTTAAATTTCAAAATGGACTTCATTTTTGTATTCCTAATATTGAAATTAGCGTATGTTGAAATTTTTGTAATTTTCTGAGAACTTCCAAATTTTTATGAATAGTGAAAAATACTTAAAAACAACTTTTTTAATCAAAATAATTTATAGTGAAAAATTATACTATTTAGTGGTTTTAAAGTATAATTAGAATATATTTTTACCATTTTATCCAATGGTGGTCATTGGAATTAATTTAACATTGAAATCGAACATAAACAATTGCCAATCTTTTGATATAAAGTGTTTCTTAGAAACACGCCATTTTTTGTAACAGCGGGAATTAATTATAAAATTAATTAATGCAACTTATATGTTTGGAATTTTGTAAAATAGACATCATTTTTGAATTCGGAATATCAATTATAGATTAGGGTGAAATTTTGGCCTTATTCTGAAAAACATCAATTTTTTATGAATAGTGAAACCACTAAGTGGTAGTTAAATAACTGATTTTTCGTTTAAATGAAATATTACCACCTCTGTGATTTGATTTTCAAAAATCCGACATACATGGTTGTCATTAAGAAGTAAAATGTGGTTCAATGAGATTAAAATAATTTTTTGGTGAATAGTAATTTTTAAGTTCTTAATCGCGATTAGAGGTAATTAGTGTAGTTTAAGGTAAAAATAATGTTTTAATAATATGAGATGAGCATGACACTTGTCCTACTCCTATTGGATGAGTCATGGCCTACCAAGACAACCAATGGGTCTACTTGGGGACCCCATGGAGCCACTTTAGTTGGAAAATGACATTAATATATATTTATTTAATGTTAAAATTAAATTGACACAAACATGAGTTATTTTACTAAAACAGTTTTTAAGTGGGGTTACACAAGTCCAAATTTTGACTATAAATATTAATTAGAAATCTAAAAATATTTCCTACATCATAGTATTTTTTTTATAATTTTTAGACATTAAATAGATTAAATTATTTATGACATCATTATGATGCAGTGATGACCTCATTATTTAACGATTTAAATAAAATGAGAAGATAATGCAAAATCCAAGGCTTACACATGTCCAAAGCCTATTGGATGAGGATATTTCGAAACCTTATCACCTAATCCTAGAATTATATAAGTGTGGGACCTTTAGAATCCGAAAAGCATTGTGAAATAATGTAACATTTCAATCTTTCCAAAAGTGCCCCTCCTCTCCACTTATAAAAGGCCCCCACCTCTCCCACCTCATTTACACTTTCAAGCCATTTGGCTCGGCCAACCTCTGCCCCAATACTCTCCCAACTTCCCCCTCTTACTCCTAGAAGCCTTACTTTGTACAGAACTCTTCCCAAGGAAGCCTTTGGCTCAAATCAAAAAGAGTTACCCGATTTTGAGGTAATGTCTTTTCTAATGTTGTTTTGTTTTATTTTTCTTCTCCAACCCCCTAAAATCTTTTTATTAATTTCTTTTGTAACAAAACCAGTATCCTCAATATACTAGGATGTTGTTATAAGAAGTATTCGATCTACACTTACACACACCTACATCTAATGGTTAAAGAACATACGGTTTCTGTGGATGGCGAATTTCTGCCTCACGAAACGATGATTGTTCAACACTCATATAACACCTTCAAAGGTGGCCATTAAGATTTCACTATTTTTATATATGATATATAATATGTTTATGTTTTACTTATGCTTCTGTATTTCTCATTTATGTCATACTTTATGATTTCCATTATGGGTAAAATGCGATAATTTCATTTTAGGAAGTGCGGACTACCGCCCCCTCAAAGTGATTTGAATCGTTAATGCCATATGTGGGATGTATAAAGGTTGGATTAAATGGTATTATACACTATATTATACTTTAATTATATTATAAATTTATATCATTATGATTTCATTCCATTAAATACGAAATATAAATGAAAGTAGCGTTCATGCGTACGTACGGCTTACCGTCTCCATGAACGGTGCATTTCATTTATTACCTCTAAATGTTACGTGATATTATGAATGAATGTATATACTGTATATATATGATATATATGACATCTAAATCATTAATATAATTCTGGATATAATGGATATTCTACCACATGAACAACTTGTAATTATAAGAAGTTTATTGTTGACTCAAGTACCAAAGATCGACAAAACGACCGTTATTGACTTAAATAATTAAATAATGTTAATAACATGGTAATAAGGGATATAAAAGGAATAATGAACATGGAAAAGGTTCTTAAGTAAATAGAAATGAACTCTAGTTTATTATTCAGGAGGTTAAAGAATGGTCGAGTCAGGACAAGACGCAAGGTAAGGGAATTTCTTAACCCAATTTCCATTCTTTGGGTTAATCTCCTACTTTCAAATTATGTCATGATATTATTATGTCCTATATTGTATTTGTACTTTAATTATGTGTACTTATAGTGAATACACATAATTGATCTATTTTATTTTAAAAATGATCTTTGTAAGGGAATTTCATAACCCAACTTCCATTCTTTGGGTTAATCTCCTACTTCCAAATTATGTCATGATATTATTATGTCCTATTTTGTATTTTTACTTTCTTTATGTGTACCTATAGTGAATACATATAATAGATCTATTTTATTTTAAAAATGATCTTTTTAAGGACTTTGTCTCAATCCCCTTTCATTGAGGCATATTTTATTTTATACACAACTTTCTTTTATACTGTGTATAAACCCCTTTGACTTTTACGTTTATTCAAAAGGAATATTTTTTATACGAATCATTTACTAAACGACAAAAGGGAATGTTTTTGTCGTACGTATGCGGCGACAACGACTTCTCCGCCGTCATGACCGTTATTTGAGTTTCGGCTTCCTTTACAAGCCATACCTTCTTTTTAAAAGAAAAATAAATACTATGTTTTACATTTCTTTTATTTTGGTATTGAAAATGGTTTTCATAATATTTTTATATCAATGTGAGGTATTGATATCTTGTTATTGAATGGTGGAAATGTTATGTTTACTTTATGCATGTTTTATGTGATACGATTATGTTATGGTTTATGATATGTTTAAACCTATTCATATGAGGAATGCATTGGACTTAATAAGTGACGGGTGGAGCCCGCTATAGCTCCTCGATGCATCGGCAGGTCTCATGAGACAAACTAGTGTCTTGGAACGAGGCCTTGACAAAATCTTATTTGTGGTCTTGGCACGAGGCCTTGACTACGTGGTTATGATAGTTTTCCATTATGCATTCCATCATTATGAAAGTGGTTATTGATATTGAATGTGATTATTCGACCAGTAGAATATCCATGTGAATAAGTGAATGGCATTATCTCATTTTACTTTTGCCATATTATGTTCAAGTTTAAAAGGCTTTTGTTTAAGTTATACATTGCCTTAAATTTTTATGTTTATTTATGAAAGCTTCCGCAATATTGTTATCCTTACTGAGCATCTGAGCTCACCCCTTTCAATGTTTTAATATTTTCCAGGATGTGAAGAAGTATTTTATGAATGACCTGCAGGGATAGTCAGAAGAGGATATGAGTGTGGACTATGAAGACTTTGTTATTAGTTTTTCACTTTATGATGTAATGTAAGACTTATGAATGTATCTAGTGTTTCCAAGGCTACTAAACTAATCGGTCTTTCGAGACTTTATCTTTTGTGATCATGCCAATGTTACGAAGTAATGCACCGACTCTGGGTAGCTGGGGTCGGGGCGTTACAGATAATCCCATCATCCTACCTGAATCCCCCCCAACTCCATCCCCTATATTACCCCCCTACTACCCGCACGTCCACTATGAACATCCCCCCCAAACTCCCCCTCCCTACCTGAATCCCATGACCCCACCACCTCCCCCACTCCCCATGAACTTTCCCCCCAACCTAAATCCCCTCAACCCACTTCCCTTTGGTTAACCCCTACTACCAACCCCCAACAACCCCCACCTTCACCTTGAAAATCCCCCCCCTGCCCACCTGAATTCCCGCAACCCCTAGATATATCCCCCCTACATCCCTACCACCCACATCCACCCCATACCTTGGACAACCCCACTCCCAACACCCTACGGCCCCCACCCCCACTCTAAATATCCCCCCATCCCTCCCCCTTGGTAGCCTCCCTCCCATCCACCTATGGCCCACAAACTCCCCCCGGACAACCCCCAACTTTTTTGGACACCACATCCCCAATTGAATCCCCCCCAACCCCCTGGACATCAACCCCATGAAAAAACCCCCATGAAGCCCCCACCTCCCACCTCCACCCCACCCCCTTGGAAATCCCCCACTTCCAACCCACTGTATCCCCAAACTCCGCACTAAATAACCCCCCCCCCCACACCAGCACCAAAACATCCCTCGAACAACTGCTGGACGCCCCCCCCCCCCCACCTGAATCACCTCAACCCCCAGAATAGAACCCCCCCTGCAGCCCCTACCGCTCACCTCCACCCCTCCCCCTTCGACATCCCCCATTCCCCAAACCCTACATCACCTAACCCCACCTTGGACATCCCCCAACCCATCAACCTTGTACATACACCTCCCAACCCCCATAATCCCCCAGAATCCCCCCCCCCAAACTGCCCCCCAAAACTCCCCCCCCCCCTCTTTCGTTGGGATTTATTCAGGTTAATATGGTTATCCCTATTGTGATGAGTGAGACAGTTTTACATCTCTTGGTTCCCTTCCTATTCCACATCTATTAAATATGGTTTCAATACGAGTATTCCCTCAATTTTATATATTTTATAGTGGATTTTGAAAACCAATACTTTTACAATGGGGATTCTAAAATATTATCTATCAAAATAATTTATCCAATTACTGACCATACATTTAAAATTTAAAAAAAATGGATTTTTTTAAATCATAAATTTTTTTAATATAAAAAAATTCTACATTTAATGTCTATGTCAATATAAAACATTAATTCGATAATAAATATATAATAAAATCACAGTGTGAATATGATGCATCATGAGAGGCTATGGCTTCTACCTCCATCTAGTGTGGTAGGGGCCTATAAAAAATAATTGTTATAATGTTTTTAATAACTAAAATAAAAGAATATAAATAAATAAATTCATTATAAACATTATTGGTATGATCCATGGCACCAACACCAGGATGCACATATTCCCACAGTGTTCTAAGTTCAGCGATTAGTTGTGCATTTACCTTCTCTAAAGCATGAAATTGTGACTCAAAGTCTATCAACTACTTTTTCATACCATCAATAATTGGACAAAAAACCTTATATTGGGATACTACATAATGTGGAATTCCTGATCCATCGGTCAAACCATAACCATTCCCATCACTACCAATAATGTGATGGAATATCTCATCCCTTTGCATGTGAAGTTGTCACTAGTCCTATGGTAGTTGTGGTAACTCATCTTCAAATTGGTCATGTGTAATATATATATATATATATATATATATATGTTTATATAAAGATATAAGTAATTATTTTTAATGATTACAAGAACATACTATAATTGTTTCACCCTCTCGATCATTTCAATCATCAGTCCTCATCCTAATGGGCAATTTTTTTTCTAATCAACAGACAGTTGTTTGCACATGAATATATGGTCTCATATGTAAAAACTATGTTCTATTTTAAAATTATTAGCGTGCAAATATTACTCACGAATCATATCATTGATAGGATTACCTTATTAAATAACACCAGCAACATGTCGAGCGATGTGTCTGGCAACTGATTAAAAGTCATCAAATGCAACAACTCCACAATAAAAATAATTGTAAGCAGCACATCCAGGATATAATTCAGTTTTGTCATCATCATATATTTCACCAAACCTCTTTGAATAACAATATTTACCAGAGCATATATTTATATCACCGATCTCAACATTCTAGATGTTAATTCCTTCAGGAGCCACCCCACATACCATTTCAATAAGAATTTCATGCAATAGATCATTCATCCTCACATAAATATCCATTTGTACAAAATCATTATTTGAAAAATAATATATTCAACCCCATGATGAGCATAACTCTTATAGTTTTTCATAAATCCATTCAAGAATACATGCTCTGTCATGGTTTCTGGTGTAAATTTATATCTATTTTCACATTTTCTACATGGAAAACTAATATAGTCACATTGAAATCCTCCAATGAACATAACAAACTATAGAATGCCCTCTAAATATTCTCTAAACATCTGATATGAAAGATCAATCCAACTATTATCCTTATTAATATTTGTATAAAATGTATTAACATTTACAAAAGAATTCATATTACAAGAATTTTTCATATCACAAAATATATTTGAAATATTGATTAACAAATTACATGTGGACAATTAATTTAATAAAATATTTATATCTCAAAATGATAAATAGGAGAATAGATAATGGAATGGAAGTGAAATCCCCTGAACATACCAAAACCAACCTCACACACATTCTAAATATGCTATTAGAAAATCTATCACCACCCCTCCATGATATAATATAATAGATTATAGAATAATAGAATATGAAAACCAAGTAGAGAATGAATGCATGCGATATTTAATAGAGCCATGAACTAAAAATTAGCTATCATATTTCAAAAACATAAAAAACAATCATGATACCCTATAGAGAGCAACCATCTCATTCCCAATCAACAAAAAATATCATGTCACCTGAAAAATGTGGGGTCAACATGATGTGACTTGATAAAAGATATTTGTTGGCACTATGGCATGTGATGATTGAGAGATTTGTTGATTATGCAATATTTGAGACCCTTTTATTATTTATATGTTTATATATATCTACCTACGAGAATTGTATTTTAATTTATGATGTCATTATGGGTTATAGGTATTTCTAAGGTATGTGTGTGAGGTAGGGAGAACTTGATTATGATATTATTATTTGGGATATTTAAATATCGTTGATTATTACATGATTAGAACATGGATCACTCCTTTAGTAATTCCATGAAGAAAATTAATATACTATGTTAGAAGTTATGTGATGTTCCTAGGATACTTGAAACTATTTAATATTTAGTCACCCCAACATGTACATATATATGGACAAGGGGAGGTTCACCGATTTGGTTTTATTTAGTGTGATTCAGGACATTGATGTGTGACCAATAACCAATTGGAAACTGGACGACCACACATCACCCATGCTTTTCCAAGTAGTTCCTCAGATTTTGATTCATGATATGTATGGTATAATGTGACTTACATATTATATATTATGAATTTAAATCTATTATATGTAAAATTAGGAACATTTTTCTATGTCAGTGATTTAATGACTTTTCATCAACATTATGTGGTTTTCTTATGATGGTATTCATTCTAATTATGAATTGAATGGAATTATATTTTTTGTTTTTTTAGTGCATTCAAATATGCGTTTTTACATTTTTGTTATTTGAATTTATGAAAGAAATAAATGAATTTTATTTCAAATAGAGTTTAATGAAATTATTTTTTTATTAAAGTTATTTATGAAAAATAGATTTTCATTACATTATGGAATAAGTGGGGAAAGTGTTTTTGTATCATTCTCATCTTAAGGGATTAATTTGATGTTAAAAATTTCATAGCTTTATATTTTAAAAAAAATTGTATTATTTGAACTGTGTTTTTGGGTTGATTTTTCAATCATGTGAAAAAATATGTATATTTTTTATGTTAAATCTAAAAGGTTTATGAATTTTCTTACTATGGGAATTCAATAGTTCTATCCAGTAGAGGATCATTACTATATTTTCAAAGTTATAGGTCCCTTTCTCAGATCAATGGTTTATTTTTAGTGGATTTCTCATCATAATGTTACTTTTTATTTTATTATTCTTATATGGCTACATTGATCACTTTATTTGGGTTTGACCAACCACTAATTTCCTAGAATGACCAGAATACTTTCCATTAAATAATATTCTTTAGAAAATTTGAAATTATATCATTTTTAAGGATTGAGATTTTATGTATCCATTGGTAGGTAAATAAAATCCATTGAGTGGGAATTTTTGACCTGTAAAAGAGCTAGTCTAGGTGGTGAGAAAGGAATTTTTTGATTATGTTGTTCACTAGTTTTATTGTTATCTTTTTAGTTTGTTTCTTCCATTTTTTTAGTGTGTACTTATATTGTACAGATGGGTAATGTTAAATTTTAATTATATTCTTATTATCATATAAACTCTTATTATTGGAAGAAAATGTTTCCAACTTTGTTCATCGGACTAGATTTAATCTCACAGGAAATAAAAATTCCATTCTAGTTTGTGGAGGGCTTGTTCGAGAATCTGTAGAAAGGACTAATATATAGGTTCATTATAATTGGTATCATTTCATTGGTTTCCCCTATTCCATAAGATCATAGGCCTTTCTATCTACCCATTTTTGTTTTGGGTTTCATGTTATGATCATGTCAGAATTTTCTATTGGTACTCAAGGGTTAAGCTCATGGGGCGTCAAAAATCCTCTTTCCTTCCTCGATCCATGAGTTTTCTTTCTAAGGGTGATTGTAAATTCAATCTGATATTTATTTGGATTTTGGTTTTATTATTACTTCATTGTTCTATTAATCTCCAATGACATAGTGTGTGTCTACATCGGGTTCTTATGGTATTTTTGTGATAGTAAAATAACTTGAATCAAGGTAGTATGGTTAGTTAGTAAGGCCATAAAATCTATTTTGATGGGGAATCAGACAACAAAATATTTCCTATAATATTTCTGGATGCTAGAAGAACCATATAAAACTCAAAAATGGGAATCTATACCCATGTTATATATTATTTCACATTGAGTGTGTTTAAAAGAATGATACAACATTAATTTCTTAAAATTAAAGGATTTATATTATCAAACATGATCCCACATGCTGTCTATTTGAGTGTCATAAAAGGGAAATCAATACAGATGTACTCATTTCCCAAAGATTTCATATGCCAATTTTTGAATCCCCGACATTCAAATTTTTTTCATATTATCGAAAAATTCAATTTATCTCCATATTATTTAGAGGTAAGGAAGAAATTATAGAGTGATTACAATCATTGATACTATCAGAGATAATTCTTTATCTTACTTTACCAAAGTTCATCCCCCTTCTGCAAAATTCTTTTACTAAACAAATTGATGTTTTGAGAAACAACTTTATGATAGAATGTGACAAAAATCAAAATAGACATTACAAAATACATAATAGTGTGAAATATCTAGAACACAGTAAACATAGCGATGAAGTCATAGGATCAGAAAGATGATAAAGAAATGCATTGGTGAGGGAAGATTGGAGACACACAACTTTGGTAAGTTACGGGGAATAGTGAGGCATGTGTTGAGGGAGCTATGATTAGGGAGGCGGAGGTGCGGAGGAGGGTCAGGGAAAGAGAGAGAGAGAGCCTAAAGTTAGGGAGAGGGAGGGGGTATAGGTTATCCGGATGCAAGGTTATTGTTACTGAAGGAGAGGATGGGGTAAGAGGTGCAATAGAGGTAGAGGCATTTCGGCAAGGGGGATGATGAGCGGAATAGGTGACACAGAGGTGAGGCGGTTGTGGCAAGGGAGAGGAGGGGCAGTGGAGGTGAGATGGAGGTGGTGGTGGAGATGGTGCGGCAAAGTCATTAGTCTAGAGGTGGTGCGGTGAGGGAGGGGATGGGCAGCAGTGTAGGGATTGTCAAGGAAGAGTGATAAAGCACAAGGGGTTGGGGAGGGTGAAAATAACGTATTTCTTTAGTTAGGATTTGTGGTCGCCATCAGCGTTCTCCCGAATCCAGGGCCACAATTTCCAATATTTCTTGTTGTGGGTTAATATTTTTCATAATGACTAGTTCATATCTATTTAAATAACAATTTCTTAATACTATATAGTTTTTATGTGAATCCTGGTATTTTTTACAATTAAAGCTATTTAGGAAGGTCTCTCTTGCTGGTAATGAAGTCTAAGTCAGTGTTAAGTTTAGTGAAAGATTCATTTGGTGTTGAATATAACATAATCTGAACATAAATCTTCAATACATTTTATCAAATTCTATACATATTATTGTGCAAATTGAATTCCATCTAAATAACAATAAATTATGTGTAACAGAAGCAATGTATAGTGTTGTGTATTTTTTAATCCTATATGGTGTTGCATATGGTGAAAGGTAATCATGGTGAATCTTAAAACGTAAGACATAAAATAAATAAATAATAAATTATCCCATAAAATCTTGGGGTATTACAATAACATTGAGTATCATTTCTAGTTATTAAATCCATTCATTGACTGGTACAAGTTTAGTTGATCCTCTGAATTATGGGGGTGTTGTCTAATAAAATGTACCACTATTAATATTCTACATTTTGATGGATAAAATTTTCTCTACCATGGAAACCACCACCATTTATAGTGTGTGTCAACTAATCCCTGATTGTAACAACTTATTTAATTCAAATTCCAACTATCTCTAGAAGTTTATTGAGAAGGATAATTTATTCTTGGTTCTTTCGCACTACGGTTTTCTTATTTCCTTTATTGGAATCCATTCTTAGAAACCATACTTTCTATGAAGCAACATGGTAATACATAAATTCTACATCTATAAAATTACATATTATAAGCGAATATTGTTAAAAATATACTATCCTCTAAAGTTATATAAACCAATTCTTTGATATAAACTATAAGTAAAAATCATTATTGATTTAAAAATATAGATATTTATTCCAAAAATTTCCTTCTTTCACATTTATAATCTTTTCTATTTTCCTAGTTTAGTTTAATAGAAATTAATTCATTAATAACAAAACAATATAGAAAAAAGTGGGCACATCTAATCAGTTTCCATTTTTACGTAATATAAAACATGTAAAATAAATAATTATCTAAATTCAGGGTAAATTTCAATGACATTCACGATGATTACTTACTTTTTATTAACCATCCTCAAATCCTATGGAAAAAATTTAAAACATATAATGATTACAAAAAATATCAGTATTTAATACAGAATGAAAGAAAATATTTAATTCGGTTAAAACATGAAAAACTATTAAAACATTATCATGGTTTAATACATTTCACCTGTAAAAATTAGTAAATAATTTTTTGAAAATAATATCATTTCATTCCATTTTTGTAATCACAATGTTACCACAAAAATCATAAAAATCCAACATTACGCACAATGTTATCATGGAACATCATTATAATCATCATAATAAAAATTAAAATAACAATGCAGTATACTTTCATACATATCGCACTTATAAGTGGAAAAACCATATGGTTAAATTCCAGTCCCTATTCATTTTAGGGATATGAGGGAACCAACTATCATTAGTTCATCAAGGAACCACCAATCATTGGTTTATCAAGGAATCACCCATCATTTTTTTATCATTTTACCACCCTTTAAATGTCCATGTACTATTATATTTTAATAAGACATAATAGATTTAAATTTTTACACTTTCACTCATAATGAATCATTTTTTCTCATAAGAAAAGATTTCAACTTATTTAAAAAATAAATACATTTTCAAAACCTATTTTCAAATAAAAAATACCTAGAAAAGGAAAATGGGGTTATGTTTTCTTTTAAAAACTTGAGGAATTATAAATAAAGGAAAAAATAAAAATTAAATTAAATTTCCATTATTATCATTTTATATCTAGATAAATGACTATAAAAAATAATATCAATAATATTGACATGGATGAATGGATATAAAAATTAAATCCTTAAAACATAAAAAAATTAAATCAAGGTGTCCCAAACTAATTTTATATATTTTAATGATAAGACCAATGAAAGAATAAACCATAGCCACACATTAACTAATATGATAATAAATAACTCAATGTATTATATGTTAATCGTATTGTATATACATCTTATAATATAATGTGGGTTTAGGACATCAGGGCTTGCCTCAATGAAAGGAGATTGAGATGAAGTCCCTTACCGTATGTCTGCATTCTCAGGGGTGTATTTATCTTCCCAATAAATAAAAAAATGTTTATTATTTACTTACATAAGATCCTTTTTCATGTTATTCATTACATTAATTTATTTTGTTATTGTTTTCATATATCTAAAAAAATAAACAAATCTAGATTAGTTGTTTTTACAATATTTATCATATGTGGAAATCGACTAAGATTGATTGAGTATGAATAAAAGGTTCACTATTTAAAAACTTCAATATTGATAATCATTTAATAAGTATCATATTTATTAAAAAATAAAAATATTAAAACTAATAAATAAATAATTTTAATTAAAATGAAAACACATTACATTCATGGATATGGTACGTCGTACTTACACATGAGAAACATTCTCTTATTTCATTGATCATTATGGAAATATAGTATGTAAACATTATCTTTCAACAAATATAATTAAATAATAAATAACTAGTTATTTATTTATATGCACTTATTTATATATTTATTGTGATGTAAAATTAATAACATCACTTTGAGGAGGTGGTAATACATAATTCCAGGAATGAAATGATCAAATTTTTAGTGGGTGTAAAGGTAAAAAATAAAATGATATATTATATTTTCATCAAAGAATGTAATTATATAGTAATATATAAATTTAAATTATATAATATATATTTATTAAACCCATACTTAATACATTTTATGTAATCTGTGAACATACGACATCACCTTGGGGAGGCGGTTGTCCAAAAATCCGCAAATCGTGTTATTATATTCCAAAAAAATATAAATCATGAAGTTACACAATATATAAAAATTTAAAAAGTATTAATAAATAATAAATATATTATTTAGCATATAAAATAATTATTTGAATCAAAATTTCCACCCCGAAGAGTTGTTAAATAAAAAATGAATGACATATTTTTCTAAGGAAATAGATTGTTATACACACGAATTCTCCCTGTGTTACCCATTTGATGGAAGTGTGTATAGGTGTAGTTTAAAACCTTAGTATAAAATAATAATAATTTTATCTATAATACATGTGTTATTATATAACCATGGTTATATAATAACTGATGTTTTGGGTAATGAAATAACACAAAAGTTCTCATTGAACAAAATAACCTATTGTTAGATTAACCCATTTGGGTTGTCCCCAAAGGGGTTAATTTGTTTGATTTATGACCATAGTCTTGATTCTTGGATGATATGTGATTTTTTGGGATCATATATAGTGTATATTTTTTCAATTAACAATATTAATTAGATATGTGATGAAATGTGGAGAATGGTTTTCTTTTTTATAGTAGAGGGGGAGAGTTGTTCTTAAAAATAAAAAAGGTAAAAAGTACTGGGTTCTATCCCATGCATTATGTTTCTATAATAATGATAAAAATAAAATAAAATAAATTATTTTGTAAAATAATTGCATCCCAATCGTTTTTTTGTTTTTTACAGTTCATTTGTCTCCTTATGATTTAATTTTATCTAGTAAGTATATTATTTTTATCAATAATCTATATAATCAAATTTAATTCATTTTAATAATAATTTTTTTCAAAAAACTATGTATACCATCATATTAATTATAAATAATTATTATTCCAAAATATTGAATCCATTTTTCAAAATTCATTTCACCGAAGTTGAAGAAATAAATTTAAAATCAATCCAACAAATGGAATGAGAATGAAGAGTATTAAAAATTTTTATAAACATATTCAATATAAAAATGGACAAAATTACCTAAAAAGGATTAATATATTTAAAATTGAACTAATTAATCTTTAAAACCAATTAAAAACATAATTAATAGTAAAATTATTTAAAACGTTTTTTTCATTTTAAATTTTGTATCATTTACTATTGAAAATAACATCTTAGATATATATCAAAATCAATCCCAAAGTAAATATCGATTTTATTTTTTCCATAATGAAAATGTATTTTTTCATATAAAAGATATAAAGTGTACAAACTAATATATAAAATACGTGGACTATTAAATGGTGAAAAAACTTATTTTATGAAAAAATATATTCTTATTTGTAAATGGGATTTATTCATATATTATACTTATAAAATCTAATAGATTAATGGAGAAATGTTTTATTAAAATTTGTAAAACTAATATATATAGTCATATTCACACAGGAAAATATAATTTATAGGTAATAAAATCCATTTTAAATATTAATATTTACAATATATTATTTTTTATATAACTTAGTCTTACATGAAAATTATTGATTTTTAAGTAACTAATTGTTTCATGTTCTATAATTTATTTTACATAACATCCCTATTAATTTAAATATTACTAACTAATTCATAATATTAAAAAATTAAAAAATTATTATTCTCTCCTTACTAAGGTTGTTATGTTATTAAATTTTATGATTCATCATGGGTTTCATTGTACCATTAAAATAATATATACATAATGAAACCACATATACTCTTTGAGAATCACAGGTAAATTAACTCCTATGAGATTTTATTGTTACAAATATGGATTTTATTATTTTTTTGTACATTTCAAAAATTCAGAACACTTTTAAACTACTAGTCATAAATATTTTGGTTTTAAAAATTTCAACAAACCTTTCAAATATATATTAGTATTCAGAACATAATCTTCTACACTGATTTAATCATTTTAACTCACTCTTCTATATTGAGTTACTCTTATGTAACATCAACCACCCTAATATTAAAAATTTATATTTCTTCATGTATTCCCTTGGAAATATAATTTTCCTCTAAAATTGATATCATTTTATATTAATTCTATCAACCTTGAACAATGTATTTTTCTCCCCTCCTTTTTAATTATTTTTTCAACAACTTATAGACTCTATCCAAGAAAATTATCCACATTCAATCATCTATTTTTTAAAAGTGATTATTCTTATAAAATATATATTCTATAAGTTTTACATTTTCCCCCATAAAATTCATGTAATTTATATTAAAATGTTATATTATGAACTTAGTTATAATCAATATGATCATATATTCTACATCACCATCAATATCCTCTAATGATATTTCATTAATTATTTTAGTAGTAATGTTTTTTATTAATTTATATTATCTTGATGAATAAAGGGATTTGTTTCAAAATTTTCTTGATGGTTTTCTATTTCTCAACTCGTCTGAATCTCCCATTATTATATAAACATATTTTCTAAGACTTTGATTTTCTAAAACATAAATTCTTTGATTTTTATAATATGTATATAAAAATATAAGTTTTTCTGTATTACCTAAAAAAATAGAACCATAATATACCTTTTTTGATGTTGGTATTTTATAAAATACTGGATTGTTTTTATTTACACATAATAAAATTCTCATAGTCTTATATAATTTTAGGAATAGTGTCTTTATGATTTTATCCACATGTATTTTACCTTATGAATATCCCTTGCATTATTATATTTTCTTGTATAATGATATTCATGTATATTATCATAACCTATAATTTCCTCATGTAAATATTTGAACTACTATATGACATCATTCTGGTTCAAATCTGTAGTTATTTTCTCCCTTTAAAATAGATTTATGCACCTTTAGGGAATGCAATTTTGAGGAAATAAGCAATTTCTAATCTCAATATATATTCATTATATCAATCCACTTCTTAATAATTTTCATTTATTGACGAAGATCCATAATTCTTGCTATGGTCAGTAATGGTTTTTGGATTTTGATATGTACCCCCATCATATGTCATAAATTATGATTATGAGATTTAACTATAACATATTCTCATAAAAATCATCATTAATTTCCTTGAAGACATATTATTTCTTCTAAAATTTCCATTTTCTAAATTTTTTAGAATAATTATTAGAAATTTCATTCTGTTCTTCATTAATTTTAGTTTTATTATATATATTATTTGTGTGGTTACATACTAATAACCAATTGCACCACAATTAAAAAATAAAAACAAACATATATTAGTATTCTTATTTTATTATTTGGATGCTTATAAATAAAAAGGATGTGGGTTTTTCATGACCTTGAATCATTTAGTCTTCACATTATGAGTTTGACATTTTTTTATTTACTTATTTCATTGAAAATAAGGTTATTGAATAGAATATCAAGGAATTTACCTCTATTCTTTTGATGGGATGAAATATATCCAGAAAATATTTATGGAATATTTATCATTTTCTTATTATCAATAGTTGAATAATCTATGTTATCTCTAAACTCTTTAATCTAACTGATAAAATCATTATTCCATGTCATGTAGTCATATATACCCTTGTCATTAGGAATCATTTTACTTTTAAAATCTCTATTATAATTTTATATTGAGATTCATTAATCATCTCCTTACCTTCATATATACTCTATAACTTCTCCCACATCTGTTAAGAAGTTTTATGTGCCAATTGGTTTTTATAAATTATTAAAAATATATGACATCGTGTAATTTTTGGATTTATCTATAAAATAAAAACATCTCTTATTAGAATATGTCTTTAGAATGTTTCATATATATGGTGTAAATACCACTGTGATCTAATCACATAAGTCACAGAAGTATGGAAATATATATGAAAGAATCACGTGATTAGTTCAGTTAAAATTCCTTCCATAAAAATAAATACCCCTATATTGTTTATATGATGATGATTTTGTGTACATATCAAAAGATATTTCATAGGAATCCATGATTATCTCTAACACCACATGTAGTGTAGATGTTTGGTGAGTTCACTATGAGAGGGAGGGGTCAATAAATGATTCAATTTATATAAAAATGTATCGTCTTTTAAACATACTTCAAAGTTTATTTATGATCATGATCCCCTCATTAATAGTTTCACATCCATTAATTAATAAAAAATAATATAAATTAAAAAAAGCTATTTTAATTGTTCTCCACTAAAATCCTACTCCATTCATGGTTCATATTATTTTTTGAGAAATGGTTTTGTATTATAAATTAAAATGATTAAATATATAATTTTCATTACAAAATTATTTATAGGTAATAATAATAAATGTTTAATCTCATGTGAATTAAGTGTTATTCATATAATATGTTTTTTATACTTATATCAATCTAGAATATGTTGAATCTAGAAAATATTCTAGAATTATTATGGTGGGTACATTATAATACTTCTTAAAAGATCATTGAAGTGATCTAAAAAAAGAAAAATTACTCAACTATAACCGTCTTATGATGAAATATTCATCATTCCCATGTTATTATTAACTCCATAATTCCCATTATTCTTCTTGTTTCTTGAATTTCTTATCCCTTAAAACTCTAACATTTGAATTGTAGTTCTAGTTATCTTCTTGAAATTCACAAATGAACCTATATTTATTGGATACACGAGATCATTTCCCTAAATGTTTCTTAGGGAAGTACTGAATGAAATCAACTATTTTCAATCAATATCGGTACTTATTATCCAATATGTAGTACATGGACATCACTTAATTTCTACAAAATCCCTCATCCATTTCTAATGGATAAATATTAAAAAAATATTCTATTTTAAATTCAAAATAAACTATGGAATATCTGTGATCATTAAGTGTATATATTTTCATCATAATAACTCATTTGTATCATTGAATATTCTTTAATTAATCATATATAAGACTCATATTCTTATTTCACACAGGATAATGAAATAATTGTGCCTCCAATTATTCTATATATTTCATGCAATAGAATATTTTGAAAAAATTTCATGTATGCATGGCTCCATGCACTGTGACATGGGAAGTCACAATATTGTGTTGAAAAATACAATAAATCCTTTAATAACATCACCCTTTTTAATGTAGAATTATTTTCGTCAATAAAAAGGAAACATAATCTAAATGTTATATATAATTCATTACTAAAATATGCATGATCATTGTTTGAAATGTTATTATCATTATCTAAAATTACTCATTCTATCATTCTAAATATTTTCATATAGTAGTAATTCTATTATTGAAAACATAACTTACAAAACATTATAATGAATTTGAATAAAATAATCTTAAGAAGGGGTATTTTTTGAAAATTCCCAACTTACACACAGGTAATATTATAATATATTGATTAATGGAGGAAATCCTATGTCTGTATCAAAAAAATCCATGTATACTAATTCTCATTCATTATATGGTTATTTATATCCTCAAATTCATCATAGGTTTTTTACTACATATAATAATCTTTTACTATATAAATTTATTGTAAAAAATAACACTTTTGAGATTGTAATTTTTGATAGTGATGTTTTTACACTACAAATGTAAATTTCTAAAATATGGTACTCCTATAAACTGTTAATCTAAAAATATTAGGTTATGGCCTTTTTGTCTTCAATTTTATAATATTTTACTCTTCAGAACGTAATCTTTTGTACATAGTTATTCTTGTGAAACCACATTTAACCTTTCATGGTACTTTTATTTGTCATGAACGTGAATTATATATTTCCCTTAATGTAATAATACTATATTAAAATCACATCAAGTGATACTGAATCTGATTAAAAAAGATGACACTCTTTATCCAATTTATCTATGTAGACATAAATTTAATTATTAATCTAATGTTGCTATTTAATGGACTTCTTCACATCATCTATTTCCTCCCATTAAAATATTCATTCATCCATGAAATATATATACACTTACAGTACCCTAAAATATTGAATATCCATTAAATAGTGGATACATCACTTGTAACAACTTTTTACCCGTCTTTCGTCGTGAAAGAATTTCCTCAAATAATCATCACATGTAAAGGATAATATATTGAAGTATTCCATCTAGGTTCTTCAAGAGAAAACTGATTATTCCACTTTAATTAATGATAGTATTTCCACAAAAAATTACAACCACATATGTATATCACGTCATCATACTAGGCATTCATATTTTTAAAAAAATGTTTTCACATAGACTCGTCAGTTGTGACCCCAATTCTGTATTAATGTCTTTTATAAAGATGTAAATTTATCTTAGTAACTATATTTGGGATGAAATTATGTTATATAATTGATGGATATAGATTAATAATCCATTCCTAAATAAAAAATGATTTTTAATTTTTCCATACAGGATTACCTGAACATAGATAAGAATAATATAAATTTACAATGACATAAAAAAATTTATATAAAATTTTAAATATATATTACATACGAATAATGTAAGATTATATATAGTTTTTTTAATTTGAGATAAATTCCTCATTGAAATTTTAAATAATAACTAAAATATAATGTAAGAAAAAATTTATTTTATCTCATTGGGTACTCCAATCGTGATGATCATAAATAATTAGGTAATGATCTTGAATCTCGAGGGGAACATGTATATATTCTTCGTATGATATTCCCTAACATAATTAGAAATTAAATAACACACTATAAAAAATAATATGATCCTACTAAAAGAGTTGGAGAATATCCTGGTTTTCAAAAATAATGCTCACCCAAGACATGTTGATGAAGGAATTAAAATTTGGATGCCAACAAGAAGAAATCACTGTATACATTTTATGGATATGTAATGATCATTAAAAATGACTAAACAATAATAGTAATCACTAAAATGTGTTGAATAAATGATCTTAATTTTTTCACATCACCACTCGTAAATATTTTAAATTCATAAATGATCTCATAAAGATATTAATAGTTGCATTAACATATTTAAGAACTCCTTTGATAACAAGGTTACTACCCTAATCATAACTATGTCCCCGATGAAGGGTGGTTTGTATTAAATCCACACAGAACTAATCATTTTTTATACATATATCTACTGAAAAGGGTATGATATTATACCTAATATAAAATATGGGTGATAAATAATAAAGCACATACAATAAAATATAGAAAATAAACAAAAATATATCATCAATGATAGAACACCAGTCGAAATCATGAAATGTAGTGAAAATTAAAATATGTGGTCTTGATTTTAACCACATCATGGCCTTTAATATATATTATCAACACCAATAGTATCGTCATACAATGATGAACCAATTAATTATCATACTCATATGTTTTCTATATAATTTCACTCTTTAGATATTCACAAAATCAAATGAGTATATTATCTATATTTCTCCAGAATAAAATTCCCCTGCATACTATTCCTAATCCTTTACACATGAAATAAAAATCATTTTCCTGATATATTATTTATCGATTATTTATTCCGAACAAATACCAATAATAATTTATATTAGTTCAAGATTCAATAATACTATATTCATGGAGAATAATGGTAGAACACTAATTTTTCTAAAACATAACCCCACAACGCCTCAGGATTTTGAGTAAGAGAGTTATGATATTTTTAGAATTTAATGACTGTCGTACAAAACATCATCATTTTTAATCTCTAATTTTTTAAAATTTTCAATTAAAATTTACAAAAAATATTAAAATTCATGATTTTTAAAATCTGATATGACTTTAATGTATATAAGAAACTTATATATGTCTTATGATTAGTAATATATTTTTTACCATAAAGAGTTCAAAATATTCATTCTTGAAAACTACCATAGAAAAAAATATAGGACCACCCTTGATGTCTTATTAATTGTGCTTAAATTTTTAAATAAATCAACATATAAAAGACATATGCAACCTCATTTCAATCATATATGGGAAAAATGTTGTATTACATACTTCTTAAATTCATATGAATCTCCCTGTTAAATTCCATACATAATGTAAAGTGATAATCAATGATATTGTGGTATTATATTTTAAAATATATTATAGATAATCAAATTACTTTTTCTTTGTGATAAATTCATATATTGATTAACTAAATTAGGGATAAATCGTATTTTTGTACGCAGCTTGCGAAAATATTATGCAACTCAAATGAAGTCATTTGTTATAGATATAACTAATTTCTATCTCTAGTATATATATTCTAAATATAACTTATTATAATTTCAATTATTTCAATTAGTTCATAATGAAATAATTTAAAAATGTTATACTGTATTTTATGTAAAAATAATAACATTTTAATGAAATTGATGATAACAGCCACAAACGGTGACAAGCACACCATAGAAAACATTTCATGAAACTGAATATCATATTAAATATTTATCTTACTCCATTATAACTATCCATAAACTATTATAATCACCATGATGGTTTAGTAATAATGTTGAAGATAATATTCATTTATTCATCGACACATATCATTCTCTTCAAGATGAATTCATTAATAGTAAAAAATATAATGTCATTGAATAAAAGTCAACATTCAAAATAAAATGTAAGGACATGACCATATATTGTACATATTCATGTGAATTTAAACTAAAATTAACTTTTATTAATCCTAAGTCTAATTTAGATTAATATTTTTATATAGTTATGTTATAAATCAGACCTGAAATACTAGATATTTTTAAAAGGAACCCTTTTTCTATATTCCTTTATCCCATAATACCAAATATTTTTGAGGAAAAATGTTTTATTTTCATGTATCATATTTAAAAAAATTTTCTTTTCCACATCCTTATCCCAAATAGTCATATGAAAAACATTTTAAAACATGTTTTGAGCACAAAATGATCATTATGTGACCTGATGGTTAATAATTAAACATATATTATCTGAGTAATTATAGAATTTTTCCTTTTTCAAATTAAATATTAGGTACAAAATAACCATTTTGTTAACCAAGAAATCAAAATCTCTACCCAAGGGCTTTAACATAAAATTTTAGAAGAAATAATAATCGAAAAATGAAAATGAAAATGTTATCTTTGATATAACTAAAAACCATAATTAAATTTTACAATTTTAATATTTCCTACCAGGAAATTTCCAATATAATTTCATTTTCTTTGGAAATAATAACATTTACATAAAAGTGAAGGAAAGAATGGATAAATCATATATAGATCATGAGGAATCATATTTATAACACCTTAAAAAATAAAATAACCATCATGATTACACATTAAATAAACATTATGGTTACACATAAAATAACCATAATGGTTACACATAAAAAACTATTGAGGTTAGAATTAGTATAAAATCACATTATATTCCCATAATCACGTAGGGAAAAAATAATAGGTTAAATCCATCCATTTAACAAATGAATTTTTGTTCGTTATTTGGAACACCCACCCTAGGTTTTTTATAGATACTCATATTTTCAGAAACTATTTCAAATAAACATAAAATAATATATTAAATCTTGTATCATTAAAATTATCATTACACCTATATGAAATAAATATTGGTTATTAATTTAACCCATTTTGTTATAAATAATTTGTTGAAAATAATATTCATCGATCCTAGGGAAAGAGTGGTTTCATATGGAAAAAACATGACTTATAATAAGGGATTAAAAATATAAAATAATAGGTATAGGTGAATTTTTTTATCTCTATATATAAAAAATAGAATATTCCTTTTTCATTTTTTAATGAATGTCAAAACATTCCTTTAAAATATTATTTTTTGAAAAACATTGATACAATGTCAATATATAAATATTTTTTAATAAAATCATATTTTCGTATAAAAAATCTATACATAATTTAAAAAATAAATATTAAATGAAGAAGATATTTTTTAGGGAACCATTACAAGAGTGATTTTAAAATAATGTCCCTTCAATTGAGCCAAACGTATCTCTTACCTTAATCAACATCAATAATAATAATCCTAAATAATTTAATTACATTTATATTAATTTTTTTGAGCATATCATTTCCTTTAATTTTACTATTACTATATATTATTTAGTTTTTCGATCAATTAAATTCATGTCATATGTTTAGACAACACTCATTTACTAAGCCCAAAATGGCTTCAAAAATATGATTATGCTTAAATGGGTCATTATTCTATCATATCAAGAATAATAATCCTGACATAATTATAATATTTTATACATAAATTATTCTTTCATATCTAGTACCACTATACTAGTATAAAAATGAACAATGTTAAATGAAGGATATGGTATGTCATTCATGTGAATGAGTAACATTTCACCATGTATAAAATATGGTATGTATCATTATGAAATTATCTAAGAATTATAATATTACAACTGACATATTATTTCTATAATTATTCTTTTATATATCATACATGTTCTTTGATGATTAAAAATGAATCATGTTTCATCATGGAAGAGGTACTCCATGGGTATTCATGAATAACATCATCATTTTCAATAAATTGAATGGAATGAAATTAAATGATATAATATAATTTATTAAAAAATTAATGTTTCATTAATATCATATATAATCAATATTTCTCTCATTATAATGTTCCTTAAGATATAGAAATGAAAAAATAATTACATCTGACCATTTGTTGGTAGTCCGTTGTAGATATGAATGATGGAATCAATTCCCATTTGATGAATGTTAGAGATGGATATGAATTATTTAATTAAACAATTATAATTAAATTGGGAATAGTTATTTTATAATATCCTCATGGATTTGGATAATTTGAAGGAGTTGGGTGAAAAAATAAAACTAAAACATTTATTTAAAAATAATACCTCATATTTGGAAATTCTTTTTTCTTAATACCATAACCACTCTATAGTTGTTATTATTCCTAAAAACATTATAATCTGGTGAGAATCTATGATTTTTTTCTTGGAATTATTTCAACCCAAATATTATTGATTTATTATGAAAAGAGAATAAGAGGTTATCTTTTATTTCGGAGGGGCGGGGCACTTTAGGATGTTCCTAAATTACTTCATTAATATAAATTACTTTTCATTTCCAAATGTCTTAATATTGATTAAATTCAAGAATAATATGATTAAAATTCAAAATGTTTTCACTTCAAATACTTTTTATAAGTATGGATGACATTTTATCCCAAATTATTTATTTAAACCCATTGTAAACACCATTCACAGATACTATGAAAACATGGTTTTTAATCTTTTATGGTCATAATAATTTCAATATTTGAAAAAACATCCAATAAATAGAATATTTTTTATATTATAAAAAAAATAACTCTTCCTATAAAATTTTTTTTATGATTTTTTAATCCTTTATGAAATAGTAGTTTCATGAAATAACAATAATATAATTTTTTAAAAAATTCATTTACTTTGACAGAAATAACATCAATATATCAAAAGAAATTCAAATAAAATATTTTAATAAGCACACAAAATTATTTATTTATCTAAAAAATTCATTTATCTCATTATGAAATCATATTATATTAATTTAATGAATCTTAATATCATTTAGTTTATTTTTACATTAATTGAATTATTAATATGTGAGCATTCTGTAAGAAATAGAGGTAATAATTATTTCAATAAAAATTTACACAAAATTACCAAAATAAATATAAAAATTTCTATGTGAAATTTTTGTTTATATCATATCATATCATCTATTTCTCCATATATTTTAAATATTATAGTTTTTGAAAACAAGAGTGTGAAATGTTTTTCTTTTCTTTTCATATGAAAATCGAAAATACAAAATAAAATAAAAAAATAAGGTCATGTATCCAAAAAATGGATGATTATGGATTAAATTAATTTGACCAATATTATTTATAAAATTTTTAGGGTCATTTTATTATCCTTATAATATAATTATTAACTATTAATTACATGATTTACATTTTTCATGTTAACAAAAAAACTAATGTTACAAATAATAAAATAAAAAAATATTTTAACTCTTTACTAAATTTATAACATCATATTTCAAATAAAGAATCAATTTTTCGTGATTAAAAGTAATATTGGAAGAATATAATAAAAAATTAAATAGAAAAATTGTGATGAATTTTTTTTAAAAAAAAAATTACATTTAAATTATAAAAAATAAAAAATTAATGTCTAAAAAAATTTCAACTCAAATAACAAGATTAAATGATCTTTTAAAAAATTAAAAAAAAATCCAAAATTATTATTATTATTGTATTTAAAATTAAAAATAATATAAGTTTTTTAATAAAATCTGTATTTTCACTATACATTAAAAAATAAATATTTAATGAAAATTCTAAAAAATTCATCCTCAGAAAAATTAATTATGCTGCATTCTAAAATGAAATTCAATTACCCAAAATAAAATTCTATCAATTATAAATTTTGATTCTAATAAACCATATATTGTATAAAACCCAATTTCATTAGAAATAAATCATTTTTCCATTAGACAATGAATCTTTAATATTTTGAAAATGAATATGTCCTTACAAAAACATTATAATGAATATATGAAAATGTTTTCAATCAATAGAAAACATTTTCTATGTCCTTACACATATCCTAAAAATTTTATTTAATTATTATACAAGTAGGTTTATCTATCCCACATTGCATTTTAATATTCACAGGATTCTTCTTCATCCAAATGGTCTCTCTAAAAAACCACAACCTGGTTAATTACCTACATCCGGAATAATTGATCACTATGTCTTGGAATGTTAATAGGTCAGTATATATATGAATGTTTCACTTCCAAGTGATCTTACTAAAGCTCAAAAAAGTAATTAATGAGAAAAATATTATCATAACATCTAATCATTATTAACATTATATTCCAATTTTAAATTCATAAGAATGGATAATATAATGGAAAATAGCCAAGATTTCTCTAGGACATCATGTGGTCAAATGAACCTTTAATTTATCTTCCATATTTACCAAAACATATATTAATTTTCATGGATATACATTAAGAAAAAAATTATCACATTCCTTAGAACAATGTTATTTCCGCCAATTATCAACATAACTTGTATTCATTATCTGAATGGTCCACATATTTTTCTTAAATACAAGAAATTTTCACTTATCCTCCATTTACAATTCCAATTCTGATTCATTTAAAATCCATTATCCTTGTTCATTCCAAAAAACATATAGTCATACACTAATATACATAAAATTTAAATTCGTCCATCATCATACAAGAATTAAATCTCTTATTTTTTTTAAACTAGGTAATTAAAAGTAGTTGATATTAAATTACTTATTAATAAACTAAAACATCTTGAATAAATTCTTCTATGTGATGAATTATTTGTTTGGATTTCACATAATATTGTGGATGAAAAAATATAAAGAAAATTTATTAATACACAACGACTTCTAATGTCCTTGCAAAAAAATTAAAACTGAACCAATGATCAAGGTTAGATACAATAGAGTGATGAACACCATATAACCTGACAATATCTGTGATATATAACTGATAATTTTTACTTAAAAACATATTATCTGAAATAGGAATTTAATGGCATTATTTTTTAAATCAATTAGTAGGTACACAACTCTTATTATTACCTCATGATGTCTATGGAAATCTAACTAGGAAATCCATGGATATATTTTCCCTTACCCACTATAGTATTGAAAATGGATGAATCATCCAATTATGCAATGTATAATATCCATTAACATATTGAATATTTAGAATGTTCAGGGTAAAATAATAAATATATATTTTTATTTTTTCCCACGGGAAATATATCCTAAGGTCTCTATAGATCCTAGTGTTACAATGGTGAATGGAAAATGTTGTGCTATGAGATTCAGAGAACAAATTTCTCCTCAAATAGGATACACAAAACAAAAATAATCTCTTTACAAATATCAAAACAAAATTATTAATATTGATAAATTTATGAAACGTACCATTCTTAATCATTTATAATATTTATTATATATCTTGGTCATTCATACGATCATTCATAATTCAATATGAAAAACATGGTGGCTTTAACACTTGAAAAAATAGTTGAAAAATCTAGATTCAAAAATTATTGACCAACATTCATAAAATCAATATCCAAATCGTCGTGTTATAAAATAATAGGTTTATGAAATAATTACCTTTGAAATCAAATCATTGGATAAAATGTATGATTTTCTACGGTGATAACAAATTGTAAAGACATGGTCTATTATGAATTAAATCCATCTCCTATGTCTCATCATCCACTCTCTGAATGAATATATAGTTCATATATTTATTATCTTAATAAATTTCAAAATTGAATCTGTATAAATTATGTTAGAATAATTTTAATGTAAACATTATAGCTCATATACCATGTTCTTGTGTATACTAATTTTTCTCATGGGGTTTTAATTTGATTGAATACTAATAAATTACCTAATCATGTTGAACCAGGATAAAACCGTGTAACATTAATGAATAATAACTATAGATGAGAAATTCACGATTTTTTAGGGTACATCCAAAATTGGAGTATTCATCGACAATATTTTTAGTTACTAAAAATGGTATTCAAATTATATTATCTATGTGAATTTATCTCCTTTTAGAGTTATCTATTTTTTATTCAATATTACAGTGAAATGTTTTCAACAAACCACTGGTAATAGATATATTATCAAATTATACTATAGATATCTATAACATTTAATGGTATTGTACATTCGTCAACAAGTATAAATTTCACTCAATCAACTATTATGTTGTCTATTTTTACGATGTGTGAATGGAATGAATTCTATTGTAACCAAAAATTACATATTCAATATTTTTTGTATAACGTAGTTTATTAGGGGTTTTCAAGAAATTTATATATAATTGATTAATCTTTATTATAAATCATTGAATAAATAAAGATATTATATATACAGAACACTAAAAACTTATCCAAATAATCAATGAAGACACTTTCCATAGTATACGTAAATAAAGATGTATTATTTGATACCACATAGGGAATAATAAAAAACTCATAATTCCCATATATATTCTATAATGTCGTTTTCCAATTTTTTCCTCTATCTAAATTAACTGATAGTACCCTTACCATAGGTGTTACACCGCATGATTTTACGGTATACCTATATTTTAATCTGAATTCATTGAAAAAATAAAATCATAAAACTCATTAAATATTTTTAATTAATTATTATTTTTACCTCTTACATTTTGGGAATAGAATTAATGAGTGAGATTAACTAATATATTAATACATATATAACACATGTTTATAAAATTAATTAATTGGCTTCCAATTAATTAGAAATAAAAAATAATTGAACCAAAGGATATATTTTCATGACAAAAAAAAAAATTTTTTTAAACAATATTAGTAAAATATATATATGAAATATATATATTATATATTAAATAAAAATATTTTTCCATTTATCCAAAATATTTTGAGAGGGATAAGATAAGTCAAATCATTATTTACAAATAAAAATGTTATAATTTTATAAATGTATTTTTATCTCCCTTTAATGGTGATATTGTTCTAAATCTAAATTTTAAATATTTTATAAACAATATTTTTCAGAATAAATAATCTTATAAAATTATTAATATCAAGTTTTAATTCTTTTTAATAGGTGATATTTTTCTGAAAGTATTTATTTTCTAGTGATGTGTGAAAATCCTAATTTCTATAAAATTTTCATTTTTGTTTTATTAATACTATGTTTATGATATGAAATGTAAAATAACATATGAAATATTAAATAAAATTAAGGTATCTAAAAAATTAAAATATTTTATGTTTATATCACAAAAAAAGTACATAAATGTTTTAAAAGTGACAATATATGTATTGGTATATTTGTGAAACATAAATGGTTACTTACAATTTAATAATTAAGAAAAATTATTTAAAAGAAAATATATTTTCATGAAAGAGATTCATAAATTTTTATTTCCTTTTTCTTTTGTTTATTAGATAATATTTCAGAACTGAATTAATTTTTCAAAGAGTCATAAAACCCTTTATAGTATTAAAAAATATCATTTTCGAGTAAATAATAAATTTATTGAAAAATTAAATTTGTCATATTTTGAAAAATATATTCAAAAAAGGAGTTCATTATTATAGTAGAAACTTAAAAAAATGTGTGGGTAATTTTTTGGAATTTTCTACAGACGTAATTTTTTTGAATAGTAAAATATGGTAATTTAGGCTATTTAAAAAAACATGGATTATTGAGTCATTGATGATATATAGATGATATAAGACCACAATATTTAAATATCCATAAATTTTTTAAAATAATTATTTATAATTATCAAATTATTAATTTTCATTAGACAAAATAATAAACTATTTAATATAATAATGGGAAAAGACCCCTCTCCTCCACTATAAATACCACCCCTCACCAACCATTCCCCTGACACCTCTCAGGCTATGATTATTGGAATATTCTTATCTATTAATCTTCCAATGTCACTTTACAACTTCAAAAATAATGTTTTCGCTTCAAAAGTGAAACCCCAAGACCCTAAATGAGGTTCTCAAGGGGAAAAAGTTCAAGAGGTAAAACTCTCATTCATTTGTTTTTAATTTCTTTTCATGTTCTTTTTTTCTTCTCTATTTCTCAAATAATGATACCTAAATGACATGAAAAATCATGAATAAATTATATAATGGAAATTTATTTTTTTTATATAATAATCCATTATCAATTCTCTTATACTCTTCCTTTTATTTGAAAGATGAAAACATCATCTATGTGGTGTCTCTTTTCCAACATCCTTAAGACATGTTATCATTTCCTAATAATTCCTTTGAGGATGCTCATGGAATGATTTTCATTGTTAAAATATAATTTTTTGTTGTATTAAATCTAATTTAATGTTATATAATCATTTTATATATACATAATATTAATTAATGAAACAAAACTCGTTTTTGATGATTGAAAACCCGCCAAAATAATCTAAATGATTATCACTAACATCTTATCTAATGATTTATCCCCACAAAAAATAACAAATTATTTATACAACCATCAAATTTTTATTTATCTTTATTAATAAAATATAATATCAATTGTGGGGAACCATTACCATTCTACATTATCTTTCATACATGTTAACATGTGGTCCAATAACGAAAATGAAGGAAAAGAACACACTGAAAAAAAAAAGAATCTTATAACTAATAAAAATGTATATAAAATACAATAATAAAATTGTATTAAATAAAATAAATGATAAATGTCTTCTAAATTATATTAATAAATAATATAATTTCATCATCGTGTATATTAAGTACAAGTTCATAACTCATTTTGGAAATAAGGTAAGGGTTTATTCATTTCACCATTATTTCTATGAGACATGACTTATTCTCCATTATTTATTGTCTGTGGTAGATTTATACCTCCATTTGATGTATAATATAATGAATCTATTTATATTTGTGGTATTAAATTTTTTATTTTATGGACCTTAATTTTATGGGGCATATGGATCGATTATTTGAAAAATGGATAGGGTTTCCTACAAAACATGTATTTTCATCCAGATTAGGTTTTCATCCTATATACCCCAATTTTATTTGTCATTTTTTTATAATTATTCTAAATTACCTTAATACATTACAAACTCATGTTTACAGATTATTGAAACATTATTTCATAGGAAGCATATGTTTGACAAGGTTTTTCCCTCAATTCATCCTAATACGCAATCCCAATTAATGGGAAAGTCTCATTTTCACACCCATTTTAATGAACAATACATAAACATTTGTAAGACACCATTATTTATATAAAATAAATAACTTTTCATGAAATACCATATTAATTCACTTATGGGTTTATAAAAATATTTATGAAAATTATAAATGATTTTTCCAAAATGCCTCTTCTTTGCAAAGTAAAAGAGGAATTTATCTAAAGAATTTCCCAATGATTTTATTCGAATATTTTCATCGATTTGAATAGTGATACATAATTTCTTGTGTTTTTTATATTGACGTCTTTTGATTATCATATAACATATTATATTATATGGTTTATGATTAGTTTGATAGTAGATGTTCTATCTTGATACCAATCACCATACTTTGTAGAATGGTTAGTGATTATGTTTATTGATTGGGGAATGAAATTTAAATTTCATATGAATATGGTTTTTTTGATTAAAAAAAATCATATGGTAAACTAATTGTACATATTAAGTGAGGTTTGGCAACATTATATCTTATTTATGAATTGATATGCCTCATTAAACAAAAAAAGAATTGGATTTCTGCAGAGGCCTTGACCTTTTATTTTTAGATGTCTTCGTCGAGGCCTCAGTGGTATATTTATGATGTATTGAATTATGCATTCCATCATTATGATATAATTACTTGAATTCACATGTGATTATTATATTATAATAATATCCATGGATAATCTTCATTCTCATGTGATTATTTATAACCATTATTTATTATGATTTTATTATTTCTATATGATGCTCAAGATTATGTTCCAATGTCATGTCTCTTTGGTCATTCTATATGACTTATTTTTTATATTATCTTACTATATATTACATATAATTATTGATCATATGATTTCACACCATTATTGTGTTTTATTATTCCTCAATATGAAATGATGTATATCTTGAATGACCTTTTTGGATATTCTAAGAGTTAATGATGTTTTCAATCGTGTTTCTATGATTTTTCTCCATGTAAACTGTAATTAAAAAATTACATTTTATCTGGTTTAAAAAATATACAAAAATATTAGGACTTTCAGGATGTGAAATCCATGTTTATTAAACCACATTAACAAAGTAAGGCCCTGCCTTGGGAAACTGGGGTCATGGTACCTACATTTGGTAGTAGATAATGTTTTGTGGAAATCATGGAATCTAGATTTTGAAAACATCTATTAAGGAATATAAACCGAATACAAAAATTGTGGATAACAATAGAATAACTTCCTAGAATTTTTGTAAGGATTAAATTATATGGGACATCCGTGAAATACATCCCTAACTCGATTCTACAATTGGACATGGTTTTGGCAAACATGTACCTAGGATTATCATTATTGACAAAGTGATTTGGGCCTGAC
This sequence comes from Viscum album, assembly GCA_963277665.1. Classification (NCBI taxonomy): domain Eukaryota; kingdom Viridiplantae; phylum Streptophyta; class Magnoliopsida; order Santalales; family Viscaceae; genus Viscum; species Viscum album. The sequence goes on from OY728142.1 coordinate 1,058,663,787, forward strand.
ATTGCGTAGCCTTTTACAAGACAACGGGTCTTAACACTCATCTGGCTTGACAATCCATGGGGATATTGTTATGTTATTTCAAATTTTCATTACAATCTATTATTATGGATTTAAAGATAAATATGTCCCCATATAAACTATTTTTATAATTAGGAGTTGAGCTTTACATATTTATTTCAATTTATGGTAATTATTCTAATTGTTTTTGGAATAGAAATAATGTTTCAAAATTTTATGATCTAATATATGTATTCCATTTTTAAAAGTGGATAATATATGATGGAATTGGAACCACCTCAATGCACATAATCCAAAGAATTTTAATGATCATTTATTCAATGGCTTTAAGAAAGTATTTTGAAGGGATGTAGTATCACCAATATTCTCACTGTATGCAAAAATAATATCATGGTCTAACAATATAGATAAATAGTTATCAAAATCTTTTGTATTCAATGGGATGCGAGATAAAAAAGGTAAATCTGGTAAAATTATAAATACATGGAAGAAGCTAATGAATTATATATTCATATGAGATAATTTTTGAAAAGAAACAACATTTAATATTATTAAGAGGAAAATGAGTTTGTTTCTATTTTGATGACAAATCCCACCATTCTAAGTACTATAAAGAATGGAATGAATTATCCAATGTTTAGTGCTTCAACTACTAGGATATGGGACTCTATAAAAATAAATGGATCAATAATAAATGGAATATGTAGCGACTCGGGGTTTTGGCCCTGTCAGACTTTGGAATATTTCTACGAATAATTCCAGAGCTAGGCGCGAAGACGGCATGCAATTCGGAGGCCCGGTGTGCCCGGAATTAATTTTATAAAAATATTAAGTATTTTTATACTATGCACATGGCGGGAGCGTGATATCTTTTAAACGGTAGCTCAGAACGGGAATCTGAGGGCACAGTTGCGTCTGGAATGTGTCGTTTACCCTAGGCGGGGTGTAAACTATGCGGGCGCGGGCCTGCGGTGAGAAACGCCACCAGGGGCGTTTTTGTAAATAAGTGACAAAGTTAGTGTGCGAGCGTCGGCTCGAATAACTCCTGAACGGAGTCTTGGATCGAAAATCCGAGTCCACCGTTGCATTCAGAACGACGCTTTTACCCTAGGGGTGACCTTATCCTGGTTCGCATCTGGTGCGAGGTCGGGGGCGTGTCGTGCCGGGGAGTTAAGCAGATATTTGTTGGAAACAAATATCTCCCCCCCTTTGTTGGGCGTGTGAAGCGTAGAGGAAGAGTTCCTCCTCCTTCTCCTCCCCTTACGACGGCGAATCAGCGGCTGAATCGCGCGATCAAGGTGCCATCGAGCTCAGATTTCGACGACGGGCGTTCCAGGATCGTGCAACGGAAGCTTTGGAGCACGGATCGTCGGCGTTTCACCCGTGAGGTAGGCATTATACGTTTTTAAAATCATGGATCCCGTTTTTTGTGTTGTTTTTCTTCAAATTTTTGTAAGTGTTGTGTAGTTCGTGTCCCGAGGTTTCCGAAACATTTTTCGGATCTGAATTTGGAGCACCGGGGTGCTTCCGGTGGCTCCCAGAAGTTTTCCGGCAAAACCCAGTTTTCCGGCGACGAGGGGCGGCGGCCATGGTGGAATCCGGCGATGTTGCGGTGGCGGCACGGCATAATCCGGCGGCGGCGCGGCAGAATCCGGCAGCGGCGCAGAGGTTTCCGGCGAGGCTGGCGGTGGTCCGGCCAGGATGTTCCGGGGGTTCTTTAAACCCCCGTAACATGCAAACCGTAACTCCGATTTGCGAGCCGTTTGTGGTGACGTGCTCCTTACGTCGAGAAGGACCTTTTGAACTAACTTCGAGAATTTTATGGTTCGGGATCATGGCCCGGGAGTTAGAAACGTTGTATAAAATAATAATATTCAATTATTTTACGACTTCGGGCCGTTGTAACATCTAACCGGAGCGTCCGAATGATGTGTCGTCAGTGGCGTTGAGACCCTGATGGTATGACGGACTTTTTGAGTTGGTTTCCGGGTGTTGGGACTGAGAACGGGGTGCGGGCCCCATGAGGTCGTGTTTTGGCGTTTGTGGAGAAACGCAGCTTTTACACTAGGAGTCCGATTTTGGTGGATGATTAGTCGATCCTGTGTGTTTTTTCGAGAGGATCGCAATGGTGCGATCTGTTCGATGAGTTTCGAAATCGAGGCGTGGGCCCCACCCGAGCTGGCTTTGGTGAATACTACCTTTTTCACCGGGTGTCCGTTTCGGACGAGCGAGTAGCCAATTCCGCTTGTTTTTCCGAGGGGATCACCGTGGTCTGATCCGCTCGATGAGTTTCGGGATCGTTGGGTCGGCCCCGCACGAGCTAGCTACAGTGAATAGTGCCTTTTTCACCGGTGCTCTGTTTCAGGCAAGTAAACAGCCTATCCTGCGTGTTTTTCCGTGTGGAACGCGATGGTGGACTCGGTTTTGGCCTAGGAGGTGCCCAGTGTGGCGTTGTGGCGAGTCTCTCAGGCTAGCGACATTTAGACCAGTAGTGGTTGAGGGTTCTCCCTTGGTTCGTTCCCACGAGGGTTCGTGTGGTATCACAACCTTCATATGGATTTGTGATCCTCTCGATGGGATGTTTAAACTGTTAGAGTTGTGGTATCCCTCCGGTGGGCCCGGAGTGGATCCTCTAGAATCTTTACCCTAGATTGGGTTCTTAGTATCAGTGTGACCGCTTATTTACGGGCGGTGATCCCCTGTCTAGCAGGTTAACCCCATAGGGTTTGTGGCATCATCGGAAATATGATCCTCTACACGGTGGGTCGTGCTCAGTAGGGTTGTGGCATCGTCGGGTATACGATCCCCTACTCAGCATGTGGTTTATAGTAGGGTTACAGTATCGTTGGTTATGCGATCCCCTACTCAGCGTGTGGTTTCGGTAGCGTTGCGGCATCGTCGGTTCAATCCCCTACATCGCAAGCTATACCAGATAGGGTTCTGGTATCGTCGTGACCATCTTTATATGGACGATGATCCTCTATCTGAGTGTGGAGCTTCTGTCGTGCGCCAGATCGGGTTGTGGTATCCCCCAGCGGATCCTGGGTGTGATCCCCTATCTGTGAGAACTACGTATGCTAGATAGGGTCGTGGTATCCCCCCGCGGACCCTAGGAGTGATCCCTTATCTGTGAGCTACGTATACCGGAGTGGGTCTTGGTATCCCCTACCGGACCCTAGCGGTGATCCCCTATCCGAGGAGTTTGGGTGGTTAAGTTGTTTCAGCGATGTTTCCTCAGTGATGTTATCCGACGAGCGTGGTCTCTCGGGTGAGCGTCTGAGATGTTTGTTTGGGACCCGATGGAGTGTATCTCTCAGATAAGTGTCATCTGGTATGACAGTGTTCGAGGTGTACTCTCCTGGTTGTGGACAGTTGCTGGTGATGAGGTCGGTACCTCTTGTGGCTTTATGGCGTGAGTTGTGCATATCTGGATTGTTCATGGTGTGTGTATGGGCATACACCTGAGCTAATCTGAGCTGACTTGTTGTGTTTAGATGAGGATGGTCACGAGATAGAGTTTCTCTCTCATCTGGGTTCCCTCTGGCTGGGTTGAACGGACTGTTGCCTTTCAGTTGCTCCCTTGGGTTTTGGGTTTTTGGGGTGCCTACTGAGTATGTTTATACTCACCCCTACACGGGCTTTTCACACACATGTTTGTGTCTTGTGCAGACCACAGGACTTTTGACGAAGTCCCAGGGGGACCCGGAGCAGGCGGTGCTTAGTGAGCGGGTTGACCGGGGTGTTTACCTGAGCTGTGCCGAGGGAGCTTTTCGGCAGGTGTTTGTGGCAGCGTTCCACTTCTTCAGAGCAGGTTGGATGCGCTTTGTAGTTTTCTTTTGGTGGGCCCTATTTTTCCCTTTTTGTACTTTTTTTGCTCTCTAGTTGTGGGATAGTGTATGCATGCATTTACTTTCTAGTTTCTATATCTCTGCACTATTTCATGGAGGTGTTTTTGGGTGCGTGTGTACATGTACCTTAGGCTAATGCCTCCCATGTGTGTGATAGCCTACTCGACGCTAGTCTCCAGCCCCTGGCCTATTGGAGGCGGGCTTGGGGAGTCGCGACTCGAGCCCCGTTGGGTCGGGTCATGACAGAGTGGTATCAGAGGAGGTTCCACCTTTGGGATCTCAGAGCGTAGCTGGTCTAGCTGTGAGCTTGGTTTGGGTTGCATAGCGGTAATGTTAGGATGTTTCGAGTTCGGCTTTCAGGCCAGGGACTCCAGTGTTGGTGTGGCGGCCAACTTATCCATACACCAGGACTCTGATAACCTGCCTTTCGACTCGGGACATTCGTACACTGGTCGCGGGGACATAATGGTACATGCATTATATAGGACTGGGTTTTTGGTTTTTCCTTGTCCTTCTTGTGTCAGCTCTCCAGATATACTCTTTGATAGTGGTGCATCTTGAATATATTTCAGGATGCCTCCACGACGACAACCAGTGAGGGTTCCGCAGCAGGATTGTGCTGATGAACCACCCCGTGTATAGGCTGTGGAGAAGGGCGCAGGTTCTGAGGTTGCACCTCCAGGTGGTCTGCCGGTTGAGCCACCACCTGTCGAGCAGCTGATTGTGCCGGCAGTGTAGGATGAGGTTGCGCGCCGGCTGAGTGTGCTGCATGTGTTCCATAGGCAGCGACCTCTGAGGTTATGGGGTGATCCAGACCCCTAGATAGCTGATGACTGGCTTGAGGCAGTCACCCGGGTTTTCCGCCTAGTGAGGACACCTCCAGATCAGATGGTGGTCCTAGCGGCGAGCCTTCTGCATGGTTCTTCCGGGCGATGGTGGAGTTTGGTGACACAGTCCCATGACGAGGATACTGTCACATGGGAAGTGTTTGAGCAGCTCTCAGGGAGGAGTTCTATCCGGTGATGCTGAGGTCAGTGCGGATCCAGGAGCTTCTGCAGCTTCGACAGGAGAGCATGACTGTGTCGGAGTACTCAGTGAGGTTTATAGACCTGTCGCGCTACTTCTTGGATATGGTTCGAGACCCGTTCTTTAGGACTCGGACCTTCGAGCAGGGCTTATGCAGGGACATCCGAGCAGGTGTGGTTTCCTTGTGTCTGCCCACCTATGCTGGAGTGCTGGAGCGAGCGTTTGGTGGTGGAGAGTTTTCTGGCTGAGCAGTTTCCCCCTGTTAGTGATGGGCACTCGAGAGCTGAGACTTCGTCAGTCGGATCGGCATCTGGTAGCCGAAGACAGACTCAGGGGTCTGGACGTGGCCGACGTTTCAGGAGGCGACCCCAGGATGGAGGATCTGAGCCTCAGGGCTCACGTGGCTCGTAGGCCAGTTTTGGTCAGCCGCAGGAGAGGCGGTGTTACGCTTGCGATGGTCAGGGACATCATGCTAGAGATTGTCCGACCCGACGTGCTGCTGAGAGGGAGTCAGTCGATGGACCGCCTTGGCAGAGGCAGCGTCTCGAGCAAAGAGGTCCGCAGGGCAGCGGACGTGGCGGCAGAGCTGGTGCAGCGAGAGGCGGTGGTAGGAAGTACCAGCTTCCACCACCCCCACCCCCAGGTGGTCCACGCCAAGCTCAGGGAGCTGGTGGCCGAGGGCGAGGACAGCTGCATGCCCTGGAGGCTGTTGACCCAGAGGCACCGCAGATGGATAGAGGTACACCTTGTGTCTTTTCTACTTACTGCAGTAGAGGTACACCTTGTTTCCTTTTGTTTCTTGATCGAGTTTTGTTCAGGGCGTTGGTAAGACCCTCTGTGGGTGTTGGTTGGTGAGCTCTCTGGTGTGTGAGACCCATTTGAGAGTCCAGTCGCTTTCCTTGTGCATAGGTCTTTTCGGGGACGAAAAGTTCTAAGGGGGGGAGGATGTAGCGACTCGGGTTTTTGGCACTGTCAGACTTTGGAATATTTCTACGAATATTTCCAGAGCTAGGTGCGAAGACGGCGTGTGATTCCGAGGCCTGGTGTGCCCAGAATTAATTTTATAAAAATATTAAGTATTTGTATACTATTCACGTGGCGGGGGTGTGATATCTCCTAAACGGTAGCTCAGAACGGGAATCTGAGGGCATAGTTGCGTCTGGAATGTGTCGTTTACCCTAGGCGGGGTGTAAACTTTGCGGGTGCGGGCCTGCGGTGAGAAACACCACCAGGGGAGTTTTCGTAAATAAGTGGCAAAGTTAGTGTGCGAGCGTCGGCTTGAATAACTCCTGAACGGAGTCTTGGATCCCAAATCCGAGTCCACCGTTGCATTCAGAACAGCGCTTTTACCCTAGGGGTGACCTTATCCTGGTTCGCATCTGGTGCGAGTTCGGGGGCGTGTCGGGCCGGTGAGTTAAGAAAATATTTGTTGGAAACAAATATCCCCCCCCCCTTTGTTGGACATGTGAAGCACAGAGGAGGTGTTCCTCCTCCTTCTCCTCCCCTTTCGATGGCGAATCGGTGGCCGAATCGCGCGATCAAGGTGTCGTCGAGCTCGTATTTCGACGGCAGACGTTCCAGGATCGTGCAACGGAAGCTTTGGAGCGCGGATCGTCGGCGTTTCACCCGGGAGGTAGGCGTTTTACGTTTTGAAAATCCTGGATCCCGTTTTTGTGTTTTTTCTTCATATTTTTTTAAGGGTTGTGTAGTTCGGGTCCCGAGGTTTCCGAAACATTTTTCTGATCTGAATTTGGAGCACCGGGGTGCTTCCGGTGGGTCCCGGAAGTTTTCCGGTGAAAACCTGGTTTTCTGGCGATGAGGGACGGCGGCCATGGTGGAATCCGGTGACGTTGAGGTGGCGGCAAGACGGAATCCGGCGGTGGTGGCGGCGGTGCGGCGGAATCCGGCGGCGGCGCGGAGGTTTCCGGCGAGGCAGGCGGTGGTCCGGCCAGGATGTTCTGGGGGTTCTTTAAACCCCTGTAACTCGCAAACCGTAACTCCGATTTGCGAGCCGTTTGCAGTGACGTGCTCCTTACGTCGAGACAGACCTTTTTAACTAACTTTGAGAATTTTATGGTTTGGGATCGTGGCCCGGGAGTTAGAAACGTCATATAAAATAATAATATTCTATTATTTTACGACTTCGGGCCGTTGTAACATCTACCCGGAGCGTCCGAATGACGTGTCGTCAGTGGCGTTGAGACCCTGATGGTATGACGGACTTTTTGAGTTGGTTTCCGGGTGTTGGGACTGAGAACGGGGTGCGGGCCCCACGAGGTCGTGTTTTGGCGTTGGCGGAGAAACGCAACTTTTACACCAGCAGTCCGATTTTGGCGGATGATTAGTTGATCCTGTGTGTTTTTCCGAGAGGATCGCAGTGGTGCGATCTGTTCGATGAGTTTCGAAATCGAGGCGTGGGCCCCACCCGAGATGGCTTTGGTGAATACTACCTTTTTCACCGGGTGTCCATTTCGGACGAGCGAGTAGTCAATTCCTCTTGTTTTTCCGAGGGGATCGCCGTGGTCTGATCCGCTCGATGAGTTTCGGGATCGTTGTGTGGGCCCCGCACGAGCTAGCTATGGTGAATAATGCCTTTTTCACCGGTGCTCCGTTTCGGGCGAGTAAACAGTCTATCCTGCGTGTTTTTTCGTGTAGAACGCGATGGTGGCCTCGGTTTTGGCCTAGGTGGTGCGCAGTGTGGCGTTGTGGCGGGTCACTCGGGCTAGCGACATTTGGACCAGTAGTGGTTGAGGGTTCTCCCATGGTTCATTCCTACGAGGGTTCGTTTGGTATCACAACCTTCGTATGGGTTTGTGATCCTCTCAATGGGATGTTTAAACTGTTTGAGTGGTGGTATCCCTCCGGTGGGCCCGGAGTGGATCCTCTAGCATCTTTACCCTAGATCAGGTTCTTAGTATCGCTGTGACCGCTTATTTATGGGAGGCGATCCCCTATCTAGCAGGTTAACCCCGTAGGGTTTGTGGAATAATCAGAAATATGATCCCCTACGCGGTGGGCCGTTCTCAGTAGGGTTGTGGCATCGTCGGGTATACGATCCCCTACTCAACATGTGGTTTATAGTAGGGTTACAGTATCATTGGTTATGCGATCCCCTACTCAGCGCGTGGTTTCGGTAGGGTTGCGGCATCGTCGGTTCGATCCCCTACATCGCGAGTTATACCAAATAGGGTTCCGGTATCGTCGTGACCATATTTATATGGACGATGATCCTCTATCTGAGTGTGGAGCTTCTGTCGAGTGCCAGATCGGGTTGTGGTATCCCCTAGTGGATCCTGGGTGTGATCCCCTATCTGTGAGAACTACGTATGCCAGATCGGGTCGTGGTATCCCCCAGCGGACCCTGGGAGTGATCCCTTATCTGTGAGCTACGTATACCGGAGTGGGTCTTGGTATCCCCTAGCGGACCCTAGCGGTGATCCCCTATCCGAGGAGTTTGGGTGGTTAAGTTGTTTCAGGGATGTTTCCTCAGTGATGTTATCCGACGAGCGTGGACTCTCGGGTGAGCGTCTGAGATGTTTGTTTGGGAACCGATGGAGTGTATCTCTCGGATTAGTGTCATCTAGTATGACAGTGTTCAAGGTGTACTCTCCTGGTTGTGGAAAGTTGTTGTTGATGAGGTCAGTACCTCTTGTGGCTTTATGGCGTGAGCTGTGTATATCTGGATTGTTCAAGGTGTATGTATGGGCATACACCTGAGCTAAGCTAAGCTGACATGTTATGTTTAGCCGAGGATGGTCACAAGATGGAGTTTCTCTCTCGTCTGGGTTCCCTCTGGCTGGGTTGAGCGGAATGTTGCCTTTCAGTTGCTCCCTTGGGTTTTGGGTTTTTGGGGTGCCTACTGAGTATGTTTATACTCACCCCTGCACGGGCTTTGCTCACACATGTTTGTGTCCTGTGCAGACCACAGGCCTTTTGACGGAGTCCCAGAAGGACCCGGAGCAGGCGGAGCTTAGTGAGCGGGTTGACCGGGGTGTTTACCTGAGCTGTGCCGAGGGAGATTTCCGGCGGGTGTTTGTGGCAGCGTTCCCCTTCTTCAGAGAAGGTTGGACACGCTTTGTAGTTTTCTTTTGGTGGGACCTGTTTTTCCCTTTTTGTACTTCTGTTTCTCTCTGGTTGTGGGATAGTGTATGCATGCATTTACTTTCCAATTTCTATATCTCTGCACTGTTGCATGGAGGTGCTTGTGGGTGCGTGTGTACAGGTACCTTAGGCTAATGCCTCCCATGTGTGTGGTAGCCTACTCGGTGCTAGTCACCATCCCCTGGCCTATTGGAGGCGGGCTTGGGGAGTCGCAGCTCGAGCCCCGTTGGGTCGGGTCGTGACAGTGTGGTATCTGACGAGGTTCCACCTTTGGGATCTCAGAGCGTAGCTGGTCTAGCTGTGAGCTTGGTTTGGGTTGCATAGCGGTAGTGTTAGGATGTTTCGAGTTCGACTTTCAGTACATGGACTCCATTGTTGGTGCGGCGGCCGACGTATCCATACACCAGGACTCTGATAGCCTGCCTTTCGACTCGGTACATTCGTACACTGGTCGCGGGGACATAATGGTACATGCATCATATAGGACTGGGTTTTTGGTTTTTCCTTGTCCTTCTTGTGTCAGCTCTCCAAATATACTCTTTGACAGTGGTGTGTCTTGAATATATTTCAGGATGCCTCCACGAAGACAACCAGCGAGGGTTCCGAAGCAGGATTGTGCTGATGACCCGCCCCGTGTATAGGATGTGGAGCAGGGCGCAGGTTCTGAGGTTGCACCTCCAGGTGGTCTGCCGGTTGAGCCCCCACCTGTCGAGGAGCTGATTGTGCTGGCGGTGCAGGACGAGATTGCGCGCTGGCTGATTGCACTACACGAGTTCCAGAGGCAGCGACCTCTGAGGTTTCGTGGTGATCCAGACCCCCAGACAGCTGATGACTAGCTTGAGGCAGTCACCCGAGTTTTCCGCCTAGTGAGGACACCTCCAGATCAGATGGTGGTCCTAGCGGCGAGCGTTCTGCATGGTTCTTTCGGGCGATGGTGGAGTTTGGTGACGCAGTCCATGACGAGGAGACTGTCACATGGGCAGTGTTTGAGAAGCTCTTCAGGGAGGAGTTCTATCTGGTGACGGTGAGGTCAGTGCGGATCCAGGAGCTTCTGCAGCTTCGACAGGAGAGCATGACTGTGTCAGAGTACTCAGCGAGGGTTACAGACCTGTCGCGTTAGTCCATAGATATGGTTCGAGACCCGTTCTTTAGGGCTCGAACCTTCGAGCAGGGCTTACGCAGGGACATCTGAGCAGGTGTGGTTTCCTTGTGCCTGCCCACCTATGCTGGAGTACTGGAGCAAGCGTTGGTGGTGGAGAGTTTTCTGGCTGAGCAGTTTCCCCCTGTTAGTGCTAGGCACTCGAGAGCTGAGACTTCGTCGGTCGGATCGGCATCTGGTAGCCGATGACAGACTCAGGGGTCTGGACGTGGCCAACGTTTCAAGAGGCGACCCCAGGATGGAGGATCTGAGCCTCAGGGCTCACATGGCTCGCATGCCAGTTTTGGTCAGCCGCAGGAGAGGCGGTGTTACGCTTGCGATGGTCAGGGACATCTTGCTAGAAATTGTCCGACCCGACGTGCTACTGAGAGGGAGCAGGCCGATGGACCGCCTTGGCAGAGGCAGCATCTCGAGCAAGGAGGTCCGTAGGGCGGTGGACGTAGCGGCGGAGCTGGTTCAGCGGGAGGCGGTGGTAGGCAGTACCAGTTGCCACCACCCCCACCCCCAGGTGGTCCACGCCAAGCTCCAGGAGCTGGTGGCCGAGGGAGAGGACAGCTGCATGCCCTAGAGGCTGTTGACCCAGAGGCACCGCGGATGGATAGAGGTACACTTTGTGTCTTTTCTACTTACTGCAGTAGAGGTACGCCTTGTTTCCTTTTTTTTCTTGCTCGAGTTTTGTTCAGGGCATTGGTAAGACCCTCTGTGGGTGTTGGTTGGTGAGCTCACTGGTGTGTGAGACCCAGTTGAGAGTCCAGTCGCTTTCCTTGTGCTTAGGGCTTTTCGGGGACGAAAAATTCTAAGGGGGTGAGGATGTAGAGAATCGGGTTTTTGGCACTGTCGGACTTTGGAATAAATCTACGAATAATTCCAGAGCTAGGCGCGAAGACAGCGTGCGATTCCGAGGCCCGGTGTGCCCGGAATTAATTTTATAAAAATATTAAGTATTTTTAAACTATTCATGTGTCCAGGTGTGATATCTCTTAAACGGTAGCTCAGAACGGGAATCTGAGGGCACGGTTGCGTCTGGAATGTGTCGTTTACCCTAGGCGGGGTGTAAACTTTGCGGGCGCGGGCCTGCGGTGAGAAACGCCACCAGGTGCGTTTTCGTAAATAAGTGGCAAAGTTAGTGTGCGAGCGTCAGCTCGAATAACTCCTGAACAGAGTCTTGGATTGCAAATCCGAGTCCACCGTTGCGTTCAGAACGACGCTTTTACCCTAGGGGTGACCTTATCCTGGTTCGCATCTGGTGCGGGGTCGGGGGCATGTCAGGCCGGGGAGTTAAGCAGATATTTGTTGGAAACAAATATCTCCCCCCCTCCCTTTGTTGGACATGTGAATCACAGAGGAGTAGTTCCTCCTCCTTCTCCTCCCCTTTCGATGGCGAATCGGCAGCGAATCACGCGATCAAGGTGTCGTCGATCTTAGATTTCGACTGCGGGCGTTCCAGGATCGTGCAACGGAAGCTTTGGAGCGCGGATCGTCGGCGTTTCACCCGCGAGGTAGGCGTTTTACATTTTGAAAATCCCGGATCCCGTTTTTTTGTTGTTTTTATTCAAATTTTTTTAAGGGTTGTGTAGTTTGGGTCCCGAGGTTTCCGAAACATTTTTCGGATCTGAATTTGGAGCACCGGGGTGCTTCCGGTGGCTCCTGGAAGTTTTCCGGCGAAAACTCGGTTTTCCGGCGACGAGGGACGGCGGCCATGGTGGAATCCGGCAACGTTGCGGCGGCGGCCCGACAGAATCCGGCGGCGGCGGCGGCGGCGCGGCGGAATCCGTGCGGCGGCGCGGAGGTTTCCGGTGAGGCTGGCGGTGGTCCGGCCAGGATGTTCCGGGGGTTCTTTAAACCCCTGTAACTCGCAAACCGTAACTCTGATTTGCGAGCCGTTTGCGTTGACATGCTCCTTACGTCAGGACAGACCTTTTGAACTAACTTTGATAATTTTATGGTTCGGGATCGTGGCCCGGGAGTTAGAAACATCGTATAAAATAATAATATTCTATTATTTTACGACTTCGGGCCGTTGTAACTTCTACCCGGAGCGTCCGAATGACGTGTCGTCAGTGGCGTTGAGACCCTGATGGTATGAAGGACTTTTTGAGTTGGTTTCCTGGTGTTGGGACTGAGAACGGGGTGCGGGCCCCACGAGGCCGTGTTTTGGCGTTTGCGGAGAAACGCAACTTTTACACCAGGAGTCCAATTTTGGCGGATGATTAATCGATCCTGTGTGTTTTTTCGAGAGGATCGCAATGGTGCGATCTGTTCGATGAGTTTCGAAATCGAGGCGAGGGCCCCACCCGAGCTGGCTTTGGTGAATAGTAACTTTTTCAACGGGTGTCCGTTTCGGACGAGCGAGTAGTCGATTCCGCTTGTTTTTCCGAGGGGATCGCTGTGGTCTGATCCACTCGATGTGTTTCGGGATCGTTGTGTTGGCCCCGCACGAGCTAGCTACGGTGAATAGTGCATTTTTCACCGGTGCTCCGTTTCGGGCGAGTAAACAACCTATCCTGCGTGTTTTTCCACATGGAAAGCGATGATGGCCTCGGTTTTGGCCCAGAAGGTGCGCAGTATGGCGTTGTGTCGGGTCTCTCGGGCTAGCGACGTTTGGACCAACAGTGGTTGAGGGTTCTCCCTTGGTTCATTCCTACGAAGGTTTGTGTGGTATCACAACCTTCGTATGGGTTTATGATCCTCTCGATGGGATGTTTAAACTATTAGAGTTGTGGTATCCCTCCAGTGGGCCCGGAGTGGATCCTCTAGCATCTTTACCCTAGATCAGGTTCTTAGTATCGTTGTGACCGCTTATTTATGGGCGGCGATCCCCTATCTTGTAGGTTAACCCCGTAGGGTTTGTGGCATCATCGGAAATATGATCCCCTACGCGGTGGGCCGTGCTCAGTAGGGTTGTGGCATTGTCGGGTATACGATCCCCTACTCAGCATGTGGTTTATAGTAGGGTTACAGTATCGTTGGTTATGTTATCCCCTACTCAGCGCGTGGTTTTGGTAGGGTTGTGGCATCGTCAGTTCGATCCCCACCATCGCGAGTTATACCAGATAGGGTTCCGGTATCGTTGTGACCATCTTTATATGGACGATGATCCTCTATCTGAGTGTGGAGCTTCTGTCGACCACAAGATCGGGTTGTGGTATCCCCTAGCAGATCCTGGGTGTGATCCCCTTTCTGTGAGAACTACGTATTCCAGATCGGGTCGTGGTATCCCCCAGTGGACCCTGGGAGTTATCCCTTATCTGTGAGCTACGTATACCGGAGTGGTTCTTGGTATCCACTAGCGGACCCTAGCGGCGATCTCCTATCCGAGGAGTTTGGGTGGTTAAGTTGTTTCAGCGATGTTTCCTCAGGGATGTTATCTGACGAGCATGGTCTCTCAGGTGAGCATCTGAGATGTTTGTTTGGGACCCGATGGAGTGTATCTCTCGGATGAGTGTCATCTGGTATGACAGTGTTTGAGGTGTACTCTCCTGGTTGTGGACAATTGCTGGTGATGAGGTCGGTACCTCTTGTGGCTTTATGGCGTGAGCTGTGTATATCTGGATTGTTCAAGGTGTATGTATGGGCATACACCTGAGCTAAGCTGAGCTGACTTGTTTTTTTTAGGAGAGTATGGTCACGAGATGGAGTTTCTTTCTCGTCTGTGTTCCCTATGGCTGGGTTGAGCGTATGGTTTCCTTTCAGTTGCTCCCTTGGGTTTTGGGTTTTTGGGGTGCCTACTGAGTATGTTTATACTCACCCCTGCACGGGCTTTGCCTGCACATGTTTGTGTCTTTTGCAGACCACAGGCCTTTTGACAGGGTCCCAGGAGGACCCGGAGCAGGAGAGCTTGGTGAGCGGGTTGACCGGGGTGTTTACCTGAGTTGTGCCGAGGGAGCTTTCCGGCGGGTGTTTGTGGCAGCGTTCCCCTTCTTCAGAGCAGGTTGGACGCACATTGTAGATTTCTTTTGGTGGGCCCTATTTTTCCCTTTTTGTACTTCTATTGCTCTCTGGTTGTGGGATAGTGTATGCATGCATTTACTTTCCAGTTTCTATATCTCTGCACTGTTTCATGGAGGTGTTTGTGGGTGCATGTGTACATGTACCTTAGTCTAATGCCTCCCATGTGTGTGATAGCCTACTCGGCACTAGTCTCCATCCCCTGGCCTATTGGAGGCGGGCTTGGGGAGTCGCGGCTCGAGCCCCGTTGGGTCGGGTCGTGACAGAGTGGTATCAGAGGAGGTTCCACCTTTGGGATCTCAGAGCGTAGCTGGTCTAGCTGTGAGCTTGGTTTATGTTGCATAACGATAGTGTTAGGATGTTTCAAGTTCGGCTTTCAGGCCAGGGACTCCAGTGTTGGTGCAGCGGCTGACGTATCCATATACCAGGACTCTGATAACCTGCCTTTCAACTCAGGACATTCTTACACTGGTCGCAGGGACATAATGGTACATGCATCATATAGGACTGAGTTTTTTGTTTTTCCTTGTCCTTCTTGTGTCAGCTCTCCAGATATACTCTTTGACAGTGGTGCGTCTTGAATATATTTCAGGATGCCTCCACGACGACATCCAGGGAGGGTTCCACAGCAGGATGGTGCTGATGACCGCCCCGTGTAGAGGCTGTGGAGCAGGGCGTAGGTTCTGAGGTTGCACCTCTAGGTGGTCTGCTGGTTGATCCACCACCTGTCGAGCAGCTGATTGTGCCGGCAGTGCAGGACGAGGTTGCGCGCAGGCTGAGTGCGCTGCACGAGTTCCAGAGGCAGCGACCTCTGAGGTTCCGGGGTGATCCAGACCCCCAGGCAGCTGATGACTGGCTTGAGGCAGTCACCCGGGTTTTCCGCCTAGTGAGGACACCTCGAGATCAGATGGTGGTCCTAGCGGCGAGCCTTCTGCATGGTTCTGCCGGGCGATGGTGGAGTTTGGTAACGCAGTCCCATGACGAGGAGACTGTCACATGGGCAATGTTTGAGCAGCTCTTCAGGGAGGAGTTCTATCCGGTGACGCTGAGGTCAGTGCGGATCCCGGAGCTTCTGCAGCTTTGACAGGAGAGCATGACTGTGTCGGAGTACTCAGCGAGGTTTACAGACCTGTCGCGCTACTCCCTGGATATGGTTTGAGACCCATTATTTAGGGCTTGGACCTTCGAGCAGGGTTTACGCATGGACATCAGAGCAGGTGTCGTTTCCTTGTGCCTGCCCACCTATGCTGGAGTGCTGGAGCGAGCGTTGGTGGTGGAGAGTTTTCTGGCTGAGCAGTTTCCCCCTGTTAGTGCTGGGCACTCGAGAGCTGAGACTTCATCGGTCGGATCAGCATCTGGTAGTCGACGAAAGACTCAGGGGTCTGGACGTGGCCGACATTTCAGGAGGCGACCCCAGGATGGAGGATCTGAGTCTCAGGGCTCACATGGCTCGCAGGACAGTTTTGGTCAGCCGTAGGAGATGTGGTGTTACGCTTGCGATGGTTGGGGACATCTTGGTAGAGATTGTCCGACCCGACGTGCTGCTGAGAGGGAGCCGGTAAATGGACTTCCTTGGCAGAGGCAGCGTCTCGAGCAATGAGGTCTTCAGGGTGGCGGACGTGGCGGCGGAGCTGGTGCAGTGGGAGGCGGTGTTAGGCAGTACCAGTTTCCACCACCCCCACCCCCAGGTGGTCGACGCCAAGCTCAGGGAGCTGGTGGCCGAGGGCGAGGACAGCTGCATGCCCTGGAGGCTGTTGACCTAGAGGCACCGCAGATGGATAGAGGTACACCTTGTGTCTTTTCTACTTACTGCAGTAGAGGTACGCCTTGTTTCCTTTTGTTTCTTGCTCGAGTTTTGTTCAGGGTGTTGGTAAGACCCTCTGTGGGTGTTGGTTGGTGAGATCGCTGGTGTGTGAGACCCAGTTGAGAGTCTAGTCTCTTTCTTTGTGCTTAGGGATTTTCGGTGACGAAAAGTTATAAGGGGGGGAGGATGTAGCGGCTCAAGTTTTTGGCCCTGTCAGACTTTGGAATATTTCTACGAATAATTCCCGAGCTAGGCGCAAAGACGGCGTGCGATTCCGAGGCCCGGTGTTCCCGGAATTAATTTTATAAAAATATTAAGTATTTTTATACTATGCACGTGGCGGGGGTGTGATATCTCCTAAACGGTAGCTCAGAACGGGAATATGAGGGAACGGTTGCGTCTGGAATGTGTCGTTTACCCTAGGCGGCGTGTAAACTTTGCGGGAGCGGGCCTGCGGTGAGAAACGCCACCAGGGGCATTTTCGTAAATAAGTGGAAAAGTTAGTGTCTGAGCGTCGGCTCGAATAACTCCTGAACGGAGTCTTGGATCGCGAATCCGAGTCCACTGTTGCGTTCAGAACGACGCTTTTTCCCTAGGGGTGACCTTATCCTGGTTCGCATCTGGTGCGGGGTCGGGGGCGTGTCGGGCCGGGGAGTTAAGAAGATATTTGTTGGAAACAAATATCTATCCCCCCCCCCTTTGTTGGATGTGTGATGCGCAGAGGAGGAGTTCCTCCTCCTTCTCCTCCCCTTTCGACGGCGAATCGACGGCCGAATCGCGCGATCAAGGTGCCGTCGAGCTCGGATTTCAACGGTGGGCGTTCCAGGATCGTGCAACGGAAGCTTTGGAGCACGGATCGTCGGCGTTTCGCCCGCGAGGTAGGCGTTTTATGTTTTCAAAATCCTGGATCCCGTTTTTGTGTTGTTTTTATTCAAATTTTTGTAAGGGTTGTGTAGTTCGGGTCCTGAGGTTTCTGAAACATTTTTCGGATCTGAATTTGGAGCACCAGGGTGCTTCCGGTGGCTCCCGGAAGTTTTCCGGCGACGTGGGGCGGCGGCCAAGGTGGAATCCGGCGACGTTGCGGCGGCGGCACGACAGAATCCGGCGGCTTCGGCGGCGCGACGGAATCCGGCGGCGGCGCGGAGGTTTCCGGCGAGGCTGGCGGTGGTCCGGCCAGGATGTTCCGGGGGTTCTTTAAACCCCTGTAACTCGCAAACCGTAACTTCGATTTGCGATCCGTTTGCGATGACGTGCTTCTTACGTCGAGACGGACCTTTTGAACTAACTTTGAGAATTTTATGTTTCAGGATCGTGGCCTGGGAGTTAGAAACGTCGTATAAAATTATAATATTCTATTATTTTACGACTTCGGGCCGTTGTAACTTCTACCCGGAGCGTCCGAATGACGTGTCGTTAGTGGCGTTGAGACCCTGATGGTATGAAGGTCTTTTTGAGTTGGTTTCCGAGTGTTGGGACTGAGAACGGGGTGCGGGCCCCATGCGGTCGTGTGTTGGCTTTTGCGGAGAAACGCAGCTTTTACACCAGGAGTCCGATTTTGAAGGATGATTAGTCGATAATGTGTGTTTTTTCGAGAGGATCGCAATGGTGCGATCTGTTCGATGAGTTTCGAAATCGAGGCGTGGGCCCCACCCGACCTGGCTTTGGTGAATAGTACCCTTTTCACCGGGTGTCCATTTCGAACGAGCGAGTAGTCGATTCCGCTTGTTTTTCCAAGGGGATCACCGTGGTCTGATCCGCTCGATGAGTTTTGGGATCGTTGTGTGGGCCCCGCACGAGCTAGCTACGGTGAATAGTGCCTTTTTCACCGGTGCTCCGTTTCGGGCGAGTAAACAGCCTATCCTGCGTGTTTTTTTTGCATAGAACGTGATGGTGGCCTCGGTTTTGGCCTAGGAGGTGCGCAGTGTGGCGTTGTGGCGGGTCTCTCGGGCTAGCGACGTTTGGACCAGCAGTGGTTGAGGGTTCTCCCATAGTTCGTTCCTACGAGGGTTCGTGTGGTATCACAACCTTCGTATGGGTTTGTGATCCTCTCGATGTGATGTTTAAACTGTTAGAGTTGTGGTATCCCTCTGGTGGGCCTGGAGTGGATCCTCTAGCATCTTTACCCTAGATCGGGTTCTTGGTATCATTGTGACTGCTTATTTACGGGCAGTGATCCCCTATCTAGCAGGTTAACCCCGTTGGGTTTGTGGAATCATCGGAAATATGATCCCCTACGTGGTGGGTCGTGCTCAGTAGGGTTGTGGAATTGTTGGGTATACGATCCCCTACTCAGCATGTGGTTTATAGTAGGGTTACAGTATCGTTTGTTATGCGATCCCCTACTCAGCGCGTGGTTTCGGCAGGGTTGCGGCATCGTCGGTTCGATCCCCTACATCGCGAGTTATACCATATTGGGTTCCGGTATCGTCATGACCATCTTTATATGGACGATGATCCTCTATCTGAGTGTGGAGCTTCTGTCGAGCGCCAGATTGGGTTGTGGGATCCCCCATCGGATCCTGGGTGTTATCCCCTATCTGTGAGAACTACGTATGCCAGATCGGGTTATGGTATCCCCCAGCGGACCCTGGGAGTGATCCCTTTTCTGTGAGCTACTTATACCGGAGTGGGTCTTGGTATCCCCTAGCGGACCCTAGCGGTGATCCCCTGTCCGAGGAGTTTGGGTGGTTAATTTGTTTCAGCGATGTTTCCTCAGTGATGTTATCCGACGAGCGTGGTCTCTCGGATGAGCGTCTGAGATGTTTGTTTGGGACCCGATGGAGTGTATCTCTCAGATGAGTTTCATCTGGTATGACAGTGTTCGAGGTGTACTCTCCTGGTTTTGGACAGTTGCTGGTGATGAGGTCGGTACCTCTTGTGGCTTTATGGCGTGAGCTGTGTATATCTGGATTGTTCAAGGTGTATGTATGAGAATACACCTGAGCTAAGCTGAGATGACTTGTTGTGTTTAGCCGAGGATGGTCACGAGATAAAGTTTCTCTCTCGTCTGGGTTCCCTCTGGCTGGGTTGAGCGGACTGTTGCCTTTCAGTTGCTCCCTTGGGTTTTGGGTTTTTGGGGTGCCTACTGATTATGTTTATACTCACCCCTGCACGGGCTTTTCCCGCACATGTTTGTGTCTTGTACAGACCACAGGACTTTTGACGGAGTCCCAGGAGGACCCGGAGCAGGCGGAGCTTAGTGAGCGGGTTGACCGGGGTGTTTACCTGACCTGTGCCTAGGGGGCTTTCCGGCGGGTGTTTGTGGCAGTGTTCCCCTTCTTCAGAGTAGGTTGGACGCGCTTGGTAGTTTTCTTTTGGTGGGCCCTATTTTTCCCTTTTTGTACTTCTGTTGCTCTCTAGTTGTGGGATAGTGTATGCATGCATTTACTTTCCAGTTTCTATATCTCTGCACTGTTGCATGGAGGTGTTTGTGGGTGCGTGTGTACAGGTACCTTAGGCTAATGCCTCCCATGTGTGTGATAGGCTACTCGGCGCTAGTCGCCAGCCCCTGGCCTATTGGAGGCGAGATTGGGGAGTCGCGGCTCGAGCCCCGTTGGGTCAGGTCGTGACAGAATATACCCCAACTGAAGAAAATGGATTTTGATGATGCTTATACTACTTCCTCAGATGAAGATAAATGATTAAAATTGATGTTTTTGAACTCAATAATTAGGTTATTTGATAATTTTATCAATATTTGTACAGTTATAATAATCATGATATATATTTATTTATTTCACTATATTACTTATTCATTATAGATTTGGAAGCACGAATTATTTCCTTAAGGTTTTAACATTATCAGGATATTAATTTTTTTCATTTGAGATTAAGAGCTACCATATTTAGATAATCTAATGTTAAATTGATTTTGGAAATTTGGTGACCTTACTTATAGAATATTGATCATTGAATATAGGAATAACTATTTTAGAAAAGATTTAATATTAACTGCCTATAGAATGAATGAATTTATAAATTGGAAGTTATTTTTTGATAGCTTATTTTAACATTTTTGGTTTCCATAAACATTTAAAGGTCGAATGATTGACTTAAAACCCATTAGTTTCATTAAAAATGCATCATGAATGAAAAAATCATCTTAAAAATTCATTTATAGGAATGTGAGTTTAAGAAAAAAATGATAAAACCATATAAAATGAATGAGATTTTTACATTTTAAAGCATTTGGTATGTCTATATTTACAAGAGAATATTTCGATATTAAAATAATCCCTCAAATCTAGATAAAGTAATATGGAATAGAAACATGATCAGTTTAATTTACCTTTTATATAATCAATGATATTTTAAATGGTCAAATATTTATGGTTTCTGGATGGATAAAATTATAATGAACATGTTTTCAATCACTCTCCATTAGAACATATTAGTTATATTTTTCTTCCATTTCTATGTAATTTCTTTCCAAAAATGATTTCCTACCCAAAATACATGTGTTATGGTGACATTTTATTTCCATTTTCCTCTAATTAAGATAATATTTTATTTACCTTAGTTCTGATATGGGCTTAAAATAGAAAAAATCAAGTATCCACATGTTGAGTTTTAATTAACAATTTAAATTTTTTAAGACATAATTTATTGAAGGGGGATAATGAAACAACCTAAGATTTTACGATACTTCTCTTTTTTATTTTTTATCTTTTTGATAAATTGTAAGTATAAAAAAGGATTAAATATTTTTATTTAACTATTATTGTTATCAGGTAAATGTTATTATTTATTAAATGAATAATGTTAAATAAATTATAGAATATATATTATATATTATTGTAATGTTAAATCATTAGTTACCAATCAATTAGAAATGAATACCAATTGAACATAAAGGACGTATTTTAATTCCCACATCGACATTTTATTAAACATTTTGAATGAAAGTTCTTAATTAAATATATATATTATATATTTAGTTAGTTAGTTTTTTGTTTATCCAAAATAAATTTATAGGCTGATTATATGAATAAATCTTATTTTACTTATAAAATTGAAAAAAAATTAAATGTTGTTTTACCATCTTTTAATGGATATTTTTTTTGAAATAAAATTTTTGTCACTTTTATAAATTTTATGTGAAAAGAAATATTATTATTTATAAATTAATATCAAAATTTTTTGTTATTAATTTTTCTTATTTTCCGAAAATATTTTTTTTCAAGAGAATACTATAAAACCCCGATACTTTTAAACTAGAATTTTTGTTATATTAATAGTCTATTTATTATTTGAATATTAACATTACTTTTGATATTATATATAAAATTTAGTTATCTTATACATGATAATATCGTATATTTATGTCTTGAAATAAGTAAAAATGGGTCTAAATTGAAAAATTAAGTATTTGAATTTTTTTTTAAAAAAAATCAATTCCCAATATTAGATTTCAAATGATTATTCAAAAGAAAATTTATTTTAATGAAATTTAATCATAAATTATTATTATTTTATATAGTTATAAAATAAAAATTTTAGACCATTACTAATTTTTCAAAGCGCAATGAAAATACTAATAGTATTAAAATTGATCATTTCTAGTTAATGATAAATTTATTTAAATATTTAATATGTCATGTTTAAAAAATTAAATTTCATGAAAATGGAGTTCATTTTGAATAATAAATGTTGAAAAATTATCAATGTGAATTTTTTGGATTTTTCAAACACTACAGAATTTTTGATGAATAGTGAAAACCGGTAATTTATAGTATTTAACAAAAATATGAATTTATGATTTGTAAGTGATTTATAACTGATATAATCCCTTAATATAAAATTATAATTCATCATTTTAAGAAATTTATTAATAATTAAAACACTATTCATTCTAATTATCCAAAATAATAACTAATGAATATAACAATTAAAAAACATTACTCCCCTCTACTTTAAATAGAACCCCTCACCACCCAATTCTATAATACCCGTTAATCATGGTATATTTTCCAGTTCCAAACCATTAATCAAACCAATTATCATCCCTACGTACAATATCCCTTTTTCTCACCAAAATAAAAATCCAAGCCCCATAAAGAGGTTCTCAAGGAGAAGAAGTTCAAGATGTAAACCCTCTTTCATATTCTTTTATTGTTTTTACTTTTCTTTTCATATACTCTACTCACCTCCATATCCCAAAGTAACATGATAACTATTTTACATTGTATATAATTTATTTTTATTGTGCTTCATTAATAATCCATTATAAAATTTCTTCTCCTATACATTTTATTATTAAAGATGATAAAACATCATTTGTGAGGTGTTGATTTACCGCCTTCTTGGCCGATGTGTTTTGGTTTTTAAATTTCCTCTTCTGGGCTGTTCATGAAACCATTTTATTGGATAAAAATAATTTTTCATATGTATTAAGGAACCATTAATGTTTTGGAACCATTATATATATAACCATATGAATTACTGAAAAGATAATTTTTTTGGATGAACGATAAATTGCCAAAATTATCCAAACGATTATCAATAATATCTTATATATTGATTCATCATAAATTCAAATAATAAATTGACTTATATAAATATTTAATCATATATTTGTTAATTAATTACATTTAACATCAATTGTTTATAACCAATTTCATTGTACATGATATTTTGTATGTGTATACAAGTGAACCAATCGGGAAAACCAGGGACAAGAACACTCTCAAATATGTAATTAAAATATATAACTGAGCAAAAATGTCACGACCCGCCTTCATCAAAAGGAGGGAAGGGTCAGCAGATTGCCAGGCCCTTCCTTCTTTGAGTTGAAGGAGAGATAATGACCCCCGAAACCCGCCTTCAATAGGTCCCGGAGTGGCGACTAGCACCAAGGGTATGGGAAGTTCTCGCAAATGGAAGGCATTACCCTTTTTATTTTATAGGATCGAAAGATAAGGAGGAGAAAACCCAACAACACCAAGATAGAAAGAAAAGTAAAGCCAAAAGTAAACCATTCCCACATGCATGTTTAAACAGTCTACAACAAGGTACAAGTACAAAAGAAAAAGAAGCTCTCAAGTACAATACCAAAAGAAAACAAAGGTACGACAACACCGACAACTCCAACTGTCCGACTAATAGGGTCCCGCGCAGCCCTGGTAGTCCTCCTGGAAACCTGAAAGTAAACGTAGGGTGAGCATACAAGTACACTCAGTAGGGAAAACCAAGACTCTCGTGCACAAGTGGGGGAAACGTACTAAAGTCCCGTGAGAAAGAGTAAACCAAACACCTAACAAGGCAACTATCCATCCCAAGCCTCACCAAGGTTCGCTCCCCAAATAACGCAAGTCAAGTAATATATATATAAGAGCACATCGATGTTTGGGTACCCCGCGCCACTTTCCCACTGGTTATTGAGACATCCTACGCATCGGACCAATCCCGCCATTCTCACCGCAGTCCCACTGCCACACCCGCCCGCACACACCTGGGCCACAACCACACGCAGTCCCACTGCCAAATCCCGCCCGCACACACCTGGGCCACAACCACACGCAGTCCCACTGCCAAATCCCGCCCGCACACACCTGGGCCACAACTGTCACAAGTAACCATGCCTGCAAACACCTAGGCCAGAACAACCACCGCTACGCCCGAAGACACCTGGGCTAAAGAATCCACTGCCACACCCGAAAACACCTGGGCCTCATCCCGAAGACACTTGGGAAACCACCTGCCGCACACACCTGGCCAACCACCACAACACCCTGCCCGATGGTTCTTGGGCTAATAATGGACTTCAGGCCATCACAGCCTGCCCGAAGGTACTTGGGCTATCCGGGAAAGGGACCAGAAAAGGAGCTAATAACCAGCCACTAAGTATAGTGTTGGGAAAAACGCCCTTCCCCCATAAATGGGGGTGTTCGGCACTAAGTGCTCCACTGGGGTGGGGCGCGAATAAGAAACACAAAGCTACAAGTATAGATATAGGTAACAAACACTCACCCAAAACTTAGGTTTTCCTAGCCAACCTACAGAACACAATACCACAACGCCCGAGTCACAATTCACGACCCTTGCCCACAAAACCATTTGTCCCATTCTTGTTTCACGTTCAGTCAAATGTTCAATTAATTTTAAGCACTACTGGGCAACTACCATAAGCATAACCAAGGAAAACGTCAAGCATAGATCAACCAAAACACTCACACCCGGTTCTGCCAACAGAGGATCTCTCCCCAGTTTGTGATAAAAACCCACAACCACTGAAACCATTCCAACAGGAGATCCCATCCCCCAAATTCACACAGCCACCGAGAGTATAAAAAGAACGGGGAATCCCATCCCCTCCCACATTTCCAGCAAACGGCCCGAAGGGAAAACAACCAACAACCACTACCAACACGAGTCAGGGATTTTCAGATTTAAACGACTTAACACACTCCATGATTTCAAAATTTCATGTGTTTTATCCGTTAGTTATCACAAAAGGGTTGATCCTGGTGCTTTCAATTATTCAGCCGGGTATACGTGATTAACCAATTTCACAGCAGGAGTTCACAATTTCAGCAACCCATTTAAAACATCACGAGGGGATTCAAGTGCACACACACGACCACCAACGGCCTCAATTTTCAGAAAACATAGACCAGTACAACAAAAGGGATGATCACAAGATAAAGCATAAACAACGATCACAACCCCTTCCCCTTCTTTCTTTAGAACTTCGTTTAGTATCTTCATTAGGGTTTGGTTCAACCAATTCCATAGGAACAAAAGTAACTCCCACCCCGCATGATACACAAAGGTGAGAGACGAGAGAAATTCCCTACTTGTTGATGGATGATCGACGTTTAGGCCGGGGGCGCGGAACTTTACGGATAACGACGCGGCGGTCCCGATGCACCAGAAGGGCCACGATCGAAGAAGGGGGGGAAACCACGGCCTAACCCTTAATTATAAGGGCTGGGGACGGTTGAGATGAAAACACAAAACCACGGAAGACGAGGGAGTCGTGGGTTGACCACGTGGCTTGACTCATCATTAATGGCGCTGGGTGGTTTTAACTGACCCATGAATTAATGAAGCATTTAATTAAGACCTTTGCGCGCGTTTCGGATTTCTAAGATATTTTTAGCAAGGAAGAATAGGGTTTAAAACCCTATTTGCGAAAAAGGAACATTACTGGAACAACTTGGCAGGGCCGGTCTCACCGATCGGTCCCACCGATCGGTCCCACCGATCGGTCTCACCGATCGGTGTCACCGATCGGTCTCACCGATATCGGTCTCACCGATCGGTGTCACCGATCGGTCTCACCGATCGGTGTCACCGGTCGGTCTCACCGATCGGTCTCGCCGATCGGTCTCGCCGATCGGTCTCACCGATCGGTCTCTCCGATCGGTCTCACCGATCGGTCTCGCCGATCGGTCTCACCGATCGGTCTCGCCGATCGGTCTCACCGATCGGTGTCACCGATCGGTCTCACCGATCGGTGTCACCGATCGGTCTCACCGATCGGTGTCACCGGTCGGTCTCACCGATCGGTCTCACCGATCGGTGTCACCGGTCGGTCTCACCGATCGGTGTCACCGGTCGGTGTCACCGATCGGTCTCACCGATCGGTCTCGCCGATCGGTCTCACCGATCGGTCTCACCGATCGGTCTCCCCGATCGGTCTCACCGATCGGTCTCACCGATCGGTACCCCGCAAGGAAACCGGATTTTTGGCAAAGGAAGGGACCAAGGGGGGTCTGGGTCTTCACATCAGATACCTCTTAAACGATTCTCGTCCCCGAGAATCAAAACAAACTAGAAGGAAAGAGAGGATCCGAACAACCATCTTCGAAGATACCTCTTAGGAGTGGACCCCCGCTAATTGAAAATACTCCCTGTCAAGAACCAAGCATCATATCACGCCAAACCGCCCGGTCATGTGGGTTTGGGGAGTCCCCCTCCCCCATGTCAAGATATTATCCGCTTTGGGCGGCACTGACTCGCCCGCACGGGTTTAATCGCATCCACCTTAATGCGTCCTGATTAGGGGTCGGGTTTCCCCTTCCCTTCAGCCGGGGCTTCCCACACATAACAGAGGAAAGGAACCTAGCACATTTCATAGCCAAAAAGGTCAAACGTTCTGTCACAACAGGCACCAAAGGTTCAAAGCTCAAGACAACTCGGGGTATTGGGCACGCATCTGTGCTTCCCTCTCCCACGTACTCTCTTCGAGGCCGCCATGTCTCCACAACACACGAACCAGGCCGACGGTTCGTCCACGGAGCACTTTCTCCTTGCGATCCTCGATTCTGACTGGCCGTTCCTCGAAGGTCGCGTCTCCTCCTACGTCTAGCTCTCCCCAGTTGATGACATGAGAGTCATCATGTAAGTACTGACGAAGCTGGGAGACATGGAAGACGTCATGGACCCTCTCCAACTGAGGTGGTAGGGCCAGCTGATATGCCACCTCGCCAACTCGCCTCAGCACCTCGAAAGGTCCGATGAACCTAGGGGAGAGCTTACTTCCCTTTCCGAACCTCCGCTGCCCCCGTCGAGGGGAAACCTTCAAAAACACATGATCTCCCACCTCGAACTTCAGGGGCCTCCTCCGACGATCAGCATAAGATTTCTGCCGATCCTGAGCTGCTTTCATCCTCTCCCGCACTAGCTGGACTTTCTCCGTGGTGCTCTGCACTACTTCTGGTCCAAGAGTACCAGTCTCACCAACCTCTGCCCAGCATAAGGGTGAACGACATGGTCTTCCATACAAAGCCTCAAAAGGAGCCATGCCGATAGTAGAGTGAAAACTGTTGTTGTAGGCAAACTCTACTAAAGGCAAGTGTCGTACCCATGATCCTCCGAAATCCAGAACACATGCTCGCAGCATGTCCTCCAAAGTCTGGATAGTCCGCTCTGTCTGCCCATCAGTCTGAGGGTGAAAAGCAGTGCTAAGGCGTAGTTGGGTGCCAAAAGCATGCTGTAACCCCTTCCAGACTCGTGAGGTGAATCGAGTGTCCCGATCCGAGACGATCGTTTTCGGAACTCCATGCAAACGCACCACCTCATCCACGTACCTCTGTGCTAAGGTACTCACGGGTCCCGACTCCTTGATAGCCAAGAAGTGAGCAGATTTTGTCAATCGATCCACCACTACCCAGATAGCATCATGCCCGCCCTGAGCTCTGGGTAGTCCCGTGACGAAGTCCATTGAGACGTCGTCCCACTTCCACTCGGGAACATCTAGAGGATGCAACAGACCACCAGGAACACGGTGTTCAGCCTTCACCTGCTGACACACCAGGCATTTAGCCACGAACTCTGCCACTGCCCGTTTCACCCCGGGCCACCAAAACTGTCCCCTCAGGCCTTGGTACATTTTCGAAACACCCGGATGTACCGCCAAGGCTGAGCTATGGAACTCATGAAGGACTTCATCACGCATCACCTCTGGAACAAACAACCTCCGATGAAAGAGCATCCGATGTCGGCTGTCCTCCGACCATCCTTCCAGGGCGTTCCCCTGATCGACACGATCCCGCAACACTTCTACCTCAGGATCTCCCCACTGAGACTCTTCCACTTGCTGCAACAAGGAGGACTGTACCGTCATCTGAAACAAACAACCTCTAGTACCTTCCACCCTTGCATCCAAGTGCAAGGCAGCCAACTCCCCCATTTCCTTCCAAGCATCAGCAGATTCCCGAACCACCTCCTGATGCGGCTTCCTGCTCAGGGCATCAGCCACAACGTTTCCCTTACCTTCAGTGTATGAGATCTCAAAGTCGTAGTCCTGGAGAAACTCGACCCACCTCCGCTGTCGCAAGTTCAAGTCACGCTGGGAGAAGATATAGCGCAAGCTTTTGTGGTCGGTGAATACCACAAAGCGCTCCCCAAAGAGGTAATGTCGCCACAGCTTTAATGCGAACACCACCGCTGCAAGCTCCAGGTCATGGGTGGCATAGTTCCGCTCATGGGGGCGTAGCTGCCTGGACCCGTAAGAGATCACCCCTTGTCGCTGCATCAATACGCACCCCAGGCCCTGTCCTGAAGCATCACAGAATACCTCATAGGCCATCCCTTCTTCTGGCAACCTCAACACTGGGGCACTAACCAGTTTTTCTTTTAGGTAGCTGAAGGACGACTCACATTGCTCGCTCCACATGAAAACTTGGTCCTTCTTGGTCAAAGCCGTCAAAGGGGCTGCTACCCGGGAGAAGTTGGGTACGAATCTCCGGTAGTAGCCTGCCAGTCCAAGGAAACTCCGAACTTCCGCCACATTCTTGGGTGCTGCCCAAGAAACAATTGCCTCAACCTTTGATGGGTCGACTGCTACTCCCTGCTCAGACACTACATGTCCAAGGAAGTGCACTTCTCGCGCCCAGAACTTGCACTTTGACAACTTCCCATAGAGCTGGTGCTGTCGTAGGACCTCCAAAACTGTCCTCAGGTGCTCTGCATGGTCCTCTTCTGACTTTGAATAGATCAGGATATCGTCGATGAACACCACCACAAACCGATCCAGGTACTCCCGAAAGATGGAGTTCATAAGCCCCATGAACACGGCCGGGGCGTTCGTAACACCAAAGGGCATGACCACGAACTCGAAGTGCCCATACCTGCACCTGAACGCCGTCTTCGGGACGTCGCTATCCTTCACCCTCAGCTGGTGGTACCCGGATCGCAGGTCGATCTTCGAGAACCATCCTGCCCCCTTCAGCTGGTCGAAAAGATCATCTATCCTCGGAAGAGGGTAGCAGTTCTTGATTGTTACCTGATTCAGCCTCCTGTAATCTATGCATAACCTGAGGCCACCATCTGCCTTCTTCGCAAACAAGACTGGGGCACCCCACGGTGATGCACTTGGACGAACATAACCCCTCTTCATCAGATCGTCAATCTGTATCCGCAACTCCCGTAGCTCCGAAGGTGCCATCCGGTAAGGAGCCATCGAGATTGGTCGAGAGTCGGGCTGCAGGTCTATCCCGAACTCGATATCACGTCGAGGGGGTAGAGTCGTCACCTCCTCAGGAAAGACGTCCATAAATTCACGAACGATCTCTGGTACTTCCACCATTTCCGCATCTGTTGATTCTATCGTCAGTTCGGTCAACAAGGAGAGGAGAGGTTCCTCCCTCCTGTTTCCCTTCGGACAGCTCCGCTCGCCGGTGAAAGTAACACGCTGGCCGTCCAAACCGGAGAACACCACCCTCCTTTGGAAACAGTCGATGACGGCGCACACAGAAAATAGCCAGTCGATGCCTAGGATGACATCGTACGGCCGAATCTGTAGCAGAAGGAGATCCTTAACCGACTGATGTGGCCCCAACATCAGTCTACATCCCCGACAAACGAACAGCAAGTCGGTCTGACCTCCAACTGGTGTGCTCAACACCAGGGGCACTGGAAGTCTCTCGACATCTAGACCCAAGGCGCGGGCTAGACTGGGTGCAACAAAGGAGTGCGAAGCTCCGGTATCGAACAAAGCATAAGCAAGAGTGCTAAACACACTGATCGTACCTCGAACAACCTCTGGCCCTGCTGGAACTGTTGCTTCTGCGGCGTGTAACTGTCCACGCCCAGCTCCCCTACCCCTCGGCTGTCGGCCACCTCCCCGACCACGCCCTGGTCGAGGTCCCTGGGGAGCGCCCTGAGGTCGGCCTCCCCCTCCTATGTCTGTCTGCGGAGGAGCGGGAGCTCGCTGTCCCTGCTGCTGCTGCTGGAAGGGTCTGGCTGGGAACTGCTGCTGTGGCGGATGCTGGGGATGACTGCCACTGCTGTACTGCACCCGATCGGGGCACTGACTCCGAAGATGTCCAGGGCTCCCGCAGATGAAGCACCGTGGTCCCGAGCCCGAAGGAAAAGAACGTGGGCCAGGGGATCGAAACTGAAACTGCTGCGGCCTGCTCCCTGCGGGTCGGAACCTGGAGGGTCCCGATGCTGGGGGCCTGGTGCTGACGGCCTTCCCCTTCGATGGTCCCAGCTGGATCCCTTCTCGTGACAGTCCGCCTAGAGTGTGCATCCTTTCCACCACTTCGGCCTTCTTCTGAACCTCTAAGTATGTCGGAAGGGTAAAGGGAGTAACAGCATACTGGAGGGAGGGTCAGAGCGCCTCCTCCAAACGTCTTGCCCGAGACTCCTCATCGGGAAAGAGGTCTGGAGCAAAACGCAGGAGGTCCTTGAACTTGATTCCAAGTTCCCTCACGGACATGCTCCCCTGCTGGAGGGAGAGTAGCTCCTGTCTCTTCTCCGCCTTCATTGTCGAGGAGAGAAACTCCGCCCGGAACTCCTTCTTGAATTCCGCCCAAGCAACCTAAGACTCTTTCCTACTCCCCAGGTGAAGCATCCACCACTGACGTGACGCTCCTCGCATCTGGCTAACAGCCAGAGGAACCCAGTACTCTGTCGGGGCCCGAATCAGGCCGAAGGCTATGACTAGCTCCTCCAGCCAGCCTTCCGTCTTCATGTCGGAGGTGCTGCCCTCATATTTCTCGAGGGCCTGTCGCTGAAAGGCTCGAAGAGTCTTCTGCCACCGGTCGTCCTCTTCCTCCCGATCAGCTCTCTGCTGATTGGCCAAGGTAGTCTCAGGAGTCTCGATTGCCTGTACCACACGTGGTCGCCTTCCAGGTGCCATAGCTGCAAGGTAAACAAGGAATACCTAAGCCCAGTAGTGCAAAGAAAACCGTTCTCAAAACTTATTAAGATTTAATTTATTCTTAATTTCCCAAGACATCCCAGAAACACAAGAACCCAAGTCATTTATGATGCTTGTACCTTTCCTAGGGTCTCTACCCTGCAATCAGTGTGGCTTCACTTGGTCGTTCGGTAGGTCCAGAGTCCTTGCATCGGATCACGGGGGGCCCTAAAATCCCGTGTCCTAGCCGGTCCTCCCTGGCCTATTTCACGCACCAAGGTCACCCAACGCTGTTGCCTTACCATCCCATGAAATCCTTACTGTGCCTAACTCCAGACTCCGTCCTATCTCTCAACCTCTCCTCTGATACCATTCTGTCACGACCCGCCTTCATCAAAAGGAGGGAAGGGTCAGCAGATTGCCAGGCCCTTCCTTCTTTGAGTTGAAGGAGAGATAATGACCCCCGAAACCCGCCTTCAATAGGTCCCGGAGTGGCGACTAGCACCAAGGGTATGGGAAGTTCTCGCAAATGGAAGGCATTACCCTTTTTATTTTATAGGATCGAAAGATAAGGAGGAGAAAACCCAACAACACCAAGATAGAAAGAAAAGTAAAGCCAAAAGTAAACCATTCCCACATGCATGTTTAAACAGTCTACAACAAGGTACAAGTACAAAAGAAAAAGAAGCTCTCAAGTACAATACCAAAAGAAAACAAAGGTACGACAACACCGACAACTCCAACTGTCCGACTAATAGGGTCCCGCGCAGCCCTGGTAGTCCTCCTGGAAACCTGAAAGTAAACGTAGGGTGAGCATACAAGTACACTCAGTAGGGAAAACCAAGACTCTCGTGCACAAGTGGAGGAAACGTACTAAAGTCCCATGAGAAAGAGTAAACCAAACACCTAACAAGGCAACTATCCATCCCAAGCCTCACCAAGGTTCGCTCCCCAAATAACGCAAGTCAAGTAATATATATATAAGAGCACATCGATGTTTGGGTACCCCGCGCCACTTTCCCACTGGTTATTGAGACATCCTACGCATCGGACCAATCCCGCCATTCTCACCGCAGTCCCACTGCCACACCCGCCCGCACACACCTGGGCCACAACCACACGCAGTCCCACTGCCAAATCCCGCCCGCACACACCTGGGCCACAACCACACGCAGTCCCACTGCCAAATCCCGCCCGCACACACCTGGGCCACAACTGTCACAAGTAACCATGCCTGCAAACACCTAGGCCAGAACAACCACCGCTACGCCCGAAGACACCTGGGCTAAAGAATCCACTGCCACACCCGAAAACACCTGGGCCTCATCCCGAAGACACTTGGGAAACCACCTGCCGCACACACCTGGCCAACCACCACAACACCCTGCCCGATGGTTCTTGGGCTAATAATGGACTTCAGGCCATCACAGCCTGCCCGAAGGTACTTGGGCTATCCGGGAAAGGGAGCAGAAAAGGAGCTAATAACCAGCCACTAAGTATAGTGTTGGGAAAAACACCCTTCCCCCATAAATGGGGGTGTTCGGAACTAAGTGCTCCACTGGGGTGGGGCGCGAATAAGAAACACAAAGCTACAAGTATAGATATAGGTAACAAACACTCACCCAAAACTTAGGTTTTCCTAGCCAACCTACAGAACACAATACCACAACGCCCGAGTCACAATTCACGACCCTTGCCCACAAAACCATTTGTCCCATTCTTGTTTCACGTTCAGTCAAATGTTCAATTAATTTTAAGCACTAATGGGCAACTACCATAAGCATAACCAAGGAAAACGTCAAGCATAGATCAACCAAAACACTCACACCCGGTTCTGCCAACAGAGGATCTCTCCCCAGTTTGTGATAAAAACCCACAACCACTGAAACCATGCCAACAGGAGATCCCATCCCCCAAATTCACACAGCCACCGAGAGTATAAAAAGAACGGGGAATCCCATCCCCTCCCACATTTCCAGCAAACGGCCCGAAGGGAAAACAACCAACAACCACTACCAACACGAGTCAGGGATTTTCAGATTTAAACGACTTAACACACTCCATGATTTCAAAATTTCATGTGTTCTATCCGTTAGTTATCACAAAAGGGTTGATCCTGGTGCTTTCAATTATTCAGCCGGGTATACGTGATTAACCAATTTCACAGCAGGAGTTCACAATTTCAGCAACCCATTTAAAACATCACGAGGGGATTCAAGTGCACACACACGACCACCAACGGCCTCAATTTTCAGAAAACATAGACCAGTACAACAAAAGGGATGATCACAAGATAAAGCATAAACAACGATCACAACCCCTTCCCCTTCTTTCTTTAGAACTTCGTTTAGTATCTTCATTAGGGTTTGGTTCAACCAATTCCATAGGAACAAAAGTAACGCCCACCCCGCATGATACACAAAGGTGAGAGACGATAGAAATTCCCTACTTGTTGATGGATGATCGACGTTTAGGCCGGGGGCGCGGAACTTTACGGATAACGACGCGGCGGTCCCGATGCACCAGAAGGGCCACGATCGAAGAAGGGGGGAAAACCACGGCCTAACCCTTAATTATAAGGGTTGGGGACGGTTGAGATGAAAACACAAAACCACGGAAGACGAGGGAGTCGTGGGTTGACCACGTGGCTTGACTCATCATTAATGGCGCTGGGTGGTTTTAACTGACCCATGAATTAATGAAGCATTTAATTAAGACCTTTGCGCGCGTTTCGGATTTCTAAGAAATTTTTAGCAAGGAAGAATAGGGTTTAAAACCCTATTTGCGAAAAAGGAACATTACTGGAACAACTTGGCAGGGCCGGTCTCACGGATCGGTCCCACCGATCGGTCTCACCGATCGGTGTCACCGATCGGTCTCACCGATATCGGTGTCACCGATCGGTCTCACCGATCGGTGTCACCGATCGGTCTCACCGATCGGTGTCACCGGTCGGTCTCACCGATCGGTCTCGCCGATCGGTCTCACCGATCGGTCTCACCGATCGGTCTCACCGATCGGTCTCACCGATCGGTCTCACCGATCGGTCTCACCGATCGGTCTCACCGATCGGTCTCACCGATCGGTCTCACCGATCGGTCTCGCCGATCGGTCTCACCGATCGGTGTCACCGGTCGGTCTCACCGATCGGTCTCACCGATCGGTCTCGCCGATCGGTCTCACCGATCGGTCTCACCGATCGGTACCCCCGCAAGGAAACCGGATTTTTGGCAAAGGAAGGGACCAAGGGGGGTCTGGGTCTTCACAAAAAAGTACATAATATAAAATAATAAATTTATAATAAATCTATTTCATGGTAAAAGGTTCTTTATTAAATTATTAATGAATCTAATTTCATTATCTAGTACATTATGTAAAATTGCATAACGCATTGGGACATAAGGTAAGGGTTCTCAAATATCACTTTTATTTATATGAGATAAGCCTTATTCAAAACTATTTCTTGTGTTTGGTGGATTTATACCCCCCACCCTTTTAATGTATATTATCATAAATTTTTTTATCTTCATTTTATTGAATGTTTTATTTTATGATCACTAATTTTATGGGGCATATGGTTCCCTATATCAATAGTGGTAAGGGTTTATTCCTAAACCTCCATTTTCATTCAGGTTATGCTTTCTCCCTCTATTAAAAAATTAAATTAATCATTATTTTTTATATAAATATTTTAAATTATTTTCATATATTCCAAAATCATGTAACTGTATCTTTTCATCATTCATTTATATTAAATTCATGTTTTACATGGTTACCTTCTAATTTATGCCCACATGCACACCTGATTAAATGGAATGTCTCAATATCATACCCTTTTCCATGTACCATCCACAATCTATTTTATTACCCTATTACATTTCAAAAAACACTCATATTTTAATTAGAAATTTTTTTTTTGTATTTTGTGTTATAAATTCTAAAATGAAAAATACAAACTATTTTTTCATAGAAATTCTTCTTTACAAAGTAAAATTGCATTTCCCTAAATAATTCCTCGAATATTCTATTAGAGTATATTCATATATTTTAACACCCATGATGAATTTTTTGGGTTATTGATATTTATCTTTTATTACATTCATTTACCATTTTATATTAAATGGTTTATGATCAAGTGGATTGTGGATGTGCATTCTTGGTACTATTGATCATTCTACTCATAATGGTTAGTGATTCTGTTTATAAATTGGGGAAATTTATTACTATATCAAAATTATATATTGATTTTGTTTAACCCAATAAATATTAAGAATTAATAAGGATTATTAAGTTATTTTTTGTCCATATAATGGACATCGAATAATCAGTATGTCTCATGAGACAACATTAAAAGGGATTTTGGCCAAACCGTTAACCATTTATTGATTGAGGTCTTGGATGAGGCCTCAATGATATGTTCATCATTTCCAACATTATTAAATAACTCATTATGAAATTTATAATTGATAATTAATGTAATTATTATATTTCGAGAGTATCTATGATTATGATTCATTCCAAAGTTATTATTTATATGGAATTTTTTATTCCAATTTAATTCATTAAATATTATGCTCAATATTATGTTCTAATGGAATGTGTTTTTTAGTCATTCACCATTAATTTATGTCAATATTATATTCCTATGTATTACATACCCTTATCTGTAACCTAGGTCACCATTTTATTGTGTTTTATTTTTCCCTAGAAGGATAAGATGTATATTATGAATAACCTAGTGGGATAATCTAAAAGTTATAGATGTTTCCAATAGAGATTCTACGATTTTTTTCCTTTCATGTTATAATGTAATGTTTTGTTTGTATATGGTTTTAAAAATAAACTAAACGTTTTGGTGATTTTTTATGGGACTACATTATTTATTATACCCATTTAATAATGTTAGTAACCATATCTAGTCCACTAGGTTGGGGGTCTTCACAATAGGTCAACCATATAAACATTTGATGTGCCATGAGATAATAAAAATAATCAATGATATGTGGAAGAAATACTTATAACTAAAAGTGTGTTCATTAAAATTTATATATTAAAGGAAAAGTCACATTAAACTATATTTTTTAACAAAAAAAATAGGAGAACCCCAAGGTAATGTTCTAGGATTAATTTATCCATTATCAAGATAATCATGAAAATTATTTTTCAATTATATATTTTTGTAGAATCTATTCAATTCTAGTATTCTGAAATTTTATAAGATTGAGGCAATTGTTCAATAGTGAATTTTGCCTCAAAATTCGGAATAAAACTAGGTAACTCATTAGGAAACTCTTCAATTTATTTTTTTATAGTTTAATCATCATTATAATGAATGGTTACAATGTTTTGGACAATATGTTAAAGATTACATTAAACAACATATTCTAATATATTCTGAGCTTATTGATATATTATTATATTTATGGCTTCATTATTGTAAAAAACATGAAAACATTGTAAAATACTACTTCTTTATATATATATTCTATGATAACATGTTAAATGTAGAAAAAATATATACAAAAAATCGATTAACCTCAACTAGGAGAAATGAATCATGTATTGTAGGTAATGTATTTATATAAAATGTGATAAAAAGATATTTATAATTTAATTTCTCTTTCATATTTCCTCCATTTTTAACATATGTTATATCTCAATTTATATGAGAACTTCTTTGAAATGAAAGAATTTGTGAACCAATAATCAATCAAGATGTCTGTATAAAATAAATAATCATGAATTGTATGTGATACAACTTTAATGAATGGACCATAATAAATTTATATAGTTTTGGATGATTTGAAAAAACCATTTTTTTTATATTCATTATTCATTAAATCATTCAGGTACATTGTTAAACACTCATGTGAATAATGAAGCATCCTGTTACATTAAATAAACTCTAACCTATTTTTTCATAATTGGTATTACTAATGACATGATAAATTTCATTAAAATAATTCTCCATATTGCCTAAAAAACCGCATCATAAGACCTTATCATAAATTATAAAACTTTTCCTAGTGTGGTTTATGACACAAATGTCAAAAATTAAATACATAATATTTTAAAAATCACATTTATTTGATCAATTCTTCTCTTTTTTCTGAATCATATATATCTTTTTATTATTATTTTTATAGTACTTAGGATCATTAGAAAACTCATTCTCAATGTTCTCAAACCATCATACCAGATTCTCATAACATTATAATTCATCAGAATAAAATTACCTTTGATATATTAGCATCAATACTGAGTGAAACTAATTAATTTTTCTATCAGGATCCTAGATATAATTTTGTGCAAACCTTTACAATCGGGCGATGTTTTCTTTATATGTGGGTATGGAGTCATCCTATAAAATATTCAATTCCAAAAATAACATTTCCATAACAAGTCAACATGCCTTTGTAAAATATTTCTCATGGAAAATCTTTTTAAATTCATCCCAACCCAAGGAAATAATGTCCTCTTTTTTCATGATAGTCATTAAAATTTACCACAACTACTGAGTTTCACCTAAAAATAGTATATAGTAGGACCTACATATTTTTTATTCCAACATCCAATGGAATTAAATATATATCATAGGGATTTAATCCATCTATTACCTACCACTAGGTAATAAGATCCTGTAAATTTAGGATTTTTGTTTCCCAATAAATTATAAACTATTTACTAGTTCCTCTATAGTATATCGGGATGTTCTCTAGAATGGATTCCTCTACCATTTATAGCCTATTTCAGCTGAACCAATACAGTGGAAAACTAATCATTTCCAATTCAAAACATTCATGGGTATAGATTGGAATTATATACTATAATTATTTCCTTCATAACATAGCTTCCATATTTCCTCTATAGATAACCATTCATGAAAGACATTTTTTAGAAGAAAAAAAACATAGAAATATTCAAATTCTATATTATTTTAAATTTTACAAAAATTTTGAATTCATTTAGAGTTATTCAATTAACAATATTATAACCCCTAATGTAATCAAAATCATTCTCCAATACAAATAGTATAGACTCTCACTAATACATTTCATAATCTAGCGATTTTAAAAATACATTTACTACTTTTCATCCCAAAATAACTTTTAGGTGTACAATTATAGAGAGTTATTTCATAACATTTTCAAGGAAAAATATAAGATTATAAGCTGAACACTATTAAAAATAATTAATTTTTATAAAATATAAATCCTTTTAAAAGAAACATAATTTATTATCATGACTCGTTTTTATAAATTTCATATTAACTTCATCCTATTCCTTATTAATATTATGAATAATCATTTTCAAATATGGGTTGCAAACATAAAACTTACACATTGTCATATAAATTATGAAATAAATAATTCCTCATTGAATAATTATTGAAATATTCCATATAAATAAATAGTGGGCTTAAAATAAACATTTTCATATAGAGGAAATCAACTTCTGTTGCCAAAATAATTTTAAATACATTTATTAAGATATCATAAAGGGGAAAATAAGAACCATTATTTATTAATTAGATCATTAAAATAATATATAATAAATTTTTCAAAATATTATTCCTTTAAACATTAGGCTGTAGAAAATCTTTTCCTTCACCACAAGAAATCATATGATTCCATAAAAACCCCTTATAAATCAAAGATAAATAATCCATGCACTGTATGAAATCATTACCAGATCACCCAAAAATTGAAATAAAATCACTTTTAAATATAGAATAAATATCATAGTTATTAATAAACTAATTATCATTGTTAAACATAAAATATCCAAAATAGTTACAATTAGAATATAAATCATACTATATTCTCATATTCTTATAGTTTAAACATATTACGTAAATTGAATAATTTTTAAAATGCATTATATAGATATAACAGGCTCACTAAACAATAGCTTATTAAATAACAACCTATAGCCATCCAAAATTACAAGTAACCGTATTATATAAACTAAATTAATTCATCATAAAAAATATTATTATCACTTATAAAAAACAATTTTTGATATTGTTATAAACCATTCCAATAAAACACATTTTTCAAAAAAAAATCAACAGTCAAAGGGAAGCATTTTTTTCATTTAATCAATAATAAATTATTATATTGCTGTCTAAGAATCAAATAAATAATAAGGTTGTTTAAAATGTATTTTTTACTATATACATTTTATTATATCATTCATTTTGTCCTTTGTAAATAAATAAAAGAATTGCAGTAAAACTATTCCTTTTAAACAATTATGAAAAAAACCTCAATAGAAAATATATTAAATTATAATTCACTTATTTACATATAAATAAATATAAAATATAATTTAAAAATGGTTAAGGAATAAAAAATTTATTTTTATAGAAACATTAATGAGGTATTTTTAAAATAATTTCCCTTATATTGAGTATAAGTCATCTGGAATATTATTTATATTCCTAAAAAATAAAAATAGGTTATATTATATATATATAATAATTATTCTTGATTTTTATTGTTTATATATTATATTTTACCCTGAAATATATATTTATTTAATAAATATATTCATAATAGTTGTTTTATTAATATTCTATTCATAATCCCAACATACATTTGGTAAGTAGACTATGGTAAAAGTGGAAATTATTCTATCATATAATGAATAATTATCATTACATAAATAATATTTTTTTATAACCATTATATATTTATACTAATGATGAAATGTTTCAAAGTAAAATAAACAATGTTATAATCATGCAGATAGTAAACCATATGTGCGCAAGGGAAACACTCCAATTATTCAATGATCATTATGGAAAGAATTTATTTACCATTATAAACATCAAATGTGATAATAATATAATATGTATCATTTTACATATATATATATATATAAACATATATAAATGAGCCATGTGATGTGGGGATGAAAAAAATTCAAATAGCTTTATGGATGTGGTTGTCCACATGTAGGAATAGACAAATTTATCATTTTTAAGTGAATAGAAATAAATGATATTATTTGATATATAATCATTTCAAAATGATAATAATTTTCTGAATATCATATATATAAATATTAATTCAATAATTATTATAATCCTTGAGATATAGTGATTGAAAATGAATTGCATCATTCCATCAGGCGATAGTCCTCCATACAGAAGAATGATGGATTCCATTCACATTTGATAGAATCTAGAGAAAGATATATTATATTACATTAACTATAATGAAATATCAATATATGAGATATTATATTTTTTATATCACTAGGAATAATGATGATTTGAATAATGTGGAATGATAAATAAAACTACATGATGTAGTTAAAAAATCAACCGCTTCATTGGAATGACTCATTTTATTGATAACTTAAACTCACAATGATCGATGATGGCTATTGTACAAACTACAAAGAGTTTCTGGGTGGAATGGCTTACTCATTCTTCAAAGAGATTCTTGTAGGTACAATCGATAGGATGACATGTGGTTACTAGCAGGAGAGTGCATATCTTTGGGAGGCAATTCCAATAAGGGTATCCCCTGAGGATAATGTGCGCTTTCAAGAGGTTCCAGATGAGAGAGATATATATAAAGCTATGAGAAAGTTGAATCTGGAGAGAACTCATGTGCCTAACTGTTTTCTAGGTTCATTCTATAGAGCATCGAGGGAAGTGATCAAAGGTGACACGGTTTCTGAAATTCTGGACTTTTTCCAAGGTGGCTCCCTCCATCTGGATGAAAATTCCAAAACATTAGTCCCCATTGCAAAGGTAAAGAATAACTCCTCCAATTTCCATTACTAAATTGTATGTTTTTTAAAATTCGCATATATGATCCAATCAAGTATCGTTAACTCGAGACTGGTGACGTACCTCCCATGATAAGCCTCCATATAACAACACTGTTTCATGAGGGGTTGTTCAATTCAATGGGAAATTTCACTGTCTCATGAAATGATGAGGGAAATGAACATTAAGTCACATGGATCCAGTAGGTCGATTAAAATATATATGAATAAGGAGTATGAAATATTTAAGTGGGTCTTTTTTAATATAGTTTTAGCATTGATGGGTCGCTCTACTATAGCCATATATTTTCTTT
This sequence comes from Viscum album, assembly GCA_963277665.1. Lineage (NCBI taxonomy): Eukaryota > Viridiplantae > Streptophyta > Magnoliopsida > Santalales > Viscaceae > Viscum > Viscum album. The sequence goes on from OY728142.1 coordinate 1,058,704,378, forward strand.
TCTGATGTTTTAGCTTGTCTTGGATGGAAGTGTAATTCATGTGGAAATCCCATGACTTCATCAAGCCCACTCATGACCATCAACAGTTTGACAAAATTTCCCAAACTATATTTATTCTTATACTGGGCAGTCTAAGTAGTATATTGAATAGTGGAATTTCAAATGGAAGCATTATCCCCTATCGAAGGAAAATGAATCTTCTTCCCATCTATCAACTGATGTTTGTAGATGACACAATCATATTTTCAAATGTAGGGAATATATCTGAGAGAGTGGTTAAAAGGATTCGGGAAGATTAATTCTCTTGGAGTGGCCAGATGGTCAACCACTCCAAATGTAAAATTTTTATCTCAAACAAATGCCTGGAATGATGGGACAACTTGATTTTTACTAGGACGGAAATGTATCCTGGAAACATCCAGATAGAGTACCTCAGTTCTCCTCTCTCTCCAGTAAGAATACACATTTAGGAATTTGATCATGTGTTCAGCATTATTATGGGTCAAGTCCTTACCTGGAAGAGTCATTTCTTATCATTTGGAGGTAGAATAACACTGGTTATCATTGAGCTGACCACAATAACAGTGTATTCTATGGTGGATACTTCGGTGCCTAAGGGGGTGATCAAATCCATCTACAAGGTATTGTCTAGTTTTATCTAGAATGGGTTGGTGGAAGGAAAAAAATGCTATGTTTCTTGGGATAATATGGATCGGTCGATTCATACAGGGGTATCAATGTTAGGAGTTTTAGGGACAATCTCTAGGGAATGAACACCAAACTTTCTTGGTATATTGAGGAGGGGTGTACTCTCTAGGGGTGAATGACGAGGGAAAAATTTGACAATAACTTGGAGATGGAGTGGGGATCATCTCTCTGGAAATCGGTTGGTCCTCTCATTCTGAGACTCCAAAAAATTTCTCAGGGGATCGTGGGAGAAGGGAAAATTTTATTCCTGAAACAGAAGTGGATTTGAACCATTCTAGATTTCATAGGGTGCTCGGTACATTGGATTACCTTCAAGGATGAAAGATCACATCGAGAATTATCAATGCATTGCTAGATGAGAACCAAAAAGAAATAATCAACTCAATTATCATCAACTCGGAATTGAATGAGTGTGTCTTCACCCCCTCGATGTCTGGGAAGATTAATTCAAAGTACTTCTGCGGTATTTCTACCCCTTGGGTGTAGCAAGAATGATGGAATAATCTGCTATGGTGAAAAAAATACCGACAAAATATAACATTCTTCACTGTAGGATTAGGAAGTCCACAATCCCTTGTGATGAAGTTATTACAAAAGCCGACATCAATCTCACCTCATGTTGTTAATGCTGCAATATCAATTGGCAAGAAAGAAATAACTGCATCATCATTGAAGGTGGGTGGGCAAAAAAGGTATAGAATTCGCTTTGGGGATTATATGGTGACTACATCCCTAGACCTGTGGAACATGTCGTTTCTAGAGATATTGTTCTAGGAAACTTCAAAAAAATGTCCCAAGAGGGTGGTGAGGACCATCATCCTCAGTGTCGGGTGCTGGTGTCTATGGTAGGCTTGTAATAAGCTAATATGTGAGGGGAATCTCTCCATAGGGAGGTCGATAATTATGAGAACTAGGGTGATGCTAATCGATATTGTCATCCTAGTTGACAACTAGAAAGATTCTCCCTCCTTGTGGTTTCAACATGCTCGACCCTCCTCTTCCATACCTCATTCAGATGAAGTGTGGGGCCGCTGGATAAAGTGGTTTCCTCCAACTGAAGGTATGAATCATAATACAGAGGATTTGAGCCTCAAGAAGGATATCTGGAGAGGTAGATATGTTTTTAATATAGGAGGGAGTGTATTCATGGTCTTCACAGCTCATTATGGAGATGGTAGTGCCCTTCAAGTAGCGGATAATATAGTTCTCACTAGACTCATACTATTCAAATAGAAAAACATTGCTCTATACGAAGTGGAAATTTACTCAAGTATTATTTATGACTCTCTGACGGGTAAAGATTCCAATCCATATATAGTTACATAAATTATCAGAAAGTACAAATAGCTCCTAAATAGAAAAATTCTGATCAACCACACTTGGAGAGAGGGGTACCTGGTTGTGGATTATCTTGCATCAATGGGTGTCCCGGGATCCAATAGGTTTTCTCTCCAATGTAGCCTCCCTCAAGGTGGATAGGATTACCCTAATTTGAGGTGATTCTCTTCGGCTTCATTACATCATACCCCCAACTTCTGGGCTATATTGCCTCCACCTTCTTATTTTCTCTCTGCTTTGTTTGCTCTCTTTATATTCTTATTTTAATAAAAATATAAAGATGATAATGAACTTAAATTCACAATGTATGGTATTCTTCCAAAAAAAACACCTATAAAATAAGATACTTTACTCTATTAAGGAAATTAGGAATGTATTATCTGATAAAATGGATCTTCATAGGTGACTAAATGAGAAAATGTGGTTCCCTTATATAAGAGAGGGGAGGGACAGTCCTGGGATTTTCTAAAATATTAATATATTGGAATTTAATATTCATGTCCAAATTTCTCCAAATTGATATTAATTGATGATAATATGAAGCTTATTCTATATAATATCATATTATGAAATTTTGATAGGTTTATATAACATTTTTACACTTATGTTTTTCAATAATTCATTAACCATTTTCGCACTTACTGTGACAAAAACAACTTTTACATATTGAGGGTCCTAATAGTTACAATAAATGAAAAAACAACAGAAAAATGGAGAATGTATTATATTTTAAACAATTTTTCAAACACGTCGATGAAGATTTTATTTTTGGGAATATTATTTCAATTAACAAAATATTTCATTTTTAAATTTTAATAATTATAATGTTAAAAATAGTAATTCACATTACGATTAATAACATCAAGAAAACTAAATAAATTTAAATAACATATCTTCATCATCCCATAGAAAATTTTAATTTATCATTAAAAATCACTTATATCATTAATTATTTAAAATTAATTTATTTTTAATATTTTTAATAACATTTATTTAAATTATCACTTTATGGAATAAATAATACATCATTGTTAATTAATCATTTGAGGGAATTATTCTTCAAAAAAATTTAATAAAATTACCATGATGAAGATAAATCATTTTTATGTTATTTTTATATTTATAGGAGAATTTATAATCTATTTATCCTCTTGTTAAAAATATTATAGTGATAAAAACATGATCATGAAATTTCAATCTTTTCATTAAATAAGAATTTGTAAAGTTTATAATATCATACAAATGAAGAGGTCATATAACCAAATCATTGATGACTATGGATGAAAAAAATCCAACAAAATTAGGGTAACTGTTATGGTAATTTTATATTTCTTATAATATTATTGTTAACCCTTAACTACCAAATTTATTCTTCATACAAAAATTACTATGGTTAATATTAATAATATCCAAAAATCAAAATAAACTATTTAAAAAATCTTGAAATCCTAATTGAAAATAAAAAATACATATTCATTTTTCAAAAAACAACTATTATAAAATCTAATTTAAACTTAAACGGGTAAAATGTGGGGAAAATAGGTTTTAAGCAAAAAATTGATTTTAAAGTGTAAAAATATTTCATACAAATTCATGATTACAATTCATTTCAGCAACCATAATTGGATTGTTATAAATAAAAACTATGTATTTAAATGTAAAAAATAATAAAAAATAAAATTTTAATTTTTATATAATAAACAATAAAATGAAATTTTCAATACATGTAAATAGTTTTCACTATTCATTAAAAAATAAATATTTTCAGAAAAATATAAAATATTCATCCAAAGATAATTTAGCTTTTCTTAATTAAAAATTGATCATTATTGTGTCAAACCAAAACTATTTCATTTATAAATAAATATTTTAAATGAATCCATATATTGTATAAATCCCAAATTGGTTAGAAATAAATATTTTTCCCTTTTCAACAAAAAGTTGTCTAATATTTTTAAAATGAATACATCTATATAAAATCATAATAATAAATATGTAAAAATATATTATTTTAACAATAATTAGGACTAAACAAAGAGTATTCAAAAATCCAGTTATTTATATATTTTTCGGAAATACTACTTGTTTATCTCCCCCCTATTAAAAATAAAATATATGTGAACCGAACACAGGTGTAAACTCAAACACTCTAAAATTACAGTTTCATGAAATAATCCTATCAATGTATTTATTAGATAATGTTTGTTATAAATATTGGGATAAAAATAGTCATTACTATTTTTGTTAAGAAACTTTTTACTTATAAATATATATTCTTCATGCTCCAAAAAACTCATTTCTTGAAACAAATATTTCAGTAACCTTCTTAAAATTGATAACATAGACATTAAAATTGTTTATAAGAATAGAAAAAAATTATCCCTATAAAAACCTGGTCCTTCATTATTTAATCATGGGACAATATAAGATTTAACTCATTATTTTCATACAGTTTTTTTATTTGGGTGATTCAATCTTATTTATACCATTAAACATTTTAAAGACTAATTTTTCCCAAAAATCATAAATTTTTTTAATTTTTCTATGTTGGATGGAAAAAATTATAGAATTAAGACCTATTTAACAACCATATCCTTCCAAAAATTTATATGTAAACCATATTATTATGAAATTCAATGTGGTAATGAAATCTTCGACATATTTATATTAATTTGGTTAATATAGTTAATAACAAATGTGTAACCCATTAAATCACTCGTATATTCAATATTGATTTTTTACTCAAAATTTGAGTAGCTTATTTTGTGGATGAATTATATTTGTTATAATTTGAGCTAAATCATATTAAATTTACTAATTTTAATTATTTGTATTATATTATTAAGCCTTAAAAAATACTCTACTTGAGGTGGATTTCATATCAATAATATCTCCTACATAGTAATCGTTTTTAATGCAATTATTTCCAATATTAATTCCATCATGTACACCAATACGATGTTACGATTATTTAATATTTATATAAGAAGTATTTTTTTTCCATAGTATGATGATATTTATTTAAATTACATTGAAATATGGAACAATGTGTGATAAATACCAATCAATTTTTTCATTATGATTTTAGATACAAGACACTTCCATTAATTTCTTTGAATTTTTTCTGATTTACTATTTCCCTATCATATTCAATTCATATCAGGATTCCCTCATGTATTGGATTAAATAATTAAAATTTTCCCACTATTCCAAGCCTTTTCAATATTGATTTTTCAAACTTCTCATATAAGACAACACCATGACCAACTACAAGGGTAAATTTTAAACCAAATAATATTCTAATTCACTTTTGTTAACACATTTTAATCCAATTATACATATGTGGGTATAAATATTCACATTCCATCTCTTCATCTTAAGAAAATATTATTTAATCAATATACACAATTAAAATTATGGATATGGTGTTTTTCTTCATAATTTTAATATTTATTTCTTAATTTTTATTCTTAAACTCCTTTAATATCAAATAATCATCTGGTATAAAGAATCAATATCTTGGATCTCCTTTTCAGTCCATAAAGATCCTTTTCAACACTACTACTTACTTATATCATTATCTTTTTGAAAACCCTTAGTCTATTCCATATAAAAATACTCATTAAACTCCACATTATAAAATGTAGTCTTTAAAACCATTTAAAAAAATAATGTGTTTCTCTTATAATTAATATCATGTATGATTACAATAGTTTCATTCTTTATAAATAATTCAATTATGACATCATACTGTAAATATTGTACTTGGGATTTTCTTGTACACACAATCTTGGAATTATTTCTTCAATCAATTTTATCATCATTCAGTTTGATTCTATAGAAATATTTATTTCAAGTTATTATTTTATCCACTAGTTTTTGTAAAAATTCACATGTATAGTTTTTCATTATTTCACTGAGGTCATTATTTGTATATTTAACACATTTCTTGGGTTCAAATTCATCTTCAACTTTTTTATATTAAATCATGTAATATAAGAAAGTGTAAATTGATCCCATAAATCTTATTATTGTCAAAAGAAGAATATTTTTATCTCCAATTATATATTTAGAATTAAAATGTTTCCTTCATATGATTTATCATAAAGCATTATTTTGGTTATTCCATTTCATTTAATTATGAATGAAATCCAAAATAATCTAAAGTGTTAAAAATCTATCTTCATTGTAGATTCAATTTCATATGGACATATATAAGAATTAGGCCTTAAGAGGCAATTATTTAGAATTATTTTAATACTTTTAATGGCTTGTATCCATTAGAACCTATGAGTTTCATTCTCTTTTAGAATGGATATATATATATATATATCAATAAGAATAATATTTTTTTTCTTTTATACACGCACATCTTGATCGATTTATGGTGGTTTGAACATATCTTTGATACTATTTTTTATAAATATTTTGGGAACAATAATTTAGAATATTATTAAAAATATTATAATTAAAATATTTTTAAAGGAATGCATATTTGTTTTCTATAAATCCATATAATTATAATAAATATATTTACATATTGATATTTATTATATATGAAAATTATATATCTCATTATTGTATAAATTTCTTTTAATTTTATTTAATTATTATCACAACATAGGGACTTCTTTATCATAGGACTAACACGTCTATATGTATTTCCTTCCATGGTTCTTCTGTATTACATCACCCCCATTGCATGTTTTAAACACTATTTATCTCTTCCCTGAATGTCTTATTGATTTTATAATTGTCCAGTATTAAGATAAGAATATACATCACAACTTATTTATTGATTATATTATAAATTTCATTTTGACCATAATGACCCAACTATTTTTCCATAATTTATTTACCTTTTAAACTTATATATCAGTTCTACATTATCAGCCCCATGTGAGTCATTTTAATATTTGTTATAACACCATTAAATATAAAAATAAAAAATTCAGTATTATTATAACTACATTACGTTTCCTAAAAATACATTCATTTCCATCTTGAATTATCTATAATACAATCAACAAGTTTTGAATTAATCCATCAATAATATAATAGTATTATGACTAATATAGATCTTCTTAATTTTTTATATTGAATCAACATTAAATATAAAGTGGCCTACATTTGACCAATTTATATCCAAACAATCATATTTATCCACATTAATCTAGTTTTAAATATATCTGGTCAGTGATGATGTTCAGTAACTATCTGTAATCTATGGGTTTAAATCTATACATTCCATAAGATATACATATACACTATGATCTTAAATTATTTTATTCTAAATCATTTTTATATTCTGCTGAAAACAATATTGTGATGGTGTAAATTAAATATAGTTTTTTTTAAATATGGTTATCGTCGCCATAACTTCTAAATGATTCTTACTAAAAAATAGTGGTTTATTCATTTGAATGTTCTATTTAAGATGATAATAAAAAAAATAGATCTTTGTTTATTAATTTGATATCGTCCTTGAATGTATACTCATTCACTTAGACCATATAGAGTAAAAATATATTATGGGGTTTCTACATTATCAATACGTACCCCACAACACTAATAGTACCCATGAAATCTTCATTATTAGTGGAAATTATTTGCCTTTATATGATCCTTTAATTGGACATTTTTAGGATTTTTATGGATTTATTTTGAAAAAAAATATAGTGATTAAATTTTAGATAAATATAAGTACGTTATGACTTAGTACTATAGATTTTACTTTTTATGATATTGGTATTTTTTAATAACTAATATTTATTAGATGAGAATTATATAGGTGTTCCCATATATCTTGAGAGATTATGATATCCTTATATAATGAGTTATACATAGTGAATATAATTTCATGTTCACTGTATTTAATAGTAGAAATGATATTTTCTACTCGTTCGAGAGTTCACCTCCAACATAAATTTCAATTATGTACTGGTATATGTATTTATTATTATCATTTTAAAGTTTGTGTATTTTTACATTTATCTTTGATCGTTTTTATCCAACTAGATAATAGTATAGGTCATGTAACCAATAATCATATTTAATAGAACTATCATGTTTCAATTTTTTCACATCTTCAAAAGTATTATTTTTTAATTATTTTAACCATCATGAGTTCTTATGAAATTGTTTATAGGTTTGAATTTTGAGTTCAAACCCATTAAATTCCATTCAATAGCATACTATTCTTCATTAAAATGGTTTATTATTTTTCTTAATGTCTTGAATTAGTATAATAGAAGTTATTAGTTTATTATTCATCATTTAATGAGGTATTTTCTACAATTTCATAATCAATTAGATCCATATGAAAACCTCTATATATATAACAAATCATTGTAATCATAGTATTTGAAATCCAAAACACCTTGTTCAATAACTACGAACATCCATATAATAATTTTTTTTGTGATTTTATTTTTACATTTAAAATGTGATTGTATTTTATATAGTCATATTTCATAGAATGAAAATTATTCTATTTCTTAATATTAATCTAATTTTTTTAATATATTTCTATTTTAAGCAGAGAAATGAACAATTATTCCATAAATAAATATTTTCAAAGAAATTTTAATTTTTTAATTATATTTTCTTATCTTGGTAAATTATCATGACATAAGATAAAATGTATCATCATAATCATCATAATAAACTTCTATATTTATATAGATTTGATTACATATAATCTTAAATCACATTAATTCTAGATATCCATTTTTCCCCTTTTTTAATTCCTCTTATTTTCCACCCATATTCTCATTTTATAATTATTTATTTTGTAATGAAATTATTTCACAGTTAATTAATTATGATTTATATCCTCTAAATATCATACAATTATATCAAATTTCTCAAGAATTACACTCATAATATTATTGAATATAGAGGTATCATCATGATGTTTTTTTAGAAATAATGATATAACAAATAATATTCTTTACTCATGTAAAAAACACATCAATATATTCTTCATCCAATATTCTTTTGTCTACCAATTTATGTATGTAATATTTCAATTCTTTATTCCATCATTATTTTCATTCACCCATAAATGCTAGGATTTTTCCATGATTTCCTTGTAAATTTTTCATCACATAATCTTGATCAATAAATATTTCGATAATGGTGAATATAAAGAGTTTATTGATTTTCCTTCACTTCTAATATTCTACATGATAGATTGAGATCATGAACTAAATTCCATTTAAATAGTTAAATTATAAATATTAACACTAACATATTATCATCACATGGAAAATATAAAATTGATCATCCACATGTTAAATAAGTGAAAACCATTCCAATGAAACATTTTAAATACATCCTAATTTTCATACATATGGTTTCCTATAGGTGGGAAACATGAAAACATCAAGGGATATGCAATATCTTAAATAAATTAAACAGGATCATGATGGTATGGTAATAAATTAATGTTAGGGGGGTTAATAAGTCATTTTACATATTTTTAAAAAAAATTAATGTATAAAACATTTTATTATTTATTTCACCATATAAATATATATCAATGATAATTTTTAATTATTTTTTCCTCCCTAAGGATGAAGATTTCTTCAGTCTACCTTCAATTTTATACAACCCACAGTTAACTATTCCGTAATTATCAAGATAATTATAGGGAATGCTATGATATTTTACCAACTGAGAAATATTTTTACCGACCACTAATGCATAAAAAATCACTTTTTTAAATGAAACAACAGTAAATCATACAAGATATATTTATATTAGTTAAATCTTTATATTTTGAACCAAAAAGAATATATTATTTTTCTTCTTCTCATAATAGGATTGAATGATTGTTCCCAACACTCAAAATACCATAATAAACGATTATAAAATTTAAAAATTATATTCTTATGTTTTTCATAAAAAATTAATTATCATATACTCACTAAGAATCATAAAAATTGTATTCATATTTCTTATCACAAAAATTCCACTAATGACATGGCCTAATCACTTCTACAGGATATTATAATTATAATTATTTCTTTTAATCCCATAATTATTTAATTTACAGAAATATTACATGTGAAAATGTGTGATGAACTACATTGAACCTTTTTTAATTTGGACCCTTATGTTATAGCTCACAGTCCTTCATAAGTTCTTCAAACATTATCATGGGAATCCCAATATTAAAAATATTTCTATTTTAGTATTTGAATTATAAACATACCAAAAATAATCATTTTTAATCCCAAATTTATCAAAAGAGTTATTATAATATTTTTTAAATTATTAAAATTTGGGATTTCTAAAATTTCATATGTCGATATTTTATTTTGGTAACTAACAAAAGCCTTTTGATTTAAAATGTATTATGTGTTTTAAATTCATATATAATATCCCTCAATGATTTACATTTCAACTAACACAAATAGACTCACTCTTAAAATAATATGATTTATGATGAAATTAATATATATCATCATTTGTAATTCATTTGTTACCTCATTTAAATTTCACATGCTGTAACAAAGTCATAAATTTAACATCATAAATTCATATATGCATCCTCTTGAAAATTAAATTCACTATAATGTTATATATATGAACAAGATATATTTAATTCAAAATGGAAGCCTTATATACTCTCCCATAAATTATTATATGGCTTAAGGATTTCATAAACAGATTAAATTAATAATTATATTAATGAAACTATACGATAATTCCTAAATTTATCCACTACTAAACACTAGTTATACACTACTTATATAAACAAAATATTGTTTTAGGCATGGTTTATCCAATATTTTCTTATTCTAATTTAAAAACATCAATTTAATTAAAAAATAGTTAATGAACAAAATTTATTAGAATAATGTAAATGAACAAATTCTTTTCCGGAAACTGATGATCACTGTCACTAATTCTAACACATCCACCAAATTAAAAATTTCATGAAACTGATAACCATAATATCAATTGATTTCACAACCATCATATTATCCTTATTCTTATGAAATATCCCCAAATATATAATTACACAATAGAATAAAATTTAATTAAATATAAAATGATTCTATGTTACATTAATATCAATTCTACAATAAAAAACATACATGTATTTAAAAACAAAATCATGACCATGTGGGTTCAATAATTTAAGGAATAGAATAAAAATTCTAGATAAAATAAATACCATGTGAAAACTAAGGTATTTGTATTGAATATTATAGATCTATATAAATTAATATAATTAATTTTTAGGGATTATATGTATATAATTTTTTATTCTCTTCAAATATTATATCAAACATCATTCATCAAGTATAGATAGACGATATTAATCTAAATTATTGAGAACAATATTGTGTTTTTTTGAGTTTGAATAATATTATTTTATTCTTTTGTATTTTTATATTTTGAAATTAATGTGAGATGAGTGAACCAATTAATCAGTTAATATTATTATCTCCACAACCATCATGTCCTATTTTCTTATCTTAGTACAGTTCAATAAATTACTCCCCTTTTATAATTATATTTAATTAGAGGGATCTTGAAAAATATGGATGGAATGTTTTATATATCCTTTTAAATGTAAATTGGGGACTATATTAATCTAATTTCCTCAATGTATGTGGAAGATAAGGGTTCACCTACCCAATTTTGCTATATCTCTCTCCCTTGGACATTTGAATATATAAGCCAAAATTTCATTTTGTGAAAATGAATTGGTTCCTTAGAATAGATAATCATTGATAGATGGGGTGGTAAATTATATTGATCCTTGATTTTGGATGATAATATACATTAGAACCTATTTAAAATAATCATTTATGCAATAAATTCAAATGATATATCTTGATGATTTATCTCCATTATTTTTACCCCTACATTACTAATTTTACTTTTAAAAACCCACAACCCCACCCCCCAGTATTTCATCATTTCAAATGATTTTTTTAAAAAAAATATAAAAATATGTACTAGATATAATGTGACACACGGATGAAATTTTTAGAAGTTTTTTTATTATTCAGTCTTTTTGTATATTAATCATTTTCTTTAGTTTGAAATTTTTACACTGTTAATGTTTTATTTTTGATGTTTTGAAATATAGATTCTAACAGAATGTCCACAACCAAATGCTTTTAATATGGTGTCTTTTCATCCCTTAAATGGTGTCTCTAATTTCCATTAATTATTTTCTTGGGTTTGAGTTGATGTTGATCTGTGGTGGGAGGTCCCATGCTATGTCGAGGTGAGGTGGGAGAGGCAACATTATGGCCGAACTGATATCTCAATACAGGCCTGGTGGCTCATGAACATAAACTCAATGACATTTTTAACCTATATAGTTCATACTATATGGTTATGATATAGTGTTTACATAATATAATAACCATTCCATAGTGAGTTGGGTTGTGCTGTATTTTGACCCTAATTGGTTTTTTTAAAAAGTGTCAACTAACATACTTCTCCCTGTTAGTTTTTAAGATATTTATACCCCCATTATGTTCAAATTTTCATGTAATATTTTCAATAAATGTGTAAAAATTATCCTCTATTATCCCTTGGTTGTACCTATTCATTATTAGGAGAAAATTATGAGTCAACTATTGATTTATTCTGGGTTTCACTTAATATCCAAATATATCCTCAAATTCATCATTTTCCATCAATGTTGAGAAACTCATATTACATTGGGAATAAACTAATTGTTATGGATAAGTTGTTCATGGAATTTCATTCCTGTTTATGAATATGAAAATCACTCTCCCTCAGGTCTTGTGTTTTTATATAATTGAGACATACATAATCTGAATTTGAGGTATGTATATCTACATAATTTATTTTTTCTTTAGTACCACATAGTTCATTATTTCTTATTTCTTAAAAGTATACGATTATTCATGATGATGGATATAAAAATATATTTTATGTTTTTCTATTATAATTATCATCATGTGTTGGATTAAAAAATTAATTTAATAGGATAGAATAAAAATGTATTATTCCAATATTGTGTTTCAAAAATTTCTACAAGAACCGTATTCATAATAAACTGATTTCTAAAGAATGATTTCAATATGAATGTACTTTTCATTTATGTTTTATTGATTTTGTACAATGAAAATTGAATATATATATATATATATATATGTATATATATCAGTGTCATTGTCTGTTTTGTTTTTGTGTTTTTGTGTGTGTTTTAATAGTTATTACATTCAAATAAAATACATTTTTTGAATGTCTTTTACCAGGGTTGGTGACAAGATATTTTATATTTATTGGTGGATATTGACTATGGTCATATTGAAATGAGTCATAAAATAGCATTGGTTTTTACCTAATGATATCTCATGATCTTATATAATGGTCACGGTCATCTATTTCTACTAGTGTATTATTACATACTCAATGTTACTAAAGGAACAAAAGTTAGATACCATCTTATGGACATTATTATTAGTTGAGATGTGTTATTTCACATTAAAAATATATATTTTTTGTTATTATAACTGTTTTCCTACCATTTTTAGAATGTTTATGCATTCTGTTTTCCTTATACATATTATTTATAGATCATTTTGTAGTTTCAAAAATAAACCAAAGGGTCTACAAAATTATTTTTCAAAACAAATACAATAACATGGTTTTTTAAATTAAAACTCTTGGTTTTCACAAATAAGGATATATTATTGATTCATGGATATATATTACTAATATATTTCCTCACACCCTATATATTTAATTGTTCATATGAATAACTAGTAATTCAGGATTTATTTAACAGTAATGGAATCATATGATGTGGTGGTTCTCCTTGATGCTCATAATCTCTTGATGGAATGTTGATTGTGTAGACAATGGATTGTGATATGTTTTGTCCGTTCATGGTATTTTGGGTTTATCTATTCATATCCTCTAATATTGGATGTCTAATTTAATTCAACCATTACATATTTTGGTATTTTCATCTATATTTGTATTCATGGTAACATTACCACAATTTATAGGTTATTATTTATTTAATTGATTATTTTTAAAATCCATTATAATATGATAATGTGGGGGATTAATTTCAGATATTTTTATTTTCTATATGTACATACAATATATGGATGAGTCATGATTGTATTTGGGTATAATCCCAGACGTTTTTATTTAGGTTACAATCTAAAAATCATTGCCACTAAGATTAAATTTCTAACCAAAAATAATTCTACATCCAGTGAAAATTGAGATTTTTTATTGGTCATATTGTTGATCAATCATTGGTAAAAGGTTGTGTTGACCTAGTTCAGGTCAACAAAGAATTTAATTTTAGTGTTTTAATGACCATGACCCTAATAGTGTTGAGATGGTGCTTTAATTTATTACATTGACATATATATAAGATTCAAATATCAAAGGACCAAATAGGTTTGCAGTTTTAGAATATAAGATTAAATAATGTATACCTAAATTTTATTGGGAATAGAGAATAAAACAGAATAAATAAAAATGATAATGAACTAATTTCTTGAAAACTCATTGATAAAACTCTAATTCATAATCTAGGGAATGGAAAACAAAAAGGTTGATATCAAATGATTAGTAATGGTTAAGTATAGTGGAATCTGTCATGGGTCAATAAGAATAATCAACTTGGAATGGTTGAAAACATAATCCACATTCCATTTATATATCATGATAAGACATAATCAATATGGAAAATTATTTAAATGAAAAATATTCTATTTAATCAGTAAACTAAGAGTTAAATGAAAGTATAGATAATGTAAAATAGGTAATATCATGGATAAATAATAATAATAACTAAATTATAGATGAATGAAATTATAAATGTATTTAAATAATGTCTTAGGAATATAAAAACCTATACTATATGGTACATTCACAATACGATTCAAAACAAAATGTAGAAACCCTTTTAATTTTCCAACTGATTCATCTCATGATACCTCTCTATGAATCAAAGAGATATACAAATTATATGCATCACCTATCACATCCAGTCAAAATATTTCATTATATGAAAAATAATCAATTTAATTTATGACAAAATTCTTTATCAAATATTATTACTGTGTAATGGTTACTGTTTCACAAATATTTCCCCAATAAATCAAATAAATTTCCATGTAAACACCATATATATAATTTTTACATGTTTTAGGAAATAATTATATCTACCATTCATTAATATTGATATTCAATATAAATGATATTTCGATTGAAAAATGATAAACATAATGTGATTTCTTCTAAATATAGTTATAAGACTCTAAAGAATGTCAGATTTCATAATAATATACATCACTTGGTAGTTTCCAATAAAATAACCTAGTATAAAATAATTCAAAGGAAAAAATAAAATCAAATTGAAAATTAATATTCATGATAATATATTTCAATGGAGAATATATGAACCATATAAATGTGAATTGGTCTATAATGACAAATAAATCTCTACAGAATAGAAATTGATACAAAATACCTTACCCTGCAATGCCATTTTGTGAAAGCCCTTTAAAGTAACATATTTTGTTTAAATCATGTTATTATATTATAAACTAAACACGTTAAAATTTATAATATCATATATGATCCTTTTATAATATCTTATCACCTTTTTTGTTAGTAATCATTCATTTTTTTCATTATTTTGGGTTATAATTGCCTTGTTTTTCAAGTATGTTTTGTCTTGTTATTTTTTATCAACTAATATTAATCACGATATAAAAATATATATAATATAAAAGTATTATTTCATGTAATATTTTTTTGTTATAAATTTATTTATATTAAAAAATAAAATTTGGTGCGATGAAATGAAATACAATATTCTTGGTGATGGTAGCATGTACGTACGCATGGATGTTGTTTCCATTTTCATTTAATATTGAATGATTGAAAATTAAATGATATATATATATATTATAATTAAATTAATGTTATTATGTCATTTATTTCACATATTTTTATTCAAATATCCATAAAAAATTCTACGTAAAATGAGAATGAATCGCATCCCTTCGCGATGCAGTAGTCTGCCGTAGACACGAATGATGTTATCATGTTCCCAAAAATGGAAATAATATAGGTATGTGTTACATAATAATTTACTAATCATAAAAATTATTTAAAATATTATATTTATTATATAAAAATTCATTCCATCATTATTGGAGAATATTCATGGTGGAATAGAAAAAATAAATGACCTCAGTTTGAAGGGCGGTAGTCCCCTATACAGAAGAACTATGATTTCATTACCACTTAAATGTAATTGTGTGATGTTTTAGGTCATAAAAAAATCATAACATCTCAATATATTGAATATATTTTGGATATTATAGATTCATTATATAAACATAAATTAAGGATGTCGATATGGAAATAAAATATAATGAATTTTAGAAAATAAATACCTCTTATTTTGGTATCATCTGTTGGTTTTCACCAATTATAAGACAATATCAATTTATTGTAAAATTAATTACACTTGGAAAATTTTACTAATTCTTATGAGTTATTTTACTAGGTATTTACTCAACTAATGTGGTTTGGGAGGTCTGAACAAGGGATAGAGGAGTAGGCCTTTTATACATCGAGTGAGTGGAAAACTAATAGAATTTTAAAATTTAAAATTACAAAAAAATATTTTTCCACTAACATTTTCTAAAAAAATTAATAAATAATGATATTATAAGTTTCAAGGTTGTAATATTTCCCACTAATGTGTTTTTAAATATTTTCTATGTCATCTATCACTTGAAATTAATGTTATGTTTCATTGAACACTCATTTTTCTCTTAGTAAATATATATAATTATAACTCCTTTCACTAATAATTCTGGACTATAATTGTTATTGGGAATATTATGAAATATTTTTTATGAATATTAAAAATATGATTTATTTTTCAAAATTAAATTCATAGATTTCCTGGAAATTAATTTAAAAATAATTTCACAAACGTGTCGAGAACAGAAATTTTTAAAGTGATTATGTACTAAATATTACTATGTGTTTGTATCTTAGTAAAATATGAAAATGATAAAAAATCGTTAATTTAGAATAATAGAGGAACTATTGATTTAATTTTCATTCAAAATAATTTAAAATTTAATTTAAAATTATAAAATAATTTGGAAAAAGGCAGTTTGTAGGTAAAATACATTTTTTTATCTAAACATAATAAACTGAAACTACCAAAAAAATTAACAAAATTTTGACCAATGATAATTTTTTAAATTACTTGTCAAAAATGAAAAATTATTTATTAAACTAAAATAATTTCCAGAAAAAATTATAAAAAAATTTCACCATTAAATGGTGTCAAACCCGTATTTAGAATAAAAATATATTTTTTTTCTGTGTATATTTGGATTTCATTGTATATTATCTCTATAAAATATAATAGATGAATGTAGAAAAAAATCAATTTTAACATATAATATATAAGTTTCATTAACATTTTCCAATAATTTTAATTGTTAAAATTCATCATGATAAAATCCATTTCGCATATGAAAATTATTTTTTCTAAAGGTATTTACTCTATAATCAATTTTCTTTTATATTCAATTATATGTAAATATTATAAAATTAATTCAACTATATATTTTAATTATTTAATAAAACCCCTTCATAAACATGAATTTAATTTCTTGGAGATAATTTAATTTTTAATAATAATCGTATTAGTTTTTTTTAGAACTCGGTCTTATGAGTGATTCAAGCAGTAAAAGAAATTCAATGTTGCATGTAATGAATTTTAACTATGTATTTCCTAAATTTCATGAAATATCATAGATTGAGTTGATTTAAAATTTTAAATATATTGTTAGTCATTTAGGTGTTATATTCTGTTTTATGTCTAGTTTTTAGTTTTACACACACTATTGAATAAATTATTGTACTTTTAAATATTAGTGATGTTAAATTCTCCACAAATAATGTAAATTTTTCCCTCATAATTTAACAAAAATATCATGATTCCATCGTTTTATATTTGAAAATTCCTTCAATAAAATAAATTACATCACAAATCGGTTAACAAAAAAACCTAATAATATAAAAGGTAATGGAATATTATTCACATTTGGGAAGATCAAATAATATTACTTCTAAGTAGGATAACATATATGGGAAATGAAAGAATTAACATTAAAGTGAAAACCATCACTCAAATACTGAGATATAGAAACATAGAACATGTTCAAAAGAATGGTAATTAATGTAAAACCATAAACCACATGTGGGAAAAAGTTTATTGGAATCATGAATAATTATTAAATCATGAAAACATTCTTTTGGGGGTAATTTTTCCAAGAATTAAGGAATTGTTTCAATATCAAAGAATATAAGGAAATATAATTACCTGATATATTTCTATTAAATAAACAAGATCTTTACCATTTCTTAGTCCTTAAACTATTTCATCTTTATCTCATAAAAATGGTTTCATAATTTGGTGAAGTAACAGATGGTATATAAAACAATTTCAAAAGATTAATGTAAATAATTTAATAAATGATTAACCATATGTCCCTTCAAAAAAATTATGATCATAAACATTAGAATGAAGGTTACTAAATTTCCAAAACAAAATTATCATTAATATTCAATTTATATAAGGAATCATGTAATAGTTTCATACCAAAAATCAGAATAATTTCATCATTTATATTATTAAGACATGGAAGGATCATGAATTACAATAAAATATTTATTGAAAACATGAAATATTCCTTATTCCAGTAATTAAACAAAATATATTGGATACATACCTATAATTCAAAAATAATGAAACACCATCATAAAAGGGATAAATTTCTTTGTTAAAATAATCATTAATTTGTTCCAAGGTAGTAAGTATATTAAAATTTAAATTATCCATATCAACCACATATATATCAAAAAAATAATTTTTATAACATAAAAAACATATGAAAGAATATCCTTTCCTCAATCAATTTATTTTTCAATTTATTGTTCTTGCTAGTTATTTTTTTAATTCATCGGTACCATTAAACTTTCACTTTAAATTTCATATTGAAATTTTATAGTAGTAAAATCATTATATATTTTATAATTGTTATCATTTTCATAACATCAATAAAATATTTCAAAACATATTTAAAGTATCCAAATACATAATCACGTTAAACATTCCAATTCAACAATATCAAAAGAATAAGCCTGACCTTGATAACATAGCTTCTCCTAAGGTATATTCCATTTGAGTCTTTCGATATTTATCTATATGGTTTCACATCTCCTTTATTTATAATCACATAATATTATTTTTTCTTTCTATCATTTTCATTTATTTTATTAGCGATTAATTTCTCCATGCTTAAAACAAACTCCCAAAACATCATTCATTTACCATGGTGAATATTTCTATAATTTTAACATGTGGGATAATCATTTTTTCCCATAATACCTTTATAAATTACTTTATATTCAATATTCCTCATCTAGTGCATCCCATTTAAGCCATAAGACTTGGAGAATTCATTCTCTATCATGATAGAACATAGATCTTTTTCATCATGTAAAGAAAAAACATTTAGAGACCAGTTCTTTTGGGAGAATTATCTTAAGCAGATACAAAATGACCAATCATTAATTCCATGATTCATATATAATCCATAGAATATGTTTCTATCCTTGCAATGGTATCTTCATACTCTAAAAAACTTTCTTCCTATTTATCAATACACTAATTAACGTTATCATCATATCTGTTGGTTTTTCATAAGGTATTTTTTTTAAAATGTGTTCTTTAACGTTTTCCATTCTATATGATATATTTAATCATCCTTTTTTTATTTTTTATCAATAATAATAATTAGTCAAAATAGTCATTGGGAAAATACTCTACAATTTTAAAATATTCATTATCACCACATCTAAATACTAAATATATTTTTTCTAAAGACTTAATCCATTTAGAATCTACCGTTGGATCATTGTTCCCAAAATATGATGGGTATTATGTCATATAATAAAATTTAAAAACAGAGAATATTGTTTTGGAACATGTTTCTACATCCAAGAATGGTTATTTTTATAACATTAATAAGATTTTATAATATATTAATTATATGTTCAGTTCTAGTACCATCTATATTGGATCCTCATTAGGGAAACGTCTACATTGGCCCTAAATATTGATACCTCTATTTACTTTATGTTCCATATCTACATAAATAGAATATACTCAATTAGATAATATGACTATAAAAATTTTATAATTCTAAATATAGAATAATAAATAATAAAACTTTATATTTTATGAATTTCTTTTCTTAGAATGATAATTTTTTATTACTTGGTAATATCATTAAATTCATATCATTTATAATCATTTTAAATGAAAATGTGAATTATCTTATCCATATCCCCTAGAATTTATATGAAATCTACAAATTATTAACCTCTTTTATTGTAAGAACTCGGAGCTTCGGTTTCAGGTACAGATCTCTTTTATGGGCTTTTTAAGGAAAAATTGATAATCTAGAAATATTCAGAGTACATGTCGTGGAATTTATGAGTACACACTGTGTACTCCTCTACCACTCGAAGTCGTGTGATGTCCGTGTCTGATCCATACACACGGTGTGTAGGGATGATGTGGCATCTACTTAAATAAGAATATGAAAAAACCAATACACATCGTGTACTTTCTTTTTATTTCATTAATCGGACCAGGGTCGTGCCTAATGCTCATAAACGTCTTATTCTCCGCCTTTTCCGTCCAAAGCATCTGAGGAGGCCGATTCTTCAACGAGACACCGATCCGTCACAGGTTTTCCGAATCAAACACTGTCAATTGTAAAGGAATTGCAGTGGTGAGTTCTTGGTTCTTATTTGGCCTTGTTTCCTGATTCTTCCTCTCATGTGAGTTATCTGAGGATAATCATTTTAGATGTTTTTTTTAGATCTACTCTGTTCTAGGCCGATTCATGGGATGAGATTCATGTATATCTATCTTCAAGGATCAAGGTAGGTGGTTTGTTTCCCTGCGTTTGTGTTCCTTGAGTTTTGGTTGCAAAAGTGCTGGATACCCATGTTTCGGGTAACCCGGGTTTAGGATTTTGTTCCTATTGTTATTTGCTATAGATTTATTGTTATCTTATGATTATTTGATACTAATGTATGCTTGGTTTCAAGTTTAAGGATCACCACGTGGGTGTTTTCTCCCTGTTTGGCTGTTATCACCGTTCGACACCATTTTCCTATGAGGCAAACCCTACTGCAATTGCTAGTTTAATTGTTATAACTGTTTGCATGTGTCGACTGATGATTAAATGATTTTGATGCATGGTAGTTATTATCCAAGTAGTTGTTGAACTTACTAAGGGTTGCTGAAAGTGGATTACGCACGACTGGACTACTCAGGGCTGTGTGAACCTGGAGCGGGAGATCAAAGAGTGAATAGACGATTAAGTGCTTCCCTAGAGGGTCTATTGGTTTTAGTTTTTTACGCATGACCTATGGTAATATGACTTAGTTCTTCCCAAGAGTGTTCTTAGTTTACACACGCATCGAGACCACATGAGTAATTAGACGTAAGGGCTTCCTTAGAGAGTCTATATCTATCATTTCAAGACCATAGGGGAATTGACGTGAGAGCATCCTAGAGTGTATGTGCCTTGTTTTATTACTGGACTATAGGGGTCTGCTAGTTTTAGCCACCCAGAGATTCAGTGAGAATTTTTGATGGTTGGTTGTCACGAGTCCACCAAGTCAAAGAACAAGCTTTGGTTTTGTACTGCTTGTGTTTAGGTAGTCTTTTGAGATACATGTTGTGTTACTTTCTTACCATGGAATAGAATGATTTTCTAGTTTTCCCTAGTAGTTTAATTAAATGAATTTGAATGGTAATTTGTAGGATTATTCACTGGTTACTCTTAATCCATTAATGTAATTATTTTCCTTTACTTTTTTTATATTACTCACTGATATTAGGGAAAATATTTTGTTGGAGTTTTCTAATGGGATTAGTCTCACACCCTATTTGGGTCCTGATTTTCAGGCCGAACAGATTATATTGTTGCCGGTGTATATGGGGATTGTAGTCCTTCGACCTCAGTTACTTGATTGCTGGTTAGAGATGGAGAGCATGGGACCAGGATTTGGCTCGCGATGCTGCTGTAGTGGCTGTTTACGTTTAGTACTTGGGTTTAAGTAGTATTTCAGTACATTGTTTTATTTATAGCTTCCATAGATACATGTACCATTTTGCATCATTATTATATCAGACATTTTATCGATGTTTAGTTCAGTTATTGTATGCTTTTTACTGCTTCCTCTATTGTTTATGTTTATTCTTCCACTGAATAATTTACATAACGAGGGAAGAGTTTCCCCACAGACTCACCAAGTCCCTCACTACTAGTCGGCAGCCTCTGGCATTTGGGGAAGCGCGCTTGAGGTCATTTGGCGAACCGGGTACGGGGCACCAGTTATGTGGCTCCGGATTCGGGTCCTTACAAAGTGGTATCAGAGGAGTTTTATTTCTTTTCTATTGCCTTACTATTTTGTGACAATAGACATGGATATGAAGGAATGGGTAGTTAGTACTTAATTGTGCATGGGAGTAATTAACCGATGTACATGGAAAAGCTATATTACATCGTAATTGTAATTTTCAGTTTTTTCAAGTGTTACAGTTTATTATATTTCACTGTTCAGTGATGCACATGATTTTTGTTGTTACAGTTATATGATTTTGGTTCTGGTTCTATTTTGTTGCAACCCGATGAGATGAGGGTGTGCCATCTCATGCATCATATAGGCACTGGGTAGGAAATCACATGTCATGAATTTTACCATGCCATCTAGGGTGCATTAGAATTTCATGTTGTTGTGATAGATGTCGTGATAAATTATGCATGCTATTGTGATAGTTGTTGTGATAGACATACATGTTGTGCTAATAGAGTATTGTTTATTTTATAGCATATTTAGCATGGACACCAAGCTCTGGTCTTAGAGGTGTTGTGGGCCCTCGAGGATCAGAATTTGGAAGATCATTGGATTGTTATGCTGTTTACTTGTTATATTCATTGGGATGATACCCATCTCTGATTAGTGGGGAGTATGGCCCCCCACGTTTCAGAATTGGGCACATAGATGCTTGTTTTTTCAGTGTTTCTGGTGTTCGGTGTAGTTTCTGAGCTACTGCTCAGAAAAACCTAGAATACAAGGCGTACATTTATTAATACACGCCGTTTAGTTTTTAAAACCACGTTAACAACTGTGGTAACAGAGACACAGGGTGGTGGAGAGTCTTCGGGGGCATGCCGTGTATGATAAGTACATGCCGTGTAGTAGTCAACCATGTACCTAGCCGTCTCACTGACAACACGGGTTGGGGAAACTAATGTAGTACATGCCCTGTTTTATAAGAACACACAGTGTAGTTATCTTCTAGGTACCCGGCCGTGTCATGAACAACATAGGACAGTGTTATCTATTCATATACATGCCATGTTTGTTCGGATCATGCTGTGTAGGGGTCATCCGTGTAGCAGGCCGTGTATCCGCTACACGGTTCGCTGAAACCTGTCCAGTACACACCATGTCTTTAGTGAACACGCCGTGTAGTTTAGGATTAGGAGGACCATGTAGGTTAGCCATGTAAAGAGACTCGGGTAGGGGAGTTGAGTTCAAGTACGCATCGTGTGTTGTGACAACACGCCGTGTAGCCTAGGATGTTACACAACCAGTGATGGTAGAGATACATGCCCATGTGGAAGTCTTTAGAAAGCACGCTGTGTAGTTTAAATACACGTTGTGTAGTCTTGTTTTTCAAACTCATGCATTCCTCTCTACTCTTCCCATTTTGTACTCTTCTATTTTCTGTCCTTGTTAATCCTAAATCTAAAGTGTGCTTTTGATTTCTCAGAGCTATGGCACCAAGATGTCCTCGTGTTGCACTCCAAGAACTAGGCAATGACCGTACGCCTGATACGGAAGACCAGGGACTACTTGTAGTTCTGCTGATCGTTCTGAACAAGTCACCTGTAGTGATTCCATACACTAGTGTCAATGCTCAGTTCAAAGAGGGTTTCATGAGGTTCATGAAGACCTTTCAGGGAGCTCAGCATCCTTCCCCGTCTAAAGCAGAACAGACGCGAGTCTTCCAAGAGTAGCATCCTCCCACATTCACAGGGGATGGAGGACCTCAGGCTGCATATTCTTGGATAGAAACCATGCTTTCCATCTTCAAGCATTTGGAGACACCCCCTACAAAAGGGTGAAGCTCGCGACTTACATTATTTGAGACTCTTCCAAGAGGAGGTGGGATGTAGTCTCATAGGCAGGGCGCCAATAGACTATAGCTTAGGACGAATTCCAACATACGTTCTACGACTACTTCTACCCGGAAATGCTGGGGGCCGATAGATCCATAGAGTTCATGAACCTACAGCAGGGTACTCTTTCAATTATGGAGTATTCCTCCCATTTCACTGAGTCACAGCGTTTCACTCCTATTCTTGGAAATGACGTGTTGTTTTTGGCAAGGAATTTTGAGTAAGGCCTCAAACCAGAGATCAGATCGCAAGTGAACATCTACTGGTTGAATTATATTAACCAAATAGTCAACCAGGCGCTAATCACCGAATAGAATCTAATAGAGACTAGAGCTGTTGTCCCGGGAGGTTCAAAATCCAAGACTTATTCATTGCATACTGACAGCAGGAAGTGCCACCGAGAGTCTACTCAAGGTGACTCGAGAAAGCGAGGAAATTCTTCTAGAAGACAGGATCATCGTTTTGGAAACTAGGTGGTGTGCTATCAGTGTGGAGGGAGCGGGCATAAGAAGCATCAGTTCCCGAGAGATCCAGTGGAGTGTCGATCTTGGGCAAGATGGGTCATCTTCAGTGTTTTTGCAGTGTTATTCTTCTAGTAGCGGGTGAAGGAGGATCGGTTTCTACTCCTCATACAGGAGAAGGATTACCAGTTCTGCAGCAGACTGGGGGCTAGAGTTCTTCAGGATGTTCAGGGCAAGGTAGAGGTTGCAGACGTGGTGGTGAGGCTCAGGGAGAATCAGATCAAGGATATCATTCTGCTACACAAGGCCGTAGTACTGGCCAGACGTTTTCGGTAGAGGAGATTCATCGAGAGCAGGATCCTGGACCTTCCACAGTTCGAGGTAGGATCTTAGTAGCCTCAGTTTTATCTTCTGCACTTTTTGATACTGGAGCTTCTCATATCTTTATTTCAGTGCACACTATGGAGAGCCTTAGACATAATATCTTTACTTATGAGGATACCTTGGCACTAGACACTCCTTTGGGACATAGAAATACTAGTGTGCGTCAGTTCAGGGAGTGCCCCCTTGAGGTTGGTGGGTGTCACTTCTTGTGGGATCTTTATGTCCTTGAGATGATGGGTTATGATGTCATTCTTGGAATGGACTGGCTAGTTTCATTCCAGGCCTTTGTCGATTGTTATCACCGTAGGGTGAGTTTCACGTCACCAGAGGGTGGGTATTTTATTCACAAGGGCGAATGGGATGTCCAGGCAAGCAGAGCTAGACCAGAGCATCATGGGTTGGGCAGCATTATAGCCTAGATTTCTAGTTTATATCTGGACGATCAAGGGATTTCTTAGATGGACTTCCCTTCGATAGTTGACTGTTTTCCGAATGTCTTTCCAGAAGACTCTTCAGTGTTGCCTTCGGAGTGTGAGGTAGACTTCTCTATTGAGCTTGTTCCAGGAGAAACAACGGTATCCATACCTCCTCATAGGATGGCTACGCCTGAGTTGCAAGAGCTCAAGAAGCAGTTGGAGGAGTTGCAGGTGAAGAGTTTTATCCGAACCAGTACTTCCCCTTGGGGATCGCCTATATTGCTTTTGAAGAAGGCCGATGAGACCTTATAGATTTTTGTTGACTATCGGAAGCTGAACCAGTTGACGACCAAGAACCGATATCCATTGCCGAGGATTGATGATCTTTTTGATCATCTTCGAGGAGACAGGGTATTCTCAAAGATCGACTTGATATTCGGCTATCATCTGTTGCGGGTCAGACCATCTGATATACCTCTCACAGCTTTTTGAATCAGGTATGGTATGTTCAAGTATCTGGTTATGTCATTCGATCTCATGAACGCACCCACAGTTTTCATGGCACTAATGAACAGAGTTTTCCATCCTTACGTAGACTCTTTCGTCATTGTCTTTGTGAGAGATATCTTGTTGTACTCTCATACTTGACACGACCATGATACCCATCTTGAGATCGTATTGAGTACACTGAGAGAGCATCAGTTATATGCTAAGATCTTAATGTGCTACTTTTGAATGGATGAGATTCACATCCTGGGTTATGTCATCTCAGAGATAGAAATGTCAATAGACCTAGAGAAGGTGAGGGCAGCAGTTACCTAGGAGCCGCCGAAGAATGCCTTCGAGGTACAGAGTTTCTTGGGACTGGCTGGTTTTTACAGGAAGTTTATACAAGACTTATCATGCTTAGAAGCACCGTTGATGGGCTTGACTAAGAAAGGTGTGAAGTAAGTTTGGTCCGAAACTTGCGATTCAACCTTCTGGGTGCTAAATGGGAGATTGACCTGATCACCGATTCTAGTTCAGCCAGAGACGAGCAAGAGTTATACAGCTTTCTGCGATGCATCCGACATCGGGCATGGAGCAGTGCTTATGTAGGAGGATTGTGTTGTTGCATACAGATCTCGGTAGTTGAGGCCCCATGAGAAGAACTATCCTATGCATGACCTGGAGTTGGATGCGGTTGATCATGTTTTTCGTTGTTGGAGGCATTATCTCATGGGAGATCATTTTGTGGTATATACTGACCACAGGAGCCTCAGGTATATATTCACGCAGCGTGACTTAAATCTGAGACAGTGGAGGGGGTTCGAGTACCTGCAGTCTTTCGACTTCGAGCTTGCTTATACGCTTGGGAAAGGCAATGTTGTGGCTGACGCACTGAGCAGGAGGACTCAGTTGCTGGATGTTAAGGAGGCCAGCAGCGAGTGGCAGCTTATGGCTCTGTTCTCTGAGATGAATTTGGAGGTGCATGAGAGACAAGGACATACAGTTCATTCTTCTTTAGAAGCTACCTCTACTCTCTTAGATCGAGTTCAAAAGAGGCAGCTATCAGACCCAGAAGGCCTAGTCCTATGAGAGGGTGTGTTAGATGGAGACCCTACTACGGGGCGGCAGTGGGCGATGATGAGGTGCTATGTTTTCATGGTCGCTTATGGGTTTCAGTGGACATACGTGATGAGCTGATGTCGGAGTTTCATACTTCATCTTGGTTAGTTCATCCTGGTGTCACAAAGATGTATCAAGACTTACACCGTCAGTATTGGTGGCCAGGTATGAAGAAAGATGTGGCTGGTTTTGTTATGCGGTGTTCCACCTGTCAGTAGGTGAAGGCAGAGCATCAGTGAAAAACATAGCTTTTATAGTAGTTACCCATTATTGATTGGAAATGGAATGATGTTGTGATGGACTTTGTAACAGGGTTACCAAGATCACCTCGAGTTAATGATGCGGTTTGGGTTGTAGTGGAAAGGCTCACGAAGGTTGCACACTCCATGCCGATCAAGGAGACCTTCAATGTTTATGAGTTGGGATGGTTGTACATCTGAGAGATTGTACGTCTGCATAGATTACCACACTCCATTATTTCAGACTGAGATGCGTGTTTTACTTCGAACTTATGGTAGGGGATATAGAGGGATTTGGGTACACAGGTACTTTGGCATACAACATACCATCCCCAGACTGATGGTCAGTCCAAGCATACGATCTAGGTGCTGGAGGATTTGCTCTGAGCTTACAATCTAGACATTGGTGGTACTTGGGAGAAGCATATCCCTCTGGTGGAGTTCACCTACGACAACAGTTTTCAGGGGACTATTGAGATGGAACCTTATGAGGCTTTGTACAGTAGGCCATGCCGATCACCTTTATACTGGCTGGAGGCAGGAGAGGCAGCTTTTCTAGGACCTCGTCTTATTTAGGAGACCTCAGAGCAGATAGAGTTGATTCAGAAGAGAATTTCTATTGCACAGTCACAACAGAAGTCTTATACTGATTAGTGGAGATGGATTTCGGAGTTCAAGGTTAGAGACCTGGTTTTCCTATATGTAACTATGAGGTTGGGACATAAGAGGATTAGGAGACAGGGGAAACTCTCACAGAGATACGTCGGGCCATTTGAGATTCTGGAGAAAGTCAGGCCTGTTGCTTACAGGTTGTAGTTACCTCAAAGGTACTATGCTATCCACGACGCCTTTCATGTTTCTTAGCTTCGACGGTATTTCTCAGACCCGTCTCATGTTTTTCAACCCGAGGTGGTTGAGTTGGAGCACGATGAATCTTTCGAGGAGCATCCTATCATGATTTTAGATCATAGTGCAAAGGTACTCAGTGGTCGGTCTATTCTTCTGGTACGGGTGTTATGGCAGCACGACCATATACAGGACGAGACTTGGGAGAGGGAGGATGATATGCGATCATAGTGGCCAGAGTTTTTTAGGTTTCATCTTCTATGCCTGGTTATGGAAATTCCGGGATGAATTTCTTTAAGGGGGATGTTTTCAAGAACCCGAAGCTTCAGTTTCAGGTACAGATTTCTTTTATGGGATTTTTATGGAAAAATGGAGAATCTAGATATTTTCAGAGTACATGCTGTGTACATAATGAGTACATGTCGTGTACTCCTCTGCCACTCGAAGCCATGTGTTGTCCGTTTATGGTCCACACACATAGTGTGTATGGATGATGTGGTGGCCACTTAATGAGGAGTACGGAAAAACCAAGTACACATCATGTACACTAAAGGTACATGTTGTGTACTTTCTTTTTATTTAATTAATCAGACAGGGGTCGCGCCTAATGCTCATAAAGGTCTTCTTCTCTGCCTTTTTCCATCCAGAGCATTCGAGGAGGCGGATACTTCTCTTTGCCACCGATCTGTCACCCGTTGTTCGAATCAAACTCCATCGATTGCAGAAGAATCACAGCGGTGAGTTCTTGGTTCTTCTTTAGCCTCATTTCCTGATTATTCCTCTCGTGTTAGTTATCTGAGGTTGAACGTTTTAGACATTTTATCATATCTACTCGGTTCTAGGAATATTCATGGGCCAAGGTTCAAGTATATCGATCTTCATGTATTGAGGTAGGTGGTTTGTTTCCCTATGTTGATTATCTTTGAGTTTTGGATGCAAAAGTACCAGATACACATGTTTTGGGTAACCCAGGTTTAGGATTTTGATCTTGTTGTTTATTTTCCCTAGATTTCTTTTTAGCT
The DNA here is from genome assembly GCA_963277665.1 of Viscum album. Classification (NCBI taxonomy): domain Eukaryota; kingdom Viridiplantae; phylum Streptophyta; class Magnoliopsida; order Santalales; family Viscaceae; genus Viscum; species Viscum album. Next base: position 1,058,733,737 of record OY728142.1, read on the forward strand.
TATGATTAATTGATACTAATGTATGCTTGGTTTCATGTTTGAGGATCACCCCATGGGTGTTTTCTCCCTGTTTGTATGTTATTGTCGTTTGACACTGTCTGCCTATGAGGCAAACCCTACTGCAATTGCAAGTTTACTTTTTATAACTATTTGCATATGTTCCCTGATGTTTAAATGCTTTTGATCCATGGTAGCTATTATCCAAGTAGTTTTTAAACATACTTAGGGCTAATGACAGTCTATTACGCACAACTGGACTGCTCAGGGGTGTGAGAACCTGGTGTTGGAGATCAAAGAGGGAATAAATGATTAAGTTCTTCGATAGAGGGTCTGTTGGTTTTAGTTTCGTACGTAGGACCTATGGGAATAGCACATTTTTCTTCCCAATAGTGTTCTTAGATTACACATGCATCGAATCCATAGGATGAATAAGATGTAAGTGATTCCGCAGAGACTCGGTAGCTATCATTGTAAGACCATAGAGGAATTGATGTGAGATCTTCCAAAAGTGTATGTGCCTTGTTTGATTACTGGACTATAGGGGTCTGCTAGTTTGGGAAAAACAAAGAGTCAGTGTGAATTTTTGATGGTTGGTTGTGACGAGTCCACCAAGTCAATGAACAATCTTGGGTTTTTTACTGCTTGTGTTTGGGTAGTCTTTTGAGATACCTGCTGTGTTACTTGCTTACCTTGGAATAGAAATCCTTGCTAGTTTTTTTGGTTGTTTAATTAAATTAATGTGAATGGAAATTGGTAGGATTATTTACTGGTGTACTCTTTTTCCATTAATGTACTTATTTTCCTTTACATTTTCTATATTACTCACTGATAGCTGGGCACAAATCTTGTGGTAATTTTCCACAGGGATTATTCTCACACCCTGTTTGGGTCCTGCTTTTCGTCCCAAACAGATTATATGGTTGGAGGTGTAGATAAGGATTGTGGTCCTTCTACCTCAGGTACTTGATTGCTGGTTGGAGCTGGAGAGCATGGGACTGGGCTTTGGCTTGCGATGCTACTGGAGTTGTTGTTTACGTTTAGTACTTTGGTTTCTATTGTATTTCAACACGCTGTTTTTTTACTGCTTTCAATAGATACAAGTACCATTCTGCATCATTATTATATCATACATTTCTTCGAATTTTAGTTCGGTTGTTGTATGTTGTTTACTACTTCCACTGCTGTTTATGTTTATTCTTCCACTGTATACTTTACCAAATGACGGCATAGTTTCCCCACAGACTCACCAAGGCCCTCGCTGCTAGTCGACAGCCTCTGGCGTTTGGGAAAACATTCTTGAGGTCATGTGTTGAACCACGTACGGGGCACCAGTTATGTTGCTCCGGATTCGGGTCGTTACATTTATGTAGGAAGGCATTATCAAGTCAAGCCAAAAATAAATTTTTGGAGTTATTACACCGAGGTTCATATGTGCCAGATCCCCACCCACTTGTAGCATCTAGATAAGTATGTATTGAAAGGAAGACACACATAATATCAAAATTATGAATAATTATGACATTTTTCTATATTTATCCTCAATGTTTATATTATGGTTATATTACCTAATATATGTTTCAATGGACTCTACAAAAATTTCGCTAATACCAACTATAAATACCCCGACCCAAGTATCCCAGTGTCAGTGTCTTACCTTTTTACATTTGCATAGATTTAATATTTAAATCCCAAACAACCATATAGATTAGAAGTTATGTAAAAAAATATTACATACATGATACATATAATACATTTGTGATAGAAATAAACATAATACATAACATAATGTAATAAAATGAATCCTATAAAACAAATTTAGAGATTTCTTCATCATAACCTAGGGAAAAAATTAAGGGTAGGATTTAATAAATAGAATGGATTACATATAGAATAAGATATCATGAATTAATATAAATAATCAACATATAAATTTTGATAACTAAAACCACGTGTAATTTAAATAATCATTAGGGTATAGCAATTAAGGTAATGTAAATAATTCAAAAAAATTAAATTTAATCAAAAAACTTATAGTGAAATTCACCCATGGATAATATCATAAAGAATATACCATGGATAAATAATAATTATAACAAAATTATCAATTATTTTAATACATAATTATTAGACATAATATTATATAAACATGAAAATTCATACCTTGACGAAATTTCAAAAATAAATGTTTAAAACTATTGGTAGAAACACATTTAATTTGGCCAACTAATTTGTCTCATGATACCTGTAGATACATTGTGGGATATTTAAATTATGGTCTCCACCATTCAATTCCTCTAAAAATAAATCATTATATATAATATTATCAATTTAATTTTGGAAAAATATTCCTTACTAAATATCCATATTTAGTAAAGGATATTAATTTATCAATATTTCCCAAGTTAAATAAATTACATTCAAATAAAAATTATAAAATAATCTTATAAGTTTCAAGAAATATTAATATCCATCAAAATGAATATGCCTATTTAACAAAAATGAGATTACCCATGAAAAATGATTACAATAAAATGTTTTTATTAGAATATTATGATACATAAAAGAAATATAGATTTCACAATAATAATTTTCACGTGGTAAATATCAAATCAAATCCAATTAATTGAAATATTTCAAATTAAAACATAAAATTCGATTAAAAATTTTTTATATATGAATTACATTTTAAGGGGTAGTATATACACTATATAAATGTAAAATGGTTGGTAATAAAAAATAATTCTCAATGGAATGCAAATTGAGACGAAATCCCTTACCATGTGTTACATATTTATTGAAAACCATTTAACACCCTAAATAATTTTTTATGAAATTAATTAACTTATTAAAAAATCATATTATTAATTATAATATCAAATATTATCCTTTTATGACATCTTATCACCCATTTTTTAAAAATCATTCCTTATATTAATTTTTTCTATTGTTAATGAAGTCATTTTTTGTGAATGGATTGACTTTCAATTTTTTTTATTCTTCTTAATAAGATCATCGTTTAGTAATATACTTTTTTATACATATTTTATGTATAATTTATAATGTCTATATAAGTATTATTATTAATCCATAAAATTTGGTGATAGAAAATGAAATATATTTTTCGGGAGTCGTTAGGTTGTACATACGCATGAACATTTTTTCCATTTTCATGACGTATTCAGTAATGGAAAATAAATAAATATATATATATTATAATTAAATTATCAAAGTTATTTCGTATATATCACATATTATTATCGATATCATCTTTAATATATTAAATGAATTGTGTGAACTAATCATGTCACATCACATGGTGGTAGTTCGTTGTATACACAATTAACGTTATCATAATAAAAAAATGTGAAGCATGAGTGTATCAATTATATAATAAAAATATAATCATAAAGTCTTTTTTTAAATCAAATATAAATAGTATGTATTTCATATTCAATACCTTAAATGGTCGTAATAATAAAAGCAATAACTTCGGTTCGTGTGGCGGTAGTCTTTAATAGAAATGAACTATGATATCATAAAATTTTTAAATAATTCTGTAATGATGTAGATGATTAATGTAAATTTATTACATAGAGATATTTTTATGATATATATTTATTTTTATAATTATTGTATATAAATATTTTAAGGATGTGGATAAGGAAAAAATAAATAGCTTTTACAAAAACATTTCCTCTTAATTTGGTATTCCTCTTTGCTCTTCATAATTCTTTTCTATGATGGATTTATAACAGTGAAAGTGCGTCAAAGAAGAGGGTAGAGAAATTTTTTTGTGTTTTTAAAATGTATTTTTTGATCCAAATCTATTTGAGTGTTTTGATTAAGGGGGAGAGGGGAGACCATTTAACAATTCGTTTTTCTGAAAACAAGTAAATTGTTAAAAAATTGAATTCCACACATGTTTATTCAATTTCATGTTTCTCTAATAATTCTCCAATATCAATGCATAAGGGATACGATCTGTATATTTCCATCCATTGGGTTTTGAATAGGATTCATTTTCATTTCCCGAGATATATAAAAATTTAAGAACCTTGTTAAACTCATTTGGGTATTAAAAACTGAAAATAAATATAAATTATTTCACAAATAATTTATGTATATTATTAATTTTAAATATATAAAAATTATAAATTATTAGGATTAAATATATTTTAACAAATTTTCCAAATTTATATATGAAAATTTGTAGAAATTACCCTAAGATTAATCTCGAAGGCATGTTGACAAAACATATTTCTAATATGAAAATTTTCAAATGTTTAGTTAGTTTTTATTCCTAAATTCAACATAATAATGATTCCAATTACCTAAAATTGATTAATATATTTATAATATATCTATTTAGACTTTAATATAAATATAAAATATAATTATGAATTAATTTTTTTCAGAAGAACATGCAATTTTCAATTAAAATATCATATTATTTCACTATTCATCAAAACAATAATCATCTCAGAAAAATAAAAAAACAACAAATTATATTTTTTATATTAATATTTCAATAAAGAAGATTTGTTTTAGAAATAATATTTATATATATTTAAAAAATTATTTTTTAAAAAACATATATATTTAATGTTGGAATTCTACCATTAGAAAAATACAATTTTTTGCATGAAATTGGATTTATAAATATCATATACCTATAAAATCTATTGGATTACTGTAAAAAAAATTACCGAATGTATAATATATAAATTTCATTTATTTCAGTTTATAATAATAATTAATTTATTTTTTACGACAAAATTACATTAGTGTATTTGTTATATCAAGACAATTTATTTATATTTAATTTACTTTTAAATTCATTTATAATATTATTATAATTAATGAATTAATTCTTGTATTTTTAACATTTTATTAATAAAATTAATTACCTCCAATTTCGTTTATTTTGTATATTTGTAATTTTAAATCTTTATATTAATAGTCTTTTTGAAGACATGGTCATACGTGTAATGCAAGCTATCAAAGATTCGAGTTTTGAGTGTAGCATAAGATAGATCATTGTTAATTTCATTACATGTTATATGAAGGTTTAATTTTTTTAATTTAATAAATTGATTATAATTTATTTTGATTTAATATTACATTTCACAATTTTTTTTGTTCCATACACTCTAATGAATAAAATTTTCTAATTGTATTATTCAAGTGTCTTATAATTTCACTCTTATTAAAGGGAAGAGTGTCTGCATGATGTTAGGACTATCAGGGTTCATGTTGTAGGTACAAGGGAATTACGAGATTAAAATTATACATTTATCAATTTTATTTACAATGTGTGTTCATTTATTGATCATTTATTTGAGAATTTTACTCATGTATTTTTATATGGTTTGATGTGATCAATCTCTATGGGAGTCATTTGGTTAACTATTATATTTTATGATTGTTCACATAGGGGATGATTATTTTTTTCATCAATTTTTATAGACTATTCCACCCAAAAGGATTTTAAGAATAAACAAGAAGTGTCTTGGGGGAATATTAAAAAGAAAACACTTATTATAGAATCCAAAAATATTGATTTAGATATAAAGAATAAATTAAAATCATGATATGTAAAATTGTTAAGAAGTTATGATCACCAATTATAAATTATTTTGTTTATTTATAATTAAAATAAATATCTAGACATTTTATGATGTGTTAATATAATCATCTTTAAACATTTACTCATAAACACACTAAATAGACTAATATACTTATAATTATTACCTCTCAAAATTAACGTCATTATATTAATCATTTTTTAGATTTAATTAAGACATTACGACATACTAGTATCAATATGGGAGATATAAAAATAATATAATATCTATGCACTCCTTGTATACAAAATATCTTTAATATCATTACATTTTCCCCACATATATAAAAAAATTACTTAATAATCGATGATACCTGAACCAAATTATAATTCATTAAAATTATACCAAATAACTGTAGGAGTTCGGAGAACAAAATCCAATAAAATATCATCAAATATAAGTAATGAAGTACATCATAAGGGGGATTGATAGAATTATGTATCTAGGTCACCATATGAATGTACCTAAAAAAATGTGAGCAAAAATCTAGTAGAAAAAGGGAATTCTTTGAGCTTGACTCCCAAATATATCTCTTTAACAAAGAATCAGAAACATGATCTACTACCAGGTAATAATTTTTAATGGTCATCCTGATATAGTAGATGATTTGATAGATTTATGTCTTGGTTGGTATCATTGTCTATGGAACATTAATGTGTCAAGACACAAGGATATCCACTACCATGGTTGAGTAATAATCCAACTAAATGGATTTCTATTTATTGTGGAAAACACATTTATTAGCCTTTATCATATCCTATAGTTTTTCATTCATTGAATATCAATTTATAATGAAGTGATAAGTTAATACCATAACGAAGCCCATATGTTTAAGGAAGACTTCCCCAAAACCCGAAATACTAGGTCCACCTAAATCCAACCGAACCACATTGAATTTTATACTAGAGGGTATTGTAGGAATCCACTTGATGGACTTCATCACTTGTGTTTTCTCGATCCTTCCTGGAACACCTTTGATTATCACAAAAAATTATATGAAAATCCAATATTCATGTGATCTATTTAAATTTGTGATGAATTAAAATAACTATAAAAAATAATGTAATTCCCTCCTGTAAAGAAGGTGAATCATTATAAAATGCAATACCATTACATGTTCTCTATATATAGTCAAATATAGCACCACCTACTAAATATATCATTATATGAACTAGATCACTATTAACAGCTTACATAATGGATGACATAGTTACCTATAAACTATCCTAATTCCACCTAAAACCAAATGATTACTAAATTAACTACCATTCCAAACATGTTATATTTAATTTAAAAAAATGTGATTGATTCTTTCCTCCGGTTATTTGTGAAAATAACTAGCTACATCAATATTATTTTCAATTTTTTAGAAGGTTGTGCATTGGATACTTCCCTCTCTAGGTGCTCTAGTGTTACATTATAATTTTTGGGAAATTAATTATTTCCTATAGATTATATGTGATAGATAGACCATGACATTTCTATCATAATTTTACCTATACCACTTCATGTAATTGAGTTTGCCACTATAGATTGTGGAGTAGATGAGATTTTCCTTATAAACACAATCGTACATTAAAATTTAAATCCATACATTAGATGGAATATTTCCAATAAATATATAATCACATAATTTTTGTTCTAAAATGGAATTGTGATTTATGTGTTGATGGATATCTAAATTCTAATGTAGTGGTGTGGTTATCTTGGGTGTGGTCAAATAGTTAAAATTACAGTACTTACATGTCATACATTTTAAAAATTTCATCATGTGGTTATAAGAATTATTTTTTATTATCCACAAAGGTGAATATAAATATATATAGTTTCAATTATAAATATTCGAAAAGAATATCCTTGAGAGGATCTCCAAAGTTTTATCATTGTAATTATGGAGTTCTCAATGAATTTATTAAGGAGATATTGATTTTGGATAATAAAATATTTTATTTTTATTACCCCCATGTCAATTAGATTAAAATACTATTTATAGATAATAATAATTGAATTTTTTCTTTAAATGACCCTATCTAAATATATTTTTATATCAAACCCTAAATATATTTAATAAGGGTCATATGAAATAAATATATTGTGAACTCATAGACAATCATGGAATTGATGACATAGTTGACCAAAAATATTCTACCATCTTGAGACATGGTTTAACCATTAAATCAATCCATCTATGTATTATTATGGAACAACTATTTTCCTAGTTGAACAATTAAACATTGCACTAAATGTTCGGAAATCCATGATTTATAACTGCAAGATATCCTAAAATCACCATATGAATTTTGGAAGTCTTTTTTCTTGGAGATAGAAACACCAAACCCAAGTATCTCAAATGTATACTTCCAACTAATAACCTAGATAACCACTTCTTTATAATTCCAAAATTGAAGTTAATATAACAGATGGTAGAAATTATATATTGAAGAAATATATCTATTTCATCAACAGAATAATGCTATGAAGGGTATAAAAACCCCTCTAAGCCTTGGTTTCCATAAAAATGCTAGGCTGGGAAATTCCATTGAGTCATAATTTCCCAAAATACTCAGCCAACACAAACATTAGTTCTAATAGTATATCCCCTTTCACGACCCCCAGAACATTGAAATAATCCTCTAGGGGTTAAATTTACTATGATTGGATATCTTTTATTTCTTGATAATAGTTTTGATAAAAAAATTACAGTTTTTTGGGAAATAGGGTTTATTTTGAATTTTACATGTAAAGATCAATTACTTCCAAAAAAATTTCATAAATATGTCAACATCAGGAAAAATATTTCCAAATCTCATATTCTTTATAATGATATTAATGAACACATAGGTAGTTAGAAGCATATTTTGAATGTTCCTTCCCTTGGAAAATAAATACTGATATGAACTTATGAGTCCCATAAAAATATTTACAGACCGTGTGGAAATAATTTTACTAACAAATTATAGGATATTGTCTCCAATTAAAAACTGATTGATGTACCTATTATCCACAACATTTTAATTTTTTGGATCAATGAAATAAATTTACTGTTAATATCATAGTGAATGAAATAGTGATTAAAAAATTCCCTCACTACATTAGTGTCCTCATCATCAAGGATATCCAAATAGAACATGAAGAAATTATTTTTATATTATTCTGGTGCTTTCACATTGTATATATTTAAATAGAATAGTTTTTCTATGATTTCCTTCTCACATGGGGCCTCAATAAACTTCAAATCTTTTTTATCACAGTTTATAAAGAAATTGTTATCAATAATCATGTGACTATTTTCATCCACATTTTATTAGTACATTTTTTCAATATACCCATCCTCCAAATTTTAAATCTCACATGTAATATGGAATAACACCTATTGATATTAATGGAACATAACCTTCTCAATAACATATTTTCTATATATAGGCAACAAAAGAGAATATAGTTTCAATCTCATTGCTTCAACTAGAATATATTTTGTTGGGGAATATCCAAATTATCATTTATATTTAGGGATTCATCAACATCAGTGAGGGTAATAATTTATTCCTAGGATGGATGGTCTTGATACTAAATAATGTTTTTGTTTTGATGATTATTTTATAAATCATTGAGCTCGTCAATAGTCATTGGGAAGGATTCCATATTCCATTCATGTAGAATCCTTTTTTTCATCATTGTTGATCATATATCAAAGGGGATACTAGAGGGATCAATTTTCCATCAAACAAAAATGACATCCCTCCATCCAAGAATGAAAACATAATAATTGATGAATTTTATAGTTGTGGTTTCTATTCATACCATGATAGTGAATATTTTTATAATCAAACGGTTTTGATTCGGGTGGTTCATTAGAGGAATGAGACCATAGACATAAATAGAACTATTCTCGTCATCAACATTGAAAAAACACTTTTCAAGTTTTCTATATTTCTTTAATATTAAGAAATATCATCCTTATATAATATTCAATCCAACACAAGAATTTTCAACCTAGTTTCACGTGTTCGTGTTGGCGGAAAATTCATATGATATATACCTACTGATCTGGGAAGGATTTTTTCATCGGGCTAATGGAAAGTGATTATATCAACCAAGACTACCCATTATTGATTCATTTTTTCATAAATAAGATATATCTCATTATAAATGTATAAATTTTATGTAATAGTTGGTGGAATAAACCATTGACAAATAAATTGACTAATTTTATATTTCAAAAAAAAATATTTTTTGAACTTTTTTATGATATAAGATGAAAATTTCCATTCCTAATCACCCAAATATTCTCAAAATTAATCTCATGGATATTATGTGAGAAAAATTAGTATCCATGGGAATCCCAATTAAAGGAATTATAGTTGTGAAACATGTCTTTTGTCTCATTAAGGCCAATAAACATGTTGTTTTTGGTATCTATAAGGTGTTTGAGGGATTTGAAGATGGGAGGGTTTCCAAACCAATGGAAATTATAGTATGGGGTCCAAATTTTATTAACTATTATCTATTTAAGGTCCCCCCTATTAATTACCATTATGAACTTCTTTCCCATCCCATTTCTATTCCCTCTATCATTTTTACCCATAATCATGAAATATTGGGAAGTTTTCCCGCACCATTGGATTCATTGGAGAACTATAGAGCCACAATTTCATTATTTAAATCATTTTACATAGTGTAGTGAACATTCTATAAAGATTCTCATTTTACATGATAGTGTCTCCAACCAATCAGCTCTTTGAGTCCTTTTTTGGATTCACATAAGTGAATTTGCTATCCATCCAAATATGAGAGACCAGATCATCAACCTAGAAGATATCTAGAGGGTTATCCATTTTCTGAAATTGGTATCGTGTACATTAATTTGATTTCAATATAATTTTCAGTCCCAAATGTGGGTGTGCAAAAACCTACAAGCATTCTGTAGTGGCACCCAAAAGATGCTTCTATGCATTTTAATAAAAATTCACATGCATGAATAATATACCGTCCATATTCATTGATTCCTCCAGATCATAGGGGCCTTATATATATATATATTATAATATAGTATATTGATACTTTTATGTTATAGGTCATTATCAACATTTTTCACTTTAAAACCCCAAACAATATAAATCATATAATAATTTTGGCCAATGGATATCTACAAGGGGTGTGTTTTATATTCCTAATTTGATCCAGGTTATTTTGATGTTAGATTGGATCCCTCATGTTACATGAAAATATTTTAATCATTAATAATATTATTTGCTCAGAATGTGGAACCACTAAAAGTAGAAGGAAACTAGATTTTCCCTATTCAATTCTCAATGATCCTTATTCAAATGTGTTTATCATGCCCCTTCAAATTATGATAGTTATAAAATAGGACTTTTCTATTCATCTTATAAGTGTCTAGAAGAACAACAATAATTTTATAACATAGTCATTCACCCAAAAAATATCTATTAATAGTATATCATCTCTATTTGCGAAAAGTGCATCCTTAAGTAGTGTTGGAGAAATGTCAACATAAATTATGTTAATGAAATGTTTTGAAACCATAGATTATTGGTTTTCCAATACTTAATAATTAGATTTTTAAAATTGTATTCAATATCCCATAGGATACATGGGTGAAACTATGACTAGTTTAGCTTATCTATGTTGACTCATACTTTCGTGATATTATATATTACATTATTTGGATCAATTTTTTGGACCCATTCTTTGATCCTAAGGATTATAGGATATAGGGGGATTGAACACAAACTCTAAGCCTTCCTCTTTCACTCATCATTATGGAAGACTACATGGATGTAACCATAATCCATGGAAGATATATTCATATATTTAACACCCCAAATCAAAATAATCCTTCTAATAAGATCATTAAATAACCACGTAATCTCCCCTATTAGAGTTAAATCATGGTCAATAATAGTTATTTTAAAAAGCATGATCTTATCATTGATAGCATCCTTATGGGAAGTGACAAAAGATACTTTACCATTATTGATGACCCTTCCTGTTAATGGATAATCAAAATATGATAAACATTGGTTCACTATAGATCTAATGACCTCTATTAAATGTTTCATCATATAAGAAAATTTGATGTCTCCACATGATATGTAGTGGTTTTCTTTCATAGTCTAGAAATTTCAAGAATTTCATGTCCCCTATATGTTCAATTTGATTCATAGAAAAAATGAATCCTTATACAATGAAAAATTCCATGGATCAATCCTTTTATAAGAACCATGTTTTCTATATTTCCCCCTTGAAACTCCATCATCTCGATGACACATTAACATTATCATTTTGGAATTATTCTTTCATCATGATAATTTTTTACATTTTATTTATACTTATTCTTCTTGTATGAATTAATTGTACACACCTCTCCAACACTAATCACAGCAAAATAATTAATTTTCACACTCTTATACCCTAATATTTACACTATAAAATATATTTCTAACATCACTGAAAATTTTATTTTCATCTATAAGAAGTGATTTACGTATCTGCATATAAATTTTAATATAGATACTAAAATTAATATTTTTATATAACATATTCCAAAATCATATTCTAAAATTTCCCATATAATCCTTTCCATTTTGAATTACTTTTATTAGAATTGCAATGTAGTAGAACAATATACCATTTGATAAGGATATTTTCTTTAAAATACACATATATTATTCATAGAAAAATTATTCTTCATATGGTTAATATTATTCTCCAAATACAGAAATCATAAATCAAATTTATGGATATCTATTCCATGAACAATCAACACGAACTTCATTTGAAATAAATTTATTATGAAATATTAAAAATATTATTTTTTATGTAATTCAAAAAAAATTATTAAAACCCCTATGAATTCTAAGAGATTTTTTAAAATTTATATAATAATATTGATCGTATTTTTTAAACAAGTATCCTTATATAATAGTATTTCAATTTTATATATTTTCTTATGAGAGATTCCTTTGTAGAAATATCTCAATAGTATGCACAAACATATTAAATATATATTTCTAACACCATTAGTATCAATAAATTTATTTTTTGTCCACATTGAGTAAGATTAAATTTCTTGATTTATATGATTCAATTATTACAGATGAATTTTCATTTTAAATCCTCATATAAATTTATTAGAAAATATATTATCTATCACTGGTATCTCATTATACATATATACATCAAATGATAGAATTAAAATAATTTTTACTCTTTAATATACAACTATATATGTATAAAAGAGGCATCATGATATATCTTACATATAGAATGATATTTTATGTATTAAAATTCTTTTATCCAAATAGAAATAAAACCTCTTCAAATCATCATTCAACATCTAAAAAATGTTTCAATCAAAAATAAATATAATTCAATCATGAAATAATATGAAATACATTATTTCATGGGATATTGAATATGATTTGTGTGATTATAAAGAAATCCAACGCCATTACTATATCTACTACCAATATTCATTATAGTAAACATTTTTATCCTAAAATATGAAACCTTACCAAGTAATAAATATCATTTAAAATAATATTGGGATAAGAAAATCACTAAAAATAATCAAATTTAATCAAAAAATCTACATAAAAACCCACACATTATGTTGTGTTGAAAATAAAGGAATATAAAACAATTTTATCCTCAATTCACATAGAAATTTAACCTCATTAAATTATTCTAATCATAATTTAGTTATCTCACTATTTTAAAAAACTAAATTTAATAATAATACCATATTTTAAATAAAATGTTATTTTTGTTAAAAAAAATTCAATGATGTTGATCAATATGAACTCGAACGGATCAACCCTTTCTATATTTGAATTTTGACTATTTTTTATTATTAAATTCCACAAGATATCATTCCAATCCATAATAAAAAAAATCTCCTCTTGAACCACTTAATTTAATTATTTTAGTATACATTCACAATAAATCTATAATTGAAAAATGTAACTATAATATTCCCACATACATATTGGTGAAAATTGATAGAATAGTTCCAAACATAAAACCCAAATCATTTACCTCAAAACATTCCCCTCAAAATATCACTTTCTTAATATATTCACGCATATGACATCTTGGACAAAAATATTAACCAAATGTAAATGGATAACCCCCTATATATTGATGTTATCCCAAATTTACAATACATAAGAAGAAAATAACATTCCCCTTGTATGAAAACATTATCCACATATAAGATGATATAGTTATTGAATAACAATATCATATTCGTGAGATAAATGTGTTTTATCTTCAATAATTAACATCAATACTTGAAAATCAAACTTTAATATTGGTTTGGTGAAAATATCATAAAAATACTCCTTTAATGGAAATAATTTTAGCTTCAACAAAGTATTTTCCAAAATGGATTTTTCGAGGTGATAGGTAAAACAATTTTCATATATCATAACATTTTAATAAAAATATATAAATAATTAAAAATATTAATTGATACTAACTAACAATTAGTTTTAAATTCAATTATTACATGGAATCATCCAACCGAGTAATTATTAAATCCATTTAGTAGTGGAATTTTTAGAATTCACATACTTGTCTTCAGGGGTGATCATGGAAGAAAAACATTACATATTATTTTTCAAACATATGGACCAATATCCTAAGAAGAAAACTTCACCATATATAGACTATATTTCTAAAATATTTTCTAATGAGTAAGATTCATTATAACTAACTCATTCGTGTCTTCCATTGTTACAATAATTTAGTCATAAAATTGTTATGCCACTATTATGCTTGATAATAATCTTTCCATCCAAGAAATGAGACTCTATTATTGATCATTGTTACCTAGAACAATGTGTAACTATATATAAAATATTCATCATTTAAAATTTCTATTTGAACGAATTAATTTAATTCCTTATCATCGCACAACATATTTTTCAGTACAGGAGGAGTGGAATGATCATTGAATAGTCTATTAAAAAATTATTTATATGTATATGAGTATAAATAAATTGATAAAAAAATCTATTGACTTTCTCTTGAGTGATTTATAAATAAGAAAATTATGTAATATCACCAAACATGTCAATTTCAGATATATTAATCTATTGTGAACTAAAATAAAGCCAATGTAATCAATTATTTACAAAAAATATAACATCATCTTTATAAATGATAAAAATTATATGATTCACAATTTCATATTTAATATATAGTTCTTATTCCACTCTCCAATTCCAAAATTTCAAATCCTTTAATCATACATATAACTTGTAAAATAATGATATTGGATCTTATCTCTTCACATATAATGAAACTTTTAATAAGTAAACATAATTATATTATTTACCAAGAATAAACCACCTTTTTTGTTCAATATAAGTCCCTACATACAATTCATCATTATATAAGGAATATGTGACATCTATTTGGAATATCTTGTATTATGTGTGTATTGAAATAGAAATAAAACTTCCAAATTATTCTATAATATCCACCAGTGAAAATTCCTAATAGAAGTAAAATTTTCCTACAATATAAATCCATTTTAACATAATTATTTCATTGTTCCTTAAATCCTCTCAATTTTCATTCAACGTATTCTGAAAATACCATTTTGATCCAAAAACTATTTATTCTGACTTGGGTACCAAGTCCATTGTATCATTCATTTTGACATGATACAATTCCTCATCTATAACATGAACCTAATATTTATTTTTTAAGTACTCAAGAATATCTCATGGATTTTGTTGGAAATATAGTGAATTATGTAGTGTCTTCCTCCATTTTATTCATCTTTAAACAAAATTTTCTTTTTTCCAATGATTTATTTTGATCTTCAATATTATTTCTCAACCTTGGATGATGTAGATACTATGGATATTCATAAAAATAAATAGATGCATAGTGATCTTGAAAATGATCTTATTTATAATTATAGAAATCTATGGACACTACATCATGAAGTTTAATAGAAAAAAAATCACCACCACTTCTTGAACAATATAATTAAATAATTTTTATTCCTTACATAATCCATCACCTTCACATTAATAGATTCAATAATAGTATTTGTATCTAAATTATAACTATAATATCTTATTCCATTTAGATGATATCGTATTAAGATATGAAAAACACATCATTATTAAAAATTTCATTGATATTCATAATAAACTTTTTTGTGGGAAGCGTTTTCAAACAGTATGTGTTACTTCATATATTGTTATTTATTATAATATAACCCATTTTTGGAAATATATGAAATAATATTATACTATAATAAAAATTTAAAATTCACTATTGATTCAATGTAATATCTGTAAAATTATAACGATATATCATTCATCTATAACATAAATTAATTTATCTATGTTAAACTACTATTTTTTAATTTAGCCACACAATTGTGTTGTCATGTATATAGAAAATGGAATTCCTTGTTGTAACGCCCCGACCCCAGCTACCCAGAGTCGGTGCATTACTTCGTAACATTGGCATGATCACAAGAAAGATCAAATCTCGAAAGACCGATTGGTTTAGTAGCCTTGGAAACACTAGATATAATCATAAAGTTTTACATTACATTTCAAAGTGAAAAACTACTACAACAACAAAGTCTTCATATCCACACTATTAACCCCTCATAATATCCCTGCAAGTCATTCATAATTTACTTCTTCACTACCTGGGAAAAATAAAACATAGAAAAGGGGTGAGCTCAAATGCCCAGTAAGGATAACAATATAGCGGAACATTCATAATAAGCATAAACATTTAAGGAAATGAATTACTAAAACAAAAGCCTTTTAAAATTGAACTTCAACATAGTATGGAAAAAATAAAAATGAAATAATGCCATTTACTTATTCACATGGATATTCTACTAATCGAATAATCACATGCAATATCAATAACCACTTTCATAATGTTGGAATGCATAATGCCAGACTATCATAACCACATAGCCAAGGCCTCGTGCCAAGACTACAAATAAGATTTTGTCAAGGCCTTGTGCCAAGACACTAGTTTGTCTCATGAGACCTACCGATGCATCGAGGAGCTATAGCGGGCTCCACCCGTCACTTATTAAGTCCAATGCATTCCCATATGAAAAGGTTTAAACATAACATAAACATTCGTATTAAAACTAGCATACGAAATGTCAATAATTTCACCATAAACTATGAATGGTATAAAAATAGCACATCCATAGTCAAACATATCACAAAACCTTCAATACAATATAGAAGTTTTGTATCATAATAAATCAACTTCAAATAATCTTAAAATCCATCAAAGGATGTTGACATAGATGAAATCAAAATTCTTTTTAAAGAAATATCTCCTTTTATTTTGAAGCCATTTAAGATCCATATAAAATAAAACATTTTCTTTGAAAATATTCTTATATGCTTGTAAGGAAATCTTTGAAGATTTTATAACGGCGTAAAATAACCGCACCCGCCGTATAAGTTAAAAAAAACATTTTACCTCAATTCTGTCGAAGGTTAAAAAGGACCTTGTTTTGAAAACGACGGAAAGATTCCTTTATAAACCTCTTATAAAAAGTCAAACAAGGGTATAAATGACTTTAACCCATATTCTTGTAAATAGTAAAAATGTTTTGAAATACATTTTTAAGAAACATGGATGTGGATGATAAAGAGATCCCAGTAGATTATTACATATAAACAACCTCGGATAATGAAGAGATTGTGAAATAACCCTTACCTTGTACTTTTCCTTGGTTGGGGTAGGTTAACCTCCTGTATAATGGTGAAATAATTGTTATTAAATTATACAAGAATCATATATATTAATATGATATCATATATGATCTTTTAACATTGATTTATTAATAATATCTTAGAATTATCATCGTTTTGGGTGTTAACTTACTCATTTTCTTTTATATGTTTTTTTACATAAGCCATGTTTGTTGTATCTTATTCATATCCAGAATGATATCAAGTCCTTAAAAATCATTTTTAAATCATAAAATGATAATTATACTTGAATGGATACGATGGAGAATGAATCTCATCGCGTTCGTGGAGACGGTAGTCCGTACGTACGCACGAGCGAGAATATCATTCTTTTGATATTAAAATAATATATAAATGAATGGTATATCATATATACAGAATCATTAACATGTTATATTTATTATTTACATGAGTTACACATCATTATTATACCCATCCAAATAATATTATATTGAATAACAATTACACCACGACGTGGAGACGGTAAGCCGTACGTACGCACGTATGGTGACATGTTATTCAAAGGGTGGATAGAATACTGAATATGGTTGTACCATACTTATAATAACATCACAGTATATGTGAGATACTGGAGTTATTATTTTATAATGGTAAGAACAAAGGAAGAAGAAGTGGAAGAAGAAATGAACTTAGAAAAGGGTGGTGAAATCATTACCTCTTCTTCGGGTTCTTCCTTTTGATTTGATCAAAAGGGCTCCTTAGGTTGGCTTTCTGATCAAACTAAGGCCTCTAGGTTGTAGTGAGGGATGTTGGGAGAGTATTTGGGCAGAGTTTGGCCGATCCAAAAGGCTTTGAAGTTGTGAAGAAATGAGAAGGAGGAGTGCCCTTTTATAAGAGGGGTGAGGGGCACCTTTGGAAAAGCTAGAAATATTAATTTATAATAAATTCATATTCGGTTTCTAATGGCTCCAAAGTTGATTATTCAAAGGTTAAGGTGGGGATAGGTCGAAAACCACTCAACCAATAGAATTTAGACAGGTTTGGGTACTTATATTAACCTTATCTTTAAGTATTAACTCTAAGTTAATTAGTTTCACTTTTACAATGTCTCTTTGTATTTTTATATAATATGGTTAATAAACTTACCATATACATCCAATCGACCCCCAAGTGGTCAATTAATGATTAACCTATCATAATATAAATCTCTTGGCCGAACCTTAGATTTTTAGGAATTTAATATCCATTAATAATATAATATTTGTTTTAAGAACTCTTTTATGTCAATTTTGACACTATTCAATAGTTGATTTTTTTGAAACTCATAACAGATTGATTACTTAGAACAAAGTCAATTAAATCAATCCTAATATATCATATTATCCTTTAAAATAAGTTTAATTCATTAAAAGTTTCATATTATATTTATTTGGGTATTTATAATATCAATTATTTTAATTTTTCACTATAATAGTAATTACTGCATCATCATTGTGTCATAAATAAAATAACTTATTTAATGTCTAAAAATTATAAAGAAACTATCATTATGTAGGAAATCTTTTTATCTTTCTAATGAATATTTATAATCGAAAATCCAACATGCATAACCCTATGTAAAAATTGTTCTTCTAAAAGATGTAAGCTTATACCATTTTTATTTTTATTTTAGCTTTATTAATATAATGTGTCATTATCACTTACAAGTGGATCCATGGGGTCCCAAAATAGACCCAAAGATGCCCATGGTCGACCATTTATCAACCAATAGGGTTAAGACACGTTTTAGGGTAATTTAGTATTATTATAATATTATTTTTTAACCCTTATTTACCGGATTTACCCTTAACCATGGTAAATAAAATATTTACCGCAGTAATTATTCAAAATGTCTAAAAATAAAAGTTACCTATTTACACAATTTGAACATCCTGATTCCAAATATGGAATCCATTTTTCTAAATTCAAAACACAGAAGTGGCAGAAATTAATTTAAAATTAATTCCCGCTGTCAAAACAAAAAGCGTGTTTTTAAGAGATAATAACTACCAAAAGATTGACACTTGTTTATGTTCGGTTTAATTGTAAAATTATGTCCAATGACCAACATTATATTAAATAGTAAAAATATATTCTAAATATACTTTAAAACCACTCAAATTCATAATTTATCACTATTAATTATTTTGATTAAAAAAGTTGTTTTTAATTAAAATTTAGTAATTTTCACTATTCATCAAAATATGAAAGTTATCAGAAAAGTACCAAAATTTCACCTTAGGCTAAATTTGATATTCCGAATCCAAAAATGAAGTCCATTTTAAAATATAAAATATATATAATTTCAAAAAGTAGGTATTACTATTCATAACAGCTAGTTTGATTGGTTACGGTGTGTTAGAACTCGAAGTTGCGTACAACACACGCTACTGTTTTATTCAAAGGAAAGCGTACCGTGGACGCTTGGGATGTTTCATTTTAAATTTTTTGATGTCTCAATTTAGTCAAAAAGTTTAAAATATTGTATTTAAAAAGGTTTCACTATTAGAAGTTGATAAAAGTGAAATACTGAAAATGAATTTGTTCTTGCATTATGACTAAGAAACTCATAATAGGGATTCTAAAATTATAAGGATTATATAAAGTTCAAAATGTAGTTAATACTATTCATGACCTATTTTAATGGTGTGATTGAACTCGGTGTTGCGTGTAGTGCAAGTTATTGAATTATTTTTAAGAAATAACACACTCTGAAATCCTGGGGTGTTACATTCTCCCCTCCTTCAATAAATTGCGTCCTCGCAATTTGAAATTGTTCTTCAAAGATAAAAGGATGAAAGTAGAAAATATATTTGTGGGAAAACCCACATTGGAAATTGGGTTACTAAAATTTAGTCTTAATATGAGGAAAAGAGAAATTAAAGGGTCACCACCAAATTATGATCTCGATTAGGAGAACATTGGTGGCAATTAGAGACATATAATCGGAGGAAAAACGTAAATATTTATAGGTAGTGATTGAGGTCATCAATCACAAACAAGTGTATAATTGAGGTCCTTAAACTCATCAATCTATGATGATTTTAAGTACCATCGGTTCAACAAAATATAGGGTATTGGGATAACACATTTTTGACGTTTCAAAATATCTTAGTTGAAATCCCACATCGAAAAATGAATTAATGAGGCCTCTATTTAAAATAAAGAGTCGAAAGTATGAAGATTACCGAAAATAACACATACTAGGGTTCCATGTAAGAAAATATGGATATGGAAGAAAAATCTAGCCATCAATTATCTGATGGAGAGTGGTAGAGAACATGCCTATGAAAAGGCCAACAATCCCAAAGACATAAATTTGTGATGATTTAAGGTACCATCTAGGACAACATTTTTGTTCTAAGTTTCTATTATTAATGTTGAGGAATTTATTTATGAGATTGGATAAGATAATAAGGAGATATACTTAGTTTATAATTAGAGTTTTATCCATTAATAAATTTCTACCAAAACTCATCATTCACTCGTAAAAAAAATTCTATTTATACTATTCATAGAGGGTTCCAAAATAAACGAATTTATAATTCATCTACCAGATCTTTTAAAAAACTACTTTATTTAATCCAGGACATCTCGTGGGATAGTGGTTGGTGATACACCCTTGTTGCCCTTTGGTTGCGGGTTCAAGTCTCGCAGCCTTGCCGGACGCGACGGGTTGCCGCCCGACCTCCGGGTTGTCCTTTTATGGCAATCCAAAATAATCCAAACTAGAACTATCCAAAATACTTCTGTCCAAACTCACAGTCCAACATTCATAAGGAAGGTAAACATAATATAGATCCTTTTTACCCCGTAATAGCATATGAATACCTTCATCATGTATTACCATATTCCTTATTGATTACATTCATGCTCCCTTATTCCATATAGAATGCTGGATATACTTCATTAATCCAAAAATGTTTTAAACCCCAACAATGATGGAATATACAAATCATTAATCAGTTCCAAGGTAGTCAAGAATATCCAATATAATTTATCCAAAACAATCACATATTATTCCAAAATCACTACCTCAGTATCAGAACTATATTATGGTTTATCATTCTCTCAACCATATATTTTCCAAAAATATATCCTGCTAATGAGTCACTTTTCTTTGTTCCACACAATCTCAAGTCCTTAATGAAATAGTACTGCAGTACAATCCTTATATACTCCATAATTATTATAACAAGTACATTGTTGATACAAAGCTCAATTGACATAATCAACATAAGAACTCTAATCATTCCTCTTCATCTGTGGTAGTATCATAACTTGATTATTATCCAATAACATCATTTGCGGCATAGTCTGATGACTGGGACATAGGTTCGCGTAGTGTCCAAACTCCTTGCAAATGAAGCATTGTACATTTAAAACCATTTTCTTACCCTTGCAGTCACGTACTTTGTGCCCTTTTCCTCCACACTTATAACAAACTCCCATTCCTTTCAGGCAAGTTCCAGGGTGTTTCTTTCCACAGTTACCACATATGGGAAAATTCTTCTTTTCCCTCTTCCCTTTATCCATCTTTCTCTCTTCCATCCTTTTCTTCTCTTGCTTCCCTTCAAAGCCATAGGACTCAGTAAACTCTTTACATATCTTATCAACACATGATATTATTTCTTCATATGATGATAATACATGGGAGACTATTTCTCTTATAAATTCTAGCTTAAGACCATGAAAGATATGATCCTTCCTTCTCTTTGAATCATGTGTATTTCTGGAGTTCTCATTCCTTCTACTGGGCGCCATTTCAATACCATGGCATAAACTAGATCAGTTTATGAATCAAAACACATAATCCCATACTTATAAAACACTTAACATAAATTGAACTATTTATGGATATAATCCATAATCATAAAAATGTTTTCTTTGAGGAAGTATATACTCATAAACCCTTCATAATGATTTGTAAAGAAAATGAGAGTTATCCTAAGCATATCCCCCGGGAGTGTCGTAACCAAGAGTGCAGCAAGGCCCGTTGTCGTGCACCAGTTCCCATTCGAGTCTAGCTCAAAGCGGTGTTTTCGGGTTTTACCCCTAGGTACATCTGTGCCAGAGCCGCCTCTACCTGCTCGTATCCAGACAGGGATGTATTGCTCGGAAAACTCCCAAAATCTCTACAATACCAAAATTCTAGGAAGTTCTTCTATACTAATCCTCAAAGTTTATCTTAGGTCTACGTGCTCTAATCAGAGTTTATCTAAATCTAGCTTCCAAGGTTTGTACTAAACTTCCTCTGATACCAACTGTAACGCCCCGACCCCAGCTACCCAGAGTCGGTGCATTACTTCGTAACATTGGCATGATCACAAGAAAGATCAAATCTCGAAAGACCGATTGGTTTAGTAGCCTTGGAAACACTAGATATAATCATAAAGTTTTACATTACATTTCAAAGTGAAAAACTACTACAACAACAAAGTCTTCATATCCACACTATTAACCCCTCATAATATCCCTGCAAGTCATTCATAATTTACTTCTTCACTACCTGGGAAAAATAAAACATAGAAAAGGGGTGAGCTCAAATGCCCAGTAAGGATAACAATATAGCGGAACATTCATAATAAGCATAAACATTTAAGGAAATGAATTACTAAAACAAAATCCTTTTAAAATTGAACTTCAAAATAGTATGGAAAAAATAAAAATGAAATAATGCCATTTACTTATTCACATGGATATTCTACTAATCGAATAATCACATGCAATATCAATAACCACTTTCATAATGTTGGAATGCATAATGCCAGACTATCATAACCACATAGCCAAGGCCTCGTGCCAAAAATACAAATAAGATTTTGTCAAGGCCTTGTGCCAAGACACTAGTTTGTCTCATGAGACCTACCGATGCATCGAGGAGCTATAGCGGGCTCCACCCGTCACTTATTAAGTCCAATGCATTCCCATATGAAAAGGTTTAAACATAATATAAACATTCGTATTAAAACTAGCATACGAAATGTCAATAATTTCACCATAAACTATGAATGGTATAAAAATAGCACATCCATAGTCAAACATATCACAAAACCTTCAATACAATATAGATGTTTTGTATCATAATAAATCAACTTCAAATAATCTTAAAATCCATCAAAGGATGTTGACATAGATGAAATCAAAATTCTTTTTAAAGAAATATCTCCTTTCATTTTGAAGCCATTTAAGATCCATATAAAATAAAACATTTTCTTTGAAAATATTCTTATATGCTTGTAAGGAAATCTTTGAAGATTTTATAACGGCGTAAAATAACCGCACCCGCCGTATAAGTTAAAAAAAACATTCTTACCTCAATTCTGTCGAAGGTTAAAAAGGACCTTGTTTTGAAAACGACGGAAAGATTCCTTTATAAACCTCTTATAAAAAGTCAAACAAGGGTATAAATGACTTTAACCCATATTCTTGTAAATAGTAAAAATGTTTTGAAATACATTTTTAAGAAACATGGATGTGGATGATAAAGAGATCCCAGTAGATTATTACATATAAACAACCTCGGATAATGAAGAGATTGTGAAATAACCCTTACCTTGTACTTTTCCTTGGTTGGGGTAGGTTAACCTCCTGTATAATGGTGAAATAATTGTTATTAAATTATACAAGAATCATATATATTAATATGATATCATATATGATCTTTTAACATTGATTTATTAATAATATCTTAGAATTATCATCGTTTCGGGTGTTAACTTACTCATTTTCTTTTATATGTTTTGTTACATAAGCCATTTTTGTTGTATCTTATTCATATCCAGAATGATATCATGTCCTTAAAAATTATTTTTAAATCATAAAATGATAATTATACTTGAATGGATACGATGGAGAATGAATCTCATCGCGTTCGTGGAGACGGTAGTCCGTACGTACGCACGAGTGACAATATCATTCTTTTGATATTAAAATAATATATAAATGAATGGTATATCATATATACAGAATCATTAACATGTTATATTTATTATTTACATGAGTTACACATCATTATTATACGCATCCAAATAATATTATATTGAATAACAATTACACCACGACGTGGAGACGGTAAGCCGTACGTACGCACGTATGGTGACATGTTATTCAAAGGGTGGATAGAATACTGAATATGGTTGTACCATACTTATAATAACATCACAGTATATGTGAGATACTGGAGTTATTATTTTAGAATGGTAAGAACAATGGAAGAAGAAGTGGAAGAAGAAATGAACTTAGAAAAGGGTGGTGAAATCATTACCTCTTCTTCGGGTTCTTCCTTTTGATTTGATCAAAAGGGCTCCTTAGGTTGGCTTTCTGATCAAACTAATGCCTCTAGGTTGTAGTGAGGGATGTTGGGAGAGTATTTGGGCAGAGTTTGGCCGAACCAAAAGGCTTTGAAGGTGTGAAGAAATGAGAAGGAGGAGTGCCCTTTTATAAGAGGGGTGAGGGGCACCTTTGGAAAAGCTAGAAATATTAATTTATAATAAATTCATATTCGGTTTCTAATGGCTCCAAAGTTGATTATTCAAAGGTTAAGGTGGGGATAGGTCGAAAACCACTCAACCAATAGAATTTAGACAGGTTTGGGTACTTATATTAACCTTATGTTTAAGTATTAACTCTAAGTTAATTAGTTTCACTTTTACAATGTCTCTTTGTATTTTTATATAATATGGTTAATAAACTTACTATATACATCAAATCGACCCCAAAGTGGTCAATTAATGATTAACCTATCATAATATAAGTCTCCTGGCCGAACCTTAGATTTTTAGGAATTTAATATCAATTAATAATATAATATTTGTTTTAAGAACTCTTTTATGTCAATTTTGACACTATTCAATAGTTGATTTTTGTGAAACTCATAACAGATTGATTACTTAGAACAAAGTCAATTAAATCAATCCTAATATATCATATTATCCTATAAAATAAGTTTAATTCATTAAAAGTTTCATATTATATTTATTTGGGTATTTATAATATCAATTATTTTAATTTTTCACTATAATAGTAATTACTGCATCATCATTGTGTCATAAATAAAATAACTTATTTAATGTCTAAAAATTATAAAGAAAATATCATTATGTAGCAAATCTTTTTAGATTTCTAATGAATATTTATAATCGAAAATCCAACATGTATAACCCTATGTAAAAATTGTTCTTCTAAAAGATGTAAGCTTATACCATTTTTATTTTTATTTTAGCTTTATTAATATAATGTGTCATTATCACTTACAAGTGGATCCTTGGGGTCCCCAAATAGACCCAAAGATGCCCATGGTCGACCATTTATCAACCAATAGGGTTAAGACACGTTTTAGGGTAATTTAGTATTATTATAATATTATTTTTTAACCCTTATTTACCGGATTTACCCTTAACCATGGTAAATAAAATATTTACCGCAGTAATTATTCAAAATGTCTAAAAATAAAAGTTACCTACTTACACAATTTGAACATCCTGATTCCAAATATGGAATCCATTTTTCTAAATTCAAAACACAGAAGTGGCAGAAATTAATTTAAAATTAATTCCCGCTGTCAAAACAAAAAGCGTGTTTTTAAGAGATAATAACTACCAAAAGATTGACACTTGTTTATGTTCGGTTTAATTGTAAAATTATGTCCAATGACCAACATTATATTAAATAGTAAAAATATATTCTAAATATACTTTAAAACCACTCAAATTCATAATTTATCACTATTAATTATTTTGATTAAAAAAGTTGTTTTTAATTAAAATTTAGTAATTTTCACTATTCATCAAAATATGAAAGTTATCAGAAAAGTACCAAAATTTCACCTTAGGCTAAATTTGATATTCCGAATCCAAAAATGAAGTCCATTTTAAAATATAAAATATATATAATTTCAAAAAGTAGGTATTACTATTCATAACAGCTAGTTTGATTGGTTACGGTGTGTTAGAACTCGAAGTTGCGTACAACACACGCTACTGTTTTATTCAAAGGAATGCGTACCATGGACGCTTGGGATGTTTCATTTTAAATTTTTTGATGTCTCAATTTAGTCAAAAAGTTTAAAATATTGTATTTAAAAAGGTTTCACTATTAGAAGTTGATAAAAGTGAAATACTGAAAATGAATTTGTTCTTGCATTATGACTAAGAAACTCATAATAGGGATTCTAAAATTATAAGGATTATATAAAGTTCAAAATGTAGTTAATACTATTCATGACCTCTTTTAATGGTGTGATTGAACTCGGTGTTGCGTGTAGTGCAAGTTATTGAATTATTTTTATGAAATAACACACTCTGAAATCCTGGGGTGTTACACTTGTAAATAACCAGATTCTCACTATTAGATTGAAATAAACTAACTTTTTTCTCTCTAAAAATATTTATCTGATTATCCTTTAAATATAAACCACACTTAATTTCTACATGCCCTCTAATATTCATGTAGATTGATTCCTCCATGTCTGACAAATTCTAGAGTGGAAAATATCACATGTATGTTTACATTAAATTTATACTTTTATATATAAAAATATCATAATATTTCAATTATAATTAATACATAAAATATAATTCCTTTATCCATTAAATCTAAGAACAATAAATACATTTTCATCATTTCTAAGATTACACACAAATGATTTTACAAAATTATCAACCCTCCAATTTGACATCAGATTTCCAAATTTTGTGCTTAAAACATAATATTCAATTAGAAAAACATTAAATATATTACCCATTTTAAACTAAAATCTTTTTA
Organism: Viscum album; assembly: GCA_963277665.1. NCBI lineage: Eukaryota > Viridiplantae > Streptophyta > Magnoliopsida > Santalales > Viscaceae > Viscum > Viscum album. The sequence continues at coordinate 1,058,760,912 of OY728142.1, forward strand.
AAATAAAAATACATTCCATTTAAATCATCATAAATACATCACTTTTAATTATCTCTTATTTGATTTTATTGCATACATGATTCACACTATATAAATATTCCTTTAGTTTTTCAACAAATAAATTTTATTTGGATTAAAATTGATATTTTCCTATTTTAAATAATAAAGATCCATTGAATAATTGTGTCACATCCCTCCCTAATAACACTATGAAATCCATTCTCATTTAAACATCCTTTATAATCAAAAAATCCTGAATTAATTTGGATGAACATCCAATGTCATGTATTCATTTTCATTCCTTTTTTGGATTATTGAAGTGAAATATCTGGTACTATTTAATTTCCCTTTCTAATAACATTTTTATTTTGATATTTCAATGCACTAAAACTCATACTAAATTTTTACAATAGTATAGTGGGAAAATAATATGAAATTTGTCATATATTAACAAAATATACCTTCATTTCTTCTCAAATTGGAAATATATTCAAAAAAATATCATTAAATTTCAATTTATGTGAAAAAATTATCCATTGAGTTTGTTAAATCATCATTGATTTATACAGTGAAAAAATTATAGAATAAAAGTTGTTTTTCAATTTAACTAACAAATTTATATAATTTTTTTATGCCTCTATAGTATAAAAAGTATCCATAGAAAGAATACAACCATTGGAAAAATATAATTTTCTATAATATGGAACCATATTTAATTTAATCATTAATTCATTAATTATTTTTTATTTTTACCCAAAATTATTGTATACTCTCAAATCATCTTATTCAACATGGGATTCTTATATTAAAAATTATCATTCACTAGTTTTTGTATTATTTGAATACTTTCTAGGGTTCCATGTATTTACCTAATTATTTAATTCCATTTATTTTACCACAAACATTATCTAATTCACATGATTATATTTATTAGTCACTCCATATATGATTTTAATAGTATTTTATAAGATTTTTATGTGGACCATAATTACTAAAATTTATTTCATCTCCTAATAAAATGTTCTCAGCCACTTTTCTGTTAGATATTTCTACAAAATCCAACATATAGTTTTTAAATATAATTTTAAAAATGTTTACTACCTTATCAGGATCTAAGACATTTTTTAAAATGTTCATGAAAAATATCCTTGCCTTTTACAATTTCATCCATATTGATTCTTAATGTATTCTAATATTTATGAAATAGATTTGATTCAATGAGTTTTTTAGAATTTTGTTCTTTTATTCTTATAGTAATGATTCATTACTACTAGAAGCTTTATTTTCCATCATTTATTTTTATTATATTTAAAAAAAATTGATATATTTTATTCAAAATACATGAGTTATATATTTATAAATAACTGTATTTGTGTTTATTTATCACATTCTATATTAATACATCCATAACTATTAATATCTTATTTTTTTTACATTACCAATTAAAATCATTTCTCCAATATCACAAGAATTCATAACGTTTTTACATAAATCAACAAAGTCTCTATATTAAAACATGGATAATAATTTCATCTAATTGTGTCTTGAGAAATTCTTTCACATTAATTATGTTTATTACTTTCATATATAAGTTAGTTATGATTTTATCATAGAAAATCTATATGGTCTTCTAAATTTTTCTTCACTAACATCACCATCCTTCTATAACAGTATGTTTTTTAATTGGTTTCAAATAGTCCCACAAGTAAAATAATATAGAATAAGTTTCCTCTTTATTTTTTCCTTAAAACATCCCATACATCTAGAGATATGATATAAAATATAATGAATCATTTAATAAATATATTCAATATAATCATAATAAATAAATTCATTTTCATCTATATCTCTATTATTATTATCTATCATTGATTCTATAAAAAAAATAACTTTTTTTTAATTTCCTATATTATAGAGCACCTATTTTTTCCTACATGACTGTTATATATTTTTAATGATAAAATTATCAATTTTTATACATTAATTGATCAATAGATTTGGTATCATTGAAAAAATAGGATCATGTATAACAATTACAAGTTTACCATAATCCTTTAATTAAATAACTATTCTTTTTCCTTAGAAAATTTCACATTCTCCATAGAATATTTAGTCACCTGAGGATTTAAATCAATGAAATGGGTCAGCTAAAATCCATGTAAGAGGAGTAATAAGGGTTATGTGTCAGTATAAGATGGTTTTGCGTAATAATTTCTATCACATCATAATCATAAGATCATAATCATAATAAATGAGATGGTTATTTGATAATGGAAAGGAATTTATACATGTTTAAAAATGAAAGATCATGTCATACTGGTAAAATACCAAACAATGGTGTGAACAAATCTAACATCATGTTCACTCATTAAAATTGTTCATAATCATAACATAATCCTTCTAAAGAAAGATAGAATCATGTTTATGGATAATGAACATTATATCATGAGATAAATAACATTACCTAATGCATTTTAGGAATATATAAATCTATTCCCACTCCTCACAACATACTATTTACATAATCAGGAAGGCTACATAGATTGTACCACTATTGTAGATATGAAATTACCAATACATTGAAATGGGTTTCATAAAAATTTCATAAATAATGATTTCATGAATAATATTGGGGTTCCCAAGTGAATAAGGGAAGAAATATTTGGAATAAGAATCATGATTCATGAGTAATGAAAAAACAACTCATGATGAGAAAAAGATGTTTTTTTGGAAAAAAATTGTTTTTGGATTGTTAGTGTATTTGGATTATAAATAAGGGGGTGACATGTATATACATGAATGAAATTGAAAGAATTGTGAATGTGTATTTAAAATAATTATTGGAATAATAATTTTGAAATTTATGTTTAGGGGGTATGTCACGACCTGTCCCCCGGGGCCCGTATTGTGACTACCCTAAGCCCACCTTCCATAGGCCAGGGGCTGGTGACTAGCACCAAAGGCGTAAATACCTAAAATGGGAAACCATTGCCTTTATAACTATAAAAAAACTTAACAGATCACACAACTGGAATCAAAATACTAAGTAAAACTGTATACAAAATAAGTGTTGGAAATTAATAGGGGATGGAAATACAAGCCCAACAGAAAATTACACGTACAACTGAAAGCAAGTACAACTGAAGAAATGTAAAGCAGTTATTGGGTCTTACTCTGGGATTCTTACCTAAAGGTTAAGAACAGATGGTCACCTCAGCACTCCATGTACATCCGTCTCCTCCATTTACCATCACACCGAGTGGTCCACCTCCGGGTACCGTCCAGTCCTTCTCTCTCTACCTCAGTCAGCGCTGTCAATCGTCTGTGACCAACACAATGAGGTGAGGGAATAACCCATGTAGGGGTGAGTATAAGGATACTTAGTAGGGACCCCGAGACCCTCATGGTCTCACTAAATCCAATAAGGATAAACCACAAAGTATGAAATCAATAGATAACCATTACATAGGTATATGTCCATACATATACCAAAGTTATCTAGTAACCCATCTCAATCATGAGGAAAAAACAAAAGTCATTGACTCAGATCAAACCAGTATTTTCATTATCAAAACCATGGCAGCTGGAAAACTCCACCTCTGTAGAGTACAGTGGTCATGTCAAGACACCAAAGTGTTTTTCACTAACCATTGACTGCAGAGGTACTCCTCCAATCGAGTATCGTGGGTCGGCTTCCAACTACCAGGCGCTCATCTGTTGTGGGTCTGCCGCCAACTACAAGGCACTCCCCATAATAGCCTACAGACGTACTTCTCCTGTCAAGTACTGTGGGTCTGCCACCAACTACCAAGTGCTCCTCTTCCGTGGGTCTTCTTCCAACTACCAGGCGCTACCCACTAGGATAGTCGAATCACTCCAAGTCGAATTGGACAAATAGTCATCAGGTCTACCAACTACTTGGTTTTTCCACTCTATCTGATCTTTATTGGAAGGATAAGCTCCATGAGCTACTGGGACATACTCCAACTATCACGAAGTTCCATAGAGAAGTATCTCAAAGGTCTGCACCGTCATAGGGGTCTCAACACAATAGACGACACATCAATCAGACGCCCGGTCTGTTAGTTATTATCCTTTTTGTCCCGGGGCTAGGATGGATTCGTGTACGATCCAACCTGACTATAACTCAATTATACCCTGCACTCCAGTGGGATATACTCAAAGGGATGGCAACACTCGAAGAATACCATCACTGCTAACGGTTTGTCAAACGGATGTCCGGTGCCAATGTTATGGCCAAATGAAGTAAAAGGTCGGTAATGGGCCCGGGTCCGGTCCGACCCGGTCAGACTGACTCAGCCCAACCCAGTCTGGGCCGACCCACTCTGGGTCGACCTAGTCGGACTCGCTGGGTCTGACCCGGCCCGTTGGGTGGGTCAGCCCACTATGTTTTAACCCGGTTCACTGGTCTCGGCCCAGTGGACCGCGAGGGCGGTTCGGTCCGGGCTCGGGGCTAGTTTGGCCCGGAGCGTTGAGAGGGCGCGACCCAGCACGGCTCGGCATAGAGGGCGCGGCTGGTCCAATTTGGCCAAGGCACCATAATGGGTGTTGGGGCACTGGCTCGTTCAGGTGTACACAAGGGAGTTGGGACGCCGCGGGGGCGCCGTCAGGGCACAGGGGCGTTGGGCATGATGCGGCGGGGTGCTGGGCATACCGTGTAGGGACGATGGGTAGTCCGTGGGTTCGGCCCGGGAACTAGGTAAGGTGCAGAAGGGCGCCGGGTAGCATGCAGGGTAGTGCGCAGGGCTGCGGGCAGTGCGCGGGAGCCCCGGGTAGGGCACCGGCGAGGCCGGGCAGGCCGCAGAGCAGCGCACAGTGACGCTAGGCAATACTCTGGCAAGGCCGAGTAGGTCGTGGGTTCGGCGGGGGTGTGCACCCGGCCCGGCATTGGGAGGCTTCACGTAGGAGGGTCGGGCGCCTGTCATCTGGCGGTGGTCGGTCGGAAGCACCTGTGCGCCGTGGGGGCGGTGCAATTCGTGGAGGCCGTCGGTAGCGTGGCCTTCATCGTTACCACCTTCATCATCGTCGCCTCATCGCCATGTTGTAGAATTCCACAAGAGAGAAGAATCAACAGAGGATGTCCGGCCATGTTAGGTCAGCCCGCATCCTCCACGTTTAAAGCTATAACAATTGGTTAATCAAAAAAATGATTAACGACAATTATTTACAACCATGAAACGATTTATTTTCAAACGATGATGAGAAAAGAAAAGGGATAAAGCACAAGGTAAACCACCTACCGTTGATTTGTCAGTCGTCGTTCGTTGATGGTGTTACAAAAAGAAGACGATGATGTTCGTCATTCTCCGCGTTTTTAACGCACTCCCAATCAATGCTCATGCATCGGTTCATTGATGATGATGTGGAGGGAAGTTTCTCTATGTCGGAAGGTGTCTAGGGTAGAAGACCGAGGAAGAAGTGTCACCAGCATTCTTTGCGTTCATTGTTGGGAGGACGGTTCACCCTAGCTATCATTTTCCTCCGTTCCACCAAAAGAGAATGCCATAAAATTAATCGTTTTTCTATTATTTTAATCGTTGGTACAAATTTCAAAAATGTGAATTAATTAACCCGACTCCACCAAATTAATTTCACAAGAGTTTTCACACTTAATTTGGAGGATGTCAAGAGGCTCCCCTTAATTAATTCACATGCGTTGGAGCTGTTAATTAGCGGAGATGGCACAAAATTCTAAAAGGAGGATTTGGAAATTAAATGGGGTGGTGGTGCACCATTAATTGCAAGGGGAGTTTCATGGGTTAAAATCTAGGTGGTCCCCACAAAAAATATCATCCCCAAGGGAGGTTCTGCTCAGGTGGGCCCCACCACCATATCCTCTCATGGGAGGTTAAGGTGTGGCGGCCCCCACCTCTAACCTCCCCTTGGATGTTTTAACCTCCATACACCCAATGGAGGCTCAAATAAAATAATTTTGATGGCACACTTTATTTTATTAATTGTTTTATAAAATTCCAAAAAAACTAACTTTTATTCTTGACCAACTGTCGTTGAGGTGAATGTCTTCTCAATCGAATATTGGCATTTTGAGTTCAACAGTGCCCTTAGATTTCAATTTCGTGGACCGGTTTAAAAGTTAAAAAATCCTTCTTGTAAGTTTACAAAACATAGCCAAACAAAACTTCACAAATTGATTCCGGGCACAACAGGCCTCAGAATCAAGCGCCTTAAAACTCAAAGACTCATAAAAATCCCATGTATTTAATAAAAAAAATTCCACGGAATTTCCCGGTCTTTACATTCTCCACAACTCAGGACTTTACGTCCCTATAAACTACAACTAGAACTATGAGATCAAATGGGGATACTGAGCATGCATCTGAGCCACCCACTCCCATGTGCTCTCCTAAAGGTTCTCATGCTACCAGCAAACACGCACCAGTGGTATCGACCATCGACGTAGGACCTGCTCTTGTCGATCATCAATCTCCACTGGAACCTTCGTGAAGGTCTCCCCAACCCCAATGTCTATCTCTCCATGGTCGATGATGTGGGAAGGGTCGTGCATGTATCTCATTAGCTAAGATACGTAGAAGATGTTGTGCACCCGGTGCAACTGAGATGGATGAGCTATGTGGTAAGCCTCCTCATCTACTCTACTGAGGACCTGGAAAGGTCTGATGAATCATGGAGATAACATTCCTCCTCAGCCAAATCTCCATAGACCTCGTTGAGGTGTGAAACATATAAAGACGTGGTCGCCATCCTCAAACTCTAGAGGCCTTCGTCTCCTATCAGCATATGACTTCCACTAGGTCTATGCAGTCTTCATCCACTCCTAGATGATCTAAAACTTCTTAGTGGTATCTCTCACCATCTCGAGTCCCACTGGTGCTAAATCCCCTGGGTCTGTCCAGAATAGTGGCGATCTGCAAGGTCGGCCATACAAGGCATCAAAAGGTTCCATCCCAATGGTTGAGTGATAGATATTTTTCTATGAAATTTCCACCAAAGGAAAGTGGACCCCCTAATTCAACTGAATTCGAGGACACATGCACATAGCATATCCTTGAGGGTCTGAATAGTCCGCTCGGCCTGACCATTTTTTTGAGGATGGAAGCCGGTGCTCAAGCGAAGCTATTTCCTGAATTCTTGCTAATACCCCTTCCATTGCTCAGAAGTAAATCACGTTTCATGATCGGAGAAAATCGAGTATGTTACTCCATGTAACCACAAAATCTCCTGCACATAGAGGCATGCCAAGCTCACTACTGAACCCTGCACTCTGATCGGTAGGAAGTGGGCTGACTTAGTGAGTCGGTCGATGATCACCTAAATCAACTCATTACCCCTGGATGTACATGGAAGAACTGTCACAAAGTCCATGTATAACCCATCCCACTTCCACTCTAGAACCTCTAAAGGTTGAACCAGGCCTGCTGGTACCTAGTGCTCTGGCTTCACTTGCTGAAATGTGAGGAAACGTGAGACAAACTCCGCTACCACCTTCTTCATACATGGCCACTAGTGATGTCATCGAAGGTCCCAGTACATCTTCTCCACTCATGGATGTACCACTAAAGGGGATGTGTGGAAATCCCTCAACACTTCCTCCAGATGTGATGCTGGTACCATAGTACGTCCTCGAAAGAGGAGGACATGCTCCCCACCTTCAAAAAATCCATCAGGAGCCTGCTTTGTGGATATCTAGCACATCATGTCTCGCAGTCAGAGTCCCCATGATGTGCCTCTCTGACAAGTTGATGAAATGGGGGAGATACTGTAAAATACTATAGAAAGGTTGCACCGTCTCTATCCACAAAGGTTATATGCAAAGCGGACAGCTGCTAGGTCGCCTCTCCTAACAACAGTATACCAGTCCTCCTACTGAGTGCATCCACAACAACGTTCCCCTTCCAAATACTATAGACTATCTCAATGTCATAGTACTAAAAGAACTAAATCCATCGCCGTTGTCTCGGGTTCAGTTTCTTCTAAGAGAAGATATACCTGAGACTCTTGTGATCAGAGTACACGGTAAAACGTTCCCCCATCAGATAGTGCCACCACATATTCAAGGCGAAGACCACTACTACGAACTCCTGGTCATGGGTTGTGTAGTTCTGTTCATGATGTCTCAACTGCCAAAAACCACAAGCAATCACTGCTCTCTCCTGCATCATGACACACCCAAGCTCGGTCCCTGATTTGTCGCAGTAAACTACGTACCCTGCACCTTCCTCTGGAAGCATCAAGATGGGGGCACTAGTCAGCATCTTTGGTAGCTCCATAAAGCTCTGCTGGCATATGTCCGACCACACTACGGGTTCTCCCTTCATTGTCATGGACGATAGTGGTGCTGCAACACTAGAGAAGTCTGGAATGAACCTCTGATAGTATCCATTCAAATCCAGGAAACATTATACCTCTGTCACACTCCTGGGTGGCTGCCAAGAAATTAATGCCTCGATCTTCGCTAGATCCACAGAAAATCTAGCCTTTGAGATGACATGTCCCAAGAAATGAACCTCTCGAATCCAAAACTGGAACTTTGAGAGCTTAGCATTAAGATAGTTCTCCCGGAGTGTGTCCAGTACTACCCGAAAATGGTAGGCATGCTCCTCCTCAGTAGTCGAGTAGATCAGAATGTCGTCGATGATGACTATGACAAAGCGATCAAGGTATGGTTGGAAGATCCTGTTCACTAGGCTCATGAACACTTCTAGATCATTGGTTATGCCAAAGGGAATAACCAAGAACTCGTAGTGGTCATAACAACACCTAAAGGCTGTCTTCTTACACCTCCTCGTCTCGAACTCTGAGCTAGTGATAGCCTGATATGAGGTCTATCTTCGAGATCCACCGTGAATCCTTCAGCTGATCAAAGAGGTCATCAATCCTCAAGAGTGGGTACTTGTTCTTCACAATCACTTGGTTCAAGAGACAATATTCTACACATAGCATCAAGCTCCCATCCGCCTTCTTGGCGAATAGAATCGGGGATGCCCAGGGAGAAACATTGGGTCAGATGAATCCCTTCCCCTATAAGTCCCCTAGCTTTACCTTCAGCTTGAGAAGCTCAGCGGGAGCCATCAGATATGCTGGAGTAGATATCAGTGTCATCTTAGTGTACAAGTCAATGTAGAAATGCACCTCTCTATGAGGAGATAGTCCTGGAACATTGTCAGGGAAAACATCCGCATACCGGTCCACCACTATAGGATAAGTCGAACTCTCCACAACAACTGCTCTGATGGAAAGGCAATCCAACTGGTGAGTAATCAGAACCACCCTCCTCTGAGTATATTTTTCCGATGCAGCAAGGGCCCCCTTCTCGCCAGTGAAGGTAAACCTGGTCCCCTCCATACAGACACACCACACTTTTCACCTAATACAATCGATCAGAGCATGGACTATAGATAAACAGTACATAACTAAGATGATGTCATAAGGACACAATGCCGATACTAGGAGATCCCAGTCGAAGCACTCACCTCTTAGAGTAAGCTTGCACTGCCAGCACCAGTGCGTAATCGTCGAACCAGCTCCCGTATGAGTCTCTATATGTAAGGATCGAAATAACGTCTCTTTAAGAATCTCCAAGCTCCAAACAAGGGATGTGGCAATGAAAGAGTGACTGCCACCTGTGTCGATGTGAACTACAGGTAAGGTGTAGTAGACATAGATCGTGCCTCGAATCATGTCCGGAGCACCATGATCGTAAGCCTCGGCTACCTGAAGTTGAGATCTCCCATGTCCTCCCACTCCATGCGGTCTGGGTGGACCTCCTGGTGGTGGTGGTGGTAACACCTCAAAACATTGTCCACCGCCAACTACACTTCCAGCTCCTCCTCCACGTCCGCCTCCTCCCTGCGGACCACCTCAATCGAACATCTACCTCGGTCTGGGAGGTCCCTCAACTGTCTGATGATCATCAAAACGGCGGGTCAGATATTCAAGAGACATGTGACAAATCCCACCACATGAGTAACATTTTATACTCCTCGCATGTATGGCTTTGTATCCACTCTGGCTTCCCCACACAACCAATCCTGAGTCAGGTGGTCGACCACCTATAGGTATGGTACTCTTGGACCTCTGCGACATCTGTCTACTGCTAGCTGTAGAGGACTCTGCTGCGTGTCGGCTAGTGGTGGGTCTCGCTACTGGAGACTGCTCAACAAGGAAACACTACACTAGGAGGGATCTCTCTAGAACCTCCACCTACATCGGGATGCTGAGTAAGATCATCAAAGCTCTGATCTCTCGCATGAGCCCCTGCATGAAGGACTGGGTCTTGAAGAATGGGTCACGTACCATATCCGTGGGGGTAGCATGAGAGGTCGGTAAAACTCACTGAGTACTGTGCTACTGTCATGCTACCCTATTGTAGATTCAGTAGCTCCTGTGTCCGCACTGCTCAAAGGGTGGCTCGAAAAAACTCCACCCGAAACAGGCTCTCGAAGTCTGGCCAGAGTAGGGTCACCTCTCATGGACCTGGAGCATCGGGATCCACCATATTCCTACATCCTCCTGAAGGAGACTCGTGATAAAGATTACCATGAAGTCTTTTGGTGTCCCTACAAGTCTGAAGACTCTCATTACAGCCTCCAGCCAATTATCAGCCGCCAATGTGTCTATATCTCCCTTGAACCTAGGTGGCCTCTAGTGCTGGAACTCGTGCAACGTGCTCAAGCGGCATGCATCATCTTCTGCTGGGGCTGGTGGCATCGGTGGCCCAAGGGAAGAAATACCACTGGTGCCTCTGCTGGTAAAGGGGCTTGCATCGAGTCTTCATCCCTCGGTGGGCTGTCAATACGTACGAATCCCGAGGCTATAACTGGACATCCATGGGGAGGCATCCAAAAAGAAACAGATGCAACACTGTCAAAAGATTCACCTGGTGAGCTGAGTTAGTTGAGCTGACATAAAGAAAAACATTTGAAAACATACATGCAATCCGTGTATTCGTGCACTGAGTCAGAAATCAGAATTCAAGGTCTTAATGTATGGATATGTCGGTCCCCCGCACCAACAATGTACTACCTGAACTGAAAACCACACTTAGTACCCTAAAAACTATTTCTTTAACGAAAAGAAATATCAATGTCCTAAGTTCTGCGGTATAACTGACTAATCTGAAATCAATTAGACATGACCCATCCCATGAGGCTCATATCGTGACTAACCCAAGCCCGCCATCCATAGGCCAGTGGCTCGTGACTAGCACCAAAGGCATAAATCCCTAAACTGGGAAGAAATTTCCTTTATAACTATAAACAAACACAACATAGTACACAACAGGAAGAAAAAAAAAAGAGTAAAACTGTATAAAAAAGAAGTGATGGAAAGTAAAAGCGGTTAGAAATACAAGCCCAACAGGAAAGTACAAGTACAACTTAAAGCAAGTAGAACTGAAGAAAAGTAAAGCAGATACTGGGTCATCCTCCTAGATTCCTACCTGAAGGGTAGGTACATATGGTCTCCTCCACACTCCATATTCGTATGTCTCCTCCATGTACCATCGCACCGACTGGTTCACCTCTGAGTACCGTCCAGTCCGGCTCCCTCAGCCTCAGTCAGCGCTATCCATCGTCTGCAACCAACACAACGATGTGCGGGCATAGCCCGTGCAGGGGTGAGTATAACGATACTCAGTAAGAACCCCGAGACCCTCAAGGTCTCACTAAATCCAACAAGGATAAACCAAAAATTATGAGATCAATGGATAAAAATTACATCGGCATATGCCCATACATATACTTTTGTTATCTAGTAACCCACCTTAATCATGAGGAAAACAAAGAAGTCATTGAATCAGCTCAAACTAGTATTTCCATTATTGAAACCACAGATGCTGGAGAACTCCTACACTATCGAGTACAGTGGGCTTGTAGAGACCCCAAGGCATTTCTCACTAACCTTGGACTGCAGAGGTTCTCCTCCTGTCGAGTACCGCGACTTTGATTCCAACTACCAGAGACTCCTCCACTGTGGGTATGCTGCCAACTACTAGGATCTCCCCCTAATAGCATGCAGAGGTACTCCTCTTGTCGAGTACCACAGGTCTGCCGCCAACTACTAGGAGCTCCTCCATAGTGGGTCTGCCGCCAACTACCAGGCACTCCCAACTAGGCTAGTCAAATCACTCCAAGTCGAATCGGTCAAGCAGTCATCAGGTCTGCTAGCTACTAGGTTTTCGCACTCAATCTGCTCATCTCTGGAGGGATTAGCTCCCCGAGCTACTAGTAAATACTCCATCTGTCGCGAAGTGCCACGAAGAAGTATCTAAAAGGTTTTCCATGTCTTAGGGGTCTCAACGCAACAAAATAAGTGTCAATCAGATGCCCAGTCACTTAGTTATTAGCCTTTTTGTCCCAGGGGCCCGGATGGATTCATGTACGATCCGACCTAACCATAACTCAACTATACCCCAAACTGTAGTGGGATATACTCAACGGGACGTCTACACTCAAAAAATACTAGTGCTTCTGACGGTTCTTCAAACGGACGTCTGGTGCCAATATTATGGCCAATGGATATAAATGGTCAGTAATGGGACCAGGTCCAGTCCTACTCGGTCATACCGATTCAGCCTAGCCCAGTCATGGCCGACCCGGTCAGGGTCGACCCAGTCGGACTCGCTGGGTCTGACCCGGCCCGTTGGGTGGGTCAGCCTGCTATGTTTTGACCTGGTCCACTAGGCCTGGCCCAACGGACCACAAGGGTGGTTCGGCCCTGGCTCGGGGCCCATTCGGCCCAGAGCGTTGCCAGGGCGCGGCCCGACACGACTCGGTCCGGAGGTTGCGGCTGGGCCGGTTCGGCCAATCCACCACGAGGGGGGTCCGGACACCGGCTCGGTCGGGTGGCCGCGAGGGAGTCGAGAAGCCGCGGGGGGGGGGGGGGGGGGGGGTAGGGCGCGGGGGCGTCGGGAAGGCCGCAGCGGGGCGTCGGGAGCACTGGGCAGGCCGCAACAGGGCTCCGGGGGCACTGGGAAGGCTGTAGGGCTGGCCGTGGTTTCCTTCAGGGCATCGGGTAGGGGACTGTGGGCGATGGGTAGCGCCCAGGGACAAGGGTAGTGCCCAGGGGCATTGGGCAGGGCGCCGGTGAGGCAGGGCAGGCTGCGGGGCAGTGCACTAGAGTGTCGGGCAGTGCACTGGTGGGGCCAGGAAGGACATGGGTTCGGCAGGGGCGCGCGCTGAGCAGGGCATCGAGAGGCCGTGGGTAGGCAGGTTGGGCACCGCTCGTCCGTCAATGTTCATCTGGAAGCACCAGTGCGCAGCGGGGGTGGCGCGATTTGCGGAGGCCGTAGGAAGTGCAGCCTTCGTCGTTGGCGCCTTCCTCGTCGTCGCCTCATTTCCATGTCGTAGAACGCCACAAGAGAGAAGAGTAGACAGAGGATGTCTGGCTTTGTTAGGTTGGCCAACATCCTCCGCGTTTAAAGTGATAAGAATTGGTTCATCAAAAAAATGAAAAATGAACAACAATTATTTACAACCATACAGCGATTTCATTTCAATCGATGAAGAGAAAAGAAATGGGCTAAAGGAAAAGGTAATCCCCTAACTTTGATTCACTGTTCTTCATTCATCGACTGTGTTTTGGAAAGAAGATGATCAAGATCTTCGTTCTCCGTGTTCATCAATCACTCCCAAACCAAGCTCGTGTGTCGGTTTGTTGAAAATGATGAGGAGGGATATTGCTCTACTTTGGAAAGTGTCCAGGGTAGAAGACCGAGGAAGAATCATCGTCAGCATTCTTCGGATTTTTTTTGGTAGGATAGTTCTCCCTATCTCTCCTCTTCATCCATTCCACCAAAAGAGAATTCCATCAAAATAATATTTTTTCTATTATTTTAATCATTGGGACAAATTTCAAAAGGGTAATTTAATTATCCCAGCTCCACCAAATAAATTTCACGAGAGGTGTCACATTTAATTTGGAGGATATCAAGAGGATCCCCTGAATTAATTCACTCACGTTGGTGCATTTAATTAGGGGAGATGGCACATAATTCAAAAAGGAGGAGTTGGCAATTAAATGGGGTGGTGGTGGCACCATTAATTTCTAGGGGAGTTTCATGGGTTAAAAGTCGGGTGGTCCCCACAAAAAATATCCCCCCAAGGGAGGTTATGCTCGGGTGGGCTCCACCACCATAACCTCTCATGGGAGGTTAAGGTGTGGTGTCCCCAAACTCCATCCTCCCCTTTGAGGTTTTAACCTCCACACACCCAAAGACCACTCAAATATAATAAACATGATGGAACACATTATTTTATTAATTTTTTTATAAAAATCCAAAAACTAACATTTATTCTCGACCATCTGCCATCGAGGTGAAAGTATTATTAAGTGAATACCGATGCTGCGAGTTCAACGGTGCCCTCAGATTTCAATTCCAAGAACCAGTTCAAAAGTAATAAAAACCCACTCATATGTTTAATGAACGTACCCAACCAAAACATCAGAAATTGATTCCAGGACCACCGGCCCTCCGAATCAAAAGTTTTAAAAATTCATGGACTCATAAAAATTCCATGTATTTATGAAAAAAAATTCCACATAATTTTGAGGTATTTACAGGGGAAAACCCAATTAAAATTTGTTGGGGTTAAGAATCCCCTTAACATAACTACATCTTTATTTCATTCCATCAGCACCCATATAATAAAAAAAATATTATTATTAAAACATTGTTCCAAAATTTATTTAATCTCAATTGTTACACTATTTTTCCACTGTAATTATTGGATTATAATTTATTACAACCCTTGTTAAATATTAATTATTTTCATATCATGTTTTAATACAATTTATCCATTTTATTTCAGTTCTTCTTTTTTACTCAATGTTATTTACATAATAATATAATTAGACATCCATATTTTTGGGTATAATAAATAGATTGGTAATTTCATTGCTATCGAGTAACTAATCATTGAAGAGAAATTATTTAATGAGAGGGAAATGGATGTTTGAAATTTATATATGTCATAAATATGATACTTCAAATAATATAACATCATGAATATCATATTAAAATAATTTATAATTATATTTATAATATTTTTATTTCAAATCAATTCATAAATAGAGAAGGAGAAGAATAAAAATTGAGAATATTTGATTGGAAGTTACTCGTCCAATTGTGTAGATTCTCTCATATGCCACTAAAAATCCTGTGAGGTTTGGAGCTTTTTTTACTCTAGAGAATCCCTAGGTATTGTAAGGGGACTTAGTGGGGGGATATTCAAAGATTTTCGGCAATAGAATGCAATGGATTAGTTTTCTTACAATGGGATGGAGATGGGTTATTTATAATTAAGGAATGTTGGGAAAACACCCTCCCCCATGAAATGGGGGTGTTTGGAATGAAGTGCTCAACATGGGTGGGCATGAATAATAAGCATAAGAAATAAAATATACATATCGGTAAACAAGAACTCATCCCAACCTAGGTGTTCCAAAAACATTCCACACAAAAACATCATTGTTACTATTCATTCATAAAAATCACAACAACAACAACCAAGTCACAACTCATTCCTGGAAAAAAAATCCCCATTGATCCCATTCTTGTTATTGTAATCAAGTTGTTTCATTTAAATAATTCTTCACTAATGGA
This sequence comes from Viscum album, assembly GCA_963277665.1. Lineage (NCBI taxonomy): Eukaryota > Viridiplantae > Streptophyta > Magnoliopsida > Santalales > Viscaceae > Viscum > Viscum album. Next base: position 1,058,776,516 of record OY728142.1, read on the forward strand.
AAACTAATAAGCATATCCACAATCCAAGGAAGGAAAAAAACCCAAGCAACAAAATAAGCATTCACACCCGGATCTCTAGTAAATTCATAAAAACACAAGGGATCTAAGAGATCTCATAAAGTACTGGAACCAATATAATCCCCCAAAATATGGCCCTACACAGCCACAGATCCACAAACCAACTATTGCACCACAACAGGGGATCCCATCCCCATCCATGTCACCTCACGAGCATCAAGAAAGACAAATGTACACATCATCAGAACAGATCAAGGGATTTTTAATATTTAACCACACGGTTCATTAAGTTCTATATTTTCGCATGGTTAACTAGGATGATCACAATAAGATTATTATTCATTTGGCATCCATGTAATCAGCTGAGTTTATGTGATTTACCAGTTTCCATGTTACATCCATTCAATCGTAGAAAAATATCTTGAAAAGAGAGGTTCATTAGTGTGAAATAAAGGACCACTAATAGCCACTATTTTCAATGGACATAAGCCCATAAAATTAAAAAAAATATAAGAAAAGATAAAAGAGTACCTCAACAATTTCAATCACACCTCTTCATTCCTTAAAAATCTGTTTATTGTATTCCTCAAGGGTTGGTTTCATACTTCTCCAAAGGAAACATTATTATACCCACCCCGCATGATACACAGTAAAGAGAGATGAAAAAAGAACCCTACCAGGATGATCAAAGATCATAGTTTTTCTCTATGAACCAATAACTGGGATGGGTAAATTGTAGGGGAGGGACTTCGGGGACAGCAAGAGTGAGAAGGAAAGGCTCCAGCATAGGCGCACCACTTGCATTGAGAAGGGGGGGACTCCAAAGGCACCATGGAAGGAAAAGAGAGCTACTAAAAATAAGAAAGAAGGAATTCATGTGTGATAAAAATGATATATCCTATGGTTATATGATTTTAATTTTGAATAGATTTAACAGTGGATCATGGTTTCACCACGTGGTTGGACGATTACACACAAATAAATTAATTGTTTTTTAATAATTATCATCGAAGGGGTGGGTATAACAGTTGTGATTTCATTTAAAGAGAGGAAAATGGATCTGTTTATGGATTCCCCACTCCTATGTGATTTAAAACATTGTTAGTTGTGCTAAAAATGTATTTGAACCACTTTCAAAATGACAAAAGTCATCAAAGTGGAATTACGGGAAAACTGGGAAAGGAATGCTCGACAATCCCCTATGGCCCCGATCGGTGACACACTGATTGGTGTCACACTAATTTTTGACACTCTAATATGTGACACACCAATTGGTGTCACATAGATCAGCGACACACTGATCTGTGGCACACCGATCTATGGCACACTGATATGTGCCACACCGATCGGTGTCACCGAAGGGTGACACCACTGGGACATCCTTCCATTGACACACTGCCCTTCGGATTCGGACTTCCTGATGGGGTCCAGGGCATCCCAAACACTAAAAATGTTCAATGTAATAGACCAAGATGGTCAAGGCTATAACCCCTCGACCCTAAAAGCTCAGATTCGGTGCATTATTACATAACATTTTCATGATCACAAAATATCATGTCTAGAAAGACCGATTATTTTAGTAGCCTTGGAAGTACTAGATACATTCATAAGGATTACATAACGTCATAAAATGGAAAACCAAAACAACAATATTTCCATAGACAACACAGAGATCCCATAGACTGTCCCTGTAGGTCAGTCATAATATACTTCTTCATATCCAGGGAAAAATAAAACCTAGAAAGGGTTGAGCTCAGATTCTCAGTAAGGATAACAATATAGCGGAAACTTTGAAAAATAAGCATAATCATTTAAGGCAATGTATTGAACTAAAACAAAATCCTTTTAAACTTGAAAATCAGCATAATATGGAAAAGATTAATTCAAAATAATTCCATTTACTTACTCACATAGATATTCTACTAGTCAAATAATCTCATGCAATAATAATAGATACTTTTATAAAGATGGAATGAACAATGTCGAACTTTAATTTCTATGTCAAGGTCTCGTGCCAAGACCTAGGGGCTAACTGTAACCGGACCCAAACATAGAGAGCCTTTATAACTGGACTACATCCCAAAGAGCCTCTATAATCAAACTTCATCCCGGAGGGACTCTGTAACTGGATTCCAACCTGGAGATCCTCTATAACCAGACTCCAACCCAGAGAGCCTCTGTAACCGGACTCCAACCCGGAGGGTCTACTGTAACCATACCCCAACCCAGAGGGCTAACTTTTACTGGTCCCCAACACAGAACATACTGTTCCAATACATTCATTATAAGAAGAGGTTGAAATATAACATTAACATTCATATTTAAACTAGCATACGAAATTTCAATACATTATCCCTAAACCATGAATGGTATGAAATAACAAATCCAAATTCAAACATTCCACAAATCCTTCAATACAATATAGATGGCTGTATCATAATAAATCAACTTCAAATAATCATACAGTTCATCAAAAGATGTTGACATAGATGAAATCAAAACACTTTTTTAGAGAAATATATCTTTCTATTTTGAAATCATTTAAGAGACACATAATTATAAAGGAAATATTTATTTTGAAAATATTCTTATAAGATAGTAAGGGAAGATATTATGATGTTATAATGGTAGAAAATAACAGCACCCACTGTATAACTTAAAAAAATACATTCTTACCCTAATTTTGTTGAAATGGTTATAAATGAACTTGTTTGGAAACTGACGAAAAGAATCATTTATAAACATCTTTTAAAAGTAAAACAACGGTATAAATGATTTTAACCCATATTTTATAAAATAGTAAAATAACATTAAATGCAGTTTTAAAAAATATGAATTTGGGTGATAATTAGGTCCCAGTAGATAATTCTGCATAAACCACCTCACATAATGAAGAGATTATAAAATTAACCCTTGCCTTGTACTTTTCTTTGGTCAAGGGTAGGTTAAAATCCTATATAATGATGAAATAATTGTTATTAAATTATACAAGAATAATATACATTAATATGCTATCATATATGATCTTTTAACATTGCTTTGTTAATAAGATCTGAGTATTAGCATCGTTTCGGGTGTTAACAGATTCGTTTTCCTTTATATTATTTGTTATTTGAGTCATATTTTTTATGGAAATTATGTATATAAATCATATCCAGAACGATATCAAGTCTTCAAACATTATTTTTAATCATCTAATGATAATTAGTCTTGAATGGACACAATGGGTAATGAATCTCATCGCATTTGTGGAGACGGTAATCCATATGTACGCACGAGTGACAATATCATTATTTTGATATTAAAAATATATATAATGGATGGTATATCATATATATAGAATAATTATCATGTTATATTTATGATTTTCATTAATTTCACCTCATTATTATACCCATCCAAATAATAATGTGTTGAATAACAATTACACCCCGATGTGGAGATGGTAAGCCGTACCTACGCATGTATGGTGACATGTCATTCAAAGGATGGATAGAATAATGAATTTATTTGTACCATAATTATAATAACATCATAGTATATAGAATATAATGGATTTATTATTTTATAATGCAAACAAAAAAGATAAAGGATGTGTAAGAAGAAAAGAACTTGAAAGAGGTGATGAAATATTTACCTCTTCTTCGGGTTCTTTCTTTTGATTTGATCAAAAGGGCTCCTTAAGTTGGATTTTTGACTAAAGAAAGTCCTCTAGAATTAATTGAGGGAAGTTGAGAGGATATTTGGGCTGGGTTTGGTTGATCCAAAAGGCTTTGATGGTGTGAATTTAATGGAAGGGGGAGTAGCCTTTTATAAGAGGGGTGAGGGGCATCTTAGGAAAAACCTAAAATATTATTTTATAATAAATTCATATTCAGTTTATAATGGCTACAATGTGACTTATTTAGAGTATAGGGTGGGGATGGGTCAAAATAATCTCAACCAAAATGTTTTAGACAAGTTTAGGTTACCATTTTAACCTTATTATTTCGATTTAACTCTAAGTTAAATAATTTAACTTTTACCGTGTCTTCTTGTATTCTTACACTATATGGTTAATAAACATACTATAAACTACCAATAGAACCCCAATTGGTTCATTAATGACCTATATTTAATCATATAAGTCTTTTGGCCGATACATAGAAATTTGAAGACCATTATATCAATCAAAAATATAATATTTGTTTTAATGACTATTTTATGTCAATTTTGATACTATTTGGTATTTGTTTTTTGTTATAATCATAAAAACATTATTAATTTGAAAACAATTCATCTAACCAACCCTAATATGTAATATTAACCTATATAATTATTTTATTTTATAAAAAGTCTAAAATTACATTTATTTGGATATTTATAATATCAATTATTTTAATATTTCATAAAGTTGGTAATTACTCCATCATCATTGTGTCATAAATAAATTAAATTATATAATGTCTAAAAAATGTAAATAAAAAACCATTATTTAGAAAATATTTTTTGATTTATAATTATTAATTATAGTCGAATTTATCTTATGTGTAACTCTATATTAAAAATGACTTATTTATTAAACATTGAATTTAACACTTTTAACTCTTCTTTGGATTAAATAATAATAAATGTCCTAATCAAATCAATGTTGACCAAAGAGGTTCATATTTTATTCCTATTTTTTTTTATTGGTCTAACTATATTTATACAATAGAGTTTGGACATGTGTTAGGGTAATAATAATATCATTTTTAAACTTAATTACCCTATTTACTTTTAACCGTTGTAAATAAAAGTAAAAAGTTTCTTTTCACAAAAATATTATTTCTATCTCATTGAACCACATTTTACATACTGATATCAACCATTTCTCTCGTATTTTTGTAATTCAACTCACAGAAGTGGTAAAATTATGTTTTATGTAAATTTTCAAATACTCTAGGAGGTGGGTAAAAGACTGTAAAAAGTTCAATAAAATTTTTCCATATCTAAAATTATTATAAACTGACTCCAATGAATTGCATTGAACTTATATAGATATTATGTATCTATTTTTACCAAAAATAAATTTAAATAATATAAATAATTATTTAAATAACAATTCAGTTTTAAACTATGACTTATTGTTTTTTACTTTTTATAAAAAATTGAATGTTTTCAGAAAAATACCAAAAATTTAACCTAGGATAATTTTGATATTCCGAATCCAAAAATGAAGTCCGTTTTGAAAAATAAAATTTATAAAATTTCAAAAATTGGGTTTTACTATTCATAACGGCTAGTTTTTTTGTAGTGTGTTAGGACTCTGAGTTCGTACAACACACGTTGTTGTATTATTCAAAGAGAAGCATAACATGGAATCTTGGGGTGTTACATTCTCCCCTCCTTTCATAAATTGTGTCCTCAAAATTTTAAATTATTCTTCAAAAATAAATGGTTAAAAATAGAAAATACCTTTGTGGAAAACCCATATCAAAAAATGGTTAATAAAATTTAGTTTTAATAAGAGGGAATGGGAAATGAGAAAGCCGCCACCAAATTAGGGTTTTGAATATGAGAACATTGGTGGAAATTATAGACATGTAATTAGATGGAAAATGTAAATATATATAGTGAGTGATTGAGGTCATCAATCACAAACAATTGTTAAATTGAGGGCCTCAATGTTATCAATATATAATGATTTAAAATATCATTAGTTCAACAAAATTTAAGGTATTAGGATAACACATTTTTGGTTTTAATATCCCATACCTAATGTTTAAGAATTAATTTATTCATAGATTAAGATATATATATATATATATATATATATATATATTTGACAAGTAGAGTTTCATCTTTCATCTAATTTATTCCAAAAAACTCATCTTTCAATCCAAAAGATAATAGAACCCAAAAAAATATTTCATTTCTCCTAATCGTATAAGGTTCCAAATATTAACACATACCATTTAAATGATGAAAAATATTCTGTAATAACCAGGGACTTCCTGTAGGCTGGTGGTAGGTAATAAGGGCATGTCACACTATTGCTGTGGGATTGATTCCTACAACTTTTTCTGACGTGACAGTTTATCGCCCGACAAGCACGTTTTCCTTTTTCAAAAAAAATCATAAGAAATGTTTTAACCTTAAAAAATACTTTACAAAGGTCATCTTAATCCATTCCAACCATTATTGTTTTCCAAAATTACCCTTGTCCAGACTCTCTGTAAAAGGTATCTAAATTCCAAAATCAATTGTAACATTAGATTCCACAAACAATGTAATGTTTCTCTCATTATCACATACTAAAAATATGATTACCTTAGTCATATTAATACCATAATCAAAAAAACATATACTGCAGTTCAATCCTTATATATATCATATTATTCTTATTACTATAATATAATCCTTGAGTCTAAAAAAACAAATAAATTAATTATTCCACTTCAACAGTAGTAACAACATAAGATTGGCCTTGATCCCCTGGCGTTTTCTGAGGTACATTTACTTTGTGCTTAAAGAATTCATTTTCATAATTCCCCATTTCTCTACAATTGTAGCATTCAACATTGACAGCCTCTTTCTTCCCCTTGGAATCACGAGCTTGGTGGCATTTTTCACCACACTTGTAACAAAATCCCATTCCTTTTAGGCAACTACCGGGATGTTTCTTCCCACAATTATCACATAATGGAAAATCCTTTTTTCCTTTTTTCCCTTGCTTCCCCTTGGAATCACGAGCTTGGTGGAATTTTTCACCACACTTGTAACAAAATCCTATTCCTTTTAGGCAACTACCGGGATGTTTCTTCCTACAATTATCACATAATGGAAAATCCTTTTTTCCTTGTTTCCCTTTATCTATATCTTACTCCACTGTTCACTTCTTCTCTTTCTTTACTTTATTTTCATTAGATTTAGAGAATTCTTTTTCTGTCTTGATAGCACATGAGACTATATCCTCATACGACGAGCAGTGTTGTGAGACTAATACTCAACAGAGAAATGGTTTTAACCCATAAAAGAAACTATTAATGTTACTTCTTGGGTTATGTATATATTCTGCAGCATGTCTCGCTAACCTTGTAAATTTAGCCTCATACTTTGCGACATTCTCATCCTTTTTTTCCTCAGACTCAGAAATTGTCTTTCCATATCTGCTCTATGGTCATGAAGAATGTATTTTTATAAGAATTTTTTTTAAACTCCCTCTATTCCACATTTGATACTTCATAATCTATCTTTGTGTTTTGAATCAATGACCACCATTGTTCAGTATCTCTAGTGAGGCGATAATCTACAATGACAACTTTTTACCTTTCGCTACTCCCCAAGTCATGGAATATTTTCTCAAAAGAATTTATACATTTCTCAAATACTAGTGTATTTTTACTCCCATTCATTGTTGGTGGTTGCTGCCTCATGAAGTGATCTAACATTCATCCTCCATGCTGCGGATCAGGGTGCTCCATACGGGTAAGGTTATTATTCATAACCTGATTTAGTTGTCCCAGTATGATGATTAGCTGATCACCACTGGTTGCATCACCATCTCAACTATAATTATCATGAGGAGGTAAATCTCTATATGGAGTGCATTCATTACTACGGTTTCCATTCCTTCCACTAGGCGTCATTTCCAAACAATGGCATAAACTAGATTAGTTTATGAATCGAAATACATAATTCCAAACATGTAAAATAGTGAACATAAACTGAAAATTTTATTGATATACTCCATAATCATAAAAATATTTTCGTTGAAGAATTATATACTCATAAACCCTTCATAATGGTTTCTAATGAGAATGATAATTTTCCTAATCATATCACCCGGGAGATTCGTAACCAAGTGTGCAGCAAGGCTCGTTGTTGTGAACCAGTTCCCATTCGAGTCTAGCTCAAAGCGGTGTTTTCAGGCTTTACCCCTTGGTACATTTGTGCTAGAGCCGCCTATACCTGCTCGTATCCAGACAGGGATGTAATTCTTGGAAAACACCCAAAATCTCTTTAATACCAAAATTCTAGGAAGTTCATCTATTCTAATCATAAAATTCTATCTTATGGAAATGTTCCTTAATTAGAGTTTACCTAAATCTAGTTTCCAAGGTTTGTACTAAAATTTCTCTAATACCAACTGTAACACCCCAATCCCAGAAGCCCAGAGTCGGTACATTATTACATAATAGTATCTTGATCGCAGAAAACAAAGTCTAGAATGACTGATTAGTCTTGTAGCCTTGGAAGTACTAGATTCATTCATAAGGATTACATTAAATCATAAAATGGAAAACTAAAACAAAACTGTTTCCATATACAACATTGAGATCCCATAGACTGTCTCTACAGGTCAGTCATAATATACTTCTTCACATCCTGGGATAAATAAAACATAGAAAGGGATGAGCTCATATGCTCAGTAAGGATAAAAATATAGCAGAAACTTTCAAAAATAAGCATAAACTTTTAAGGAAATGTATAGAACTAAAACAAAAGCCTTATAAACATGAACATCATCATAATATGGAAATGTTTAAATCAAAATAATTCCATTTAATTACTCAAATGGATATTATACTAGTTGAATAATCATATGAAATATCAATAGCCAATTTCATAAAGATGGAATGCATAATGTCAGACTTTAATTTCATTGTCAAGGCCTCATGCCAAGACCTAGTGGCTAACTGTAACCGGACCCAAACCGGGAGAGCCTCTATAACCGGACTCCATCCCGGAGAGCCTCTGTAACTGAACTCTATCCTGGAGAGCCTCTGTAACTGGACTCCAACCTGGAGAGCCTCTTTAACCGGACTCCAACCCAGAGAGACTCTGTAACCGGACTCCAACCCGAAGGGTCTGCTGTAACCGGACCCCAACTTGGAGGGCATACTTTTACCGGTCCACAACCTGGAACATACTAGTAAAATAAAATCATCATAAGAAGAGTTTGAAATAAAACATAATCATTCGTATTAAAACTAGCATACCAAATTTCAATACATTATCCATAAAAAATGATTGGTATGAAATAACATATTCACAGTCAAACATATCACATAACATTCAATACAATATGGATGTTTTTATCATAATAAATCAACTTCAAATAGTCTTACAATCCATCAAAGGATATTGACATAGATGAAATCAAAACATTTTTAAGGGAAATATTTCTTTCTATTTTGAAATCACTTAAGAGTCATATAATTATAAAAGAAAGATTTATTTTGAAAATAATTTTATAATCTTGTAAGGGATGCTTCGACAATTTTATAACGGTGGAAAATAGCCGCACCATCCGTATTAGTTAAAAAAACATTCATACCTAAATTTTTTCGAAAAGATTATAAAGGTCCTTGTATGGAAAACAACGGAAAGTTTCTTTTATAAATTTATTGTTATATTAAAAAATGGGTATAAATGAATTTAACCCATAGTCTATAAAATAGTAAGAATGTTTTGAAATAAATTTTTTAAAAACATTGATGTGGATGATAAAGAGGTCCCAGTAGATAATTACATATAAACAACATCAAATAATGAAGAGATAGTAGAATAAACCCTTACCTTGTACTTTTCCTTGGTCGAGGGTAAGTTAACCTCCTATACAATGGTGAAATAATTGCTATTAAATTTTACAAGAATAATATACAATAATATGATATCATATATGATCTTTTAACATTTCTTTTTTAATAATATCTTAGTATTATCATCATTTCGGGTGTTAACAGATTCGTTTTACATTATATTCTATGTTAATTGAGTCATATTTGTTATGGAAGGGGTTTATATTATTCATATCCAGAATGATATCATGACTTTAAGCATTATTTTTAATCAATTAATGCAAATCAGTTTTGAATGGATTCGATGGTGAATGAATCTCATCATGTTCGTGGAGACGATAATCCGTACGTACGCACGAGCAACAATATCATTATTTTGATATTAAAATAATATATAATTGGATGTTATATCATATATACATAATCATTATCATGTTATAATTTTTTTATTGAAATTACACATCATTATTATACACATCCAAATAATAATGTATTGAATAACAATTATACCACGACGTTGAGACGGTAAGCCGTACGTACGCACGTATGGTGAAATTTCATTCAAAGAATGGACTGAATATTCAATTTGGTTGTACAATATTTATAATAACATTATATTATATAGAAGATAGTGGATTTATTATTTTATAATTTAAACAAAAATGAAAAATCAAGTGGTTGAAGAAAATAACTTGAAAGAGGTGATGAAATATTTACCTCTTCTTCGGGATCTTCCTTTTGATTTGATCAAAAGGGCTCCTTGAATTGGCTTTATAACAAAAGGGAGGACTCTAGGATGAACTAAGGTAAGTTTAGAGAATATTTGGGTCGGTTTTGTCCGATCCAAAAGGCTTTGAAGGTGTGAATTTGAGAGAAGGGGGAGTTCCCTTTTATAAGAGGGGTGCGGGGCACCTTAGTAAAAACATAAAATATTATTTTATAATAAATTCATAATAGGTTTATAATTGCTCCAAAGTGACTTATTTAGAGGCTAGAGTTGGTATGGGGAGAAATACTCTCAACCAATAGGTTTTAGGAAGGTTTAGGATACCATTTCTACTTTATTATTTACATTTAACTATAAGTTAAATAATTTAACTTTTACATTGTCTTCTTGTATTCTTACACTATATGGTTTATAAACATACTATAAACTGCCAATAGAACCCCAATTGGTTCATTAATGTCATATATATTATTATATAAGTCATTTGGCCGAACCATATATTTTTAGGACCATTATTTCAATTAATAATATAATATTTATTTTAAAAACTATTTTATGTCAATTTTGACACTATTTGGTATTTGTTTTATTGTTAAAATCATAATAATATTATTACATAGAATAAAAATCATATAACCAACCATTATATATTATATTAACCTATAAAATTATTTTATTTCATAAAAAGTCACAAATTACATTTATTTGGATATTTATAATATCAATTATTTTAATATTTTATTAATTAAGTAATTACTGCATAATCATTGTGACATAAATAAATTAAATTATATAATGTCTAAAAAATATAAATAAAATACCATTATGTAGGAAATTTCTTTATATTTCTAATTAATATTTATAGTCTAATTTCACTTATGTGTAACTCTATATTAAAAATGGTATAGTTATTAAACATTGAATTTAACACTTTTAACTCTTCTTTGAATTAAATAATAATAAATGTCCTAATCAAGTCCAAGTGGACCAAATAGGTTCATATTTTATTACTAAGGTTTTTTCTTGGGTCTAATTATACTTATCCAATAGAATTATGAAATGTGTTCCGGTAATAATAATATCATATTTACCCTTAATTACCCTATTTACTTTAAACCACTGTAAATAAAAGTAAAAAGTTACTATTCAACAAAAATAATTTTCATCTCATTGAACCACATTTTACTTACTAATATAAACCGTGTCTATTGTATTTTGGAAATTCAACTCATAGAAGCGGTAAAATAATGTTTTATGTAAATTTACAAATACTCCTAGGAGGTGGGTAAAAGACGGTAAAAAGTTCAATAACATTTTTATAAATCTAAAATTATTATAAAATGACTCCAATGAATTACATTGACCTTATATAGGTATTATGTATCTTTTTTTTCATAAAAATGAGTTAAATAATAGGAATAATTATTTAAATATAAATTCAGTTTTAAACTTTGACTCGGTGTTTTTCACTATTCATCATAAATTGATAGTTTTCAGAAAAATACAAAAATTAACCCTAGGGAAATTTCGATATTCCAAATACCAAAATGAAGTCCATTTTGAAAGATAAAATTTATATAATTTTAAAAAGTGGTTATTACTATTCCTAACGGCTAGTTTGCTTTTTGTGGTGTGTTAGGACTCGGAGTTCGTACAACACAGGCTATTGTATTATTCAACGTGAAGTGTACCATGGAAGCATGGGGTGTTACAGAGGCCATTACATCAGATAACTCTCAGACTAATCCCATCCTCGAGAATCAAATCTAAACCCAATGTACAGAGAGGGGTCCGAACAACCACCTCGAAAGATACCTCTCACGGAGGAACCACTCTAGACATCTAGGAACACCTCTCCCCCAAGAGATCACAAAAACAAATAAAGTTCACATTGTCCAGTCATATGTATTAGGTAGTCCCATCCCCCAAGTAAAAATAATATATTCATTAGACAACACTGACTCACCCACACGGGTTTAATCTCATCAACTTTAATGGGTCATTATTAGGGATCTAGTTATCCCTTTTCCACAGTCAAGACTCTTCACACAAACTTAGAGAAATGGAAAGAACACATTTCATAGTTAAAAAGGTCAACCACTACATCACCAAAAAGTACGAAACCAAATAGAAGAAAACTCAAAACAGCTCTGGGTAATGGGCGCACATATGTGCCTCCCTTTCTCAGGTACCCTCCTCAAGGACACCATGCCTGCATAACCCATGAACCCAGGGGATGGTTCATCCATGAATCACCTTCTTTTCATGATATTCAAACCACACTAGTCGCTCCGAAAACGTAACATCCTACCTGATATCCAACACTATCTAGTCAATGACATGGGAGTCATCATGTAGATATTGACGAAGCTGGGAGATGTGGAAAATGTTGTGGATCCTTTACAACTCAGGTATAAAAACTAGCTAATATTCCACCTCACCAACTCTCAACAACAATTCGAAAGTCCCGGTGAACCTATGAGAGAGATTGCTCCCCTTGTCGAAACTTCACTGCCCATGTCGAGGGGAATCCTTGAAGAACACATGATCTCCAACCTCGAACTCCAAGGTCCTAGTCCTATAATCGGCATACGACTTCTGTTGGTCATGGGCTGCTTTTATCCTCTCACACACAAGTTAAACCTTCTCGGTTGTTCTTTTCACTACCTCTAGGCCAATAACACCTACCTCCTGAACCTTGGTCCGGTACACGGGCAAATGACACGAGCTCCCATACAAGGATTCATACGGTGTCATTCCAATAGTAGAGTGATATCTATTAGTATAGGAAAACTCTGGTAAAGATAAAAATATGTTACCATGGTCCCCCGAACTCTAAAACACAAGACCGTTTCACATATCCTAGTATCTGTATGGCTTTCTCTATCTTCCCAACTATCTGGGAGTGGAAAGCAGTGTTATGGCGTAGCTGGGTGCCAAAAGCATACTGTAATCCACTCCAGACTTGTGAGGTAAACAGTGCATCCCTATCAGAGACTATGGACCTTGAAACACCATGAAACCACACCACATCATCCACGTATCTCTATGCTAAGGCATCCAACACACTCAACTCCCTGATTGCCAAAAATTGAGCTGATTTCGTCAGCCGGTATACCACTACCCAGATAGCATCATTGCCTCCTTGAACCCTAGGTAGTCCTATGATGAAATCTATCTAGATCTCCTCCCACTTTCACTTAGGGACATATAAAGGATGAAAAACACCTCCTAGAAAAATGTGTTCAACATTTACCTGCTGACACACTAGGAACCGTTCAACAAACTCTGCAACTTCCCGTTTCACCCAGGGCCACCAAAACTGTTCTCTCAGGCCACGAAGTATCTTGGAAACTCCTTGGTGTACCACTCAGAGTGATTTATGGAACTTATAGGGAACTCCATCATGCATCATCTATGGGACAAACAACTTCCCTTAAAAAAGCATTTCATTCTGACCATCCTCCAACCACCATTCCGAAGCATTACCTTGGCTAACCCGATCTTGCATCACTTCACTCTCATTGCCTCCCCACTGAGACTCCTCCACCTCATGAAATATTAAGGTCTTCACTGTCATCTGAAACAGACAACCTCTACCTCCATACACCCCTTGCATCAAGGTGTAGGGTAGCCAACTCCTCCATTGCCTTCCAAGAATCAACAGATTCTTAAAAGCATTCCTATGTGACTTCCTGCTCAAGGAACTTTCCATAGCATTACCCATACCTTCAGTGTAAGAGATCTCAATTATTTAGTCCTATATAAACTCCACCCACCTTATTTCTCACAAGATCAAGTCCCACTGGGTAAAAATATGCCTCAAACATTTGTGATCTGTAAAGACCACAAAGTGCAACCCGATAAGGTAATGTGGCCAAAAATTCAACCCAAACACTAAAGCTGCAAGCTCTAGTTTAGGGGTGGCATAGTTAAAATATTGAGTACATAACTTCCTAGACCCATAAGAGTTGACACTATACTGCTGCATTAGCACACACCCTAGGAAAAGTCTAGAAGCATCACAAAACACCTCATAAAACTCCCCTTCCTCTAGAAACTTGAGCACTAGAGCACTGAACAACCATTACCTTCAGATAGTTGAATTCGTCATGACACTACCCACTCCACAGAATCCCTGGTCCTCTCTTGTTATAGATATCAAAGGAGCTGAAACTCAAGGAAATTTGGGTAGGAACTTCTGATAATACCCTTTCAAACCCATAAAACTACGAACCTCCATCACATTCTTGGGTGCTTCACAAGAAACAACTGCTTCAACCTTTGATGTATCAACTGCTAACCCTTTCTGAGACACTATTTTTCCAAGGAAATGCAATTCTCGTGTCATGAAGATGAAGTTGGACCACATCCTAGAGAGCTGGTGGTTTTGAAGGATCTGCTAGTTCATCCTGAGTGACTTAGTATGTTCCTCCTGTGATATTGAGTAGATCAAAATGTCATTGATAAAAACAATGATGAACTGGTCCAGAAACTAACAGAAAGTAGCATTCATGAGCCCCATGAAAAAATAAGGTGCTTTCGTAAGACTGAACGACATGACTAGGAACTCAATGTGCCCATACTTGCACTTGAAAGCAGTCATTAGGATATCATTGTCCTCCACCCATAACTGGTGTTACCTAGAACATTGATCTATCTTAGAGAACCAACATGATCCCCTCAACTGGTCAAAGAGATTGTCTATCCATGGGAGAGGGTAACAGTTCTTGACCATTTCCTAATTCAGTCTCCGGTAGTCTATGTATAGCATGAGACCACCATCTGTATTCTTTGTGAACAAGACCGGAGCATCCCATGGAGACACGCTGGGTCAGAAAAAACCCTTCTTCATTGGCTCATCAATCTATATATGCAACTACCAAAACTCAGAAGGCCCCATCCAATAAGGATCCATTGAAATCAGATGGGCATCAGGTTGTATGTCTATCATGAGCTCAATAGCACATGGAGGGGGTAGAGTCACAACCTCCTCAAGAAAAAAATCTAGCAACTATTTGACAAATCCTATAACATCCATCATCCTAACTCCAAAGGATTCTGCAAATATATAGCCTAATGTATAAAAAATAGGTTCCACACGTCATATTCCAAATTAAAAATTAATTTTCCAACCAATGCTACATGATGGACATCCTCGTTGGAGAAAATGACACTTCTCTGGAGGCAGTCAATAACAGTAGGCACAGAAATCAGCCAATCCATGCCTAGGATGACATTGTATGGCTGAATTTAGAGTATAAGGAGATTCCCACTAGACTGATGCAACCCCAACATTAGTCTCCATCCTCTAAGAACATCAAACAGGAGGGTATGACCCCCCAACTGGTGTACACAACACTAGGGAAATGAAGAGTATCTCTATGTCTAGGCCCACAGAATGGGATATACCGAATGAAAAAATGGAGTGCTAAGCTCTTGAATCAAACAATGTACATGAAAGAGTGCTAAACAAGCTGATTTCACGTCAAAGGACTTATGGTCATGCTGGAACTGTTGCCTCTATAACATTCAACTGCCCGTGCCCAGCTTCTCTACCCCTCGGCTGTCGGCTGCCTCCCTGACCATGCCCTGGTCAAGGTCCTTGAGAATCACCCCAGGTTCATCCTCCACCTGCTATATCTACTCTAAGAAGAGCGGGAGCTCGCTATCCCTAATGCTGCTACTGAAAGGGCCTGGTTGGAAACTGCTACTATTGAGGTGGGTGCTGAACCTACCCACCCCCACTATACTGCACTCGGTTCGAGCACTGATTCTAATGGTGCCTACGGCTACCACAGATTAATCACCATGGTCCTGGGCCTACAAGGAAAAGGGAAAGGACCAGGTGATTGAAACTAGAACTACTGGGGCCTTCTCCCCACTGGCTGAAACATAGAATCCCAGGATGCTAGAAGACAACTACTGACGGCCTTCCAATTTGATGAGCCCAACTGGCTCCCCTCCCATGGCACACCTCCCTACTTTTTAATCCTCTCCACCTCCTTAGCCTTCTTCTAGACATCCAAGTACATCAGTTGGGTTATAGGAGTAACAACACACTGAAGAGAAGGTCAGAGTGCCTCCTCTAAACATCTCACTCGAGACTCCTTATCCAGAAAAAGGTCCAGGGTAAAATGAAGGAGATCCTTGAACTTGATCCCCAACTCCCTCATTGACATGTTCCCATACTGAAGGGCGAGTACCTCCTACCTCTTTTCCCCTTCATCCGGGAAAAGAGGAATTCTGCATGGAATTCCCTCTCAAAGTCAACCCATGAAACTTTAGTCTCCCTCTTCCCCCCTAGATAGAGATTCCACCACTGACACACCACTACCCATATCTGGCTTATACCCATAGGAAACCAGTACTCCGTCAGAGCCCGGATCATGCTGAAAGCTATCACTTGCTCCACAAGCCAGCTCTCTGTCTCCATGTTTGAAAGTCTACCCTTTTACATTTTGAGGTTCTACCGTTGAAAGGCATGAAGAATTCTCTTCCACTAGTCATTCTCCTCCACTCGATCAACCCTCTTCTGATAATCCAAAACTGCCTCTTGGGCCTCGATTTTCCGCACTACCCATGGACGATGTCCGGGTGACATAACTATAAGGTAAATAAGGAATGCCTATGTCTGAGTATTGTAGAATATTTCTTTTAAATTTTTCTTAAAATTTTTATTCATTTAAATTTATTAAACACCGAGAACACATAAGAACACAGGTCATTATGATGCATTTGCCTTTCCAAGCGTCTCTACCCTACAATCAGTGTAGCCTCGCATGGTAGTTAGGTAGGTCCCAAGTCCTTGCATCAGATCATGGAGGGTTCTAAAATCCCATGTCCTAATCGGTCTTCCCAGACCATTTCATGTACCATGATTTCCTAACATTGTTTCCCTTCCATCCCATGTAATCCACACTATTCCTAACCCCGAGCTCCATTATATCTCTCAACCATCACCTCTTATACCATTCTTGTTATTGAATTTAGGTGGTTTCATTTATATTATTCTTCCCTACAGGGAAACTAACATGCATAGCCACAATCCAAGGAAGGAAAAATAGCCAAGAACCAGAAAAAGGATTCACACTCAGTTATTTTGTAATTTCACAACAACAAAATGGATCTATGAGATCCCTCAAAATACTAGAACCAAACCAAGCCCCAACATATGACCCCATATATCCTGAGATCCCAAAACCAAAAACTTCACCAAAAGAGGGGATCCCATACCCATCCATGTCACGTCACGAGCATCAATCCGGACAACCATACACATCATCAGAATAATGAAAGGGATTTTCCATATTTAAACACACCATTCAATATGTTCCTTCTTTCTGTTTGGTTAACTGGGGTGATCACACCAGGATTCTTATTCATTGTGAATCCAATTGATCATCTAAGTTTATGTGATTATCTAGTTTCCATGTTATGTCTATTAAATCATAGAAAAATATCTGGAAAATAGAGGTTCATTAGTGTTCAATAAAGGACCACCAACGAAAATGATATTCAATGGACATAAGCCCATAAAATTCACAACATATAAGAAAAGATAAAGGAGTACCACAACATCATCATGCACATCGCTTTGTTCTTCGAAATTCCATTTATTAACATTTTTAAGGTTTGGTTTCATCCATACTCAAATAAAATATTATCATACCCACCCCGCATGACACATAGTAATGTGAGACAAAGGAATAACCCTACGTGGATGATCAACAATCGACATTTTTCACCTCACGCCAATAACTGGGATGCACGACTTGCAGGGGAGGAACTCTGGGGACTCTGATAGTGAGAAAGAAAGGCTCCATCACTGGTGCACAACTAGCCTCTAGAATGGGGGACTCCAAACACACCAACAAATGGAAAGAGAGAAACCAAGAAGAAGAAAGAAGGAATTCTCATGAGATAAGAAGGGGACATCCTGGTTTTACGGGATATGAATTTTAAAGAGGTTTAAAGTTGGAATGTGGTTTCACCACGTGGTTGGATGGTTACACATGATGAAATTAATTGTAATTTAATAATTTTCATTGGAGGGGTGTCCATAAAAATTGTGATTTCATTTAAAAGTAGTAAAACTGTTCTGTTGAGGTTCACCCCACTCCTGGGGGATTGAAACCATTTTCATTGTTCTAAGAACGACATTAATCCACTTTAAAAAGGTTATAAGAGATAAAAATGGTGCTAAGGAAATAACTAGGGAAGGAAATCCTGAAAAGAGCCTGTGGCACTGATCAGTGTCACACCGATCAGTGTCACCGATGGGTGACACCATTGGGACATCCTGCCACAGACACACCACCCTTCAAATCAGGACTTGTTGATGGGGTCTAGGGCGTTCCAATCACCATAAATTGGTCAAGTAATGGACTAGGATGGTATGGACTATTACATTGATTGTCATGCTTGAGGCTCGTGAGGTGATGGGAATGGGGATGGGATCCCCTATTGTGGTGTAGTTGATCGTTTGTGGATCTGAGGCCACGTGGGGCTATATGTTGGGGATTGGTTTGGTTTGAGTACTTTGAGGGATCTCAAAGATCCATTTTGTTGTTGTGACATTACAAGAGAATCGGGTGTGAATTTTTATGTTGTTGTTTGGCTATTTTTCCTTCCATAGCATGTGGTTATGCCTGTTAGTTTCCCGGTAGTGAGGAATTATTTAAACAAACCCACATGAATACAATAAAAAGAATTTTTTTCAAAGGGGAATTGTTTTCCAGGAATGAGTTGTGACGTGGTTGTGGTCGTTATTCTTTTTATGAATGAATAGTAATGAGTGTGTTTGTGTGTGGGATGGTTTTGGAACCCCTAGGATGGGATGAGTGCTTGTTTACCTATATGTATAATTTAGTTCTTTTTATTTTTATTCACACCCCATAGATGTTGAGAACATCATAATAAACACCCCCCTTTCATGGGGGAGGGTGTTTTTCCCAACACACCTATTAGTGGCTGTTTATTAGCTCCATTTTAGATCCCTTCCCTTAGTATCCAAAGACACCTAGGGTAGGATATCATGACATGAGGTCCATTTTATTATAAGATTCTTCCATTATGGTACATTGTAGTGGTTTTCCCTACTGTGTATTGGCAGGTTATTACCCAAGTGTCATCGGGATAAGGCCTAGGTGTCTTCAGGCATAGAAGTAGTTTTTTGGGCCCATGGGTATATGGGCATGGTTATGTGTGGTTGTTGTGGCACAAATGTCTACAGGAATGGTTACATGTGGTTTTTGTGGCCCAAGTGTTTGCGGGCTGGATGTGTGGTTGTGGTAGCCTAGCTGTGTGCGGGTGGGGAATGGCAATGGGACTGCATTGAGAATGGTAGGGGAGGTCTGACACGTAGGATTTCTTCAATAACTAGTTGGAATGTGGTGTAGGCACCCAAATATCGTTGTGATATTACTATTACTTTACTTGAATTTAATTATTTGGGGAGTGTGACTTGCGGAGGTTTCGGTGGATGGTTTCATAGTGGGTGCTTTGGTTAACTCCTTTTTCTCACAGGGCATTAGAATGACTATGCACTTATGCACAATAGATTTTGGTTTTCCCTACTAAGTATACATGTATGCTCACAATACATATTTAATGATTCTTTCTGGTTTCCAGGAGGACAACAATGACCGTGCTAGATTCTTTTTGCTCAGACATTGGGACCATTGACGTCGTTGGATTTCTTTTCTATTGGTACTTTCCTTTTAGAAATTTATATTTTTTTGTAGCACTTATTATTGGAACATGAAAATGGGAATGGTTTGTTGTGGCTCTGATTTTATTTCCAGTTCTGGTGTTGTTTGGGATTTACTATCAAATCTCTCGATCTTACTAAATAAAAAGTGTAATTCATTTCATTTTACGTGTGATTCTA
The DNA here is from genome assembly GCA_963277665.1 of Viscum album. Taxonomy (NCBI): domain Eukaryota; kingdom Viridiplantae; phylum Streptophyta; class Magnoliopsida; order Santalales; family Viscaceae; genus Viscum; species Viscum album. The sequence continues at coordinate 1,058,796,698 of OY728142.1, forward strand.
AACCCTTGGTGCAAGTCACCACGTGAGGATCTTATGAAGGTAGGTCACATGGGTCATTATATATTATTCAACATGAAGAAGGAAGGTTCTGGAAATCTGTTGTCCCTTCCCTCATCTTGGCGAAGGTGGGTCATGATAAGGACCACGGTGATAATGGATTCAATAGAACCAGTGTGTCCTGTTGGGTAGCTCCAATGTTGATCGTGAAAATGGTGAATGATATATTATGACTTTATGGGTATTATCATCACCTAAAGTAGGACATGATAAATAAACATTCCCATTTCAAATAATTGATGACCTCTTTGATCAATTACGAGGTGTGATCTGGTTCTTGAAGATCAGTCTCAAATCTAATTTCCACCAGTTGAGGGTTTTTTAGGCTAAAATTCCAATGTATGATATATGATGTCACTACAGAACTTATGATTTTGTAGAGATTCCCATTGCTGTGACAAATTCCCCACATTGTGTTTATGTCTTTGATGAATCAGGTCTTCCATCCATACATGGGCCAGTTTTTTTGTCTCCATCAATGACATACTGGTCTATTTTAAAACAAATAAGGATTATTTAGAGAACTTTATGATGGTATTAGACATATGTTGACAACACCATCTTTATGGAATTCTCTTGATGATCTAGTTAATGATACATGAGAGACCTGTTCTAGGGAATGTCTTTTCCAAGAAATATTTATCTATGCATATTTTAATTATCAAAGTTGTAATTTATTGGGAGAGTCCCAATAATTTGTTTTAGGTACAAAGCATTGTGGGATTAGAAAGGTATTTCAGGAGGTTTGTAGAAGTAATCAAAATAGTTTCATTCCTTTTAACTGCCTAGACGAGGAAAGGTATGTTGTTTACTATGTCTAAGCAGTTCTATATGGTCTTTGAGGAGTTGATGGAGTGGCTAACGAGTGCTTCAATATTGAGAAAACAATATGAGGTTGTGCGGTTCATCTTGTATTGATATTCTCCAAGTGATGGAATCATATGTGTGATGATGCTACAAGAGACAATTATCACATAATGGTTGAGAATGTTTAGACCTTGTGAGCATAATTACTCAACTAATAACCTAGACCTTGTTGCAGTAGTCTTCACTCTAATGATGTAGAGACACTATCTTCATGTCATGTTTAATGGGGTTAAATCAAACCATGAGGGTCTTAGGTACATCCACACCCAAAGAGTCCTAAACATGACATAGCGACACTGGTTGAATTTCATATAGGACTATGAGTTTGAGATATTCTATACACTAGGGAAGGTCATTGTTGTAGGAAATGAACATAGCCAAATGTATCATTTTCTCTTAGTGTAGGAATATTTTGATTAGTTGGCATCCTTGTAGCTAACCTTTGTGGAGGATGAGGGTAAAGTTTTTCAATTTTCAATGGTTTTAACTTCTTCTCTCCTAGAGCATGCGAGAGAGTCCCATCTATGAAAAATCGACTATGAGGTATTACATAATTAGATATCCACAATTGACACACTAGATAGTTATATTGAAGGATTAGATAATGTAATATTTTTTTAGTTGAAAACTGTGGTTCCCATAATAATGCGGGAGTTGGTGTTGCAGGAGTTCCAAATTTCTCCCATAGATCTAAAAACTGTGCGGGGAAGATTTATAGTGACCTTCTATGGATGTTTTGGTGGCCAGGAATGGGATTTAGAATATCTGACTTATTATCATGGTGTCTAACCTATCAGAAAGTGCAGTCTGAGCACCAAATTTGGGAAGGTTTGTAGTAGCAACAATAGATTCCATAGTGTAAATGGGACGGAATATCAATTTACTTCTTCATTGGTATTATTCACACATAAATGATACATGATTCCATCTGGGTGATAGTTGACTGAATCATGAAGTTTGATGACTTCCTATTCAAAAGGGAGAAGAGTACGGTGGAAATTTTAGGGCAGTTTCTTGTACGGGAGATCATCCATTTTCATGAGGTACCCTAAATGATTGTATCTGATCATGACATGTGTTTTATCTCATTACTGTGAAGAGTCTTGAAAGACGAATTTGAGACCTAGATACGTACGAGTAAAACCTTTCACCCATAGATTGATGGGATGACCATGTACAATATCCCAGAGCTATAGGATATGCTAAGGGTTTTTATGTTGGACATGGGGTAGAGCTGGGAGGACCACATTTCTCTGGTAGAGTTTTAATTAAATTAATGCAACTCAACCATCTTCATTGAAACATTGTATTCCATTTACATGAGACACTTGATGTTTCCCTTATTATGGACATAGATTTTGGAGTCATATCTTTGGGTTCTAGAGTTAGTGTTGGAGAAAATGGAGAAAGTCATATTCATTCCTAACTGAATGAGTACGACCCAGAGTATACCAAAATCCAATGCTAAATTTGGTCATTACCACTTAGAGTTCATGTATGTAGACCATGTTTTCCTGAGAGTCTAAAAAAGATGAGGATTCTAAATGAACAATTAGGAAGGGAAGTTATCCCTGATGTATATCAAGACATTTGAGATCATGCAGTGGGTTGGTGAGGTTTCATATTGCCTCACCATAACCCATAGGTGGAGACGGTGCACATTGTCTTCTACGTGTTATAGTTTTAGAGATTCATTCATGACATCATGCACATTATTGACTTGGGAAAATATATACATTGAGGATGGTGCCACCATTTTGGATCACCCAATGGAGATCAAGGATCGACATGAGCAGAACCTATGTGGATTGACCATCCATTTTGTTCACTTACTATGGAGAACAAAATGTGTATGAGATTTCCTCGAATAGGAAGATCCATGTGTGGGCTTAGTATACTCAGTTGTTTTCCATGTTTTTTCTTTTAATACATGGAAATAATGAAGGAGAGTATAATATTTAGACATTTTTTTAATTCTTTGAAGTATTTGTAAATATTTCTACAGCGGGGCACTATGTCGTTGGTTGATTCTGTGGCTTGGTTTTCCAAATATTGATTTTATAAAAACAATAAATATGTTTTATTTTTCTCGTATGGGATACCTCAATGACAATGTCATAACTCTTAAATGGAATATTTGATCAAAAATATTAGACCATTGTTTAGTCCAGAACAAGTTGTTTACCCTAGGCATGACATAAAATAAATTGGCATGGTACATTTAGATTCCTCTCTTCTTAGAGGTGTATTTAAGTGAATTAATTAATTATATAAATTAATTAATTAATTATTTTTTAACAAAAATGATCATAATTTATATATCACTATGGGGAATTTGATAGGGATATCTCATTATTCTCCAATAACCCTCAAATATCTCATCCTCTTTCCTTTGTGGAAACAAGATCAAACAATAGTGTAATATCATATCAGATCAGATCAAGACTCAAAAAATGCATCATCTTCTTCTAGTCCTTGCATGAGCACATTATTCATTGATGATTGATCCAAAAACGAGTTAGGAACTACCTTTGGTATTTTTAGTCCATGGATTAAAAGTATTAGAAGATATTTATTCCTTCTATGATCTGCATCTTGTTATAGCTATTGCATGATCCCATGTTCCGTTTTTTGTATTATTTAATCAACGATCTAACCTTGTTTCCCCATTTGTGATAAAAATAATATAACTCATAGACAATTATGTTTATAGTTTTTTGGTTATTTTATCAATCAGTTTATCACATTAATTATCAGTTAGTTCCCCATTGTCCTGGATCGACAATTCCAGGTGGCACCAAACTCGATCGGGCCCCCAGATTCGTGGTGGATCAATGATGTGACACTGGTTTTGTGAGTGAATCATTGATCTAGAATCATTATTGTACAGGTGTGTTCGATCTAATATATAAAGTATGAGTAATGATATATATTATATAATATAAAATATATCATATATGATATATATGATATAAGATATTTGATATGTCATATAATATATAAGATACAATATGTGAGTTATAAGATATGAGACATAAATCATAGTTAAATAATATTATATCAGTTATATATTTTAACTATCGTGTCAATTTGAAGAACCATCAGTGACAACATGATTCTAAAATCTAGATTTATATCTTATGATTGATGATGGAAAACCACTTCAGTCTCATACCTCAAGTCTACAAACCACACTATAATAAAAAAAATTATTGGTATTGTGGAATATTTTACCAGACATAACTCCCTCATTCGATGTTGGAAAGACAATACACTTGAGATTTTATGGACCTAACACATAGGTGTTTGTTTCAAGACCAATATATAGTATTTAGTTTGGACTCATGGATTGGGCTCGCAAGATCTCATTCGTTCATGATGTGGTGAAAAGCGAATTGCCAATAGGTGTCTAATTGAGGAAAGTGAATAGCCAATAACAAATTTCTTTTCACATAGAATGTGGTGGTTACCTACATTGAGGAATTTTATATATATATATATATATATATATATATTATAATTATGATTCAATTATGTGACACTCGATGATGAAATAGATCATACAATATCACTAGGACATTCTAGTCTGGCCCTCCTGTAGGGAAGGGCAGTGGCATTCCCCAACGATCTTTCCAATTTACCCTCCGTCGGAGTTTGGTAGTGGAGTTCCCCATCATTTTGGGAGTACCCTCCAGTATGGATGGGTAGTTAGTATCCACAATGATATTTCGGATTTACCCTTTAGTTGGGATAGGATATATAGTTAATCAATGATTTGTGATTACCCTCAAGTAAGGGTAGGCATTGGAGTTCCTCGATGACCATCATGAGTGTTAACCTTCAGTAGTTATGGGTAGTCGAGTTCCTCAGTTACTATTAGAGTAGTGACCTCCTATCGTACCATGGAATGGGATCCTCACCTGAATTTTGTGGCCCCTCGACATTGAATCATAGTAATTAGATGTGTATTGATGTCGATTTCAACTCACAAGGAATAGGGATTCCTTCCCCACCAAGACATGGGCTAAAAGATTATTGGTATGTAGTTCCACCCAATAAGGATAGTATCAAGGTCTGGTGATTGATTCCCTTATACGTATGTGTTCATGGTATGCATGAGAGATTTTTGGTATCTTTAATAGAATTATTTAGGAACTATTGGTTACTATTATTCATAGGTTGGGTTGTGAGATTGAGATCCCCATACTCTCTCATCTAGGATTCGTTGACTGAGAATATATATATATATATATATATATATAGGTACTCTTCTCTCTAGATTCAGTCCTTGTTTATTGATTCTCCCCTTACAAGAGATATGAAGAATCATGGGGTATTCTACTTGGTTTATATATCTAGATTCTCATTGTTTGATGAGTTTAATCTATGGCTATAGGTGGAAAATGTTTGAATCATGGTCAATCGATTCTTTTTCTGTTTATTCCCTTGTGCTTGGATGATACTACTTTCACCCAATTCTTGGTTTACGATCTAATCTTTCACTATACCCTGTTATATATACTATTTTCTGCTTCATTTTTTTCGTACTAATCCCCCATCACCATTTAAATGAATTATAATGGTAATATATATATATATATATATATATACTCTCCCCTACATGTGTTATTCACTCAAATGTTGTGTCTTTTGCAGATGACGGATTAGTCAAATGTGACTACAATGAATCATAGAGGTAATGGGTTTTTAGACCACATGTGGTGGTGGTAGAATAGGATTTGGTAATGGGGATCTACATCAACTTTTTTCTTTTCATTATTTTTTATTTTGGTACAAATTTCATGGTTCGGTGTTTATTTTTTTCATTTTCCTTTCATTTTAAACAACCACACTTTATAGCATCTAGAGGTCCTTGCAATGTTTGGTTTACCATATAGTAGTATTTCATATTTTATATTACCTGAATTCACTTTTTCAATTAGTTGGATGTGTCCATGTATACTGGTTCTAATGAAAAGTCCTCCCTGAGTTTTTTATTCCTTCGACACTTGTCACCACCCCTGTCCTATCGAGGTGGGCTTGGGGTATTTGCGTCTAGATCCCGGACCTCGGTAGAGTAATGAAAACATATTGGAATTTTAATAACATTATGATTGTGAAAAAATATATTCATTTTTATACATGATACCCAATAACTAATGAGATATATCAAAATACCCGATTTGATTGAGTGATTATTATTTCTGGTCCCACCTATCATATCATAACATTTACATAATCAAGGATTCCACATAGAATGTATAACAATCATAGCTATAAAATAACCCATGGAATATTATATGTTTCATAATTATTTAATAATTAATGATTTCTTGAATAAACAAGATGTTCCCAAATAAATAATGTAAAATATATTTGGCAAAACTAGCACCATTTAATAGTGAAGATGAAACTACTCTATATGATTAACAGATGTTTTTTGGAATGAAATTTTCTTTGGAAAATCATTTTACATGGATTGTTAGTCAATGTGGTAACATGTATATTCCAAAATTAAACGGTCAAAATAGTGAAATTATTTTTGTAAATCATTAAAGTAATATCCACATTGTAATTGAAGAGAAAGAGGGAAACCCAAATAAAATAATTTGTTGTCTAGAATCCTCTAAACCATAAATCCCTCATTATTTTATTTCTTTTGTGATTCATAATTAATAAATATAGTAATATAACTATATAATTTCATAAAATAATTATCTTCATTTTTTACAATACTTATCCATTTTAAGTAATGGATTCTAATTCATACCCATCCTTGTTAAATGAAAATTATTTTTATATTGTATTGTCATTAAATATTCCCATAATATTTCCATGCTGCTAATTTTCATCAGGCCATTTATAAATAAATATAATTAATTTTAAAGAATAAGATATATATATATACATCGTAATTAATTAATTTTAACCAAAAAAATAGTTTGTTGGTAGGAAAATTGTTGGAAACGTACTTGTTAGGGATTAATCGATCGTTGATAGGACATTATCAAAAGACTAGTAAAGGGAAGCTTAAAATTTATATAGTTCACAAATATGATAATTAAAATATATTAAAATAATTATTATAATATTAACATACCACATAATTAATTTTATATCATTTGGTTTTCATTGAAATTGGGATGAAATGAAATAGAAGAAGGAAAAGAGATTAGATTTGATAGGTTCATACTCATTCATTAGTGTTGATTCTCTTATATGGCCCCAAAACATAGTTCACGTTTGGATTATGTTTTACTTATAATGTCTCGCAGTATTATAAGGGCCTTGAGTGTGAGTATATGGGAATATAATTGGGTTTCTATTGTTAAGTAGGAGTGTCTTTCCATGGGATGGGAGAGGGGTTATTTATACCACAGGACACATGTATTTTAGAATGAAATTTTAAATTAAATAATATATCATTTTTAAAACAAGTTATAGTCAATTTTTAACAATATAGAACATATTTAATTTTAATATTTTTTTAATTCATTTAATTATCTTAAGAATTCAAATTAATTAGTTTCATAAAAAAGAATGTGGAAGCATGTGTAATTATAAGGGATCAATTTGGACATTAGGTTTCAGAAAATGTATTATAGGTTTTAAAATTGAAATTAATTTACATTAATGACTTATTTTGGAAATTAAATATTTTTTGACTAAATATCATTTTCAATAAATTATGAGTCCATTATTACATCAGGAATGATGTAATTTTATATACATTGGTTACATGAAAAACTATTTTCAGACTATTTAGATGAAAATCAATGTATTATATAAAATTAACAAAATACCTCCCTTATAAAATTTTAAAGTGATGACTTCAAAAATAATATTCATATTATCAAAATAAAATTCTAACATATATAAAGTAATTTATTAATAAAAAATATGTTTTTTATTTTATACATTAACATGTATTTTATTTGCAATGGGCCTTTATTTTTTTGAGTTTTCTAATCATGATAGTTATTTATTACCATTAAAATATTTAAATTCAATTATATTACTAATGATTAATATTAGTTAAATGAATATATTTTATTTCCTGGTTTTGTAAATATTTCCATGATCATGTTTCTATCCCAAACTTTTAATTTACTATTCTAATGTTCACATAATAATTCTATCAATAACGTGACTATTCAGAAAGATACATTACATCCTATAAATATCACTACAATCATTCACTAATAATTCATTGAAATTCATCCCAATGTTATGTATTTTCATTTTCTAATATTTTTTTAGTTTAATAATATTTGTAATCTTTTATATAATGTTTATTATTGGAGGGATTATTTGTGTAGATAAGTGTGATCCATAATTCTCATGTTAGTATTTCTGTTTCCTATTATTTGTCCCCTTGTAATAATTGGAATTTTAATGGGTTTATTCATAACTAATGTAATGATATTCATTAATAAGATAATGTGTCTTAGGATTCTGTATGTGATATATGTGTACAATACCTATTAAATATAATATAACACATATTTATACAAGAAAAAAATATCATTTTAAAAGTCTAGTTATTACATATATTATAGAACAACAGTCTATAAAACATCTCAATAATTATGGATATAACATAAGTCATCTAAAGGGAGTGTACAGGTATATCAATCTATATGAAAAAATACATTATTATCAAACATGTCCGGTATAATGAATATTATTTTCTCAATGGGTTTTTTATCCTCCAAATTTTTAATAAATGGAATATTTGTGCAAATTTTTTCATTTATTATTATGAATAGGTAAGTTATAGTATAATATTCAATCATTCAGATATTATCATACTTCAACATATAAACCTATCAATTTTCTTGCAACACTTTGAAGTATCCATCAATCATATTCTATATTTTATCATATATTCCCTTAGCTATCTTAATTATTTTTTATTATGATAAATTCTTTCTCTAATATAGAGGTCAGAATAGAATTTTTTTCATGATCATTATTCTCAAGATTATTCCTAGGAGCTCCAAACATATAAGGATTTTTAGAACATGGTGGAAACCCATTATTTGAGACATCCAGTATCTAAAAATATAATAATAAAGAAAGTAATATAATATCAATCAATATATTATAATTCATTTCGTAGAAGGGTTTGAATTTAATTATTTTTATATTAAATGAAACATTTCAATAGATATTAAAATTCTAAATAAACAATATATAATGATCAAAAAAATAAACCCATTAAAAACTCAAAACTATATATTATAGATGAAGTGAACTATGACTATAATACCCCTTGAAAAGATTCTAAATATTAGGGAAATCACTAAGAATTGATTAATAAATGGTTAAAAAGTATTTTTTATGTTTATTATTAAAACCCATTTCCTATCTATTAATTTGTTTTTATCCAAAAAACATAAAAAAGAGTCTCACCTATCAATATACATAGAAAATCATTTGGATTATATATATTTCACAACGACCATATGACTAACTATTTCTAAAATTTGTGTTACAATGGGAATGTAAATTTCAAGAACTCATGTTAAAATAAATCTATATCATTTTCTGTTATTCCTATGTGTATATAATAATATTAATTTATTTTAATAAAAGATGATTTTATTACCAAATGATATTTCATTTATGTTTCAATTTCAACATCATTCTTTCATATTATTTATCATTAAATACCGCAAATTACTATTTCATAATATATGGACTTGATTGTACTTAACACTCCCATGATACTCATTAATGAAAATTTAACTTTCACTATCCACATATCTCACTTTTCAATGATTCAATATATTATCAATAACAGTAAAACATATATTTTATCATAGTAGTAATAATTAAAACATTTTTTTAATATGATATTATAAATATTTAAAATAACTATTTACATATAATGTTAACTACTTATCCTTAATTTTATCAGTACATATCTTTATTTTGAAATATTGGCATTTGTCACTATAATGTAACAACACTAGATAAAATTTCACTGACCTTCTAAACAAATATTTGAACTTATTTTTTGTGAAACTATATTTTTCTTTATTTGAAATTTATTCTCTCTTTCAATGAATATAATATACTATTTTATGATATTTAATCTATAATGAAACAACTCTTTCAATATCTAAAATACTCTCAATATGAACTTATAAAATAATTACAAAAAAAATTCCATTTATATTCTATACCAACTTTTGATTTCTTGGAGAAATATTTTCTTTTTGAAAATTATATTTTTTTTATATTTTTGAGTATGTCAATTCAATATTTTTTGAAATATGAATGAAAATATTATGGTTTTACATAATTAAATAGTCTTTAAATATAAAAATCACAAATATGATAATGTTTATTATGTATCCAAATAAAATGTCTTATATTTTTTAAAAATTATTTTGTTTCCTCGCATATGATGTTTCATTTTATAAATTTCAAATTATATGCTAGAGAATATAGTATGATTCGTAAAATCAAATATGTATTATTGGAAAACATCTTACTTATCACTTTTATATATTTGTATGTATTTACATAAGATGATGTAATATGAAAATATCAGTTTTTCATTATAAAAATTCATTCTAGTATAGGAAACATAGAGGCATTTCTTACAAATTGAATAGTAACATTCCTATCAAATAATAGTAATCCAAATGTGAATAAAACCTCTTTAAATCAAAAATAAGCTTCTCCAAAATATATTAACAAAATTTTCTACATAATAAAACAATTAAATCACATAAAATTTTTTATTTCATGTGATATTGAATATGATTTATATATCAAATATAAAATAAATCAAAATAAGCATGACCAATTGAACACTTGGTCACTTCACAAATTCATAATCATGAATTAAAATATCATCCAATGTTCTCATCATTTTCCAATCCAAGATAATGCTTAAAAATCACATTTATAAAATATAATTATTCAAAAACAAATCGTTTTTTCAACAACCATCCACTATAAAGGCCATGGAGGTCACCTAAGTTAATAGTAGTCGATAAATTGGACTTTATAGTTTACTAAAAAGAATTAACCTATCATTAGGAGTGATGATGTTACTCAATATATCTATTTATGGATTTGTATCATTGAGTGTATCATGAGTTTCCTTCAAACCCATTTGTCTTGTAAGGTTTGCTTCTCTATGTACATGCTTAATAGTCCTAGATCCTTGTTGGGGGAGTCCACTGTATTGTCCATGTAGTATGAAGATCTTTTATGGGGAAAGTTAATACATATTTTTAATAAATAATTCTATATAAGGACATTGATATTGTAAATGGTTAGGTATTATTTTCATTTATATTTGGGAACATGACTATCGATGGAGTTTGTTACATTTTTATGTTCGATTGTATATCGAATGATTTTATAAGGAAGAATTACTAGAAATCTATTTTATATGAAATGTTATTAATGATAGATAATAAATAAATCACCATTCTTCTATAAATAATTAATTTCTTGTCAATTTTGGATATGAATGCTATGGATATTGACAATGTGGTATTTTTGGGGTTTTGAATGTTTTCCATTACTTCATATATATGTAGATATAGAACATATTCAAGAAATAAAATTTATAGACATGAGTCCCATTAACATGGTTGTGGTTTTCTGAACCATTTAAATAATTATGTATTGAAGGAATTACTATGATCAATGATAGTAGTATATTTATACTATTGTTGAGTAGGTAAAACAATGCCTAAATTCCAAGAAAATACCAGTATATTCCACCAATGTGGGCATCTACGTTACCTTCATCACCTGTTTAAATAATACTAAGGATAGTAAAGTTCCATAAAAGGACTTTAATCTTCCAATATGTATGTTTTAAAATATTTTCATGGTTTTTATTTTTTTCTTTGTATTATCAAGAAGGAATTTGAAGGATACCTATAACGGTAATGTCCAAGATTTGTTGGAATTAAATTATAAAAACAAGCTGGTTCTTTGGAATGCTATAAAATTACATGTTTTCCATTGTGGATATATTACATTTATTTTCTAAAATAATAATAAATATTTTTTATCGAAGGTGAAGGATTTTTTGGGGAATTTTGGAGTTACAAATTTAACAATGTGTAATTGAGTTACACATCCTGTATAGTCCTGACAGTTGTTTTCATCAAGAATCATGGATGATTTCATACTTACTCATCTACAATATTATTTTCTATTGAATCGTGATCCTTACCTAAAAGTGTTTGGATCCCCAAAACCCTTAGGATTCTTTTCAATTAGTGATTGATCTTTAATTTGGTTATGGTGTGACATTTTTGTTAACCATTCATCCTATCTCATAATCAATTTCTCTTTTCCGCCATGGGGATTGATAGATCATCTTTAAATTGATGGGTCTATGTATTTTTTTAATCTTGTATCTAGGATGAGTTCTTAGATCTTATAATCCTTTTTTCTTTTGGAGGGTTCCTTTATAGGAGTTGTGTTTCTGTGATAAAGGTAGGTGGTTCAATCAGGATGCTCAAATTTTATTATTATTAAATTTATTTGTTTTTTATCTAAATTATTTTATTGTTATAAATAAGAATATTTTAAATATACTGATTTGAAACATAATTTTATATAATTGGGGATTCTAAAAATTGAATTTTTGGTTAAAATTGGGAACACCACCAATTTCATCAAATTGGGGAGTTTTTTTGGAATTTCTTGAAATTAGTGAAATTTAAATTGTTGAATTTAAATAAAATAATTAGATTGATAAAAAAATTTAATTTATTTCACTAATAATATGATAAAAATTCCTTCGAATGGTTTTGATAGAAAACATTCAGTCTTAACTTGGAAAAAAGAATGTTTTTATTATAACCCCATATAAGATTTTAAATGGAAAATTGGAATTTTTGAAATGTGATAATGGTATTTAATTTTATTCTAAGAAGTACCTAAATAAATTTCTATTATTGATATCTATTAGAGAGCATCCAAGCCTAGGTAGTTAAGAATTCATTTGGGACAATCATGCTAGGATGGGAATTCCTCATCAAAATATTGACGTTTTAATACTCTAACAAATTACTTCATAGAACATCTTATTCACAAGTTTGACATAGATGAGTAATATCTTTCTAGTGCTGAGGGATGTCAATACTCATTACAGCTATTATGGCTTGAAATTTTGAGTATCCCATAACTTATAAATATCATACCTTTTGGTAGATGACCATACTACGCACTTGTTTATACATGATATATAAATGTATGCTAGTTCTTATGAACTATTTTATATTCCATTCCATTTATATAAATTATTTAATATATATATTTTTATTTAAGTACATTTTTTAAATTATTTCAACCATTTTATATGTTTTTTTAACTAAGGAAATGTAAAACATGATTTTCTTAAATATTATTTTCAAATTCCATACATTTTTATTTGAAAATTGAAATATTATTTATTTGGTTAATTAAATGATGGAATCTAAAATGAACTCCTTATTGAGACGCTAATGGATTTTTATATCACACACCATATATTACTTCAGTTTCATGTAGATTATCTCCATCAAGGGTTGATCAAGGGCAAAGAAATAATTGTTGGTGGATCAAGTTGTTGATCCATAGAAATGGGGAGTTCCTTCCATAGGAACATTTGTTATTATATTAGTATTATATTTCTTTCAGATAGCACTTATGGGTTTTTTACACATTTTGACTTCTTATACACTACTCCCAACATATTTTCTTTTTTATGCATACTATCTTGTTTATTAACATCTGAAATGTGTTTAGACAAATCATTCCCACTTATATATTCTTACGATTCTAGGTGACAGTTCCCAACCCATGCGGATAGAGAAAAAAATATGATCCACATCAGAGCCAGATCAGATATCATGTTACTAGGGTACCTATGTTGGATCCTGACAAAGCGTTATTAACGATAGGTTGATCTTCTTATCTTGAAGTATGTATACATTTTTTTTTCTCTAGACATAAGAGGTAGTTTTGATTTAGTGTATGGATAGATGTCACTATAAAAATATTTAAGTCACAATGGGTGGATTCAGAAATATGTCTTGAGGATTTCTTCTAGTATTTCTCCATCTTATGATTTTGGTATATTGAAATAAAAATAATTTTGTCTCTCTATTAGGATTATTTTCCATTTATTTATTTTTGTGTTAATTGATTTCTTCCTTTTTGTATGATGATGTTTTTTATAATAATTCCTCTAAGAAGACATTTTAATAAATCCCAGGAGGATGATCCTTATAAAACTTAGTGATTGAATACTATTTTGATCCCAATTTTAGTTTAAGTGATTAGTCACACTATCCAATATTTAAGATAGGCGCCACCACTGATTCTCGTTCACGTACTAGCTGTGTAACCTCAAAGGGATGATCTATGGAACCATTTCTAAGAGTTTATATACAAAAAATACAATATATTTCATGAAATCAAATGATCCTCAAGATTTGTTGGAAAGGGTGAGAATTATCAATGCTTTGTTTTGGTTCATGGGGAAACCTGTTGAAATCAAGGTGATGTGTGCCACCATCTTGCTTGATAGACAATGAATGAAATGCTAGGAGATGATGGTGATTGAAAAAAACATGGGGTAATATAGTGTAAATACTTCAATTCTATTTTCATTGAAAATTTATATCTATATTTCAGGGTGTTGGACAATGTTATATAGTTTTTTGAACATCAGCAGGCTCACAAGACTGTAACAAAGTATGTGAATGGTTTTACAAAGTCAGTGTTGTTTTCACCTGAGATAGTATCAGATGAGAATATTATGACTCTACATTTCATGTTGGGATTTTAACAGCATATTATTTATCAGTTTTTATTGATCACGATTCATTCTTATGTAGATGTGATGTAAAGAGAACTAATGGTCAATATGGACCTAGCTGGATAGTCTGGGTTATCAAGTGTTTTATTCTCTATCAGTGGAAGCATTGGTGACTTCAAAATAATGAATGAGAGTGATAATTCTCATGGTGATTTTTAGAATAAGGGTCATTTATAACCACCTACATTGTCTGGTATAGGTCCATTGATTTTAAAACCATTGTGGAAAGCATGTGAATTTGTTGAGGGGTCTCACTAAGACACACAAGAATAATGACTCGTGTGGAAGTTCACATCACATACAGAGGTCATCCCATATGCATTGCACTTTCTGTAGTATATCATAATCATCATATCCCACAGAAGCTAGAGGGAAATAATATGCATCACATACGAATGGATTATATCCACATGGATCCAGAACAAAGCATTTATACACAATGGAAGAGTCTTAAAAGGAAGAGGATAAGGGTCCAACAATTTTTAGGGGAACCCTCACTATAGCTTCATCAATAGTGACTACATTATTTGATATTGTTTAATATAATTCATTTATTTCAAAAAGTATAATTAATATTATAAATCCTCATATGGATCTTTTATCCTACATCATATATATTACTACACTCATTGAAAGAAAGCAAGACATGGGTCCCCCTAGTCCATCTTTTGTTTTCTCAAAAGTAGATGATGAAATTTCATGGATTTTTGTAGTTCTGAACAAGAAACTACATGATTCCATATTTGGGGTATATTGGATCATTTCCAGTAAATCTAGTATTTATTTTTATCTTTTATGGGCTTTCTTTATTACACCGAGTGGATTTTGTCGCGTCTATCAAGGACAATGGAACCCATGGTTGAGTAGGGTTTAAAAAACATATATATAGTTGTGTGAAGTGATATATGTGATTTCATTTGATATGGATTGGTAATATTGGAGTGGTTATCTCTCAACAATGGTCATATAGTTTTTCGACATCTCTTCTTATGAATTCTCTATTTTTTTACACTAGTAAGGGAGTTTGAGTTTTCTATTGAAATTGTTCCTGGTACTTATCTAGTTTCTAATAATTATTAACATATGGAAGAAGATAAAATTTATGACCTGAATACATAATTATATTATTTTTTTGGAAAAGAATTTATACACCTTAGTATGTTACCTTGTGCAGTTTTATTTCGCTTTGTAAAGAAATCTGATGGTTAACTTCAACTTTTTGTTAATTATCAAAAGCTTAGTCAAGTTACAAAAAAAATTTATTTCCATTGATAATTTATTTATTTGGATCGGTTAAAGAGGTAATGTTGTTATTTCTAATTTATCTTTGATATTTATTCTGTCAGTTTAAAATATAATAATATGACATTCCAAAAAATGTCATTTTGAACAGGTACAAACATTAAGATTAACTTGTTATAACTATGGGTCTAACCAATTCTAATATAGTCTTTATGGATTTGATGAATAGAATTTTCCATGAGTAACTTAATAAAGTCATTTTAGTCAATTTTTATGACATACTTGTTTAATCTATTTCTATGGAGGATCATATGAATGATATGTTAATATTTCTATGTTTTATGTGAAATCATCATCAGTATTCCATGATTTTAAATTGTGATTTACAGATTCAAGAAGTGAAGCTCATATGACACATGGTGTCAGAACAAGAGATACCAATTGATCTTGGGATGGTAAAATATGTTTTGACATGGTAACTAAAAAAAAGGATTTTTATATTCGTATATTCTTTTGTCTCGCTAGCTATTATCAATTATTTTCAAAATAAATGAAAAAAACGGACTCTCCAATGACTGTTTTATCGTAGAAGAGTGTAATTTTAGATTGGGATGAAATATTTCAATTTTATTTTGTTCAGTTGAAACATCATTGGGATATTATTCCATTGGTAGATCTTATAGGCTAGACAAGGCTTCATGGTCTTTAGTGATTCATCAAGTTATGGTTTGAGCTATGTTCTTAGGAAACACAATGATCTCATTGCCTATGTAATTCATAATCTTAGGGATCACAAAAGGGATTTTCGAACTCATGAGCCTTTACTTATTTCTGTGATGTATAAAAATTATATTTGGAAGCATTACTATTATGGGGAATGGTTTACCATGTATTCGGATCAGTAGATCTTTAGTTATATATTCTCTTACAAATATTTATATCTTATCTAGATGTGATGGGTGGAGTTCCTATTGTCTATCGATTCCGAAATCTATTATACCCAGTGTAAAAAGATCTTAATTATTTATTCTTTGTGAAATAATCTTCCAACCAATGTCGTTAATGAATCTTCAAAAGAGTGGAACTTGATTTCAATATTTTCCAACATTCATATTTGAGTCCAGAAATAACTAGCTGTGGTTTTGTTTAGCATGTGTTCAGTTTCTATCAACTTTTCATAAGATGATTCTTCTGGAACAGCTAATTGATGATGAGTTCTATAGCATTGGATTCCCTCTTTATGGTATGGAGATAGTTGTTGAGAGGTCATTCTCCTGGGATTTAATTCTAGGTTATAATAATCTCTTTGGTGATCTATTAGTGGTAATAAATGTTGTTTTGGTGATTTCCCTAATTCCAAGTGGTCAGTGCACGTAAGAACCCTGAATATGTTCTCTAAATTACGGTGTAAATTATGGTTCATAGGTATGATATAGAGTATTTTTTAGTTTTTCTCTCATTGTTATATGTGCAATCAGGTCAAGGTTGATCCCTAGGAACCGTCAGATTTTCATTATCCACTTCCAGTCCCTACAAGGAAGTGGGAGGAGATCTCTTTGCCCTTTCTGGCCAGGTTGCATCTTACCCGTAGAAAAAAGAATTTTATCTGGTTAATGATTGATAGGTTAACATCGTTTGCTGAATTTTACCCATTCATGATATAATTAATTTTGAGGATTTGGGAAATCTCTACATGAAAGGGATTTTTTTTCAAAATAGAGTCATATATGTTACTGTTTTAGAAACAGATCTATGGTTCACTTCTTGTTTTTGGAGAGTCCTTCAAGTGGAATTTTTATCTCAGGTCCTTTTGAGCAAATAACACCATATATATATATATATGGCCAGATAGAATGTGGTATATATATTCTTAAGGATATGATTTGTGATTTTTTCAAATTTGGTGGACCTTGGAATTATCATTTGAGATTTATGAGTTCTTTTATAAAAAAGCTTACTAGTCTACAATCAGAATTTCTCTATTTAATTCCTTGTATAGATGGACTTGCAGATCTAAATTTTTTTGGTAGAATATTAGTGTACGTTCTTTTTTTGGACAAATCATTTTTCAAGGGACAATAAAAAATAATAAATTGATTCATTCGTTAATGTTGATAGTTCATAGAAGGTATAAGTCTTATGCTGATTTATCACCATATATTTTTAGGGTTATCCATTGGTGAACAAGTATTTGTGAATTTATTACATCATTTGGACCATCGATGGATTGGGAGTAAAGTATATCATGATCCTCATTGTTTTGGAATATTTGAAATTTTGGACATGGGGTACGATTTTCTTACCATTTAGCACATCCACTATGGCTGACATGGATAAATAACTTGTTCCATTTATCTCAGCCATTTGCGTATATATCAGACAAATATCATGTGTTGATCAAGATTGATCATGACGTTTAGCATGTTTTTTCCAAGATTAAATCACTGGTCTATATAGTAGATTCTGAAACAAATTTCCTTCATGGTTGGGGGATATATTTGGTTCTTGTTCGGTGGAACCATATTTCTGATTCTCATGAGACAAGGGTGTGTGAGGCACTAATGAGAGAGATTTATATGGACCATTTTTATATGGAAGCTTTTTGACAGGCCTTTTGGAGAAATAATTAATATATAGTGGGGAGTTTACTAAATTGTGTTACACTTCTAACAGGTACACTTAAAAAACATGTCATCGTTTTCCTTTTTTGTTGTCTGGGTTAGGTCTATAAGGTATTAAGAGGATACCAATATTGGTGAAGTATGAGATTTATTAGATTATCATCATAAATAAATTTTGTTATCCTTTTGGAGAATAAAATTCCATGTAATATAGTTACCCAACATGTACGTTCTAAAACTCTATCTAATCTGTTTTATCAAATGTCATTAGGTTTTCATCGAGTTTTGGAATTTTTAAATTCACGATGTGTAGTTGGGTCACACATCATGTAATGTCCTGACCATTATTTTATAATAGGAAATCTTGAAAATTTTTCTTTTCCTCCACTATATTTTTATTTTCTCTCGACCAAATACCTTCCCCATGAATATTTGGATTCCTTAAACCCTTCTGAGTCATTCTGACTGGTGATGGGTAGTCATTATTATTGTTGTGTAAATTTCTGTATATGTGTACTCCCTATATAATCATCTCTTTATCATTTATTCCATTGTGTTAGACAGATCATCTTAGGATTGATTGGTCTATTCCCCATGTTATTTAATTTTATCTCTTAGTTATCTTCAGAGATCCTCTATACCTTCATTCTTGTTAGAAGATTCCACTACGGGATTTGTGTTTCTAGGATAAAAATGTGGATACATCAGGTGGATAAATTATTAATAATATTAATTTTATTGATGACTAGTTTAAGATAATTTACTATTATAAATGAAATTTGTTTCATTTTATTCATAAAAAACCAAATTCCAACGAATTTGGGTTTTTGGAAATTGATATTTGGAATGAAATTGGGTAATCCCACAATTCATATTGAATTGGGTAGTGTTTGAGAAATTGATATAAAATGGTATAAATTTAATTGATAGCTTTTTTTGTGAAATTAGTTTGATAAAAAAATTTAAATTGATTTGACGAAAATAATTTCAAATTGAATTTGAAGAAAATATAATAAAATTGTTTTGATAGAAACCATTATGTTTTATCCTGATAAAATAATATTTTTATTAATGGAGCTTTTTGCATTTTAAATGGAAAATTGGATATTTTAAAATTGTATAATGGTATTTAATTTTATTTTATGAAGTCCTAAAATAAATTTCTCGTCTTTGATTTGCATTAGAAATCATGTAATCCTTGGTAGTTAATGAGTTATTTGAAACAAACTATCTAGTATGGGAAGGACTTGAATTGAATTGACGCTTTAAAACACTAAAAATATACTTCTCAGAACATATTATTCCAATATGGGAAATATATCAGTCCACTATTGTTAGTGTAGGGGGATGTGTGTATGAATTTCACTTGTTATCATTTTAGATTATGTAGATATGATAACATGGAACTATTGTGCCTCTTGGTAGATGATCATGTTGCTCACATTTTTATATATGAGATATAAAATTCATCCAATCCATGTGTACTATTTTATATGAATTCAGATTTATAAAAACCATTTTATATAAATTTTTTTATTTAAGATATTTTTATAAATTATTTTCATCATTTAAAAAGTTTTTTTCTTTTCAAATTTAATGAATGATTTTATTAAATATAATTTGAAAATGAAAAAACTAATTTTTTAAATTTTGAATATCGTTAATTGGTTAATTAAATTATATCATCTATTATGGAATCATTAGTGAATCCATATTGGGATTTTAGGTCACACCCTACATGTACCTTTGAATGTTTGTATTTTATATCATCCATGTTTCATAAAAGATAAATCACCACTTGGAAGTGGTTCTCTCTACTAATTTTGGGACACTGATAGTTTCATCCATTGGTACATGGGATATTCGTTTTGTTTTATTATAATTTGATGTAGTAATTTTGCATAGTTTTACACATGTTTGACTTCTAGTACAATACTCCCAGTAGAGATTCTTTTGAATTCATACTATATTGTTTGTATTATTCCACAATGTTTGTGGAAATATCATTCCCACTTTTTTTTATGACCGCATGTGCTAGTTTCTATCACAAGGGGATCTGAAAGGCCATGTGTGCCATGTTTTGGTAAGCTTGGTTATCGGGATACCTGGGTACCCGAGATTGATCATGACAAGTTTGATCTTTTTTCAATAATGTCACATCAATATAATCATATGCATATTACGGATAATTATTCCATTCTTTTAAAAATGATTATTCTCATGAAATAAATGATATATCAGTTTGGAGTGTGTCTAATAATTATTTTGATGATGAACACATACCTAAGGGTTTATATGTTGGAAAATAAACCCTCATAGTTATGTGATTGGTTCATTTGATGTGTATTTAGATATATTTGATATTGTTATAACCTATTTTTCACATCATCTAATCATATTGATTTCTTATTTTTAGAATATTATTTGATATCAACTGTGATTATACATTACACTCTACATTGGGAAGAATATATATTAGGGCTTCATGTTCCTTCAGTCTTGGGGGGTTAATTTCTAAGGTGAATTTTCTTCAAAAATTATGTTCCATTATCAATATATCATTGATATTATTTTATATATAAAATATAAAATGTATTCAAAATATCATATCAATTTACATTATTTAATTATATGTTTCATCTATCCAAAATAGAATAATCAAATAATCCAGGTTGAGTGGGGTTCAATGTCAGGAAGGTAAGGAAGTGTTATTCTAAATATTTTATAGACCTCAATAAAAATGACTCGTATTTTATTTAATGCATGTAAATGTATTTTTTATGTTAATATTATGTGGGATGTGAGATTGTATCTTGTTTTTTTTTTGTGATTTTTTCTATAAATTTTCATTCATGTTGGATGTATTGTTTTGTATTTTTCTACGATATGTAATTCGAATCGTCTTTTTTAAATACTAATCAACGTATTCTATGAAGATGAAATAATTGAATGTTTCCTGGGGGGTCTTGTGGGAAATTTTTTTAGTCACACTTTATTGTCACCATGGGAATTACAATTCCTATATTGATAGAAGGAGGGTGTAATACATTTACATTTAATTGATTATCCAAATCGCAATATAGTAATTATTTTGAAAATAAACATGATGTTTCAAATTAATGAGTTACTATATCATATTGAAAGACAGAGGATTTATTCCTTGATGGGTCTTAGGTCTGGATACAGATAGCTGAGAGTTAGGGAGAAATTATTACCTATAACTCCTTCACAACAAGGTTTAGAAATTTTTAGTAATTCATTATTTCATTTTTATTTACTAATTTTGTTTTAGATTCATGTAATTATTGTAAGACATCATACACAAATATCATGACACAATTTTTGTGGTGTTCATTGATGATATCTATGTTCATTATAGGATAAAGGAGGAGAAGAACCAATTGGATAATGTTTTTCGAAGCTAGAGTGATAACATATTTTATGTTAATATATTAGATATATTATTTTGGATATAAGTGGGGATTTTATTTTTTTCATTTGGTTTCATAATGAAGATTTTATTTTGACGGAGAGAAGATATAGTTTGTGTTTTTCTAGGGAAAATCCAATATTCTGATTTATAAAAAATATTCTTAAGCATAGATGGGTAATATATATTTTTCTCAAGTATTTATATAGATTGACATTCCCCTCGAAGATCTAACTATAAATGGGGTAATATTAGAGTGGAATGAGGATTGATATAGATCATTTGAGGGGTTTAATGTGTGATTTCTGTCATCACTTATCATGATACATCCTAAGTTATGTTAGGATTCTCTCTTTAATTGTGATGTATAATTTATGGGGTTTGGTTGAGTCGTGATATATAATAAAGAAATTATATCATATAGATCATTTCATTTTACCCCATATGATGAAAATTACCCCTCATGTGATAATAATTTAGAAGAGGGGATGTGTTCCTTGATAACATGGTGTTATTATTTATTTGGAATTATTTTTAGATTTATTATTGATCCTAAAAGTATAATTTGTACAATCACCTAAAAGGATAAGAAAAATCAATATTTTCACCGGTATGAGTATATATACACCATTTATTTTTACATATAAAACACCCTCTACAATGGGAAAGTAGTATATTATTCCCCGTGATATAAATTTTGGAATTAAGATCTATTCAGATTTGGAGAAAATTGTGAATTGGTGAGATTACTAATTTTGTATAATCTAGTGGTCGAAGTGAAGGAGGATAAGTTTCTAAATATAATTTTTCAAGTCACAACCTCCACAGATAAAAGGATTAATCATGATCATTTAGTAAATCATGAATTTTAGTAGATTGAATAAATCCTAAAAGAAAGAAACACCTCATGTTACTTATCATAGAATCATATTGGAACCCATTATTTATAAATTTGAATAAGGTAACATTAGATTTTAGTTAGGATATGATAGGTGACGTGAACCACTCTAGTTGTTCTGTTAACCCAAAGGTTAACAATATGTTATTTGATTTGACATGTAGGTATTGGGGGACCAGGATAGAGTAGATGAATACAAAATTAAAACCATAACTATTTTTTATAAATATTAATTATGACTACCACAATATGTTAGGGTTATTAAAGAATATTTTAATCCAATTATGGAAAGTGGATGACCTCTATGTACATTTTATTAACATTTTTTCTACTGTGTATAAGTGGGAAGGAAGTTATATGTGTTATTAGTGATGCTATGACTAAATCATACCACATAATTTATATTATGGAATAAATAAATATTGAAGAGATTGAAATACATTATGACCAATAGATCATGAAGATTCAAGAAGTTCCTTCACATATTTTTTTAAATTAATATCCAAAAATGAATTAGTAGTTCTGAAGGGGATATCAAAATGTGATAAGTTTTCTGATGAAGTTGAGCATGGATTACCATTATTACATCAATGGACTGAGATAGGTATCTATTATGATCTCCAAG
Source organism: Viscum album (assembly GCA_963277665.1). Taxonomy (NCBI): domain Eukaryota; kingdom Viridiplantae; phylum Streptophyta; class Magnoliopsida; order Santalales; family Viscaceae; genus Viscum; species Viscum album. The sequence goes on from OY728142.1 coordinate 1,058,820,287, forward strand.
GATATTCATTTTGATTTTGATCATGAAAATACTGTCTCATAGTATAAATGTTTTATATTATTTGAATTTTTATAACATAATAGTTATTAATGTAAGATTAAAATGCCTCCAAATAATGTCTTATATAGAAAATAACTTCTATCCAAACATTATTCTTTAGAGTTACTTGAGTTCCCTTTATTATGATAGAGCATCACCACAAAGACAAAATGAATTATCCGTTATATTTTAAAGAAATTCAAACAAATTGAATTAAAAAATCATATCTTTACTGTATTCATTATCCATTGGTCATTTTTTCATTAGGGGATTGATTTGGTTTATCCTCAACATAGAGACCTGTGATTGGGAAAGAAGAGTAGGATGGAATCATAGTATATTAATAATTTTGATATCACAAAGAATTATTGGAAAATGAAATACTATCTAGCCTAACCATCTAAATTAATATTTATTCTTGTACTTTTTTACATTTCATGGTTAATAAGGTATAATATAAACGTATCCATATTGGTGAACTGGGAGGAATTAGAATTTGAGACAAACACCTCTATCATTGAGAATCAATTTAATATCACTAATCAAAAGTATAGAGTGCAATGGTGAAAATATATTCATCCAATATGTGTTTTGTAGTAGTACGAATTGGACAACTGTGATATTTTATAGAATGATTCCATGATAATATAGAAATTAACTTACCTTTTTTCAGCTATGTTAGGTTCTAGAAATTCTTTTTGAAAAAGTGGAACGATAGGGGGAATTGTGACACCCATATGTCATATTTATATATGGATTTTAATATTTTTATATTTTTATTATTTGAATTAACATCGATTTCTTTTTCTTTCATTTTATGAACCATTTTAATTTATTGATTTTTTTGGGGTAGAAGTGGATGAAATTACCATTGATAGAGTGTTATAGGGTTTCATGTATTTTTAATATGATGGTAACCCCTTTCCTTTTATATTTATTATTTTATTGTTACGTCTATATCATGGTTGGTGGTCTTGAATCATGGTGTGTTGTTATGGGTGATGTTTCATTGTGGGGAATCACACAGTGTCGTGGAGTCTAGGGGATCTGGAACACCAAAAATCCCATTTTGTAAACATATATGGAAATAACTAGAGGGCCACTGTGTAGGGTGACACATAGAGATTCATCACTCCATGATATGTAGATAAATTCTATGGTGAGACCATTCATATTTTTTTATTGTGTGATATGATAGACATATAGATGATAATTTTTATCCATTACATTTTCTCACCGTTTTCCCAACCACACTGATACAATAGTGGGAATTCTATGTTATAATCTCATGTGGAATTATAATTTAAATTTGGGTTGAAAACATAATGTACTTGATGATTTTATTGGTTTTTATCCTCCATTTTTCATTTATCATCATGTTTTTCCTTTAAATTTTTATATGTAAAAAAAAATTCCATGGGGATGAACATGGCATCATGGTTGAATATTTAATAGAACATAATATGATTTTATGTTCATAAGGATCATTTTTTCAAGATTCATTGTATTTGTGATGAATGAAATGTGTTCATTTAATATTTTACTTCGGGTTATATAAATTATTTTTTGCTTCAATTGGTACACCGCATTTGTTGTATTTTATAGTGTTTAAAATTATTTATTATTCTTTATGTGAGTTATTAATGGATATTTCAATTTCTTTTCATTTTGACTATTAAAAATGAAAATTTTAAGTTACACATTAAGATTATTTTCCTTAAAAATAATTTTACTTCAAAACCTTTGTCTGGTAATTTTTAAAAATAATGATCGTGATTCATAATGTTATTATAAATAAGAATTTAAATTTGACTTTCTTTTTTATTTATGATTTAATGATTTTTAATTATGAAAATTGTATATGTATATTAATGGTTATTAAATTCACATGGTATATTTTTGGTGCATTTTGGTAACCCTAATGGGTACTACCCTATAATAGATTGTGAGTTAGACAAGGATTTTATCCAATGTAGAATAAATGGGATAAAAGAATTGATTTTTATCTCCTTGATAAATCCTTAGATTATTGAATTATTTGGCTTCAATAGGTGAACTAGTTTACCAATATTGAGTCCTAGAAATCATTGAACCCTTTTTTTAATCCCATGTTGAGTACATTTTGATTATTTGAGAGGTGATGTAATTTATTTAACACTTTTTATATTATATTTTTATATTAGGAATTAAATTTTACCATCAATTATGCTTTTGGGATGTCCCATTAATTCTTTTCATGGAAGATTTATTATTTTTAATAATAACAACAGAATTTGAAAATATATTTTTCTTAAAAAAATTTACAATTAAATTATATTTTTCAATGTTGAACTGAATTATTGAACTCAAAATTGTTTTAGGTGGATCTATAGTAGTTCTATACATGTTTATTACCTTATAATTTGTATATGACTTTGAGAGTGTAAAGAAATAGCCATGTAATATTTGTAACGAAAATGAGCCATGTTGTGTAGAGGAAATCCTTAATGTTTTTCATCCCTTCGATATATATTGATGAATGTGACCCTAGTTCATGGGGAGTTTAACCCATGGGGGTTATGTATGGATCCTTTAGTATTGATTTGTAATGGTTTATGCAATAGTAATATTGCATTTAAAATATTTGGGGATGAACCCTTATATATATGTGTGTGATATTTTAATCATTATAATTCATTTTATATGTTGGGAGTGGTTTGTTCGGTTATTACTCTAGTAAAACATACGTCATTGCATACTTTTGTTTATTTTTAACGATTTTATCTTTTTCCATTGGAATATAATATATGTATGGGCCATGTTGAATTTTTTGATAGTATTACTAATCAGGTTATTTGGGTTATTGGGGAAAATAACACACAATTATTGATTTTAATATAGTACAGAACATTTCCAGCCAGAGGAAACTAGAAAATTAACTGAAGCCTTTTTATGATATGACTCATGTGATAGGTTTCATCGACCAAGGTCGTTTTACTAAAAAAGAAATATTGAGCTGTGTATAATGATACCATAATTGGTATAAAACCCCAAGTTACATCACACTTCAATCTATGATAAATAAAAATATAATTTTTACACCAGAAAAATATGATTTCAGTCAACCTAAAAATATCATCATGATATTTTTGTATATGTGATTATGTTAGGATAAACACTTGTTGAACCAACTGCAATTTCTCATGATTTTTTGGATATAGTATTGAACTCACAGGATCCTTCCAAGACCATTGAATCTTTTATGCTTAAAAAATGACCTTAGAATATCTTTTCACCTATGAAAGTGACTTTATACATAGGGAATAGAATCACTTGATTTTGAATTTTCCCAAAATTTCTTTTTTATTCTTATACCGCATCCTCTAGTTTTTATTTACTATTATAACTCATGTATTGTTTAGGATTAATAGTTTGTCAAGCCTTTGTGTTGTCACTAAGTGTGATGAGTACTACTATCGAATAACACGTTTTGGATAGCTAATTGTATGAAACCAAAGTTCAAGTTGGGGATATCATTCATGAAATTGTGATTCTATATATAATTTTTATTTTATTGTAGTATTTTGACTATTAGAATAGTTTTAGATAAACCAATTATAGTTTTTTAACCGATTTTACCACGAGTACAATTATGTGTTTTATTTCATTGGGGTTGAATAGAAAACCAACAATGATTGATTCCTTCATGGAATTTTATACTAGTAGCTTTAATGATAATTAATTTTTAATGGTGTTTACTATTATATGAAAATTATTCATGACGTTATTTTGTCACATGGGTTGACATTGTTTGATATAATGATTACCAACAAGAATTGTTTGTTGTGTAGTCCAAAGTATCAATAATGTAGGGAATTATTTTTATATATTGGTGTGACATTAGTTTCAAGTGATATATCCTTAGATAGATTTAATATTTCATGGGAATGATGTTATATTAGCTGATTACGGTGGTTTTTTGATGTTGTTCCTCTCAATATAGTAAATATATGGTTTGGACGTTATGTGTCTTGTGATGGTGGGTGTGCGTTATAGATAAATCCTTATGAGATAGTTGTGATATGTGATTGTCTTGATTTCTCAAGATATAAATCAAATAACCACATGTGATTTATTACCATAAATACTAAATATTATTCTTGATATAGATATACATCCAACCACATTTGGAGATGAATTAGTTAGTATACAGATCATCCTTTCATTGTTGAACCACAAGTAAAACATATTCTGACTCCAGCGAAAATGGGTACGCGTAAACTATATGAGTATGTTCTTGATTAACGATTTTTAATAGTGCTTTAATGTGAAATATTGTGGATTTAATTTCATTTATTACATGAATACACATATATCATCCTTTTTATTAAGGTAATCACTAGGGATTCCCTATTGAGATTTTTTTTGATTCACTGTATGAACCATTTAGTGCATGTGAAAACATTATCACTAATAGCCTGGTTCTTATGATTACCTTAGTGTATGTGGGTGAGTGAGGGGACGTCAAAGGGAATATATATAAATTCCATAGGTGATTCTGGGGATACTGTTATGTATCTTATTATTTTTTATTATATTCATGTTTTTTTATGATCGTCCTTTCAATTGATCAGGAAATTATTTACAACTATATATTGTATAATTTCAAAAACATTATCCTTAATATGTTATTGTTTTGTTGTGATATTCACTATAATTAAAATAGCATGTTATTTTATTTGTATTCTATTTAAATAAAATTTTCTTATTTGGGAACAATATTAATTTGAAACCCAATGTCTAAATGATCCATGATATATTATTAATATTGTGATATAATATTTATATTATTGGATATTAACAATATTATCCACATTATCATATATTTATATAATTTTTTTCATTAATCCAAATTCCTTTATTACATTCAAAAATATAATCATTAAATTTTAAAATAAACATTTCATGAATAAACGTATTATTTTTCAGTAGAAATATATTTTTATTTTGTTATGTATTTTAATATAAAAAATTCATTTATAAAAATAAAAATGTTTTTATCAAAATTTATTAATAAATTATGAATAATAATTAATAAATTCTTTATCTAATAATTAGCAATGAATATAAAATCATTTGATGTTAAAAATAGTTATTTTTTTGAAAATTATATTATTCTTTGAAATAAAATTTTCTATTTATAATTTAAATAAATATTTAATTTTAAATTATGAATTTGAAATATATTGAATCTATATTCAAAACAGATTTTATCATTCATCTAATTGTTTTTACCTAGTAATTGAATAAAATTCAAATTATGTAAAAATATATTTTTCATACAAAGCGGGGTTATTGTGTTTCACAAAAATAATTTTAAAATAATTTTGCCCACATATAGAAATTGAACATAAAAATTGATTTCATATATTTAGTAAGTTATTAAAAACATTATTATGAGGATTCTTTTATTTAATGTCTTAATAATTTTTACAACTAGTACAAATTTTTTACTATGGTTAGTGTTTAAAAAAATTTGGTGGATTAAGCTAAGTGATAATTCTAAAAATTCAACATAAATTTTCCTAAATATTATTGGATATATATGTTTAGACTGTAGCTTTTTATATCTTAAAATTCTTTCCCATTTTGTGTCACATTCATAAGGAACTTATGTCATATTAATAAAATCATTATAATACTTTCATTTTTCCCCCTCCCCAGAAATATAAAAGGGAACCTCTTTTCCTATCTTATTCAATAAAATTAACACTCTTTCTGAAAAAATATAATCAAATAAAAAATTCCTTTTAATATTATATTAAATCATTTTTACCTATCCATACATTCATATCATAATATGATGGAATAATGTGTAATGTAAATTAGGTCTCTCAACAAATAGGTAATCATCTCTTCTGAACCATTCAATGATTATTTTTAATTATAAATACTTGAAATAAGATGTATACGTAATTACATATTGATGAATGTATCACAAATATACTGATATTTTTATATGAATATATGAAAACCATTTTCCACCTCCATTACTTCAAATGAGAAATCAATGCATCATTCGTGCATACATGCATACTACCACCTCCACAATGAAATATAATTTATTTTCCATCAACCCATTCCATAGATATATTAAATGATGGATTTAATAAAAATATAAAGTTGGTTTGTTCTTATTTTGATTCATTAATGATAAAATTACATTTATAGGGATTTTATCATTTCACTGGTAAATAAAAACACCATTCAATGTGTACATACAGATAAACATCTCCTATAATCATTTAATACATGTTTATATATCATTATTATATGGATGGTTAAAATAATTAATATTTGAAATATACATGATATGTATATCATTATTAAAATTATACATATAAATTTTCCTATTCAAGATGTATGTACCGTAACTGTCGAATCATAATAAACAAAAAATATGGAGCTTCGAACACTTGAAATATAAAGAGTAATGAAAATTTATTAATGAATCAATTATAATATTTTAGAAGTAGATAGTTTCTAATATTATAATTAATAATAAATAAATTTTATTGATGTATAATAATGTAAATTTATTATACATTATCTTTGATTGAATATAGTGTAAGTCGGGCCCTTGTTAAGGGTTTTATGTTAAATCACAATGTATACCTAGATTGTGTATGATTACATTTTAAAGGATAAAATAATATTTTATATGAATAAATATCATTTAATTTATTATAATATGGTAATTTTATAGTTTTATGTTTCATTGTCATTTTATCTCCTTTTAACACAAATATTCTTATGGAATGATATAATTGAAAAAACATACATTGTCACTGATTCTTGGTTAGCAAAATTTTTTCCATGTCAATGTTCTCTAAAAGGATATGAATAATGATTATAATATTATATAGAGATTATTTAAAGTTCTATTAATCTATATTTTAATTTATTAACAAGTATTACATGAAATATTTTTTTCATCTTCTAAAAAATGAAATATTCACTTTTCACAAAAACTGTGAATGAAATCATTGTTTAAATTTATACAAATATAAATAAATTTACCTATGTAAGTAATAAATTATTTTCTGAGTATTTTATGGAAATGTTCCATGGTCATTTTAGATAAATTTTTCCCTAATTTTAAATAATTTTGTATATTCAAAATTATTAATTTTAAAATGAAAATGGAATTTTCCATATTAAATATTCCGATGAGCTTTAAAATTAATTTTCATCTGTGATACCATTCGTTAATGTTACTTATTCTTAAACTAGTATATGATCCAATGATACTCTTTTGACTCATTATTTGGATGATTTTATATAATCAGTATGAAGTATTAATGAATTACATTTTCATTTCCATTTTTTGTTGTAATTAAATGTTAAATATGATCAAGATAGTTGGGTATATATGTGAATGTATTATGATTATGGGATAGGTGGTTTTACATAAAAATAAAAATATCTATGTAATGATTAATTTTTTTGGGGATAAAATTTTACACATGATGTTATCCCATGAAGATAAGAGGGAACATAGGTAATTATCCATGCTCAGTGCTGGTACATAGTTGGTTAACCCAAGACTAACATGTGATAAACATCTTAGTTGGTAGTATTAACATATTAATTAGGTTATTATTAATTTCCCACTCTTTATGAAATGTTTTAATTATTATTATTATATGATGAAATGGCTCATGGTCTTTGAGTCTTCTATAATATATGTCTTATGATCTTCTATATCCTTATTATATGGTAATAATCTATAAATTGATTGATATGATTTTTATTTGTTAATTTTATAATCTCATACTCTAATGTTGATGTTATGATTATATATGACCATTTATTAAAATCTCCCATGTTCAAATTTATTAATCACTTATGTTCACCCATTCATATGTTTCTTTTATCTAGGTTACAGATATATTGTTTAATAAGGGTATGTATAAGAAGTGTACCTGTTGAGAAGCTATTATTGGGTGATGTTGAAGATAATTCTCAAAATAAACTTTTTATGTATATAATCAAAAAAAATTACTTGTTTTGGAAGATGTTTTTATGACATGTATTGAATATTCATCTAAAATGATTCATTATTAATATATGTAGAATTTGGTTCGTAACATTTTATATCAAAGTCTCTATTAGTTATTTATGAATATTATGATCAGAGAAGGTTATTGATAACCCTTGGGATAAATCTATGTAATAAAAATCATCATGAGGGTTATACATGGTATATATGAGGTTGTATTCCATGAAAATTCATCCCTTCCTAAATACATTAATGTGATACGTATTTTACATGGATGAACCTAGAGGTAATAACATTGATATTAGAAGATTGTGAATTAACTTTATAATCACCAGTATGTGATGAGATAGTCAGAGAATACAAAAGAATCTAGAAACTTCTAGGGGTCATGATTGGGTTAATTCATAGCTCTATTATGATCCTTTATTATATATTTGAATAGATAATTAATGTTTATGTCCTTGATTAAACCTATGGGATCATATTTTGAAACGATTGTGTCAAGATTGATATGTATTTTAAAAGATTTTTCATGACCATTTGATTAATTTCTAGGACTTTTCACACTCATGATAATCATTTCCATGTTTGTAAGGGATTGAAGATATAATAATGAATATGAAATACTGACAGAGACACTCAAGTATCTATGTATCTTATTTGATCATAGTCCTTTAAACTACTTTAAATAATAAAATATATATAGGTATATTGATTCAATTTCTAATTTTTTATATGTAGAATTATCAGTTAAATGATCTAATGATACAATTATATCATTACAGGTATATGATTCACCATTTATTGAATTTTATGGAAATTTAATTCCAAAAATTATAATTATTCCCCCATTACTAATATTTTTTTCACAGTAGGCATGGATAATCACTCTAAAAAAATATAGGACACAGATTTCCATAGAATAGAAGTATCAAATCATATTTTTAAAGAACCTATGATAAATTAACTTTGTGATTATGAATATGAGTTTAAATTTAAATTAATTCCTTTTTAATGGTCATGATTTCTATTCATATATAGAATTAATAACTTATGGGTATGTAAAAAATTATTATTGATGATATTCCTATTATATGGTACTTAATGTTTTCATTCTTTAAGTGTTTAACATTCTTCTTCAAAATAACTAGGTACAATTTTCAATATATCTTGTACCGTATTCAATGGTAATTTCAAATAAACCATATAGATAGGGCATGACTGAGTTTCATGAATTGAAGAAGAAACTTTAGGATAATATTTATAATGGATTCAGTAATCCATGTGTTTCACCATGGGGTGAACATGTTATTCTTGTTAATAAAAATATGGTTGATTATATATTTTCATTGATTACTCAGAATATAACTTTAACAGGATCAGCAATCAAAATCATATACCCTGTTTTGAATACTTATTTCATAAACTATGAGGAGATCAATACTTCTCTAATATTAACCTTCAATAAAGATACTACCAATTATTTGTCAAAATTGAAGAAATTTAACAGGTAAAATTGAATATGGGGTGTTGATACTATGAATTTATCATGATTCCACTTGAGTTTACTAATTCCCCCACTATATTCATGTATTTCATGAATATTGTCTATATATTTTTCCTTAGTAAATTTGTGGTAGTATTTATATATGATATAATTATATACTTCAAGATATAGGAAGACTATAAATAAACGTTGGTGTTGTGTTAATGTCCCTAGTGAATGAGAAACCATACACCAATTTATCAAGGGCTATTTCCTATTATAGAAATAATAATTCTTATAACACATGTTAACAAGAATGGTTAAATCATTATATCCAATCTAGGAAGGAATTAATAGAAAAGTGGACCTGAATTACCAGTTTTACTAATATATGTAGTTATCTTAGATTTAATGGATAGTATTGACTCTTTTTAAAACATTTCACATGGATTTTGACTCTACTCACCATATTAACATGGGGGAATATGGTTTGGTTGGATTGATGAATGTGAAAAAAATTACTGAGGTATAGGTAATGTTTTTTGGTAAATCTATTATCACAAAATGCTATATTTCAAAGGTGTTTTTGAGCTATAGAGATATATCTAATAAAGGGTCATGATTTGTTATTATTTAGAAAAACATGGTGATAGATTATGCCTCTCATAAATTAATTTTATAGGATCATAATTCACTAATATAATAATTTTGGAATCTAGTGGTAATTATTCCTTTGATTATATGGAGGATTTATATTTAAGGGGAATGGTTTGAAATACACAATTATTATAAATGATTGATGTATATATTCTCCCAAAAATAAATGAGTATGTTATATAGGAGTTGGTTGAAGTTGATTAATGATTGTTACATCTCAAAAATTTACCACCCTGTGACTGTGAAAAAATGCTTGATTCTTTTATATGAAAGGATCATACCAGATCATCTATATTGTCGATCTGAAAAAATTCCATTATTTAAATATTTACAACAGATATACCTTGATATCGTGAAGGAATTAGAGAAATACTATCATGCTTAAAAGAGTGTCAAGACCCTATACATAAGAATATTAAATATGTCACATAAATAACTTATTTTAAAGGTAATTTTCATTTAATTTCCATTAATTCTTTGTTTTAGGGGTTTCCCATTCATTTCTGGAGGAAAGGGTGAGTTTTCAGGATTTGGGCCAAATCGAGGACCCATTTCCATATTTAAAAACTGATTTTGATTATTTTATAACTATTTCATTTTTAAATATTTTTCACCCATTTCACTTAAAAAATATCCTCCCCTGACCTTTTAACACCAACATTCGAATTTGGACCCCTTAAGAATCCTTAACAATAGGGTATTTTGGGTTTTTATTTATGAATTGGGCCAACCCGTAAGCTCATTTTCCATTTTTAAATTGTTTCTTTAATTATTTAATATCCTATTCATTATAATGAATTGTTTGGTGATTCAGACTCCCAATCGACCCTAAGAAGTCCAGGCGCACTCCCATTGCCTTTCTCGCCTCCTTAGAGCTCTTTGAAATTGCAAATTAGGGAAGAACCTCATAGAGTTTCTCAAATCATCCAGAATTGAAGAGGTAAACTCATACCTTCTTATATCTCTCAATTCTTACTCTATTCCCTCCATTCATGTTCATAAATGACCTACTAAATCTTTTTCTAACAACCCCTGAATTTTGGCTCTTATCAATTTCAGACACTATTTTTTTGGAGTGATTACTTCAGGATACTTCAGGTAAGTGAGTCCATTTCTTTCCTCTTTCGAATTGTTTAGGGTTCATTTTTTTTATTAGGGTTTTTTTCCCTCTTCCTTGAAGTCCCAAATGACTAGATGGTAGGGTTTCGAACCTAAGGTTTAACCTTGGTTTTTCATTTCCAATTCATGTGGTTTTAGGTTTCATCTAGATCCCGCTTACGGCGGCGGTGGTGCGATTTTATTTTCGCACAATGGATTCAAGGTTATAACTAATTTGGTAGGTGATTCCATATGTATGCAATCGATGTGAATTGAATTGTAGTTTTTAGGAAATTTTCATGTTCTTTTAATTTTATGGTTGCTGCAGAAAATAGTTTTAGTTGTTTTTGTTGTGAAAATTAATTTTTAATGCCAATTTTAGGTGAAATTGGTGGTTTTTCATGGAAATCTCTTGTTGGTTATTTTGGGGCTGCCCTCTCACTACTTATATTATTTTATTTTGATGTACTAGGGCTGGAAATATATTTTTGAATTTTTATACCTTTTTTTTGTTGCTGGGAATGTTTTTTTTAATGGTGTTGTGGAACTTGTGAACTTTAAGTGTCATGTTTGTTTAATAATAGAAGTTTTACAAAGAATACATTTCTTGGTTCACATGGGGATTACCTAAATATTATTTTATTGTTTAATTGAAATTTATAAGGCTTACTTTTCTGTTTTGGAAACTTATAGGTGTGCATATAGTGTGTAAAGTAGGGTTTTCAGTGAGTGTTGGGTGCAAAACAATGTGGGTTTTTGAGAAATTGTTTTATGGAAAATCAAAGTATTTTTTGTGTGTTTTAAATGGTATAAAGTGTGTATAGATACTGTATTGTTTTTAAGTGACCATTATTGGTGTTTTTATATGAAAATGGATGCATGTGTCATGCTGAATTTGTTTGAGCACAAAGGGGGAAGCCTGGGTACCTAGGTGGGGCAGATGTGTACTAGTACGGCTAGTGGACCGGATGGGTTTTGTCCCTATTTCACATAGAATTTGGATAATGAAAACTCTAACTAAATAATGTAAATGATGATTGGGGACCAATATGTTATGGGTATGTTCCCTAATAGTGGCTCGTGCATGAGAACTGATTTTACTATGGTTACATTACACCGAGGTATGAGGTACTTGGGGCCCGAGACTATCTAGTGCCTAGGGATGTTCCCGATTTTGTTGATCATTGTGTTTCAGATTTTTTCCATTGTATTTTGGTGTTTTTGGAAGTACATTACAGTAGATAACATTTCTATTTAAATGTGTGAACATTCTGAAAATTTAACGTGAAAACTGTTTTCAATTGAAAGTTGCATTTCTTGGATTTTATCACTGTCATTCTTTGCATATTAAAACTGCTAGATTTTTAACATTGTGTTTCATCCTATTTGGAATATTTAGGTGGTATACTATTGGGATTAGGATAACACCTTAATTACATCCCTTGGGTGTAAGTAGACTTGGTTATGTTTGACTCAGGTAAAGGAAAGTCCTGGGGTGAGGGCGGTTTAGGGTGTTAGTCCCAATCGCTGGGGCAGAGTTATGGAGATGGCTTGAGAGTGATGACCCCCTTGTCATGTGGAGTCCATGGGTACATCTTTCTATTTCCATTATTTTTATTTTCACCACTTGTAGTGTCTTCAAACAAAATTATTAATATCTGATTTTTTTAATAATTGTTTATCATGAAAATTTTAGATTCTTATTATTGATTGCTTTTATTATGTTTTATGCTTTCATACTCGGGTAAATCATTCCCAAAATATATTTTTTTGATACCTGAGCACTTGTGCAAGCCCGTGGGGATAGTGAATGACCTTTAGGCCTTGGCACGTGCTGGGTCTGTTGTCAATAATAGTAGCATCCAGATCCGGTTCGTGACAAAATGTTATCCGAAGAGGTTAATGTTTTTGGGTTATATTGCTATTTTGGGATGAGTTGGGATAGACATGAGATAGGACTATCGGCGCTCGTGGTTTTGGTTGTGAGTAGGGTTCCTAGACCGCACCTCTCATGGTAGACCTTGAGTCACCAGGGGTTGTTGGAATGTATGGATTAACTTCACTTCTAGGTGAGACGTGTGGGCTGCAGACCACATGTGGACATCAGGCGGATGTGGAGTAGTTGTTTCTTTTATTTTTGAAATGTGTTTAGTTTATATATATTTGATTTATTTGATTATAATTTTCAGAATTGGGGAATTGACTATTGTTTTGTGATTGTTGCATTTTGTCGCAACATGCCTCCCTGGAAAGCTCCAACGCGCCCATAGGAGGAAGCTGGAGAGAGATCTCCCACACCGATTGATCAGAGGCTCGTGGAGGCTGTGGTTCGGGCTATCCATGATTTGGGATAGGGACCAGGTCCAACTCCTATTCCTGTTAGGGTAGAAGAGACATGTCCTAGAAAAGATAAATCTCACGATTTTCTGAAAAACAAGCCTCTCATATTCCGAGGTAGCTCATAACCCCAGGATGCAGAGGAATGGCTCAAGAATATCGACCGTATGTTTGAGTTCCCGGAACCCCCCGAGGAGCTTAGGTTGAAGTGTGCCTCTTTATATTGGAGGGTTCCAGCCGTAAGTGGTGGGAGTCAGTGCTTCAGACTGGGAATAATGAGCAGATGTGCTGGGGTGATTTCAAGGTTGTCTTCAATGAACAGTACTACCCTAAACTGTTGGCTTATGCAAGGTCCAAAGAGTTCATGGACCTTGTTCAGGGGAATCTATTTTTGATGAAATATGCTAACTATTTCACTGAGTTGGTTTGGTATGCTCCATAAATCGTCTCCAATGAGCGGGAGAAGGCCCAGAGGTTTGAGAAAGGCTTGCGACCATAGATATACTCTCAGGTGTTCTTATTTAAGCTGAGAACCTTTGTTGAGGTCATTGATCGGGCATTCATGGTGGATATTTATAGGAATATAAGGGATGGTTTCTCCGGTTCAGTATCAGTAGTGGGCAGTGGCAGCTCCTCATAGAAGAAAAGAAAGTAGGGGGATCATGTGAAGAATAGATGGGGTAGTTTAGGCCACTCATCCAGACAGTTTCCTTCTGTGGCTTCTGATACGAGATCGGTCGTGTGCCACCAATATGGGATTCTCAAGAATATCTGACCAGAATGTCCACATCCTCCGAAGCTTTGTTACCAGTGTGAAGGTATGGGGAATTTTCAGCGCTTCTGTGATATTGCACGTCCACTCCCATGTGGGCCAGGGTCAGTGGATTCAAGAGGAGTGCCAGCACAGTCCGAGCCGTCGAGGACTGGGAGATCTCGATTTGGCAGACGTGGTTGTAGGGATAGATCATCTTCTAGTCATAGCCAGTTAAGGGTATAGCCACAGTCTATCGGTCATCCTCGGGAAGATACTGGACATCTCTACGTAGTGGATCAGTCACCAGCAGGATTAGAGGCAGGACTATCGACAGTTTGAGGTACCATTCTGATCGCATCTTCTATAACTACTTCCCTTTTTGATAGTTGTTCCTCTATTTCATTTATTTCTGCCCATTTTGTGGACATGCTGAATTTTTCAACTGATTTGATGTCTTTCACGATGGATTTGGTGACACCGCTGGGAAAGAAGAAGGAGCAGGGCCTCGGGCGCCCCTCGTGTGTGCTTTCCGTGTTAGGGGTTGAGATGGAGTGGGACCTTATAGTTCTATATATAGAACTATTTTACATTATACATTGAATGGATTGTCTAGTACACTTCCAGGAACACATCGATTGCAACAGACAGTGTGTGAGTTTCAAGGCACCTAATGGGAGTCGTCAGGTTTTTCGTGGAGAATGGTATCATCGGTCTGGTCACATAGGGCGTCCACTCCCAGAGATGGGAAGTTTTATCTTCTAGTTATCTTCTCTCATTCTACAGGATGTTATTTCCCTTGAATTTTCACTACCTCATGTAGTGAATGTGTTTCCGGAGGTATTCCCGGATGATTATTCAGGTTTCCCCCGGAGCGGGATGTGGGGTTTTCGATTGATCGGGCACCGGGGATACAGCCGATATCTCTTCCTTCTTATCGCAAGGCCCCCATTTAGATGAGGGAATTAAAGATACAGTTGCAAGACTTAGAATCAAAAGGATTCATTCGCCCGAGAGTCTCTCCTTTGGCCACTCCTGTGATGTTCGCGAAAAAGGATGATGGATCCCTCTGGTTGTGCATTGACTACCGGAACCTGAATAAGGTTACAATTAAAAACAAATAACCTTTGTCCAGTATAGATGATTTGTTTGATCAGTTGAAGGGGGAAAATTGGTTCTCAAAGATAGACCTACGTTCAGGGTATCATCAACTCAGGCTGAAGGAGTCAGATATCCCAAAGACAGCCTTTCGACACAGGTATGGCCACATTGAGTATTTGGACATGCCCTTCAAATTGACCAATGATCCAGTGGTCTTTATGGCACTTATGAATATGGTGTTCCATCAGTACCTCGATTAATTTGTAGTGGTGTTCGAGGATGACATTCTGGTATACAGTGGCTCTGAGGAGGAACACAAATATCACTTGAGGATCGTTTTGGGCACCTTACGGGATCCATGCCTTTATGCAAAGTTGGAAAAGTGTACATTCTGGATATGGGAGGTGAAATTTCTTGGGCATGTGATCTTTGAGTAGTGGGTTTCAGTGGACCCTGAGAAGATTAGTGCAGTTATGTCTTGGGAGTAGCCAAACAATGTGTTCGAGATCAAGAGTTTCCTTGGCCTGGCTAGTTATTAAGGTGATTCGTTCGGTATTTCTCTCGGCTTTCTTCATCGATGACTGTGCTCACCCAGAAAAGGGTGAAGTTTGTATGGGTTCCAGAATGTCAAGAATCATTCGAGGAGCTGAAGAGGCAGTTGACTACTGCCCCCGTACTGATTTTTCAAGAGGCTGTAATGGGATATGTGTTCTATTGTGATGCTTCAGGTATAGGTATTTGGTGCGTGCTTATACAGGATGATCACGTGGTGGCATAAAGTTCTCACCAACTCTGACCACATGAAAAGAACTACCCAACCCATGACATGGAGTTAGCAGCGGTGATGCATGCTTTGATGACTTGGCTTCACTACCTCTTTGGAGAGAAGTTTTTGGTTTACTCTGATCACAAAAGCTTGGCTATATCATCTCGTAGAAGGACCTCAACTTGAGTCAATGGCGTTGGATAGAGTACTTACAGGGGTTTGACATTGACATTTTCTATACCCCAGGAAAGGGTAATGTGGTGGCCAACGCTTTGAGAAGAAGAGTTCTAGTGTAGGATATAAGGAAGTCCAATGATGAGTGGAATTTGGTGGGGATCTTTTCTCAGATGCATGTGGAGACCAGGGAACACAGTGGAGAGGAATTCTTGGTGAGCGTCAAATTGAAACCTTCTCTGCTAGAGTTGATTGAGCAGGAACAACCCCGTGATGAGCTTTGTCAGCAGTTGAAGCAGTTTCTTCATGGTGTGGAGACATCCTCTGATTGGTCGTCATCTCCTGTGGGCATCTTGTGCTTCAAGGGACATTCAGTAGTGCTATTATCTCTGTGGAAGGTGGTGATGCAGGATAGCAACAAGTCTCAGTGGGATATCCATCCAGGTGCCACTAAGATTTATTATGAACTTCGTCGGCAGTTTTGGTGGCCTGGTATGAGACGTGACATAGCGGACATTGTGTCGAGACACTACACATGCCTGCAGGTGAAAGAAGAGCACCAAAGGCCCTCCGGTTTACTCCAACCACTACTCATTCCTACCTTGAAGTGGGACGAGGTCTCCATGGACATGATTGTTCGCTTACCTTATACACCTAAGGGTAAGAATTCCATTTGGGTTGTGATTGATCATCTGAACAAATCATCCCACTTCATTCCAATAAAATATACAACTAATGTAGATGAGTTGGGCCATTTGTATTGTCAGGAAGTGGTGAGACTCCATGGCATACCATCAGTAGTTTTCTCAGATAGATACCCCCGCATTGCATATCGATTTTTGGGAAGGCCTTCATAAGGCCTTGGGGTCCCAGATTAAGATGATCATAGCATACCTTCCTCAGACGGATGGTCAGACAGAGCGGGTGAATCAGATTTTGGAGGACATGCTACGTGCATGTGTCCAAGACTTTAGAGGTTCATGGGATAGCCACTTGGTACTGGTTTAGTTTTCTTATAATAACTGTTACCAATCCTCGATTTGAATGGCTCCTTTTGTGGCGCTCTATGGTCGCCCTTGTTGGTCCCCCCTGTGTTGGGAAGAGGTAGGTGAGACCTCACTACTAGGGCTGAGTGTGGTGCAAGATACATATGGGAAGGTAAAAATAATTAGGAAATTTTTATTGATAGCTCAGAGTCGTCATAAATCATATGCTAACCGGAGGCGTCGAGACCTAGAGTTTTTTGTGGGTGAGAGGGTATTCTTGAATGTGGCCCCTCGTATGGGCCATCGTCGATTGGGGAAGAAAGGGAAGCTGACGCCATGGTATATTGGCCCATTTGAGATCACTGAGCATATTGGAAAGGTGGAATACTAGTTGTCCTTACCTTCTCAGTTTACATCCATCCATGACGTCTTCCATGTCTCCCAGTTGAAAAAATACAACCCAGATCCTTCCCATGTGCTGAGTTGGGAGGAACTGGAGATTGAGCCTGACTTGTTAGTTTTTGAGAATCTTGTGAAAATAGTGGACTCTCAAGAGAGGTTTCTTCAAGGGATGTCTATTCCACTGGTTTGGGATCATTGGTATCATGGTAATGATACACATGAGATATGGGAGCAGAAGTCATGGGTTGAGAAAGAGTATTTGTTCCTGTTTTCTGATCAAGCATTAAGTTGACATTCTGGGATGGAATGATTTAATGGTGGGGAGAATTGTAACAAAAATAACACATTTTTATGTTAAATTTTATTTAATTTCCATTAATTCTTTTTTAGGGGTTTCCCATTCATTTCTGGAGGAAAGGATGAGTTTTCATAATTTGGGCCAAATTGAGAGCCCATTTCCAGATTTAAAAACCAATTTTGATTATTTTATAACTATTTCATTTATAAATATTTTTCACCCATTACACATCAAAAATATCCTCGACTAACCATTTAACACCAAAAATCCAATTTGGACCCATTATGAATCCATAACAATGGGGTATTTGGGTTTTTATTTATGAATTGGGCCAACCTGAAAGCCCATTTTCCTGTTTTAAATTGTTTCATTAATTTTTTAATATCTTATACATTATATTGAATTTTTCAGTGATTCTACCTCCCTCGCGACTCTAAGAAGACCCAAAGAGCTCCCATTTACTTTACTCCCACCTTAGAGCTCTTTGAAATCCCGAATTAGGGAAGAACTTCATAGGGTGTCTCAAATATGCTAGAATTGAAGAAGCAACTTCATCCCTTATTAACTCACTCAATTATTACTCGTTTACCTCCATTATTGTTCCTAAATGACCTCTTAAATCTTTTCCAAACAACCCATGAATTTTGGAACTTTTCAATTTCATCCACTGTTGTTTGGAGTTATAACTTTAGGATACTTCAAGTAAGTGAGTCCATTTCTTTCATCTTTCAATCTACTTAGGGTTTCATTTGTTTTTATTAGGGTTTATCCCCCCTTCCGTGAAGTACCAAATGACTAGATGGTAGGGTTTCGATACTAAGGATTAACCATGGGTTTTCTTTTCTAATTATTTTGGTTTTAGGTTTGATCTAGGTCCCTCTTGGTGCGGCGGTGGTGCGATTTGATTTTCGCACAAAGGATTCAAGGTTTTAAATAAATTGGTAGGTGATTCCATATTTATGCAATCTATGTGAAATGACTTGCTATTTTTATGATATTTTCATGTTCATTTAATTTAATTGTTTCTTAAAAAAATATATTTAGTTGTTTTTGTAATGCAAATCAATTTTTAATGCCAATTTTAGGTGAAATTGGGGGTTTTTCATGGAAGTCTCTTGTTGGTTCTTTTTGGGCTTCCCTATCACTACTTATTTTATTTTACTGGAATTTAATAGGGTTGGAAATACTAATTTGACTGTTTAACCCTTTTTTTGTTGCTGTGAAATGTTTTTTTATGGTGTTGTAGAACTTGTGAACTTTAAGTGTCAGGTTTGTTTAAAATGGATGTTTTACAAAGATTACATTTCATGGTTCACTTGGGGATGACCTAAAATTGATTTTTTTGGATTTATTTTATTGTATAATGCTGAATTTTCTGTTTTGGTAACATATAGGTGTGCATATATTGTGAAAAATGGGGTTGTAGGGAGTTTTGGGTGAAAAACAATGCGGGTTTTTGAGAAATTGTTTTATGAAAAATCAAAGTGTTTTGTTTTTTGTTTTAAATGGTATAAAGTGTGTATAGATATTGTATTGTTTTTAAGTGACCATTAATGGTTTTTTACATGAAAATGGATGCATGTGGGATGATAAATGTTTTTGAGCACAAAGGGGGGAGGCCGGATTCCTAGGTGGGGCAGATGTGTACTAGTACAACTAGTGGACCAGATGGGTTTTGTCTCTGTTTCACCTAGAATTTTGATAAAAACAACTCTAACTAATATATGTGGATGATTATTGGGGACCAATAGGTTATGGGTTTGTTCCCAACTTGTCTCTCATGCCTAAGAATGGATTTCACTATTGTTACTTTATACCGAGGTATGAGGTACATGGGGCCCGATACTATCTAGTTCCTAGGGGTGTTCCCGATTTTGTTGCTCATTGTGTTTGTAATATTTTACATTGTATTTGGGGTTTTTTGGAAGTAATTTATATTAGCTAACATTTCTATTTAAATGTGTTCACATTATGAAAATTTTAGCTTGAAAACTGTATTTAATTGAACGTCGCATTTCATTGATTTTATCACTGTCTTTCTTTGCATACTAAAACTGCTTGCTTTCTCACATTGTATTACATCCTCTTTTTAATCATTGGGTAGTATTGTATTGGGCTTAGTCTCTCACCCTAAATACACCACTTAGGTTTAAGTAGACTTGGTTATGTTTGACATAGGTAAATGAACGACCACGGGTGATGGCGGTTCAGGATGTTAGTCCCCATCGCTTGGGCGGAGTTGTGGAGACGGCTTGCGGGTGATGAACGCCTTGTCATTTGGAGTCCTTGGGGATGTCTTTATATTGTCATTATTTATATTTGGACCACTTGTAGTGTCTTTAAACAAATGTATTCAGATCTGGTTTTGTTGAGAATTTTTTAGCATGGAAATTTAAGATTCTTATTATTAATTACATTTTTATGTTTTATACATTCATGCTTAGGTAAATCGTTCCCAAACCAGAATTTTTTGATACCCGGGAAATTGTGCTAGCCCTTGGGGATAAGGAACGCCCTTCGAGCCTTGCCATGGGCCGGGATTGGTGCCAGTAATAGTGGCCTCCATATCTCGTTCATGAAAAAAGAGGTGTAGAAGGAAGACGTAATGCTATAAATGAGGTTGCAAATAATCTTATGTTCAACCATGAGTGTTATAAAATGATAAGGTTCAAGAATATAATATATATATATATATTATAACAATATTTAATAAAGAGATGTTGGATGATTCTCATATCAGATAATTATGCATTTATCTTGGAATTATTATGATGTATAATGAAAATAAAGTGAATTTCCATTGTGATGAAATAAATATACATATTTCAGAGTATATATCCATGTTCTTTGTATGATAACATTTTAATGTTTACTGGAAGAGGACTATGTTGATATTAAAATCATTAGAAATTCATTTCTGTAAAATGGAATAAATAACCATATAATTCATCATAGGAACCCCCAAGACATATAGGGGGAATAATGTTATTTGTGTAATAGACATTATCATAAAATTTCCTCACATTATATTACTAGTGGGTAATATTTATATGTTCATATTATTTCCCGTATAGAAGTTATTTATGTGGTAAGGATTCATTGTGTACCAAATTCTGTTGTATCTAATCAAGATCTGCATATTTCCTCTATATTATGGTAAATTATTCAACATTATCTTTATATATTATTTTTTAGTTATACATATTATCCTTATAAAAATTTTGTGTATGAGTGAACCATGAGGAAACCATTGGATCATATTCTGAATAGTACAAACGTTCATATGATAAAAACCATTGTCTTGTAGATTTTTTTTACAATAATGGATTTCAATCATGAATTTATATGGGTTAATAAAATATTTATATTGAAATAAGTGTATACAACTAACAATAAGGGATGAAGTAAGATAAAAATAATATTGGGTGTTGGGGTAGTTGTGGAAATAGTAGTGACAACTACCTCAAATAAACATGACATCATGAAAGCTTAGAGTCAAACTAAGATTTATGAAAATAATTCTCTATGAGATCATGAAATAAAGGTTGGAAGGAATTCATTCCATCAAATTTAATCATATAATAATTCTATTTTATTAATAAATATATGAAATATTATCCGTTGGTATATTGGCCACATTGATATTTTTGATCGAGTAGGGTTGGTAGAATATCATTTGGCGCATTCACTAAAACCCTCACCAGATCATGATGCCTTCCATGAATATATTTTGAGGAATATATATCCAATAATTAACTTTTAATATAATATATGTTGAACCACATGATCATGATCTTTCCTATGAAGTAAGACCTATATAATTCATGAATCATAGTGATGAAGTTCATTAGTGTAAGACTACTTGTGTAATTTTAATTCCATTGAGGAATTAAAAATCAAGAATGTTGTATGGGAACAAAATGATTTGATGAGAATGAATTATAATATATATATATACACTGTATTGATATAATTTTTATTGATATATTGTATTTAATGTGGTAGATCACTACACCATTAGTTATTATATGAATTCGGTTGAAATAAATTAAATATATTATACATTTGTATTTAAACCAAACATAAAATCTAAATAAAACTGATATTGTGACCTGTATAAACTGGTTTTTTGATTGGAATGTAAGTAATGGCACAACCAAACAATGGAATATATATTTTTTCCATTAAATCATTTATATTTTATAATTCATAAAAACTAATCATTGTATATTAATAAATTCCGTTCTAGATTTAAAATAGAAATTTATATAATAATGTGTATTTTTCAATGTGTTATAATTTTTAATATAAAAAGAATATTTATCAAAATAAAAATTCATCTGAATGAAATTTTTTGGTAGTTTATAAAAACAATCATTTATTATTTATATAATAATTAGGAATGATGGAAAAAACATTTCAAAGTAAAAGGTGTTATTATTAAAAAAACTATTTTTATGTGTGATTTGTGTTTTTATCATATGATGATATGTAAATTAATATAGATTAATGAATATATTGAAATATTTATATTGAATAATGAATAAATTATTTTCCATTATTGTTATATTTTTTACTATACATTTAATGATGCATATTTGGTTTTATATTTAAAAAATTCATTTTTCCTAAAAAAATTTCATTGTTTTTTGTTAATATGTTTTTAAATTAATTATTTCACTTTTGAATATTCAAATAGATAAAACAAATTAAATATTTTAATGAAATGTTTCATTATTTGGTAATTAGCACACATTAATTTATTTTATAACAAATAGTAAATGAATTATATTTTTATAATACAGTTATAGTTAAAATGATTTATCGGTGGGTTAAATGAAATGTTAATGATAAATAGTGATACATTAATTATTCTGGATATTATTTTTAAATATATCTAGGAATTTTATTATGATACTGGTTAAGAATTATTGATTCAATTCAACATTTATAAGAAACTATCATTATTTTATTTATCTATTATAAGAAATTCCATCTGTTTCCCTCCCCTAAATTTTTACAGTGAATGAGTTCTCATTTCTATAGATAAACATATAGTTTATAGATCATCTAAGACTTATCCAAATACATTCATGGGTTCTTAATTTTCTTATTTATCTCTAAATCTGAACCCGATTTCATCCTATTATTCATATTTATAAGTCAAAAGAGATCTCTCAAACAAACATTAATCATCTAACACAACTCTTTCAAAAAATATTTCTTATGATACTTATTATAAATCCATTTTATTCATAATGAGATATTTAATAATGTATAATTAATATATTTATAATTTATTATAATTATATATCAACTATTTTCAAACTCATTTACGTGGAATGAGAAATAAAAGTAGTGCTCGTGCGCATGTGTGTACAACCATCTCCACACAGTGATATGATTCATTTTCCATAACTACCTCACATTTATGGATATAATGATTTATTTAATAAATACTCCTGATATAAATTTTCTTTTTATAAAAATATAATTATAAAATTTTATTCAAATTTTATTCCTTCAATATTTTTAGAAAATGAAATCAACCTTTATCCATTAATATAGACCACTATCACTTGGAATGATATTATTAATTTATCTAACATTGTAATATATTGATACTTATAAATATTAAAAAAATTGAATATATGTGATATTTATATCATTGTTAAAAATCTATATATTATGGAACCATGATAATGATATAATTCACATATCTATCAAAATTAATGATATATAAAAAACAAGGCAGATAACACCCAAAATTTTAATAATAATGCAAGAATATTAATGAATGGATGATATATTTAATAATTAAAACTTGTAATCTGTTATATTTATGAAAATTGTATTTGGAAAAAATTATAATAAATTTAAATTTATTATATAGGTGATTAAAGATCTTTTGAATCAAATCATATTATAGGTAAGGGTTTCATGTTAAAATCTATTTGTTTATTAGTAATATTATGCTTAAAACAAATTCAGTAGTTAAAAAATATATTTCTAATAAATATCATTTATTTTATATTATTTTGTTTTATTATATTGTTAATAATTTCATTTCATTTTCCACTATTTGGTACACATAAAGACTATCTGAAGGTTTTTAATGAAAAAACATACATTTTATCACTATTTTTGATTTGCGATATTTTTCATCAATAATAATTTTACCATTAATGTTTTCCTGAATGTTTTTATTTTATAAAAAATTATTATATAATTAATATTTAAAAATATTTTACATTAGTTAACATGTAGTAAGAGGAATACCCTTTCTTCATCCCAAATTAAGCACTTATTAAATTTTTCCCAAAATGTTATAGGATTCTTTTTAAATGAATAACACAAAAATTTATTTTCCAACATTCATGAAAACACTGCTAATTTAAGATTTCATTTCAATTTTACAATGTTCCTTTCAAAGAAAATATTTTTACAATGGTTCGTGCTATTTTTTTGATTTATATTATGTTAATTCATAAAAAATGGATATTTTCCCGATGAAATTTTCTAATTATGTTTTATTATTAATTTAATCATTGTAAACACCCACAGGTGTTACTTATGATAAACTGGGGATACGTTTTGTGATACACAGTGATTGTGTAAAATATTTTTTTGAATAAATTTAAACTTGTAAATTTTTTTTCATTACAAAAAAATTATTATTTTTTGAATTACAAACATAACCATGTTTCTATTATATTACACACATCACTGAGTTTATTTGGAGACACACAAGACACTAAGTTTTTCTTCTGTTACAAGGAACCCTGAGATTATAAAAACATGAAATAATATAAAAATATTATTATTTAAAATGATAGTAATCAACTATGCCTTGGAATGCCTGGTATGAATAGTATTTACTTCATTTCGAAAATTAACGTGTTATACATGTATATTAAAATAATTCATTATCTTCCAATTAATTAGAAATGTAATTAAGAACCATTTATAAATTATGAAAATCATTTTATAGAGAACTAATTTTATGCACAAAAATTCATTTTACATAATATAATAAATAATTAATAATTTCTGAATTATATTAATGAAATATTTAGATAATTTGATAAATAAAATTATTAACACTCATATTGTATTTTTTGGTCACAAAATAAAATAATAAATCTAACTTTTACCTTTAAACATTATTTATTTGAAAAGTAGTTTTATCTATGTTTATGCTCTTATTTTGAAATAAATGTTTTCCATTTTTAAAACATTTAATTGCCAATATAAATGTAATTTCTAAAATTTAAATTTATATATTAGGTTTTTTGAATTTTTTTAATTTATTGAAAACATAATTTTTTGAAAAAGATTGAGAAATATTGGTTTTATTATGAATTATCATCTCTTTTAAGTCATAAAAAATTTAATTTATTTTAATATAGTTTTAAAAGTAAAATTACTTAAATAATATATAGATTATACTAATTTATATCATTGTAATCAATTTAATTTGAATTAGATATGAATACTTCTTAAACATTAGACTTTTTTTCCTTGAGAAATTACTTTATCCTCATATATGTGGTTTTTATTTTCAATTGAAATTATCCACTTCATTTAATAGAATTTGGAAAAATTAATTCCATATTTTCTCATAAAAATTATTTATATTTTTTATACGATTCCCATATGTTACTGAAAATTATAAATAATATAAATAGTAAAAATTAATTTTTTTCTTAATTTGAAATTTTGTATAGCAGGCGTTAAACAAAAGAAATAAAGAATTAAATGACCATAAATGATTCCCCACACTCATTTTAAGATATATTTTTATATTATTACCTATATGGTTCATTATTGGACAGTGTGTTATCCATCGGGAATGTGGGTAATGTCAGTAAGCATTTTTGTATTAAAAAATTAAAAGTTTGTCACTAGCCTCACTAATAAATGTACATCCCCCTCTTATCTCCATGTTATACATTCCCTACACTTTGGATTAAAAATCTAATAAAATAATATCTTCTATACAGCCCTTCCAATTACTTTGATTAATTTTTCTAATTATAAATCCATCCTTGGATGCCCTTTGTGCTTACAGAAAGAGGTTTTCCCCAGAAGTGGTATTATTCATAACCAAGCATATTTATTTTAATCTTTCTTCCACCTAAATCAAATATTATTAAAT
Organism: Viscum album; assembly: GCA_963277665.1. Lineage (NCBI taxonomy): Eukaryota > Viridiplantae > Streptophyta > Magnoliopsida > Santalales > Viscaceae > Viscum > Viscum album. Next base: position 1,058,846,581 of record OY728142.1, read on the forward strand.
TATAATGAATAATAACCGCATTATATAATATAATATAATATATTTTTTTAACATAATATCCCAAATCTCTCTTTTATTCTATCAAATAGGAATGGAAATCAATATTCATGTGTACAATAGACTACCACATCATGAACCGATGATATTCGTTTCCCATCACTCCCTATCGCAGATAGATATAACGATGAATTTCATGTGTATATATTATATTAATGATATTATTTTACCTATTTAATTATTATACCTCATATATTTTTTACATACAAACCAATTAGAAAAAAATAAAATCACTTGTGTGTACGAAAGACTATAGACTTTCAAATATATGAGATGTGTTTTTACTTTTTCATTTTACATGGATATTAATAAGGATATATTTAACGAATAAGTATAAAATATTTTTAACACAAATTATCTTCTAAAATAATGAAATCTCATATACCTTCATAATTTTCATTTGATGGAGGATATGATAATGTTGATCATATGTACAATAGACTATTGTCTCGTGAAGTTATGTGATTCATTTATCCCATACACTTTAAATATAATGTAATAAAGAAATTTAAAAAAAATGTTAAATTTATGAAATAAAAAAAATTATTAATTTGTTTTATGATATAATTTTCACTTATTTATTTCACTCTATTTAAAATAAGAAAATAGTGTTCATGCATAATTACGACATACCATCTCCACAAACTGCGTATTTCATTTTCTGTCCCAAATTTTTACAGATTAAGATAAATTAATATATATTTAAAATATATAACATTAATCTCATGGTAAAAATTATTTATATTATGTAACCACTATCAATTTAATAGGAAAAAACAACAAATCAATACATGAATGAAAATCAATCGAGTTATTACCTAAAATGCCATTTTTAAATGGAATTGTCAATAAACTGGGAATTAATTGTAAAATTTAAATCATATATGGTATAATATATATAATTATGGTTCTATAATAGATTATTACAATTTTATAATTCTTATATATGAGGATAAAAAATTTACATCATTTTTCAATACATAAGTTAATGTATTTTCATCTCACGTTTTACTCATATGGGACACATGTCCCAACCACCACAAATTTCATGTATCTGGTGTATATACATAACATTAATATATTTTATGACTCTTATCATAAAAATTATTTTGCATTAAATTTCTAGTATATTCTCTCTTTTTCATGTGGTTTACAATTCAAATGTTACCAATGATGTAAGTGAATTGTGCCTTAAATTGCCTTATTTGAAAAAAAAAGTTATCTTATAAACCTATCTTATTCAATTCAGTGTTTATACATCCCCTTTGAATTTTTTTATCATCAATATACTTATTTCTATGATATTAATTTATTATAATAGTTTATTATTTAATGGGTCTTATGATTCAATGGATTCTGATGTGATAAAGGTTTGATATTACAATATCATTTTTTATTGGTATTATTTATCATTTTTCTATGATGAAATCATTAGATATATCTCTCATGAATATCATGAATATTATTTACATATGGTTAATTAATTAGAATACATTATTTTCCATCATATTCCCAAATTTATGTAGTCAATCTTTAAAAATAATTTTTTTAATAAAAATTAACATTATTTTTAATTGAAAATGTTATTATACTAAAATATCGTTTAAAATGATTTTTAATGATTCCCTTAGAATTTTAATGGTTTTTTAATTAAAACAATTTTAAATAAAATATAAAATTTTAATTTCAATATGGAGATAGTTATTTTTATCATGAAAATTGGTGAGTGATCTTTCCAAATCATTTTCCATCTTAGCTGAAATCCATTTACATTGCTTTTGTTTTACTATGGATATGATCCTTGGACACCATTATTATTTCTATGACATTTTTATATTTATGATGACTTGATATGTATTGAACTCATTTCTTTTCATTGAAGTATTATATGATTAAATATTAAAATCATTAGGAAACACATAACTTCTCCTACAAATAATATATATGATTAAATTATTATGAATGTCATATCCTTTCTTGGGTATTGATATTATAAATATCTTTTGAAACCCATTTTCTTTTAATGGGTTCTCATATGATGAATGTTTTATTATATTGGTGAACTTTTATGTATATTTTCATTACTTGATATGTGTGACCTATAGAAAATAGCCAATTTAATGGGAAAAAGGTGATAACTTAAGAGTAAATAAGTTTTTTGTGCACCTAATTACATGTTAACAATATTATGAGTGAACTTGATTACATGTTCACAATGTTATGCATGAACCTGATTACAACTAAAAAATAATCTTTTCAAACTTGTTTACATGTTCTTAATGTTTTTAATGGGATTGAATTTCATATCCACATGGTTTTGAGTGGATATAGTTTTAGGTACATATGTTTTTTGGGGGGCCTAATTTCATTTCCATAACATTATGTGTGAACCTATTCCAATTTATACATGTTCAATAAATTATATGCTTATGTTTATGCCAATATTCAAAATCTTATTCCAATATTATGATCTCATGGATCATGTTCCCCAATTTTTTTAAGATAATTGTCTTTTAAATTTTGAAACATTATTCCATGATGGAAGTGTCTATTATTTGATATTTTTTATGATCTACATATAGTGTTATCATGTTCTAATACAACTATAATCACATTATATTTAATTATTTCTAATTTTACCCTTACTAAGATTATTTTCTCAAACATTCATATCATTCTATAAAATTTAATGAATAGTTATTTTTATTAGGGTTTGTTTATGAACAGTACAAATTGGGAAGATCATTGTGGGATTTGTTGAGAATGTTTCACTAAATTATAAAATTTTATAAATATTCTCCAATTTCTCTGAACCATTATAGTAAAGAAGTGTTTATTTTTCAAACGTACTGAAACTTCATCTATTAAATTGTGATATCTATGTATGAGATGTTTATGTCAATACATTTTATATCATTGGATAGGTTTTTTTCTCCTATGGAAACCAGAATGTTAAAAAAATTAGGGAGAACGATTGGGGTTTATTTATTTATATGCCTAAGGACATGTATAAGGATAATTATGAGGATGAGTTATTGTATAGTATGTTTTCCTAGAATTTTGATCATGGATTTTGTGAGTAGTTTATAATAAATAACATTATTGTCTAGAGATTACAAGTGGTTGTGGCTCTTGAATAGAGGTATTTATGGGTATTAAATATGAAATTGGGTCATTGAGCTGGACTAGATCATCACTTGTTGTACAATAATGATCCTAGATATACTCTTGATTTAACATTAATATTTAATATGATTTGTAAATTCGTAAAATTTTTACAAAACCATTATCTAGGTTATAAATAATGACATATTATATGTATAAGGATTCATAAATTTAAAATAATTTGTCATGATTGTGACATCATATAATTGACATGACATGAAACCTATCATTTTTATTAAATTTTTTGAACCCCATAGTAATGTTAGAGACACATCATAGGGGCCTAATATCATGGGGGCCCAAAGCATCGCTGAAAACAAACATTAAGACAGTAGGAGGAAAGGATATTAAATTCAAGAATAGATAAACATGTTGATTTGTAGACATATATGACTTCAAGAAGTCGGAAACTGTATTCCCCTATCTCAATGTGTGAGAGAACTTCTTATGGTCACCCAATACCTTTTTACAATTTTGAATGTGATATGCTATTCCAAAGGGGAAACTACCACTACTTGTTAGTGCTTTATGTAGTAACAATGATTCTATCTCTAACACCTTCCGATTAATTTTCCTTTTTTCATGTAATTCTAAACTAGTAAAAATTTACTTGGCCTTATCCTGAATTACATCACCCCTTCCATAATTAGTAGAGAAAGCTACGATGATGTACCCACTCTGATCCCTTATTACGCCTATGCCTCTCATATCCCCACTAGAGTGACCCATCTATATTGTGTGTGAGCCCACTATATAGGGGAAGCCAACGAACCCATTTCCCTTGAACCAACCTCTCTCCCTGATTATGAGTACCTGATATTAGAGTTCTTTTTGATGGGGATCCCTCGCATTCTTTACAAAGATTGATCAAGTACAGAAAAGTATTCTTTACTTGGATGATAATGCTAGTGTGAGAACCACTGATGTTCTTATGGCGTTCATCATTAATGATTTTAAAAATGGTTTTAGGACTAGAGTGAAGGATATGTTTATTATTCCTAATCAATTATATTGAAATATGACTAACAATATATACCAAAACCAACTCTCCTACTCACTATCGAAAATAATGATAGAGTTCACTATGATCTTGAATGGTGCAGGTCAGAGATGAAGAATGAATTTGCATCCTATATGTAGAATATATGAGATTAATTACTCAAGGGAAGGTCTCATAAGGACACAAAATAGTGTTGAATATTGACATGAAAGACGTTAAAAACGTAATTTACATGGAAAATGGAATTTTTTAACATAATGGATGGGAATATTTTTTTACCTCCAGAATTAATAATGTGTAAATTTTATAAACATATAATGTATGGGAATTATGAAAATAAATTTCTAAGGGGGGAAGATTTTGTTGATAATCATCAATAATGTGTGTGTAATTTTAATATTGTTAGTGACCAAGATGCCATCAATTCTATATGAATGATATGGGATATTATTATTATATTTATAATTTTAGTTCTATGGAGTATAAATAAATAATTTTTTTTAAATATATGATTCATATTTCAAATAGCACAAATGTGGAAGTATGAAATATTAAGATAAAACTTATGAATGATGTATAATCATTAAATCTTTTATGTAGTGGAATTCAAGAATTATGAAACATATAATAAATTTTCATTATAATATTTTCAATATAGATATTTTTGTTTCAGGGAGAGAAGAATATGGGAATTCCTTTATGATAAATGTATTGAATAAAAAATTGTGGAAATTATCTTAAGAGTACTAGTAAATTCATTAGTTTTATAAGAGAATTACATCATGTTATTGATTGTTGATTTTTTTTGAAGAACATAGATAATGATAGAAATAGTGAGAAGGTTTTATGCAGTACACCTCACACTATCCAAATCTTCATCTTTATGGAGAATATTAATTATTCTAACCATATTCTAAACTCAATGGATAATAATGATGATTTATGTTAGAAACCACTGAATTTAAGGGGCAACTGGAATTCTCATTGGTGAACTTTTTATGATGTGGTGTGAAATAATAATGTGGGTAAAGGCATATATATCATCCACTCTAGAACTCATATTTTCATATTTTATTATGGATCAAATCATTATTTCATATTTAATGAAATTTTTAAGTGTATAAAGATGGAACCCAAATGAATATATATGTAATTAATAATTAAAACCTCTAATGGTATGATGATTGGCTCAATAGTTCTCGATTCTTCTCCCTTTGATGTTTTTGGGAACATGCTTCTTAAAAATCTTTTTACTCTTCCCATTTTTTAAATATGATTTAATATTAGATATGTGTTGGATTAATATTGATAAAACCCAAATCAATTGTCAAGGAAGGTAAGTCAAGTTTGACATTTCAAACCGAACTAGTATGTTTAATCATTGTGACTATAATTATAAACATCAAATGAAGATTACATCATTTTATGGGTCAGAATTTAAATTCAGATTGGGTTTCTATCTCAATTGGTTTGGGAGAAACTCAATATTTATTTTATACCTATTTTTAATCAATTTGATGACATATATCCAGAGTAGTAGAATAGCCATCCTCTATATATGGAATTTTAGTTTTCAATAGAATACATACCTGGTACAACACAAATTTTAATGACTCTCTCTGGAATGGACCTAGTTAGGTTATTGGAATCAAAGAAGAAGCTAATATAAAACCTAGACAAGGGATTCATAGTGCAATGAGTCTTACCTTAGGTTTCACCTCATCTTTTAGAAAAAATATGGTTCAATGATATTCCATATTTATTATTCTTAGATGAATAATATCAAAATTAAGAAAATGTGACTTCTTACACATATTTCATACTTTTATTCAACTACTTCGAGATAAATAATTTTCTAAGACAAACCTTTAATTTTGATATCATCATTTGAGTTAAAATAGGGATAATATACTAAATAAAATGTTATGAACAATATATAGGCAATAGTAATATATATTGATATCATTCGACCTAAAAAATTCGCCGAAAATATTTTTGGATTTAACGAATGGAGTAGTTTGAGATTGCATTGAATACATTGTTGTAAGATTTATTTGAAAATAATATTATCTAATCAAAGAGTAAGGAATATCATGATTATCTCATGATGATTGTACTAAATACCCTATAGAAGGATGAAATATATGAATAATTTTACAATGAATTTTTTCTGCAATATGATTCGTGTTTTGGGACATATAATATCCAGAGAATTTATATTCATATATCCATCACGGATGGAGGAAATTCAATGCTAGCCCATACTAATAATAGGGGTTAAAATTCATAGTTTTAATTGTCTAATTTGATATTATTGATTTTCTTTGGAGAAGATTTCACATTTATATAATCTTATGACCAAGTGAACTCTTAATTAACATTGGAACCTCTGGATAAATGAATGTAAAGAAACTTTTTAGGCACTTAAAAGAATAATAGTCAACAAACCTATTCATACAGTACCCTACTCTATATAATGATTTTCAATCAATATTGATTCATAATGGAAGGTATTGTGATGTTTTATTTTATAAAATTTCATCGTTATAGATCAGGCCATGTAACAATTGATGTACAATGAGAATAATTACCAAACTCTTTATTGTGATATAGGTAAGAAAAATTTAAAAATATATATATAGAGTCATTATCTCTATATAGAAAAGTGCGAAATATATACCATCGATAAAAGAATAAATTATATATTCGCATAGAAGGATTTTAATATTCATCAAATAAGATGGTTATAGATGATTAAATATTATTCATTCAAAATATATTACCACCCTGGAATATTGAATAATGTGTCTGATGATTTGATTCAAAACAATTGTGATATGTTATCCATGATTATGATCATGTGAGGTTAAATAATTATCTATCTTTAATGGATGGATCATGAGATTTTGAAGGAAGGTTAAAAATCATTTCATGCTCAATTTAATGTTCAACCCTCCATATATGTGATGATTAATGAGGCCTAGGAGGATGATGTAGGATTATTTAATGAAGGTTAAAAAAGTTCTTGAGTTTAACAAAGATCATTATAGAATGAAAATTTTTAGAAACCTTGTTTTTGATACATCTATATTAGACATAAATAAGGATTTTTTAGAGGATTCTCGTAATTCATCAGGATTTTTTTTTACTTATAAAATTATTGAAATGAATTGGTCACCCATTTCAAGTGAAAATGGAATTTATTAAGAAGAAAAAGTAAGGGTACAAACATGATGCATTAAAATTTTTCGTCAGAAGTAACTTGGTGGAGTACCATCGAAAAACACCATGAAAAAAAAGAAAAAACTCATATATGAGAAAATGATTAATACAACCTACTATCAGCCAGTCCATGTTCCCCATAAAAAGATTTCATATCAAATGGGGATACAACCAATGGAGGAATCTATCCAGTCTATAGGGGATCCTAATTCTACCACAAAAACATTAATTCTCTATCAACATCAGTTATGTCCAACACGCTACTATACAATTCCAATTTTAATTGAAAGGATGCGTTGGAACCGGTAAATATTAAGGTAGAAAAGTTCTCTCCTTTTACTTCTCCTTCTAAATAATATTACTGAATTACATAGTGATCAGTGCAAGGTTCCATCTTTCATAAAACCACTTATTCTTTAAAGAACTCCAAAGAAACTATGTCGTCAAGCTTCCATGCTTCCATTTTTCAACCAACACTCCCAAACAAGGGAAACCATAAAATTCATATTATCAATTTCAAGATATGATATTAAAAATTGATTTTTTTATTGTAATATCTAAAATATATAATGTTCATAACGATATATGGGTTGTGTTTTATTACCTTAGTAAATCATCACACTTCACTGCAATCAGAGAAGGCTTCTCTATGTATGAGCATTCAAAGATATACATTTAAGATTTAGTGAGGTTTCATGGGGTACCACATTCCATTATGTCTATCCATGAATTTAGGTTTATATCAATGTATTCTTGGAGTCTTTAGTATCTCTAGATATGAATTTAATTTTTCATATGACATATCTTCCTCAATCGAATAGTTAGTATAACTTTTTTTTCAAAACCTAGCGGATATTTTGAGAAAATTTTATTTATATTTCAATGGTGTTTGGGATCAACCCCTTCCTATATGTGTTTTTTCATAGAAATTATTTAACTCAATCATTTAGATGGATCCTTATGAATCCATCTATGGAAATAAATGTAGATCACTAACCTGTTCTAATGATGTTATTGAAGTAAAGCTATTTGGAACTACAATATGTGATGAAATGAAATATAAGGTTACATAACTTCATCAATACATGAAAACATATCATCGATAGCATAAAATTAATACTAAAAATATCATCCATTATTTATAATTTTATTTTGATCATATGGTATTTATAAAAATTTATTTATATATGAAGGTTATGATATTTTAGAAGAAAGTGAATCTTATCCATGAGTATATTTTTTCCTTTTAAATTATTGATTGTCTCCTAATGGATGCCTATTAATTGGAACTTCCATTGATCCTCCCTCATGTCCATGTTGAGTTCCTTGTACCACTTCTAATAAATTAATACCAAACCATTCACATTTTCTAAACTCATATGTTTTACTACTAGTGAATGATAATTATTATGAAGAAAAACTGTATAGATTTTGGAATGTATAGAGATTGTTCTCTGAAATAATAACACTGTCCTGGTACATTTTTTGTGGTTAAACTACCCCATTGAGTAAGCTACAAGTGAACATAAAGATATCATGAGGTTGAAGTATCCTCATTTGTTTGTAATATGGTGATTAATTTCAAGAGAAAAATTAATTTTTATTATGGTTGAATGCAATAACACAAGTATTTATGAATTTATTCATTTAAAATAAAATATATTTCATTTATTTCATTTATTTCATTTATTTTATGAAAAAATGTTATTCTTGGGACACAAAAAACTCTTCATTATCTCACATTAAATGCAATGATGAGTTTTAAAATAATAATGCTTTATCATTCATATAGTTTTCTAATTGGTGTTTTTATAACCATGTTAATCAGTATAGTGATATAAATAATAATTAAAATTTAAAATAATTATTTTAATATCTTTATTTAAAAAAACTTGATAATATAACACATAATCTTTGATAAATCTAATATGTTTCAAAAATACTACCGTATCAAAAAATGTTTTTATATCATTTTGTAAAAATTATAAAATTTAATTTTCACATATTAAAAGATTAAATTGACAAATAAAATATTCCAAATCAAAATTTTAAAAGTACTTTAGGGATAATTTTAATCTTTCTCACAAAAAATATTATTTTTTTGATGCAAAGTGAAAAATACTGAATTTTATTTAATAAAATATTTTTCAAAATATATTTATATGATAATTTATATATATAGTTATTTTTGATTTTTAATTAGTAAATTTATACATCTACTAATCCATTTTTTTCGTTATAAATAATTATATATTCCTTTTTTTATAAAAACAATGTTTCTTTTGAGGATTTTTATTTAAATACACTCTTTATAATCACTTTTGTAGGACTAATATGATGTTAAATATTTCCATTTATGTGGATAGAATTTTGTTAAAATGATTGCATATTTGGATTAAGAAAAATATATCATATCTAACAATGTAAGAATAATTGTTGAACAAAATAAATAGTGAATTCTTTAAAATTTAGTTACCATGTTTATAGTAGAAAATGGGTTTATTGGGGGTTAAACTAAAAATATAATGGAAAAAATGGCCTATGTACTTGTCCAAATACAATTTTATATCCACATTTAGATTCTAACCCCTATATATTTTTATAATTACTCATTTTTTTCCATTTTATCAAATTAAAAACATTGTAGCACTCCATTTATTTTAAAAATAATAACTGTGTCCTCTCTCCCACTTATAAAAGAGTACCCTAACTCCTCTCTTCTTAAAAAACATAAAAATAGTTTATAACTTAAATACCAAAATGAAATACCAAATTCCTTACCCTTATCATGTTAAACTTATTATTTAATGAAATACATCCTGGAAAGGAATTTGATGAATACCCAAGGAAGGTACTTGAATAATAGGTACCTTTCATCATTGACAGTTTTTGTTTTATTTCCTTCACCACCCCATTAAATTATAATTCTTCCATGATAATATATTAAGATAAATTTTTATATTATACATATATATTTTTTCACTTTAATTTCATGATATCCAGCCGTATCCACTTCTCTCAAAATGGTTAGGAAATAATCGTTCATGGGTATGGTGTTTTACCGCCTCATGAACCGATGTCATTAATTTTTCAATTACCACCTCTCAAGAATGGTTATAATGATTGATTTATTATTTATTATCATTATTTATTATTTTAGTATCATTTTATATTTAGTATATTAAACATACCATTATACTCTCTATTTTTTGGGAAAATTTGCATGTTATTATGTGTATAATGGACTACCGCCTTACAAGGCGATGTAATTCATTCATGCTTTACAGATAAGGTATTAAGGGTGGGGTTAATAAAGTTATTTCATATATATAACATACAAATTATTGTATAATGACATTATATATATATATATATATATATTATTTAATTTTCTTTTTTAAATAAAAAACGAAATGGGTTGTATGCGTTAGTACGACCTACAATCTCCATGAACAATGTATTTTATTTTCTTTCATAAAATATAATAGATTAATATAAGTTAATATATAATTAGTATATATAATTTTTAAATCATGTTTGAAGTTATTGATATTATGAAACTATAATATATGTATTTGGACTGAAAATAACAAGTCAATACATACATAAAAAAAATATAGTGATATCAATAAACATGACTCCAACATTTACTTGTAAATAAATTTATGATAATGGTTTATATGTAAATCATATGTGTATCATATATATATTAATATTTATGATTATTCAATGGATGTATAATAAACTCATATTTATTATAAAAAGAGTTTAAATATGTGTCATGGAATTCATAAATTATGGTAAGATATTTTCATCTCACATTTTACTTTTGTAAGACACACATAATGTTCACCATCTATATATTTTCCATGTTTTATAAAATACCAATGAATTTATATTATGATGAATATAATTGTGAATATTTTTATTTCATATATATTTTATTATCTCCATTTCATGGGGTTTACAGTTAAATAAATTAACAATTTGTTAAGGGATTTTTTTCCTAAATTTGTCTTTTTTGATATGTAAGTTATGTTATGCCACAATATTATTTCACAAGGTGTAGATAAAGATCTTCTAAAATTTAATGTATTAATTTATTCAACCTCATTATATTTTACATAATATATTATGTTGTCACTTCATGGGTAGTAGGAATTAATCTTATCAATGTGGTATGGTATTTTTATGATCTCATCATTTTTCATGATTGTTTAAGATTATGTCTCCAAGGTTAAAATATCATGATCTACCTCTCATTGACTCTCATTAATTCTAATATCCTATTTTCATTCATGATATATTCATCTAATGGAACATTTTTTCCACTATGTGGTACATAATTGTTTTATGAATTTATTTAAGGAAATACGACATTATTTTAATCATCAATCAGAAATAAGTTTTTATCAAAAACCAGGACTTCAAACAATTTAAAAAATGATTTATTACTTTCTTACTATTTTTAGAAGGAATTTTTTCAATTTTTGACATAATAAAATATTTTTTTAATAAATATTCATTCATTTTTTCAAAAAAATATTATTTGGATTTTATGGAAAATATTAATAGAATCAACGCCTTAATGTGTTTTACATTAACAATGTTTTTTGATGTAATGACCAATATTTTTTTAATTATTAATATATATGTAATGATTTATATTTTCATATAATTTTTATTCAAAACATTTTTATATTTTAAATTGGTATTTAAATGTGGAAAATATATTTTCCATGAGAAATGAAAAAAGTGACCTATTAAAAAAATTAATTCTATGATGACATCTATTGGTGTTGCCTCTTCCTTACTAGAATTATTTTAGAATTATAACATTCATATTATTTATTTGAGCGGTTTATTATTTGATAGAATGAATATTTTTAAAACTTTCTATCTTCCATGGGTAATACCGTGAGGAAATTCTTATGAAACCTCTTTCTTATCATAAGTTATCCCCTATTGAAATGATTATGGAACCCACCATATTCCACATGTTTTTATATGAGGTAATTTTTTATATCCATTTCATTTCTTGTGTTATGATATGATGAATTCTTATGATCTTATGGCACACATAATTACTATTTTCATTAGATGATTGGTGGGAATTTTAATTCTCTCATTTTAATTGGGTAATGATTTATATGGAATGAGATAGAAAGTTCAATAAAGTTGAGTGAACCAGACTTAGAAAGATTGTTGGAGAATGGTTTGTGAACTCGTTTTAGAATGATTGGGCTAGAACTCGGATTATATGTGGTTCCATAAGAGTGGTATAATGAGGAGTGAACTAGATTCCATAACCAACTTTTTTCCACAATAATATCCTTTTTATTAATCGTCAATTAATATAGAATTTATTTTTTATAATTATGTTCATACCAAAAATTTCCATGTATTTTTTCAATTTTATTTTCTCATTTCTCAGGTTATTTGATTATCTAATGATTCATGTCTTATAATAAATCATCCTTTATGTTAATAAACAATATTATGATCATTTATATATAGAGTATGGTTTTAAAATGTTCTTATCATGTTCTTATAAAATTATTTTCAGGTTATTCTAATGTATCTCATTTCATTAGGATTACTTTGAATTTGATCTCCCCGATTGTTATTTTTCTATTACCAGGGTTATAAATATATATATTTTGTGTAATGTATCTAATAAGGGAGCCACTTTAAATTAATATTGTGGGATATGATGTAGCTATTATAGGGGTCAGTTTTCAATGGTACTAAACTATTACATTCCTTATGCTTATGTTTTTGTAATGTAGTAAATATTCATAAAAATTATGTAATGACTATTTTTGATAGGCTTATGTCTCCATATAACTTCTACATCACATTGTTTGAGATCTCATTAATATCCATCATTGGGTTTATATATTTTTATTACATCATAATAGAATAATATTAATATTTATTGTGTCATATACGATCCATTTATAATATTGTATTACCCATTCGTCAATAATCATTTATTATCAGTTTTGATTCTATTTGTAATTTCCTCATTTTCTCATGCATGTTTTATCAAAGAGGTTATAGATAGAAAACATATGATGTAATAAAATAATCACTATAATAATATTAATTTTTTATATATTATCTTATAATTAGAATCATCTTTAGAATAAATATTTTATTTTGGACATAGATAATGAATCACATGACATTATGGAGATGGTGGGTCTTAAGTAAAAAAAAATTTATATATCATTACCCCAATTGATAAAAGGGTATAGAAGTGGATTGTATGTTAATTTTATAAAATAAAAACCATTTCATATAGGTATATATATATATATATTATTCAGAAAATTTATCCATTATTACCTTCTATTTATAGTATTCATGAAAAATCATTCACATCACTTCATAATGTTGTATTTCTTAGTACACACAAGTGATGTTTCTATATTCTCCATTAAATGGAAACTATTAAGGTATATATAATATTATAATTACAAAATTGTATTTATATAATAAATATCATATATAAAAAATTACATAAATCATTATATCCACCTATGGGAAAAAATGATGGAAAACTAATTTTGTCGATTCGTGATGTGGTTGTACACTATATACATGATCAACATGTTATTTTACTATTTAAGATCAGAGTAGATAGTATTATTTCATTACCTTAATAAAAATATATATCATTATATGATATATATATATATATGTTATTATATTATTATTTCTAATTATTATTTTCTGGAGGAGAAGATGAAATAAAATTAAACACTCGGTTTTGTAAATCACCTCTTCTTGGGAAAACATATTTCAGTTTGTACAATAATTCTTCCTAGGTTTGATTTCATTAAAAAATAATATAGTTTTATGGAATGAAACTATGTATATATGTTTTTAAGGTTTTTTCAAAACCAATGTGTATTTTTTGTGTGTAAATGTGGGGAGAGGTGGTGGTCTTTTATAGGTAGGGGAGAGGATGCACTTGGAATATTCAAATGAAAAATATTTCTACCCATATTTTTATCTTTAAAAAAGGACCCCAAATGAACCTTTTTATATCATTAAAAGATATATGGGAAAATATAGGCTTCAAATGTGGATTAAACACGTTTTGGGTAATTTTTATCCCTTTTTTTATTTTATCCACTTGTTAATCGTGTTGTTACCTTGATTATGATAATAGTTTTCACTATATATTATAGTAAAAAATTATTTTTATTTTATTAAAAAGTATATATTTGGTTGGTTGAAAATAGGAAATACATTTTTCCATATTCTACTAAAAAATGAGATATTTTTAATATAAATTGTTCTTGGATACTTTTCAAAAAATGAGTTCTCAAGAAATAAATTTTTTTAATCAAAGGATTACCTCATATTACATGTATTAAAATGGTCCATAATAATATTATTTTTAAATTTTATTTATAAATAAATTTTAAATACATTTAACATAAATAATTTATTATTCATTCTTTATTTAATTAATCAAAATTGATAAAAAAAATTTCCTTTTAAAATAGTATTCTGAAGAAATACATTATTAATAATAACAATAAACATACATTAAAATAGATTATAAAGATAATTTAAATTTAATTTAGCATATTATAAATAACTGTATATTACTTTTGTTAATTTCAATTTTAATCAAAATAACATTATGACATCATTTATTAAAATTAAATTACAATTTTTTTAAATCTATATTTTTTTACCAATCACTAAAATATTGTTATTTTTCAAAAAATAAAAAAAAATCATATTATGTTAATATCAATATTATTATTTAAACAATATTTTTCATTTTAAAAAATAATATAATTTTAAATTTAGTTCATAAATCTTGATAATATTTCTTCTTAACAAATAAGTTTTTCTAAATACAATTTTATGTCTCAAATTATTATTTTGATACTTTAAAATTATATATAATCATTTTATTCATTTTTTCATATATAAATAATATAATTATCACAATTTTGTTATTCATATTCATACCCTCCAACATAAGTTCTTAGTTTTAGCACCTATGCTAAAATAAAAATATTTTGAAAAAATACAATGTTTCATTTAAAATCGATGTTCCTTGTATAATGATCTATCAAAGAGATTAATTTTTAAAAAAAATATATATCATAATGTATTAGGTTGTTATATTATCATAAATTATTATTTTTCACTTCAAATACAATATATGTCATGTTGTTCTTATTCTAAACTCTCTTAGAGTTAAGTTCTACACCCTTAAATAAATTGCATCCACAAAATTTATTCTTTATCATGATAATTGGGTTTCTTATATTTGAAAACAAATTGAACCAAAAATCATAAAAATGATTAATAAAATATCTTCTTTATATGAGTGGATGGGATATACAAAGTTCAATGAAAATAAGATATTATTAGGACTCCACTTTGGATAACATTAGTGTAAAAGTTAAGACATAAAAAAGGGAGGAAAGAGTAAATAAATATAGAGAGTGATAGTTATCATGGATCTCATTAAATTTAATGATAAATTTCATGTTAATCACCTAAAAAAATAAATCTATAAATAATTAAATGGTAATTTGATTCATCAAATATCAAGAAATTATAATAAGAAAAATTGTCACGATCCTTTTCCAAATGTTGAGGATTTTGTTTAGTGTCAAATAATTTTTGTAAATATAAATACATGATATATTTATATTTCAAAATAAGAATTTCATTATTTTTATGTCATTTGATCAATATACATGTCATCTCTTACTTCATTAATTCGATATCCAAATACTTATTTTTTTAAGCCTAAATAAAATAATACCATTTAACATATCTTAACATATATAAAAGTGTAACAATATATTCCTAAAAACTTTATAAAGAAGAAAAATATTAGAAAAATGTATTATAATATCCAAAATTAGTATGAATATATTAATCTATAAAATTTAGTGATGAATCCAAATTTTTAACATATTAATTTATTAAATAAATGACCTTATATCCCAAATAACGTCATAAATCAATATAAATAATTTTTTTAACAAAGAAGGTAATATCATCCCCTTTAAAAATACATCAAAAAATATAATATCATTCTTCCCAAGACTTCCATTATTTTAATTCAAAGGGTTATATATACATTAACCCAATAAAATGTCTCTAAAACTATCTTTTGTCACATCGCAATGCAATTACATAGAACCTCAAAATTGGTGTTTAATAAAATGAACAGATAATCAACCATGAACTCCTAAGACCACGATGGTTACTATAACTCATCTGTTATTTTAATATATTCATCCAATATTAACACAATCATTAGATGTTTTGTGATTCTTATGGAAAAAACCATGGGGAAATTACTTTTATTATATAATTATTCAATACCAATACATAAAGACATCAATACAATTACATAAATTATTTATTATAACTTACCTCATTATATGGTCTTGGCGATATCCCTTTATTTAGTTCATTGAATTAGATAATTCCCATGTTACTGACATAAATGATAATTAATTCAATACTAATGAGTTATTTTATAAAGTATATTTCTATATATAAATAATATTCCTGACAATTTTTTGTATACTTATAGGTGATTATTCCCACATTATTTACATATAAAAATTATAAGGATCTTCTTTAATCTTTGGTATCCACCACTTGAAATATAAGAAATCTACATCATTCCCCTCATTGGTGAGACTAATAGTTTTTTATGGTGCATATTATTGACCGAATATCATGATAAGTGATTATGCATATTAGAATATCCTTTAATCCAGAACACATTGAATAAGGTTTATCATCACATCATTATACATCACATTAAATGTTAACATATATCCATCTATTTCCCAAAATTTAATAAAATGAAGAATCATAGTATGAGAAACATTATTTATTGTAGGAGACAAAGTCATTTTAAATTATATAAAATTTCTATAAATCAAGATCTAAAAATTTGAATTTATGTAAACTTAGGTTTATCCAGTTTATCAGTGATAATAATATATTAAAATCCATTATGATGGTTCATAATGAGTTTTTATTTTTCAAATCATTTCCCTCAAGACTATCAATCCTAGAGTGTAGTAAGGCTTGTTTTATTGTACCATATAACACTCAAGTAAATCACAACATGAATTGATAATTGTTATTAACAAAAGGTATATATATTGTAGAACCACATGAACTTATAGTATCCTTATATGTATTATCTCATTAATCACACACTCTATACATTAGTGGGATTCCAATTTACTTTTTTATATGTAGTCTTATCATTATAATTATCCCCAGTCTACTCACTAATGTTTCCTCCTCCTAATTCATAATAATAAAAAAAAATTCCTATGATACATACTATAATTACATAAGATGATTACAATAATTATTAAATGATTTGTAAGCATAAATATCGATTAATATAACACATCGATCATAAAGGCATAATCTATTTGGAAGATTATGTTCATATTTCCTCAATGGGAACTAAAACATGGAATCCTTATTATTATTTCACATTCCACAGTGTTCACATAAATTCATTATATATCCTAAAACATCAATGGTAACTTGTGGAAGACATAAAATAAAGTGGTACAAAAAGATATCATCAAGGTAATAAATATGACAAGGTAATATAACCTATGACTCAATGATATAAAATAATATCATTAAATGTACCTGAGTAAATACATAGAAGAATAATTCCCTTAAAATAGTATCATAAGATCGTGTAATCAGAGGAAATGTGGAATCAACATATTACACGACATAAACATGAATCAAAGGTAATTGTCGAGATAATATCATATGGTATACATAGTCTTATAAATGAATAGGATTACTATCTAATACCTTTCATGACGTATCCTGACACTAAATCAATACCCATATCATTAGAGTGTTGTCTTAGAGAACCCATTATAGTATTTTCATGATCTATGTGAACCAAATAAGGGATATCAAACATATGGAATAATAATTTCAAATTGAAAGGAAATGAGTTTCATAATCATTTATCATATCATAATCTAATGATATCCCAAAAGGGAGTAATTAGAGAAATGATAATAAGTCTTTGGTCACTCTTTTTGTGGAAGAGATAATTGTCTACATATATAAGTGAGATACATATATACTTAATTCAAAAGAATTCTATAACATCATCAGTTGTTGTTATTAACAAATAAGAACATATGTTCGAGAAAATAACCTTCTCACATTGATTAAATTCAATTATTTTCATCGTATATGGAAAATTATTTTGATATATCACTTTAATTTTTTTTAAAAATATATTTTCCATTATTAAATTTGTATTTTAAAATGTTAAAATTTCCTTAACATAAAATAATTTTTTTATTCATATGACATTTGAATCATAGAAAACATATCTTTTATAATTTGAGTGTTAATTATGGATGAAGAGTTTTGTTTGTACTAAATACCCTTAATTAATGAATTTAGTTTCTCTTTTTTGTATGAAAATTCTAATGTATCATGTATATAAAATTAAATGAGGATTCCATTTAATGATATTTACTAAAATAATAAAATTATGTGTAAAAATGGCATTAAGAATTCGTAGTAGAACATTTTAAATTTTTTTATAGAGCATGGTTTTTTTTAAAAAAAATGACATTTGACCAAAAAGAGGAATGAATTTAGTTTTGTTTTATAAAAATAATCCCTAATTTGATGATATAATTGGAGAAAATGGTAAAGTTAAATGAATTTTTTTTTAAAACAAGATAAAAAAAAATTTATTGGTTTTATTATAAAAATATCTAAAAATTTACTACAATATAAATTAAAGTATAAAAAATCATGAATAAAATGCTATTGAAAGATAAAAATATAATCCCTTAGTAAATTATGAATCATATTTTTAAATTATTTTAATAGATTAATTGTAACATTAAATAATATAACGCATGAATTATTCCTAATATAGTATGTAAATGGGTAGTATATACAACATGTGGAAGAAATTATGTGTATAAAATGATGTGCATCTCAAATAAAGAATTTTTTTAATGGAAAACATAAATATTACAAATCAGTTAGGTGATATTTAATAAATGAGGTGATTTTGTGAAAAAAAATGTAGATACATGAAATTAACATTAGAAAAAAAAAATATGTATAATTTATTTTACAAACATTATGTTGGTTTAATATAATCAACAAAGTATATGTATGACCCAATGAATGGAAATTGTGTTAAGAAACCCCTTACATCAGACTTTACATTATATTAATGCTCTTATCATCCTATATAGTGGATGTAATCCTATTATTAACTAATAACATGACCATATTAATTTTTTTAATATCATATATCATCATTTTATAACATCCAATTACTCATTGATTAATAATATATTATTAACACATTGAATTATAGTGTTAATTTATTTGTTTAATCATGGATGTTTTATCTTGAATGTTCCAGATCCCGATCATACGATATAGTTACATAATTTATAGAATGATATTAATATTTTAAATAATTTATTTTTCTTTTGATACGTATTTAGATTCATTAATTAATTTATAATATGGATAATTAATCACATCACTTTTTTAGGATGGTAGGTCATATGTACCAATTACTGAAAATATGATATTTTAATAGTTTTCAGGGTATTTAGGTGGATTTTGTATTTATTTTAATGTAATAATTATAATTTCATATATATCATATATATTAATAAATTTTTTCCATTTTTACCTTATATTAATATATTTAGTGAAAAATGAATCATGTTGCTTTGCGGGGTTGTAGTCCTACATACACACAAGTGATGTTATCATATTCTCCCTATAATGGAAATAAAGAAGGTATAAGAAAAATTATATACTATATTTTATTTATGCATTATAGTGGGTATTTTAACCACCTATGAGATGTGGTGAAGTAATAACAATTATGTTGTTTCATAAAGTCATAGTTTTCCGTACACTATCAAAAAATTCATATTGTATTTCAGAGAGGTAGATATGGTTGTAGTTAATCTACATAACATAATAAAATCTTATTATATAGATAATATTTTTTTTATATCATGATGGTTTGACAAAACTATCATTAGGTGGAGAAGAAATAAAATAACTTGATCGATTAAGGATGTTACATCTTCTTTGGACAATATTATTTGGTTTCCACAAATATATTCTTTATTTGGTTTTGTAACCAAAAAATGAATATTCGATGAAATTATGGAAGATTTTGTAAATTAAATATTTATGTTTATTTAAGAAAAAATGGTATTCTATATTTTTATGTATAGGAGATAGGGTATACTTCTCTAAGATGGGTAGATGATACATATGGTATTTTTTTTGAAAATAATGAAATTTGATCATGATTTTATGAGTCCAAAAGTATCTAAAATTCTCCATATGCACAAATAATAAAATATAACGTATAATTATGAACATAAAATATGAATTTTACATATTTTGAGTCATTTTTTACATTATCTCTTTATTTTAACCCCTTAGTAATATGGTTTTCTGCAACTGTTGGAAATAATTTTTAATTATTTTGAAAATGAATATTGAAACAAATTAGGTTAAACATATAAAATAATATAAATTACACTATTTAAAAATATAGAATACATTTACCAAAAATAAATTGACATAATTACAAAAATTTTACTTAAAAATAATCAAAAAGATGTGTTGAATTTTTTTTTCAAAAAATACATTTTTTAAAGAATACATTATATCATATTTCATATATGAAAAATAATAATATTTTGATGAATTTTAAAATAATTTATATATATATAATATTTACATTTAATATATATCAAACAAATTTAGTTTTAATTCAAATTAATTAAAATGGAGAAACATTATTCACTTTATAATAGTTTTTTGAAAAATGTGGTTTTATGACTACCGAAAAAATATATACTAAAATATATTATAAAGTTGATTAAAATGAAATTAATTGTATTCTATATAAAAAATTAATTATTATTTTAATTTTAAATAAATTTACAAGTTTAATGGGAAATTATTTATTTAAAACAAATGATACTTTTTTTAAAATTCTATCTTTTATACTTTTTAATAAAAATTTAATATCTTGGAAGAAACCTGAAATTTCACCAAATATTTATCTTGATATTTTGATTTCAAAAATAATGATAAATTTTAAAAATAAAACTTATAAATCTATTAAAATAATTTTTTTATTATTTTCAAAAATAATTACACAAACATATTTTAAAAAAATAATATTTTTCATATTACATTTTTTTTGGATTATTATTTTATTTTAATTAAATATAAATTCATTGATTTTCATT
Source organism: Viscum album (assembly GCA_963277665.1). Lineage (NCBI taxonomy): Eukaryota > Viridiplantae > Streptophyta > Magnoliopsida > Santalales > Viscaceae > Viscum > Viscum album. Next base: position 1,058,868,352 of record OY728142.1, read on the forward strand.
TATAATTTTATAATACATATAATTTTTATTGATATCATATTCGTATTCATACCTGAGAACATTACAGATATGTTTTAAATGCAATTTTTAGATAATAATATTTTAGTAATGTATCATGTTTCATTTAAAATTGGTGATGGATGCATGTCTTGTTAACAAAGTGATTTAATTTATCTATAAATAAATATATTGAAAAGTATTTGTGTGTTATATTCTGTTATAATATATAAATTTCATGTTATATACCCCATACTAAATGATTTTACTCTTTAAAAATATCAATGTGTTAAAAATATTTTCTCACACTCTCTATCTTAATATTATTAATTCCCACACATATATGGTAGAAGATCTCATGACAAAAAAATCAATTATTTTCATTTCTGATCAATCAATGGTCTATAAATTCATCACATTTTTTATGGTGTGTGGTTGACATCCATATAACCTTATTCAATATCAATCTCTATTATTCCTTGGGATTTATTATTCACATACATGACTATGATTTCCCTTCCCATCTGTGATTTATAATTTGGAAACCAAATTATGTGTAATTCCAAATTACCATTTTAATTTCTTTCCCTTTTCTCATGGGGGATTATTGTTTTTTCATGATTTCATTTTCACTATATTATTTTTAATCACAAAACCAATGAAAACATGTTCAAATTGTGATTAATAAATTTATTTAAGTGGTTAGAATGTAAAACCATGAATTTTAATGATTTTTATTCAAAAAAAATTAATCTCTCTAATAGCTTGTGACACATGCATATCATGTATTAGTGAACCCTTATATAATATTAAGTTTATCATTCAAACATCCCTATTATATGATTTAAATTAAATTATAAGGAATAAATAGTGATAAATAAATTATGAATAAAATTTTTCTTACAAATCAATAAAATAAATAATTTTTTTATTAAATAAATATACATCAAAATAAAAAAATCAATTAAAAGTACAAGAAATATTTTTTATTTTCTAGAAAATATTTTTTATATACATGATGTGTTTTTATATAAATTAATTAAATTAGTCAATCTTACATAATGATTATAATTAAATATATATATTATATATTTAATATAGAAATAAGCATTTATCTAATACTTTTTCTAAACAAGGGACCGTATTAAATTTTGTCTCATGTTTAAAATTGAAATTTTTTCCCTATATTTATTTCATCATGTTTGATGAATAAATTTTAAAATTAATATTTTCCATATTTATAATATATATTTTTAAAAAATTATTATAATTTTTGAAATCATAACCCTAAAATTATGTTAGTGTAAACTTTTAAGATTTTTTTAAATGATTAATTATTTAATAAATAATGAAAGGTATTAATCTTAAAGAAATTTTTTTCATTTAACGTATTTAAAAATATAAATTATATTTTAAAATATCATTAAAATTAATATTACTTATTTTATATACTAAATAATAAAATTTATGGCATTCTAATTGGTTTAATCTGAGTTATGATATCAATATTTTCCATACTTATTGATATTTTTTCTCTGGAAACCTCGTTTCCCTGTCACAGCGATGGGTTCAAGTTTCACATAATATTTTCCACTTTTATAAAAATAATTTGGAAAAATTGATTCTGTATTTTTATATGATTAACTAATATTATATAATAAGATGATTTTTTCCAAAATAAACACTATAAAACTAAAAATAAATTACTGTTGTTGAGGATAAAACATGTCTACCGTAGGGTCAAAATAAAATGATAAGTGGTAAAAACACTTAGAAACATGTTCAAAACCAATTTTTTGGATAAATTATGTACTTATATCATTTAAAGTTCAATAATGATCTATTTTTTCCTTTTGTAATTTTTAATATATGGGTACACCATTTTTTCAAAAACTCTATATGTCTTTTCCCTACTTATAAAAGGACATGGCTTAACTTATCAAATTCACAATAAAAAAACATGAATCCAATAACATTATACAATTAATTGAGGCCTATTAGTGGTTATAAAACCCACATGTATAGTCTTTATGTATAACTCTAAAGGGGTTATCCAATGAAGAGGTATAGTCCTTAACCAGGCATGTTTATTTTATATATTCTCAAACTCATTCAAATATTTAAAAAAATAAGATATAGTAACATAATTGTCACAAATATACTAATATTTTATTATCTTAATGGAATTATCTACATCTTTATCCTCTTCCATCATGTGGCAAAAGAAATCGTCGATCGGGTGTATAGAGTAATATACCCTTGCCAACCTATATTGAATGTTTTCCATCACATGAAATCATAGTTGGATATAATTATAGATTAAATATATTTATATATATATGATATTTATTATATAGTTATAATTTTTGAACTATAATATCACAAATACCTTCTTATAATTCATTCAGTTGATGTATTATAACATCACCCATGTGTATGGTAAACTACCTCCTCCTGAAGCGATGTGTTTTCTTTTTTGACCAATTTTTTACATGGATGGTAATAAGGGTAGGATTATTGAAAATTCATGATATAAGGGATATTAAAATGATTCTATTAGGGTAATATATTATTTACCTTTTTCATTTACTAAGAAATTCTTAACATAGTTCATCTATACATATTTCATATTGTCTCCATGAATTATGTAATACATGTTCTTTATTTAAGATTAATGTATAATTATAAATATATATACATATTTAATATATTATATTTTAATATCATTTTTAATAATATGGGGATTATATAACAATGATAATTATATATGGATCGAATATACCAAACCATAATATACATGAAAAATGAAGAAGTTGATACCCGATATGTGATTTTAACAAGTTATTAATAATAAAAAGGTAATAAAAGGTAATAATTAAACAATATATTGTTTGTTATAAATATTTTAGGTAATTTTGTATATATTTAATAAACATATACTTAAAATTCACGAGGTTATAACATGAATGATGGAAATCAGTACATAAAGCACCATATTTTTATTCTCTCATTTATTTTTGATAAAAATTTTCCATATTCACCCCACTTTTCAATTTATTATGGCACATATAATTAAAATATTAATTTTTATATAATTAATAACGTTATAATTATTATATTTTAAATATTATTTGTTATTATTAACTAATCGGGATTACAATTCAGATGTTACTAAAATGATAATGGACTTTTTTTCAAATTTTTACGTTACAAGGACGGATGCCTTATACTCGAATTGTTTATTTGGGTGGTGTATATTCTACCTATGAATGTATATTTTGATTTTTAAAAATAAAAGTATGGGATATAAATATCAATATATGGTTATTTCTTTCATGGGGATTATGATTCAATACTTACCAATGTCTTAAATGTTTCACTTTACAATATAATTTTTATCATATTGTTAATGATTAGGATTCCCATGAAAAACGTATATGATATACCTCTCATAAAAATCATGAAACATATTCTCTTATATTTATTTCATCAAATTACATGTTTTTCAATTAATTTCCAAACAATATGCACTCAATAATCTGAAAATATTTTTTTAAAATAAAAACTGATTTTATTTATCTCCATGGTCGAAAACCCTATTTTTCCTCCAAGTAAATGATTTTAAAAATGTTTTATTGAAATTGTATACTATTATCAAAATAATTTAAATTAAAATTTTACTCATGATTTAATTTTTACTATAGGTTTTAATGGTAATTTTATTTTCCTTTTACATACATAGTTCTCTATTATTTTTTACTAATAATGAAAAATGAATCTTTATTCTATCATTCACAACTTAAAATTTATTTTCCTCCGTTATTTCAGTTAAATGTTTTAAATATTACATTATATGATTCAAATTTAATTTTCCTCAAAAAATATTTCCCCAGTGTTTTTGATGTTTTCTTTTCAAAAAACAATTTTAAATGTGAAATTGATAATTTCATGAAGAAATGTACTAAGTGACTTTTGAAAATATTTTTCCATATATGACTACATCACATGATGTTACACAATATTTAGTAAGTATATGATCCAATGATACAATATTTACTATTTTTATTATTCATTAAAATGATGAAGAGATTTATATTTAATTTATTCCTTTTTGATAGGTTATGATATGATGTATTATTTTCTTTATTTTGAAATCCATTACATTAATTTGGGTAATACTATGATAAATTGGTTAAGAAACCATTCTATTTTATTGAATTGTGAAATGATGAATGTTTTATGATATTTTTCAATACATATGTATGTTTTTAATTATGTGGCTTCTGGGACTAATATCACCCTCTATTGCATTTCATAAATTATTATTATCTCGTTAGTTAACTATGAGAAACGTGTTGATGTGGTTAATACACTAGGGGAAAAGGTTGATGGGATTGATCAAATATCAGAAGAATGTAATGATTATTTTTCCCTTATGAAAAAATTTATAGGTTTTTATTATTGATAAAATATGATTTCATAGTCTTAAATTATTACCTTAATATATGAAATAGTTTCTATAATTATTATGGTTCTACAAATATGTGAGATAAACATCATTTTTATGACTTATTTATGCTGATTTTTCACTCTAATGGTTCATTTATTTAAAAATTATGATTATTTAATCCATAGATCATTCTCACAATCCATGATATATAGGGTGTGTACATTACAATATTATAGATTTATAGCCTCATAAATATATGATATTCCTACACTTTAAAATGATTATATATTGGTATCTTCAATGATTACCCATACTAATTATATGATATAACTATTTCATGTGTTTGCATTCCCCAGGTTATGAATATTGGCTTATACAGGATATGAAAATGAATATTTCCAAATGGGAAGATAATTATGGGATATGTTAAGGATTGTTCATGAAATAAGAACATAGTGTAACAAGTCTCTACATACAATAAACCATTATAGTCCTAATTTGTGTATTTGTGAAAATTATTGAATTTTCATTCATTAAGATTATATATTTAGGTAATATATCCTTGGTTCATCATAGGTTCTACCATCTACCTGTGGAGGGTATACACATTATTAAAATAAAATTTCATTGAGGTAGTGGTGCACATAGTCTAATTTTCGGAAAATAGTGGGGACATGCACCTGTTTAGGATAGAGAGGTGGAACCTCAACGTGATAAAGAAAATAATCAGGTTGAAGAATTTATTAATAAAAACGTCTTGTTTCAAACTGATGAATGATTATCATGATGTGGAAGAATAGTTGGGGAATCTGGATAGGGAATTTTAATTATTAAATAGTCCAAAATTAGACAAAGTGATGTACTATTATAATGAGATTAATGGAATGATAAGAAGGCAGTGTGACTTAGTTTTCTTGTCATAGAAGCATGGGGGCTGGGGTGAAGAAACATCATGTCTATTTTACCATGAAATAAAAAATAGAATTTATTATTATGGAGGAATATGTGGAGTTTCTCAAACATCATAAATGTAATTGGCCAGTGTTAGAGAACACAAATTACTTCCCTGATCTCTCTGTATTATAATAATAGGTCATATGTAATTAGAAGATGAGGGCTCAAAGGTTTTATGATGTTGTTTGAGCTTATATAAAGTCACATTTCAGTATATTAATTTTATCTAGATATACAAAGTTTGTGTATAATTAATTCATAGAAGAACATGATCTAGTGGGTATGTTAGTCTTGACAAGAGTTTCATTTTTTCATCTAGTGTATGTACCATTGGTTCATATAAATTAATTAGATGTGAATTTGTGTTTCATATGGTAAATATTTTTGATGCAACTATAAGGAAACTTCCTCCATAATCAACATTACATAGTTGGTTAATAGTTAGTCAATTTTCTCTATCATGACACAAGAAGAACCTGTACTCCATGCTTATAAATGATTATAACTTGTGTCAGTTCCTTGGTCACATGATGGTGTTTTGGGGTATCTATATCTCCATCACTGTAGTGTATCCTCATTAAAAACTTAATGATTTGTAGTGTATCCAAATATTTCATAGATTATAGGGTCATATTCATTGTCCATTTAAATAAAATAATTTCATGCAGTTGGGTCATCTCAAGAAAATATATATACAAGTCCTATAACTGTGAGAGGTACTATTTATGTTTCATAATCATTATCAACTCCATTATTTGAAACATACTCTTCTAAATATTTTGTAAAAACTTTAATTCTATATATTCTAAGAAATCTAGTTGAGAAATTTCCTTTAATATTAAATTAGTGACTCCTCTAATAAAGAAAAATAAGAATGATTAAATTTTTCTCTAATATTATTTATTTTTTCCATGAAAAATATTATTTCATATTTCATAGTTAATGACTTGGTCTTATTGTATGTGATTTTTTAGTTCGATTTTTTGATTTCACATAAGTCTCATATCGATTGATATCATCAACAGGTGTTCACCAACACATCAGTTTTGAGCTCTCTGTGTTTAATAGTGAAATGAATCCATGGGCCATTCAGGTGGTTATATCTCTTGAAGGTATTTTTATGATGATTTTATGGTCTATAACTATATTATAATATAAATCTAGTAGTTTTATCCCTAATAAATTATTCAATGAGTTTCTTAATGGGTTTTTGAATGATTTTTTGTGTTTTCCCATGGAAAGGGAGGTGTAATTTTCAATTAAATTATTTCTGAGAACTCCTTAAACATTGATTACATATTAACATATGGCTATAACTGAGTTTGCAGAGTTGAACGTTTTATTTTTATGATTTTATATCCATGGGATTTACTTTACCATGGTTTTAAACATCAGTATCCCCCATGATTGTTTCATAAAAGGACGATGGAAATATTCAACTATGAATCAATTATCATAAGATCAATTGAAGAACACTAAATATATAATACATCATGCATTTTAGTAAGGATATTTATGACCATTTAATTGGTAAAATATTGTTTTATAAAATTTATCATTGGTCTAGCTACCCCCAACTCTCAATCAATGATTTATATATTAAAAAATAAACCTTCAAGAGTATGAATTGATATTTTTAGTACATTTATACATCATTTGGTATGACTAATTCTTCTTCTTATTCAATCTATTTGATGATCCAAATTTTTAACTAGTTTCATGACACTTTTTCCGAGTTTTTTGGATGAATGATTTATGAACACAAGGACCAAATAAGATTATTTTTCTTATTTGAGGCTTACCTTGTTAATTTTGATAGATCACTCAAATTATACTAAATTATCAATGTGATATTTTTTTCAAGAAAAATAATTCATGGGATATGTGATCTCAGATCATGGTATCTCATTATTTAATAAAACCGTTATAGATTTATTTTCATTATAATAACTATATAAAATCAATGAGATTCATAGTTTCATATATTTTTTCTAGATATTATTGGACATTCAAAATGGAATTCTCAAAGATTGCATCACCTTTGATCACTATCACATTGAAATGGTTGAAGATATTGTGGGATATGAAGTATTAGGAATCAATTGATTAGATGAAGTGTAATTTAACCCCATCACTAATTATGTATTTTCTAGAGGACATTCAGGGATATGTTCATTATTGTGATGCATTAGGATAACATTTAGATTGTTTCCTTATGTTTGTTGATCATTTAGAATCTTATAAATCATGTCAGCATCAATATCAGGAGATGAATTATCCAAAATTTAATTTTGAAGAAGATTATGTTTTGTTTGAAAGAAAAAGTTATCATTTTTATATCATTAGTGAATTTTTTACCATATAAATTGAAAATAAATGTTTAAGGTACTGCTTTGGTAAAAAAATATTTGAACCACTGATATAGATGATGGGTTTTTTACCACAAAAAATTCCACATTGACAATTCATGTACATTGGGAAAAGGTAATGTTATAGGAAACATTATTAAAGGAAAATTAATATCAAGTGATAATTTATTTTGAGTACGTATGTGATATCCTCTATCCTTAAGTTGATTCATCATGAGAAACTACTACTTGATGAGTTCTATAATTTAAGAAATCATTATTAGTCTAGGAAACCATCGGTGACTTGTCTTTTTACTTAGAAAGTATCTGGTACCTCCAGAGCTCGTATATTTTCCAATCACCTACTATAATTCCTTTATTGGATGATTTTAATCATTATTTTTTGAACTTAAACATTTAAAATATAAGTATGATTTATGATATGAATCATTATTTTTGGTGGTGTGGTATTAAATGAAATGTAGATAAATGTTTTCATGATTTTATATTTTCAAATAAATTAAGTAAGACGACTTGAAGGCTTATAACATAATTCATACTCTTCGTATACGTTAATGGGGGTGGTATTAGATATATATGTTTGTTTCATTATCATTTTACCTTGAACTCCATGGGTATTAAAATCACCTAGTTGGTAATTTTTCAATTAACCAAATTAGATCATTTCATTATAATCCATGACACCACTAATTTAAAGGATGTGAGAATGATGTATGTTAAAATTATTATAATATTTAATTATATTTATATGGGAATAAACAAAAATAGTGACACTTGTTTTACATCAATGAATTAAAATGTCCTCTAAGAGACAATGGGAACTTAAGTTAGATGGATCGCAACATATCATCCAGAGACATATGGGAAACATGATGGGACAACCAGATCCTAGAAGTTATGGTTCATACCCATTTGATAGAATTAAAATATAATTGGTAAAAGCATTTTGTATGGTTTAATTTTATTATAATCATAATTATCATTCATCCACCAAAATGGAAACTTCCTATGTTTTGTATGGGAATATATTTAACTATCCACATTATTTTTCGATGGATGGATAAGAATTTATAACATGACTGATATTGTTTATAGGGACAACATAAAAGGTTTTATTTGTTTTTTAGTCTTTGGTGATGGTCAATATATAGTAAAAAACCAATCTATATCAATATATGTGTCCATTGGAGTATTTGGTTGTTGATTAGGATATACTATATGTTTATCCCCAATAGGGTCACCAACACTTCAGAAAGAAGTAGAATCTCAATATTAGTTATGTGGGACTGCTTTAGACTACTTATTGTACTGGAGAGTATTTATATCATGTGTCTTTACCACCTCATTATCTTCTTTCCAAAAAATTATCCACGTTTCATACGTCAATATTTATTAGCTATATCCTTCTCATGTTCCAAATTGGGAATGCATCGACATTTAACTAGATATGTATATGATTTTGAAAAATATTTGTGCTGTCGAATCTCGAGTGATGTTTTTATGTTGTAATTTTATATATTTACTTCAATATATTTGGATGCATGGTTCTAATTATTTTGCGGCTTCATAGATGGATTATTTTATAGTGTATTAGTTATCTCTTCTTTTTATAGGATTACCTTCTTCCAAATAGATTTATTTAGTCAGAAATAATATAGTTCATAGAATTATCAAATCATGGTGTTTCATTTCGTTATATAATTTATTATTTTTTTACCCGCTTTAATTTTGATATTATATAGGGTATATTTGGGTGGTTTTCAATATTTTTAATATTTTAGACCTTTGCATTTTTGGAAACCAATTTATGGAGGTTATGTAATTCTTTTAAGGAGACCAGAGAACTTTAAATTGGGTTATAGAAGAGGGCTCACTATTTGATGCATAGCTTTGAAACCCCTTGTGGAAATTCATTAAAACCATAAAATTTGTGGTATATCCCTTTCCCCTGGTTAGATAATAGTTTTTCAAACCATGTTTCCAAACATTGTTGCTACTACAGTATCACGGAATGGGGAACACGGTCGAAGCATAGTTTATTAATCCATGCAACCAAATAGTGTGATGCATATTAAATTTTCTGAATTTTCTTTTTAATAACTAAATCATAAACATTATCAACGAATTTCTATCCTTGTAAGAAATGATATCAACTAGGGAGAGTCTTTATGGATTCTGGGAAGTTCCATTCCTTGCACTGAAACTTGTAAATTGATGTTTGGGTGTTAGATCTTGAATATCAAACGTATGTGCTCATTCATGGTGGTAATTCATTAAATTTATATATCCAATATTATATCCTTGAAAAAATATTATATCATATGGGGATATATCATTGGTTTCTTAAAATATTTAATTAATTTTTGTATAGTTTTATTTTAGAATTGGGTTTTATTGTCTATATCTTTAGTAATAATAATGTTCACTTCATGAATTATTTTGGTATGTGTTTTACACTCTTATATTTATTTATAAATTATTAATCAATGATTTTTATATTTTAACACTTTATTTAGGATCTATACTCAATTTATTGGACCCTCAAATCATCTTTAATTTTTCTGTACACAAGGTTTTAAATTCTCTGAATTTCAATATAGTTTACTTCATATTTTGAATTTTCATAATTAACACATCATGGTTATGAAATTAATTTTATTACCAAAATAAATTAAAAATATGTTTTTTGGAAGTCTCTTATAAATTTTTTTACTATAATGATTGTTTTTTCATTAAATATATTTTCTTTGGAAACTATTTTGACATTGTATTTCTACCTTGGGTTCTTATAGAAAATAGTATGAAATAGTTTGTACTGTGGAATCAATGATAATATACTTTTTATGAGATGGTAATTTTGAATAATTAAAAGTTATAGATGATGAGTTAGGGGTCCATATTAATGCATGAACTCATTCCACCAAGAACTATTCTTCTTGTGTAATATTGGTACTTAGTTTCATAGTATTTATAATGGAACTGCTATCATGTGTATAGTATTTCCTCATAGACATATTTTTCTAAGGTAATGTGAACATTAGGTATCTTACAGATCATGAAAAAGGAATAATGATCTTCATTAACATGAATTTTTTTATACTCATGGGATTGATTTCTCAAGTATTTTAAACTGAAATGCTTATTTCAGATATTTATTATAATGCTTCAGAATCATGTTTATTTCTATTGTTCATTAAATTGTGAAAAAGGTGAGTTAACCATGATTACTATTAAACTATAACTCATTCCTTATTATACAATAAATGAACATAATTGTATTATTTTATAAATTATTCTTATTAAACACATGGTGGGATCCCATAGATTTTTTTATCACACATTATGAACAACATTGGATGTATGTAGACTTATATATATATATAGTGTAGGTATGGTTATGGAACCATAGGGTGGTGGATGGTTATTCGACTAAAAAGGTGTGATATTTCTGAGGTGGCATTATATCACATGGTTTATAGTAGTTTTTGAGTAATTAAGTTGTTCATTGTATCTTCTAATTCATTTTTACTTATGTTTTTTCCTTTTTTTATGTTATCTTTATTTTGGAATACTAATATTTTTCGGTATCATTATGTAACCATGTTATATGTTCAATGTGAAAATATCATTCCCACTATTTTCTTGATACTAATGGGAATATATTTATCATGTGGGAATAGAAAATTTTCTTCGGACCAGGTTATGACAATTTATGGTTATTAATGGTTGTGTAATCTGAGTTGGTTTGATAGAAATAGGTTTCAAAGGGTAGTTTTTTTTTTGATTTCCATTACAGGTATGCATTGTGGAGTTTCATGATATGTAGAATATTATAATATGGGTACTTATGGGACCTACTCGGAATGAGTTCATGAAAAGTCTCATCATGATGAACCTCAAGTCACATGTTTTTGAGAAATGTGTCTCTTGGGGTTTGGAGACAAAATATACTTGTACCTATTATTGATATTCACATTATAATTCGATCTGACTTATCTTATTAAAAAAATGAATTGATTTCTATAACCCTAATTTTGGCGTCGTTTTGTCGAAACATGTCATATACCGTGAAAGATTGAATAATTTATGAAATTCCTTGATAAGGTGTTGTTGATTGACTACTATATGGAAGCCCTTATGTCAATCAAAATATTAATGAAGAATAGGTAGATATTGTTCTATCTATAGATGATGGTGTATAACCTACCCCTATTCAAGATAAATAGGTGGAACCTCAAGGGAATAAGGATATTAATCATTCATTATAATTTATTCACTATCAACCATCATATTTCAAATCGTGGAATACTCAATAGGATAACGAAGAATGGTTGGTCATTTTTTAATGACTTTTAGAATCATGGAGACTGTTGACGTAGTCAAATTGAATCACATAGCCACCTAGATTGATGGTCCAATTAGAATTTGGTGTGACTTGGATGTCTTTGGATTGAAGAATGTGGTATTGGAGTTGAAAGGATTCAAGGAAAATAGTATGAAGTATTTCTACGTAGAATCTATGACTATGGTGAAATTCATAATGTTTCTCAATCTTGAGAAAGATAATTAGTTATAGAAGGTTTATACTAACTACTTTATTGAGTTGATTAAGTTTTTATATAAATCCCAACCAAAAAATAATTTTAGGATCCAAGGATATATAGGTTTCCTCGAGATGATATATAAAATAGGTTTAATCCAACATTTGACCAACTATGTTTTTGTAAATGAAAGAGTGTTTATGGAAATTCATTATCTCGGAGGTTTGACATGGATGAATTATATTCCATTCCATCCAATGGTACCTATATTGGTTATTTCAAGGGATTTTGGAATATGGTTGTTTTCCATTGGGGAATATTAGATATGATTTCCAAAGGAACCTTCTTTCACAATCATTAGTTTCATATGGAGTGACTTGTTGTTAATGTGCCTAGAAAAGTAAAATTAAAGTCTTCCATTATATGACTCTAAAGGATTTAAACACATAAGGGACCCATTTGACATGTAGATGTTTTTTTGTATAGATTTCATCTATACTCTATTATATTATTTTAAACCCCTAGAGGATATACAATGTTTACAGATACATCATGAACTACATGGTCACAACCACAAGTTTAAATAATGAATAAATTATACCTAGTTGATGAGTTTCTAAAGGAGGTTCATACGGGTCCTATGATTGTTTGATGTACCATTTTTGTTTATTCTTCCTCAATGACAAAATTATTTCATATATGTTACTATAAATTATTTTTATCAACTCATATGGTGTATCTTTAATAATTTCTATTGGATATCATTCCATTAATTATAGAATTAGCGATGCCTATGTGAATGAATAATGTGTGGGGTTTTCATTGTACCTCATGACCCTTCATTTTAAACATGGTTAAACTGGTATTGGATTTATTATTTTTGAAAATTCATCTCTTCGATGTGATTTCTAGGATTAATTAGTTGATCACCCATAATGATAAAATGTATTTTTGTCATTATCGACTGTTCTACAACACATTATATGGGATGTCTTGTGTAATTCAATATAATGAAATCCAACAACTAGTAAATTTGTTCCATCCCATATAGATATCCATAATATGATAGGTTTATCTATTAATGATGAGGAATAAGAATTGAGTATTTGTATCCATAAATTGTAAGTAGTATAATTTTGTTATGTGCATCTAAATTACTTATTGTGGTTGTCTTCTGAGAGGGAGCTGGAGTTATCAAATGACATAGTTCCCAAAGCACCTCTAACATCCATACCAAAATTATAAAATGAATCCCATAGAATTCAAAGAGATGAAAATACAACTAGATAGTTTCAAATCCCATGTATTTTTACACCCAACCTGGTTACCATAGACAACCCTAATCCTTTTTTTAAGAAAATATAATGGAACTCTTCACTTATACAATAATTACTGGATATTCAATAGTGTATAGATCAATAAAAAATATCCCTCACAATGTAATGATGATTTATTAGACTATTTAAAATGGGAAATTATATTTTATTAATTTCAACTCCAATTAGGTCACCACCAACCTCGAATGAAGGATACAGTTATTATTGAGACCACCTTCTGGATAATGTATGGCTATTTTGACTTCCTTGGGATGTCATTTCAGAAACTTAATTCTTATATTATATTAATTTCAATGATGTACTATATTTTCCACCATTATATTGAATGTTTTTAGGGTGTTCATGGATAAAATCATGATGTACGTTAACAAAGAATAAGATCATTTGTGTTATTTGAGGCATGTTTTTGGAATTTGGAGAGATCACTTTCAATATGATATATTATCAAAGTGTAATTATGGATTCAAGATGTTATATTCATAGGACACATGGTCTCACAACTTGGTTTGTTAAGAAATCATTTAATTATGAAAACCTTATTGCCATGGGAATAAACATGGTGTTACCCAATTTTTTATAGATTATAAGGTTATGTGGGATATTATCACAGGTACATGATGGTATTTTTAATATTTTGTTACCATTGACCACACTCACTAATAATGGGGTGAATTTATTATGGGATAAGAAAGGTAAGGAATCCACTTCTAAGATGAACTGTCATTTTTACTCATCATGAATTGTATCGTTTTTTGGGGAAAATAAGAGTTTTGTAGTTTATTTTAATGATTTTGGATTAGGTTTATGTTGTTTTCTTATAAAGAGAGATCATGTAGTTACTTATCTATCACTCCTTATTTAATTTCACGTTAGTAGTTATCCCAATCTTGACTGGAAATATAATATATATATGTATTCCCTCGCAATTGGGCATCACTATCCATTGAGGAAATGGTTTATAGTTAACTCTCACCATAAAATATTGAAGAACAACTTTTCAATAAAATATTTATTCCTCCGATAATGAAATTTACTCTAATACATGAAAATGATAGACATAATAATCTTCTATACATCATAAAAAGTTATCATATTTTCTGATACCATTAGTATTAAGATTCATTCCTATGATGTTATGGAAGAAAATGATGACTATAACATAATGGGATGAGATTAGTATATTTATTTTGGATTCATGGAAGAGGATACTAGTAATGTTTTGGAAGTACTCATGTTATATACTCTTTATTGAGATTATTACTTTGGAGAAAAAATAATGTTCTGATTTCAATAGATTATATGACTCTTTATAAGGTTTACAGAGCATTAGTGGTTGGTCTCTTTCCCTGGGGGTATACTTTTCTTTAGAAATTGATATGTTGTTCCTTTCTCTATGGGAAATTTCGAGTTGGGAGATCTAAATAATTATTTGTGACTTTTCAACCCTAAAACTATAAATAGGTTCTATAAAATGATGAATCATCATTCGTAACGTAGTATGAAATTATAAATAGAAGACTTTGTGTGTCGATGTTATACATCCCAGTAGATTAAGGCATATTTTTGGTGGCCATAAATTATTATTCATAATATTTTCATACTAAAATGGATGTAGGATTAAATTTATATGGATTTCAATATTTATTTCTCTCAAAATCCATAAGATAAGAGTTATACCTTTCTTATAATGGGTCATTAGACCGTGCCATCCAATTTCATACTGATTTGCAACACCACTAAAGTGGTAAACCTAAAAAAGTCTAAAGTGTAATGAAATATATTGATACCTAGAATCTATATGTATATTATCTGAATTAGGGATAGTTACCTTACCATAATGATTTTCAAGGGTATCTAGTTGGTAAAGAGTACTTATTATACTATGATCTCATAATGTCATCCCTATAGAGATGGAAAAAATAAAAGGGACATGAAAATAAAATATGATATGTTTCACAAAAGTTCCTTGGCCTTTAATGATTGTTGGGATATCCATTTGGGCCCAGTTGAATTTTATTATAACAATAGTTTCCAGTCATCAATCATAAGGAGGCCTTTTAAATCACTGTTTGGAATCACTTTTAGATATCCTCTTTATTGTTCTAATGTTGGAGGATATTCATTAATTTGATTTAGTATTATTCAAGAGATTTTGATGATTATATAGTTTGATTATAATTATTTGGTGAAAGATCAAAGCCAATACAAAACAAATGAGTATCGATTTCATTGTCCTTTGGATTGTTTTGTTGGTAATAATGTGTTCGTCAAATTTTATCCCATGATGGGTAACTGATGGTTAAGAAATAATAAAATACAACATCATCATATGTGGGACCATTTGATATCTTTGAACTATTTGGAATGTTATCTAATTACATTCCTCTATCACCTCAATTATATTATGTCCAATATATTTTCCATTTTTCTCTACTCAAAAAGTATCATGTGGACACATCTATCATTTTTAATTTGGAATACGTTAACATATAAACTAATACTTTTGTGAATGAGAAAAAACATAATCATTTTTATTCATTGTTGAATGTTCTATGTAGAAATTCTATTAATTTTATTTAATATATAGTTACTATGGTAATTATTCTCAACAGGCTTGGGAGTGAGATTCTATAAATTATGAAATGTGTCCTCATTATTGTAGAGGGAAATCCTTCTTTGAAGTAGTTTTATGGTGGCAGAATGTAATATTTTTGGTACAATCCTTACAACACGGTATTTTGTACATGTACAAACGTTATTTTTTTACCTTATCTATTATAATACATTTCTCATTCCATTATGCATAAATTATGTAGAATTTTGGTTTCTTTTATCTGTTTATATTTTAATGTCATTGTTATAGAATAACGTTAACGTCTACCCATGAAACCATTAACCTTTTTATGGGGTTCTATATGGGGGATAATGCTTAGGCACATAGCTATTTCATGTCATGTGGCTTCCCAACAAACTATGCTGCATGAGTTAGAGTAATTTCACATAGTTGGAAAAATCTTTTTCTGCAATTGTTTCTAATCAATGTGGCCACCAAAATAACAAAGAAATGAGTTCATTCATTGATTATTGTCTTTCAAACAATTCATCCAAACCATAGAATGTTTATTATTTATATAAATTTTATTTTCACTGCTAAAACTCATCTGTTTTGCCTCAATTCTTTTCCAGTGGAATATTCTCTCACCCACAGAAACTCCTCTTAGTGGTTTTGTAGATTTATTTATTTCTACTGATCATTTTCAATGGATATTTAGGTTTTAGATGTGGCTTTTAAATTGTATGTAAATTTTCCGGGTCATTAATTAATTTATATAATTAATCACTTCTATCATTTAATGGAACCTTGAATCAAGAATGTCGATCCTAGATCTAAGGATTAAGAAATGATAAAGTAATGTTTCATATAGATATGTCATGTAAAAGGGCTTAATTTTCAAGATCTTCATTGGTCACTTTGAATTCATCAAAAATTTTATTACTGGTTTTTTTGTTTTTCTATTATTTTTCATGAAATTATGATTTAGATGTTCTTATTTTGGAACTATAGATTTAGGATTTCCCCTCGATTACATAGAACTCCACCTCATCGTGTCTTTTTTTATATCAATGGCCATTGTTAATTCATGTATTTCATGGTATTTGACTTCATCTATTGTATTTTTCTGAAGAAAACTAGTTTCTTACTCCAAGAAATATATTACATATTAAATAGAAATTAGTGTTTGTAAAAAAACCATTGAAATGGTTATTTATTGTAACATAAATTTTCTTTAAAATTTTCTAGATTTGGGAAAAATTGAAATTATATTTCTATCTTGATTTGGATAATAAAAATGTTTTCATAGAATGATTTCAGAGAATCTAAATTTGAAATTTCTATTTTTACTATCATGTGGAAAAATGGATGTGACCGATGTAGAGGTAGAGAGTAATTCTCAAGGTATAACTCATTCTCTTAGACATGTTCCTATAGGGATATGTGTGCACTAGTTTTCCCAGGATGTGGGCGGAAGCCACACATGGGAGTGCACTATTAAACCCAAAACATATTATGCAAGGGTAATGTGTAAACCATGATGCATACTGACTTTGATAATAGAATAAGGATACTCATTTTCCTATATTTTTTAATACTCATGACCATTATTTGTCCATTGGTTATCATTGAAAAGCATAACATGTATGCTCTTGTAAATTATTTGAAAACCTACTTATTGAAATTATTTATTAAATTATGAAAATATTGAATTGTTTATTAATTTTTTCAATGTGTATCTCATTCCTTGTTTTATTTTATTATTATAACTGTTTTATTTTATAAATACAGCATGTGAAAGACTTTATCGGATCATTTAGGTTGGAGATGAGTTTTTTCATTAGTTGGATGTTGATGTATGGAGGTTACATTATATAAAATGGAATTGAATCATAAATGTTTTGAGTACATAAGTTATCCATTATATCCGGAAACTTATTTTTCCTAATTTTTTTATCTTTTTAACTATACTATTATTATAGAATGTTATTATTATTTTTCATATTTATATATCATTATTTAGGTTAATTGTGGAAAAAAATCATTCTCCAGATTGTTCTTAACGAATGGTCTGTAACATTTATCCTTTGGGGATCATGAATTCCCTTTATGATATATCTAGTCTATTTTTGGTAACTTATGATTTTGGTAATAATGGTTATTTCATGGAAAATATTCATAAATTAGTTTTTTCATTATTATTTGTCACTATGAGTTTTGAGATGTCATTATTTACAAGATATAGGAATATGGGAAATTAAGTTCCATGATTCGAGTGAGATCACATACAACACTCATCTTGATAAGAATTAACATCTAATATGATGCAGAGAAAAGTTTATTTTAGTATTTTGGGACTTTTAATACAAATAACTATGTTTTATATCTCTATATAATCCCATTTGACTTATGTTATTGAAAAATTTGATTTTTTTGTAATCAAGGTATAATATATTTTTTCTCTTGATGTGTTGAACAATATATCCTAGAAGACATCATGAATCTCCATGAGAGAGTAATACTAATGAACCACATTATGGAAACCCACTATTAAATAAGAATATGATGGAATTAGTAGTCTGAAGAGTCCAAACTATGGATAACAGTGTGGCACCAACCCATGTTTATGTGTGAGAGGCCAAACCTCGTTGGGATAAGGATAGTAATCTGGTCCAATATTTTCATAAATAGAAATAAAATGTCTTTCTAATGGATGAATGGCCACCATGAATTGGAGGATGGTTTGTGAAATATCTATTGGATTTTAAAAGTCTACAAGGCCCCTAACATATTAAAATTTATGTGAACATTCATTCATCATGATGGTCCATGAATAATGTGGAGGGAATTAATTTTCATAGATAAGAAGCATGAGGTTTTAGATTGGAATGTTTCATGTCTATATTTACTAAGATATTAAATCCTATATATAGGACAATGATGAAATCCATGTAGTTTATAAATCATGAAAAAGAGAATCCTTCAGTGATATAGTATGCTAACCACTTCACAAATCACTCAATGTTTTCAGATATGGTCATATTAGTTGAGAAGGTTGAGTATTATAAATTTCATATGGGTCTTAAATGTAATATTAAATCATAAATATTTTTATTGAATATAAAAAACTATTATGAGTTATTGGATTATGTTTTGATTAAATAATTTGATCTGGAAATTTATTTAGGTATTTACAAATTACAGTTTTCCTCTTGTTATTGCATCGGTGGTTTTTATAAGGGATGGGGGAAGAAGATTGATAATTTTAGTAGAACCTGTTGTGGATTTTTCCAAATGGACCTTCTTCTACCACTATCATTGGACAAATTATTTATGTGTTTTAAAAGTTCCCTGATAGGATTCATGATATTAATTTCTCCTATGTATACAAAGGATTAAATGTAATGTGGGATTCGTGGTCACACAAATAATTTTTGGAACTATGTCTCTGTTCCATGATCTAGAATAGCCGCATCAACACTAAGAGTACATATGGTGGACCTTGATGCTTCACATACTATATGTTTCTATCCATGTGAATTTGGTTGATATTAGTTACATGAATTTGAGGAGTTTAACGATGATAATTATAGGGGTCCTTCAACTATGAGATGTACCATTACTATTACATATACAATTTTTTTAACTGATATATATCTCTAATAATCCAATATATAATCTCATATGGTGGATATACTAAATAATCCATTAGAGCTCAAGCCTTTCATTATGGGATAATTTACAGCTCTAGGAATAATGTTGGTGAATTTTTTTTAATTCCTCACATACTCATTAATTAAATATGAAGTAGATATGGATTAGGATTTACTAGATCTCAGATTTTATCATATATATGCCATATCAAGTTGTATTTGTTGATTTCCTAAAATGTTAAGATCAATCATCATCATATATTGGTGTTTTTAATACTTTATATTTGACCTACCATGCATTTCTTGGGAATATGATCCAGGGTCTTGTTGGAAACATTCATATTCTCTATATTATATAAATTTCATGATTTTGTTTATTAATGATATTGAAGAGGAATATATTTTTTGTATTCCTAATTTATTAGTAAATAAATTTTCTAAATTATTTACAAATTTTTTATCATGTTTTCATCCAGAGTGGGAGGGGGAGTTCTCAGTTGACTTCATTAAAGAATATAAATCGGCATTGATGTTGTCATATCACATGTCTAAATCTATATTGATACAACTAAAGATAATGTTGGAAAAAATTTCATAAAAGGTACTTATATTAAAAATTATATACCCTTGGGAATCCCCTTGAAATTTACATCGAATATTGACAATGAAAAACCACACTTATCTGTCTATTATTGAAATATCAATTGAGCAATGATGAATAAAAAACTTCATATTACCCATATTGATGAATTTTTTCTCCAGTTTAAATGGTAAATTTGGTTTGTAAATAAATTAAATTCTATCTCATTATCAGAAAACCAGAATGAATGATTCAAATATTTAAAATTCTACCTATAGGAAATGGTATTAAAATTTTGAGTACCAGATCATTCCATTTTTCCCAAATCACTCTCATTAAATATTTTTAGATTTCATTAATCAAATTTTACACCATTATCTTGACTCATTTTTCATGGGCTTCATGGATGAAATATTTATGTACTAAATGACTGATGGAGATCAAGTGTGTCATTTGAGAGTTGCTTTGGAAACTCTGAGAGATACCAATATTTATTATAAATAATGAAATTTCTAATTACAGATTTGTGATGTTATGTTCTGGCGACACATGATCACATAACATATTTTAAACAACTATTGTGTATCACATTTATTTACCCTAATAGTTTTATAATGTCTCCAAAATTTTCCTTTTTCTATAACTCAAAAATTAGTTGTTGGACCTGTCTCTTGTTCAGAATTTTGAAGACCTCGACGTAGGACCTAATATAAGATTCACTAAGAATCATATTCATATTATTGATTCAATAGTGAATTTTATTAAAAGAGAACAATATACCCTGGGTTTTTGTTCTATGAAATAATTTTTTCTATTACAAATGAGACTTTACATTATGAGTATTTGATAAGGTCAGCGTGGCTATTCTTTTTAGGCTCCAACCTTCTATGACATATATTTTAGGGGAAATCAAAAATATCATTGTCATATTAGTCCATATGATTTTTTAATTATAGA
The DNA here is from genome assembly GCA_963277665.1 of Viscum album. NCBI lineage: Eukaryota > Viridiplantae > Streptophyta > Magnoliopsida > Santalales > Viscaceae > Viscum > Viscum album. The sequence continues at coordinate 1,058,889,744 of OY728142.1, forward strand.
AATTACTTCCCGTTTCTTTGACATATCTCTATATTTTATTATATCATGTCTATTTGGGATACTTTTTGATGTTTTTTGAGATTTCTAGGCCTTTACATGGTTGATTTATGGTTAGGAAAAACTATTTGGTACTACCCATGAGACCACACACCGTGTTATGGGGTTCTATAGGAGGTTTCATGGTCATGAATATGATATTTCAAAATGTTGTGACCTTCTCTTCATATAAACTAACATAAATTATAGACCTTTTCTATGTTTGGTGTAAGTTATGTCAAACCAAGAAGCCAAATCTTGTGTTTCTCCAGTTTCCCAGAAATGGGAAAAAGGGTATTTCACATTTTTTCTACCATAAGTAGATATATTTTGTTACATATTATTTTTCTAAATATTATTTTTAATGACCAAAACTTATCAGATAGGTATCATTTTTCTTCTGGTGTAATAAACTATCATCCAAGGAGCCTCGAATGGGTGTTTTTATAGATTTCATCACAACCCATTATCATTTTTGATAGATCATTGGGTGTTGGATTTATTTATTATAATAATTAAATTTCAATATCCCATATTCATTCCCTGGATGTAGATTTAGATAAGTGATGTTGATGTTATATTTTAGGTTTGTCACATTATTTAATTAGGTTTCTTACAGAATCATCATGGAATTAGGTATTATATTATAGATCATAAATAATCATTATACGATGTTCAAGAATTTTTTGGGTAATTATATTCCCTATTTCTCATTTTTACATAAATTATTAAGTCAATATTTTTATTTAGAAATTATTTTATTATGTTCTCAACATTATTCCTATGACCCTTGACACATTTTCTATAGTTTTTCACCCATGTGCAGTGTACGTCGAGTTGTTTCATGGTATGTTGTTTCATGTTTTATATGTAACTATTAAACAATAATTCATTACACATTGAAATTAATATCTAGATGATTATAAGTTATGGTTTATGGAAATATCCTAGAAATTATTTTTAAATTTCTTTCAATAGAATGGGAAATTTTTAATAAAATGCTGTGGATTTGGAAATAATTTTTGAAATTTTATTTCTCTCATGATGTACTAAAAAAAATACATCCATTAAATTTTTGGGGTTTCTTCAAGGATAAAACTACCTATTTATGACTCTAATATGGTATACCAAATGTGATCAATGATTAGAATTAAATATAACCACATGGATGAACTCATTCCCCCAAATCTGATTCAGATAGGGTAAAGTGTGCACAAGGATGCCTATGTTATAGAAAGTATACACTATTGGGAGTGTATTATAACCCTCTATACCTATTCTAAATGGGTTATATGCATACTAGGTGGACTTAAAATCAAAATAATGTAACATAGGTCATTATTTCATTATAATCTATGATACACATAAGCTTGATTTCTTGATTGTATATCATAGAAATTTTTTATTTTTATTTTTTATGAAATGTATTGGAAACCTATTTATTGATATTATTTATTAAATTAAATAGCTGATGAATTATATATTCTTCACTTTAAACTATATCTCATTCCTTTTGTTAAATTATTTATAAATTTTTAAAACACACATTATGGGTTCTAACTGGGCTAGTTTTTCACAAACATTATATAAATAATTGGGTGCATGATTACATTTTCATATATTATAATTTTAAGGTCTCCACACAGTATGATGGTGCTTTGTTTTTGCATTGGTAGCATGTTGGAGTTTGGAGAAAACAATATGTTACATTGATTCTTTACATAGAAGGTTTTTAGTACTTAGGTTTTTTATCGTACAACTCCAATAATTTTTTAAAAGGTTTATATCACTATAATATTTTTTTACATTCCAATATTAGTATAAATATTTATACCTCTTTAATATATGATTTTTATATATAATCATTTACATGAATTTATTATATTTCTTGGTTCTTGTCTTTAGCCTGTGAGGATCAGTACACCCATCAAACTATTTCAAGACTATTTTACGTTATATATGGTTTAGTAGTCAATTTAGATTTATAAAATAAAATAATTAAATTAATATAAAATATTATTAAATAAAATCAAAAATGATAGTAGAATATTTTCACTTCTTATGTATCATATAAATTCTCTATAGTTTATTTAAAATATTATACCACTCTCTCAACCAACATCATTACCTTAATAAATGGAATCCAAATATATTATTTATGTGACATCAATATTCATAATTCAATAATATGATGGATTCATCATATTAAAAAAATTAACTCTTTATGATTGTAGATTTATTTTCCATTAATATTAAAATATCCTTTAAACCTTATATTATTTTTCCGAAATAATTACTCAAAAAAACTATAACTAAATCCATACAAGAACATCAATGTATCATCTTCAAACAAAAATGATCTTTTCCAAACATTGTGAAAAAGAAAATAACTATGTAGTGGTGAATTACACAAAAATACATTACCATTGTTGAATAATGATATTAAATCAACCATATTTCATGCCAATTATTAACTAAAAAACATTCGTAACTTTATTCATCTAATTGAAAAGCCATCTCCATGGATAAAACTTGAACGAAATTCAATCTTCTAGACCAACGTATTATCCAATCTACTCAACTTTATCACTATTCTACTCTTACACATTTTGAAAAAAAAATTCTAGAAATCTATTCATCTTCATATAATCTTGTATTCTCATTCACAGCTTATATGTTCCATGATTCTCATCTTCATAGCATATTTTTAAATCATTCCATTAAAAAAATATTTCTTTATGACCATTTTTAAATGTTTCAATGAAAATTAGATCCCTAATATATCTAATTATTTTTTTATACATGTTTCAAAACATATATAATTGGTTTTATATCTTATTTTTCATACTATTTAAATTATAAAATATAGTATAAAGGTTAATATATAATATTTTATTTTATTAACATTCCTAGTTATAAAAAAATATGTATAATGAATCATGGAAGATTGTTGAATTAATTCACTTAATTTAATGATCAATAAATTATACCACTCTATGTCTATATTCTTACTACTTAACAGAAAAAAATATAGAACAATAATAAAAAATATATCCACAAAGAATATAACACCAATATATAATTCTTCTTTCAGGGGTTGTTCAAATTTTTGAGCTTAATAGATATTATTGAGTACTATTTAAATAGATTCTCACACCAAATATTTATACATGTCGTAAAAAACAAAAAAATCATTCTAAAAATTCATCATATTATATAATTTAAACAACCATTACTTTTTCAGTCTTTTATGCCATTAATTAATTACTCTTCATATGCTAAACATCAAGATTATCTTTTTTAAAAACAGGGATAGTAGAAAATAGAATTATACCATTTCAATGAAATATATTTAAGTTGTTTTTAACATCCTAGGTTTTCATGAAATTATAATTCAATATGGTTATCAAACATTTCCCCATCAATGTGTAGCTAGAAAATTAAATTTACCAAGGATGATCTATTTGTCACCAAAAAAATTATAGACAGAAAATAACGATATCATTCTAAGATAGTTACATCCATCATGTATAGAATTAATATTCTAGATTCCTAAAATTTTATTTCTTCCCCTTATTCGTGAATAAATGTAAAACCCCATTATAGAATGGCAAAAAATAGTGTAAATAAAAATAATTTGAAACTATTATTATCATTAGTGGTAGATGAAAGGATGAGAGTTTACTCTCAGCCAAGATACTCATTCTCTTCCCTCCCTATATTTTCATTAACTCTTAAATTTTCAGTTATAATTTTCCATTATTAAATATTAAATTTTATGGATTTCATGATTTTAAATAATGATTATCTTAATTGGATATTCTTCTTTTCATCATCAAAAAATATCACACCAAACCCTAAGCTATATTCATCATATATATCATATATATTAGAGTTGGTAACATGTTTTGGTATCCATTTTAAAAATATCCAACTCACATGGATACACTAAAATACATACCATGATATGATTATTTATTAACATTTAAAAACCAATAATTTTAATTTTCATCAAAAACATTAATTACTTGTTACCTTTTATCACAATAATTTTATGGTGCATCCTCCATTTTATTTTTTCAAATCCAATGTGGTTAAATAAATAATCATGAATTAATTATACAAATGGTGAAAATTTAGTGATCATACATATAGTTTCTCAAAATTTATTTTCATTGAGTGAATAATATTATTTTTATCATTAAAGGATGTAATTATCTATTGCTCTAGGTTTATAACAGAAACACCTACACTCATGGATTTATATCTATTGTAGTTATTTCTACTACTTTGAAAGATATTTTCATGATCGGTGATCTACAACAAAAATTATCTAATATATCTAAAATTAGGTATAGAAATTTATGTGTGAAATTTATTTATGTTTTTGATTCACATCCATCCAACACTACTCACTAGTCCCTGGGCATAGGGTTCCATAAGACCTCAGGAATTTATCTATATACACAAAGGGCTATCATCTAACAATAGTGGTCTTAAATGTTACTATGGAGGGAATATAAAAACATATCGGAGTAAAAAAATCATCCCAATAACAAAAAAATATGCATAAAAATCAATGTACATCAAAGAAACTAACATATTAATTTTATATTCATTAAATTTTTCATCATAGTAGAATGCATCCCAATTGATCACCAACCGAGTGGATACTATATAAAAATAAAATAAATGATGAATGAAATGTGGTTATACTAATATCACTGAGACTCATCACACCCCAATAATTAAAAACATATGATTCTACTCTAAACAGAACTTTTGGCACTATTACTATTCAATACATGAACCTATGAAACATTATTTCTTCTTAGGCACCCATGCTCTAGGTCTTCTCGAGTGGTGTGTAAGTAAAAAGTTGGTGGTCAAAATTTTTGGTTTTTTTAACATAACTAATACTGATATGTATTCACATGTTATACTCCCTTTATAAGAAAAAAAATATTGAATTATATATAATTAACTAATGGTGAACCTTAGGTTTTATGGTGAAACATGGGATTAACCATTCCATCTTTTACTTTTGAAATATATCTCTAATAATATGGAAATTTCATCAGGAAAACTTGGGCACACCCAAAATTATACATAGAATCAAATATTTTATAATTATTACCCAATGGAAAGACTCTTCCAACACATGAATCTTATAACCCATTATTATGAACCTATGTGGAAAAAAATCCCCATCCTATATTCTTGAATAACATTATCAATAACCCAATAGAAAAATCTCCCTACACTAATTTAATTTATTACATCATGATGATAATGGGGGAAGATATTCCCCTCCATAGAATAACATAACACATCATTTGGACACCATTGGTACATCCACCCACAACCTACAAAATTCATAAAAATTATCAACAGCCCATGGGGTGTAAACTCTCACCACAAACGAAATATAACTCATATCCTATAAATAATAGGGTAGGAAACTCCCTATCCATGAAATAAAAATCATATCATTTGGAAACAGGAAGAATGAACAGTCCATTCAAAGAAAACCTAAATCATATCACCTAGAACTATAAGGAATACACACAAACCTCTTTCGAAATGGAAAACATATTGGTAATTCACCACCTATAATTTTACTATAATATCCACCAATCATAAAATATTTATTATGAAAAAATATGGTTGTTAGTTAGACTTCAATCATGCCTCTACATACACCTGAGGCATCCCACTAGCATATTGGGTGTGATGATATAGTGGGGAGACTATACCCCCTAAAACAGAGTTAAAATAAATCCAAAATAAAAAATCTAATTAAATATCAATATATGAGAAATTGGAAAAATATTACATCATACAACTCATATATAAAAGGATGAACTGATAAACTAATAACAAAATATCATGTTACAAAAGGATACGAATTATAAGAATTTAAAACTGAATGCAATTCAAATTGAAGAACCAACTGGCCCAAATAAATTCAAAGACTAAAATATAGAACGCTTGTTCTTCCTTATCTCCAAACTCCATCACATAAATAATCAACAATCATCAACAAAGTCCATTTTTGTTTTCCAAATTATCATCCTTGTAATCTTCCAGTGTACCAAACGATGGATCCAATTTTGGATTAGTAAAGTTCATATGGTCAACACCACTCAGTATAGGAAAACAAATCTAATAATAAGTTCTTTAAATAATAAGATACATATGAGTATTAATTAATAAATAAGTATTACACAAGAATAAAAATTATTTGGAACCATGAAGTATTATCATTGAGTATGTAACACACCTATGCCAATCATAACCACGTATCCAAGTAATATCAAATAACTAAGAAAATACCTCTTTATAAGATTTTTGTGCATATATTAATAGCCTTATATAAATGATTTTTTCATCCTAGGCATTAAACAATATAAAATTATTTTATAATGAAGCAGTTCCACTCAAGATATATTGCAATTAATGTAGAAACTTTCCCATCCCACTATATAAACATTACAACATTAATCTAATCCATGCCCTCTATATAAAAATTATTTCATAAAATTGGGGAAAGACCTATATATAAGAATTAAATCATATATATGAACAGAATTCCTAATACAAAGGTATTCACCACATCATATTATATGCCTCAATGGTTATTTTTGAAAATTAGAACTTTTCTTCAAATTGCACATCTCAATTATTAAGTAGGCAATATACCCTTAAGACACTACTTTAAAAGTAATCATTTCATATCAAACATAATTATTCCAATAAAAACAATATATTAATAAGGTGATTCGAAATTAAGAAATCACATGGGGTCTAATGTCATTATAAATACACTATATACCATTAGAAAATTAATAATTACTCAATGATTCCCTCACCGTATGATAGGTAAAATCTTGGTCTAAATAAATTATAATTAAAAGGGATCGATGAAAAAAATACAATCCATGATATGTCATCATTAAATATTAAATTAATTAATTCTCTATTATTGATATTGAAATGAAGATTTTGGACATTCATTATAGTTAAATAAATCATAGGTTTAGAGTTTATGAAACCTACAGTAAATAAGTGATTGACACAATGTTTCTAGTAGGTATTGGAAATAATAACAAATGCCTAGAATATTGAAAGTGGAATAATATATTATATAGATCAATATAAACACACAAAATATCACCAATCAATATATACCACAACTATAATAGGATAAAAACACAAGAGGAGGGAAACACAGTGAAAAAATTTCATTAGGGAATTATTTCTCGCACAAGATGTCATTAATAGAAGAAGGTGATCCAAAATCACCTAGAAATTTCCATAGTCTTAAGAAAGAAAAGTATTCTGGAATTAAAATAAAATAAAATACATATAGATTATTTAATACTGATGATATAGATAAATAAATTTCATGTAAATGTATTATAAGACATACAATTCTCAATTGATGAGGTACATGGAAATTTATATCACCTCTGGTGAAATTAACCCTTATCGAGAACTACATTTTATGTAGAAAGATTCAAATTATGTGAAAAGATAATGTCCTTTATTACTTTTTCATAATCATTGTTGAAAAAATTTCATATTGGGTAGTATATTTATATAGTGTGTAAATGTATTATTGTTATCTTTATGAATAAATATCTTAGAATCCCCGAACCACCTTTAGCACCATCCGAACTCTATGGAACCCTCACAATAAAATTTTACTTATTTATAAACACACAATATTAATTTAGTCAAACATATATCCCTTATCATTTGGTCATATTTCCACAAAAAATTTTTTCCCCTCTAAATGAAACATGAACAAAAAGTGTTATAGATACAAGAAAGAACAAAAAAATCCATTGAAAGAAAAAATAAATGAGGTTTGTACCCAGAAAAAATGAGATATTATAATATCCCCACTATATAAAATCTCATCCCTGAGCTACTCCAAAAAATCACTATGGGGTCTAAGAGAAAAATTCTAGCCTCTGTTCTTACATATCAGACACCCTCTCCTGGTTCTCCTCAGGAAAATTCTCATGATGGAATTTAACTCACATAAGGGTATTTTCTTGTCTATGAAATACATTTCCCTAGGTTTCAACATCCTTATTGGATGAACATCAAATGACGTATCTACACAGAGATCGATGTCTTCTATGAATACCATATTGTAAGGGTCAATATTAAACCTTCAATGTTTCTTTCTGTGAATCATGTCATGGATGGAACTATAGTTAAATGGATAAGATAATTGTTATTCCCTTGGATCAACTCATTACACTATCTCAAATATCCAAAAAAACATTCTTTTTATCATTCCCTATTTTCACATGTCGAATTTCACCAATCTAGGAGTACCCTAATGGAAAATATTGTTACCAACATTAAACTCCAAAGGTCATCTCTAATGGTTAGTGTAAGATTTCATCTTGCTTTATGCAGCCACCAGATACCTCCCAATCAATTGAACCTTCTTAGACTTATAATTAATGAGACTAGGCATGTAATATACCATGACAATCATTCATGTATTTCCATTTGTTTATACATTTTACTCTTCAATTTCGTGCATCGTAGGACTCTTGAGGATAGATATTTATTTTCAGAGAAAATTACATTAATTTTATGCCGGTATGTTAGTATGAAGTTATAGAGTGTTGGTATTAAATTTTAATCGGTTTTCATGGTTCCCCATGTTTGGAGAACATAGTATTTATTATGGAGATTCTATAGAAATCCTGGTTTTTCACTTTCTTCCAGAGGATTAAAAACCATTAAAATGGTATACAATATTTTTATTTTTCATTAGGTAAAATCCATGTGGTTTATATAAAGAGTTACATAATTACACAATTTTTATGAATTATACATTATGTCATGGTTAAAAAAGTTTGGAATAAAAATGTGAGATTATTTTTCATCATACTTATGCTTTGTGGGTTACACGATGTGAAAGTACCAATAAATTATTTTTATTCATTTCACATTATGTTTTTTATGTCATTTCATGGCCAATTATTATTTCATTCAGTAATAGGCTTCCATTATATCAACCTAGAGGATCAGATAGAAAATTTTAGAGACCTATTACCCTTTTGAATCATATCATTCAGTGATTGATTGTTTACATGGTCATAATTATTTTTTATAGGTGATTAATACTCCATGTTTATTAATTTAATTTAATCATGGTAGTTCAATAACATTGATTTACTAGATATATAGATCTATGATTATGATTATTAATGTTTTCATCCATATTTATCATGTGATCTTCCTCTAGAGGCTAACCTTTTGGTAGCATGTTTTGTGGAATGTGACTTTCTTGAGGTATGGGTTTTTTCATCCACATGAGATACTATTTTTATATGTTTAATAAATTATAATATTTCTTCATTCATTTTTGGGACTTTCATGTCATCGGTTTTTTATTAGATATTTTGGATCCCGTTGTGGGAATGTGTGAAGCTAAGATTGAGGTTGGTGGTCCCATCTCTAGCCTATGATTGTGAACTACATTTCCCTATTTCAGATAATTGTCTTAAAAATTATATGCATGATTGATTCATGAATTTTTGTGTTCATGGAAATGGGTTATTGAACAAATATGTTTTTTCCAATATTTTCCCAAAATAAAGGTTATTTTCAATGAATTGTGAAATGGATTTCAGAAACGGTTTTCAAATATTTGTTTCAAATCAATTGGTTTTAAAAATATAAGTAATGGGAATCCATGGTTACATTGGTGGAAGGTGTAGTAATTTGTCATTTCCATTGACACTATTGGGGGTGCACTCATTGCATATTCTCATACTTCATATGCCTTTTTTATAGACACATGATATATAATATTAGGAGGCTCACATTCTAGGGTGTTACTCTATATCCTATTTCCTATGTATATATGTAGGGGTTGATGCATACTATTGTTTCAATATTGGGGGTATGAGTTTCTATGCTAGCCCAACTGGTAGTGATGTTTATTTTAATAGTATCAGTGATTTTTTTCTTTATTATTTTTATTTATTTCCATGTGTATGATTTGATATGCGATATCTATTTTCCATGATCGGGTATATATGATTTAATATATTGACGTGAAATTATTTTAAATTATATTACATTTTTTATTTGGAAATACATGAATACGTAAAATTATGTTTTTTCCATGATTTTTATATAAAATATTTAAACTATTTTACATGAATTATTTTCTTTATGATTTAGAATTATTTGAATTATCATATAGAGACTAATTATGGAAAACCTAGGAAGGATCCTACAGATCCTATTAGCTCCCACCATACACACCCATTTTTTGTTGATAATACTTTTCATGTATTTGTATATAGGTAATGTAATTACACCATATTGACGTGATGAGTTTTTCTATCAGCATTTTTTGGGAATCTATTTTTGATATTTTGGGATATTTCCCACACTATCATATGTAGTAGTTGGTTTAATATTTTAGTTTTCATTTGACAAATATAAATATATATTTTGTTTTTCATAAATTTTTGAAGTTTATTCTTCATCCTATATTATTTTATTGATAAAATATATGTATTTTTTCATCTCATTAACTTGAAAACATAGATATGTATTCCATGTATTTCTCATGTTGTGTGAAATCATTTCATCCATTAGTTTTTTGAATCTTGAAATTTTTTCCCATATTAAGGGTATTGGAAATGCCATTAATTTAAGTTTACATATGTTTAGGGAACCAACATGATTGATTATCATGGTTAGGGGTTTCACATAATGGTATTAGAAGAGGTATTCCCTAAAGTATCCTTATCTTGGGACATTCGGTAGACTAGAGATAAGATTGTCATGACAACCGCTGTAAGTTACAGTTACAACCTTATCTGATCATGTCCTGATGAGAGTTAATGACCATTAGATGTTGGGATATATTACTCTGATTCTTAGTTAAAACATAAATCTCATTTATTTTCTTATAGTTTACCAGTTTGAACTACTAATTTCTATTTTTTTGATAATTTATTATATTTTTGTGTGAAACAGTATGAATTTAAGACATCTTCCACGGGTTCCTCAAGTGGGTGCCATGGATTATCCTCAATGAAATCCTACTATATATCAAAATCATGTTGAGGCTATCATGAAATAATTTTGTTCTATCAACCAAATTGCATCGTATATTAAAAATTCATTATTTGAGGTACTACAAAAAATTATATGAGAAAGTGATTGATCAGATGAGTTATTATGAATGAAACCTCAATTTTTTAAGGGTACAAATTATAATAATTTTATGGATGAGTGGATGAAAAATATTGATCAGATCATTTAATTCCTTTAAATAATAGAGAGTATAAATATGAGGATCCTAAAATTAATAATTTAGGGTCTGGATAAGTGATGGTGGAATTCCATGTTACAACAGATAGTTATGTGGCATTGGACTGGAAGTGTTAAATGACATCATTATTATAGTATATTTTTCAATTTCCATTTCTGATTGGAATGTCTTAGGAGTAACTCCACATGAATTATGGAGATATGATGGTGTCGACATAATCCAATTGATTTTCTGAGATTGTTTGTTCTCCTTGATAGGTAGAAATAATGATTAACTAAAGGATAAGATGTGCATGTAGGGTTTTTGACTGGATATAATATCACATGTATTTATTCTAATGATTTTCAAATATTCAAAGATAGTAGATAGATTTATGATAGCTTAAATAGAATTGGAAGGTGTTGTTTATTATTCTTCACCTTCTCTTCCACCTAGTGGTAGCTACAGTTGTGTGTAGTGTAAAAAGATATAGTTTCAATATCGTTACATGAGTGATAGAGGTGGTTCTCAATAGTAGTCCCCCACTCTACCTTTTGTTACAACTGGTTGAGTTTCACAAACATTATAATTGATTGTAATGGTTAGAAACACCTATCATTATCTATATTCACCTTCAAATTTGTACAATAGTTTTAAACATTTTATTAATATAAAACATTTCGATCCATCCATTCTAATCACCATTATTTTTAAAGATCATTGACTTCAAAGTCCACTTCAACATATTCAAATAATTAAAAGAATACATGGTTCTCGACACATGTCTCATGGTTGAATCACTATCACATAGTAGATGAGTTTCTACCTGAGGAATTTGTGGTTAGAGTGGTAGTTATAGGTACAATATTTATGTCAGATTCAGTATAGATTTCATTCTTTCATACTATTTCTTACCACTGTTAATAACTAGTTATTTTTATAGTATTTTTAATCTTAAAATGGTTCTCAGGTCCTTCATTTGGGATTTAGCTAAACTTGTTTGGTTGGGAAAAGAAATGGGGGTTTTGTGTCATTCTTTTTCTCTATCAATATTTGGTGAAGAGTTAGTAATGGATTTTCTTATTATATATACATATCTATTTAGGGTCATTATTGGGATGGGTTTTCATGTTTCTCATCGTAATTGTGTCGATTGTTATCATCATCATTGTTTACTTCATGTGATGAATGAGATATCACCAGTGTGTCATATAGAGTAGGACTTGAGATTTCATCATGCTAAACCTTCCTACCTAGAGCTCAGGATTCTTTTGTCTGGTGTAGTAGTTGTGCCGAATAAAAATTCTTCGTTTTTTGATCTTCTCTCTATTGTTATAGATTTTCCTAATATTTTCTTAGACTATTTCTCTAGTCTTGCTCAAGAGAGGTAGGTGAAGTTTACTATTAACCCAGTTCTAGGTATGCAACTGGTATCGATATCATCCTATAATATAAGACCAATATAGTAGAAAGAGATCATGATTCATGAGGATAATCTGATGTAGAAGGGTTTTTTTCTATATTCCTTCATCATGGGATGCCCTAGTTATCCTTTCTATGAATACAGATGGTTCAATCAAATTGTGTGTGGAATATTATAAATATAAATGGGTGAAAATTAAGAATAATTGTCCATTTCCTCTGGTAGAGGATTTTTTGTTCACTTAATTTGGGAATTTTGGTTCTTGATGACTAATCATCAGTTAGGTTACAATCATATCATATTTAGGTAGTCTGATATACTGATGAAGGATATCATGGGAAATAATTACCATTATGAATAATTTATGATTTCATTTAGTATGACTAATTCTTATATATATATAAATATATATATATATATTGCTTGTTTCTGATGAATCATACATTCCATTAGTATCTGAACACTATTTTCATATTTTTCATTATTGATATTTTAATTCGTTCGATATCTTATAGTGAGCATGATCACAAATTGAGGTTGGTTTACAATATACTAAAGAGTCTATGTTTATTTGGAATGCATCCAAAATTAAATTTATGTGTCATGGAAGTGATGTTAATATGTCACAAGACATATCATATTGGAAGATAAATTGCTCCAAAAAATGAATGGGTTTTCATTTCATGGAAGTATCCATAAAAAACTTTGAGTTTCGTAGCATCCTTGGACCTATAAGAAATTTTTTATGGTTATTCAAGGGTTTATCTAATTTTTTTTTCCATGTACTAATAATATATAGAAATGGTTTAAATTAATAAGGGTTTTAACATGTCTCTCTTCATTTGACAAGTTGAAAAGTCTTACAATATCATATCCTTTTAAGATCCTACCAGATCTTGGTATGTGTTTTTTGGTAATTTTTTATGCTTATGGAGATGGTTTGAGTTTTCTTCTAATGTTTGATTTTCATGTGGATTCATAGAACTCACATTAGCTTCAACTTCATTAGAATAATTAGCCTCATAATTATTTAATGATATTTGTTGTCATTTGTAAGATTATGTGTCTGGGTTATTATTTCTTGGGGAGAGGTTCCTAGTATTTTCTAATTATATGTGTTTAAGATCTATAATTTCTCTGAATGACATGAATATCAAATAGATTACATTTTTGAAATAAAATTATACATTTAGAATCAAAATCACCTAGACCCCGGGAATGGTTAATGTTGTTGAATATGTTTTTAGTAGGAAAATTCGACATCCGGATATTATTTAATCGAGGGAGGATTGGAACATTGTAAGGTATTTTTATCTATTTCTCCAAGATACTCAAGAGGATGTTTCTAGTATGTTTTTGACTAGTGTTCATCAATTATAATCTCTTCTTTAACATATATTGAATATTCAGGAGGAGGATGAGGATTTCATGTTCATTAGAGACACCTAGTACAATAGGGAGATAATTTCTGGTTGGTCACCCCTTCAAATTGAATTCTCCACTTTTTAGATCACCTTATCATCCCAGCATTGGTTTGGATTTTGGTTTTATTTTATTTTAATATTTCATCATCAGTTGTTCTTATGGGAACCATAAAGATTTTTTATCACCTGATATGCTTATTTTGGTGGCCTAGTATGAATATTAACATGCATATTTTGTCCCACACTATTATTGAGACCAATAGATAAAGACAGAGCATTTAGAACCTTTTGGTTTTCTTCAAACTAATATGATGTCATTTTGGAAATGGAATGAGGTATCCATGGATTTTTTACTACCATTTACCTAGTAATATATAAATTAATTTTTGTTGGTGATTCATTGATGACAATGATATCACATTTTATCCTGGTCAAGGACACCAATAATGTTGATGATCATGGTGAGCTATATATGCATGAGTTTGTGTGGTTATGTGGGTTTCTGTATGTGGTTGTCCCATATTGGGAAAATAGGTTTACATAAAAGTTATATAGGAGTCTCCATGATGCAATGGGGATTCAATTTGGTTGAGTACAACTTAGAATCCATAGATAGATGGTTATATGGAGAATGTAATTCACAACATGGAAGAAATTATCCATGCATATGTCTTGTATCCTAGTGCATCATGTGAGAGTGGTCATGTTGTCCTGATGTGGAAAATTGATTATGATTTTATGGTGGATTTATAGTCTAGGTAATACCCTAGGTCATCTCTCAAGGAGCGTTGGTGTGTTTAGAGTGTACTTTTTTTATAAGTACTTAGATAGGGGGTGGTTTTGAAAATAGTTTTAGGATGAAATGACTTAATTAAAGAGTTTAATAGTTAGAAAGAAGGGGTGGTGTATTAATAATAATGGGAGAATAATATCATATCACGTTCACTACACATCTTTGATAGTTCATTGTTCTAAAAATTTAACATGAGTTTTTTTTAATTCTTTAGTTGAAGGTTGTCAAGATTTTGACTCCGCTCATTCCTCTTCAAATGATTCTTAATGTACCACCCATTGGCACATCAATCGTGTTGCCAAGATTTGGTTATAAAAAATAGAATAAAAGGCCTACCAAATCATACATAAATCTTATGTATGTGTGAGATAAATAAGAATATTATGTTGTCCAACCAGATCAATCCATGATTCCCACTTGAAATCTCAACCCAATCGGTGTTGAAATAAAAAGTGTTCCACTTAATTCTATCAAATGAAATGTAATCAACAGTTATCATGTCACAAAACAAAATAAGTGAAATATTAAACACATAAATTATACAAAACCCGTAGAATAATGTGTGCTGGTACTCCCTCCCATGTCTGGGTAGCTCCCTCGAAATGATCATCCACCCTTTAGCTCGTCATCGAGAGAAGGATGAGGCTCGGGTGTAACTCCCTCTTCATCCATGTTTCAACTATGAGGATAGGAGCCTCTATAACTCCTTGAATTATGAGAGTACTTCTTTTGGTCTCCAAAATACTAGATATTTTCCTCCTGGACATACATACAAATGAGGAGCCCAAGGTGCCATTTTATTAAAAAATGGGAAGGTGGTTTTGAGCACACTGAATTATTAAAATGACTAGTCACGGGTGTTTTTTCTTCAAAAAATCCTTATCTAGATTTTTGGAAAATAAAAAAGTTGTCTAATTACCTATTTTATTTCTCCATTGAATGTTTGGAATAAATTGGACACCTATAGCCGGAGATATGGACAGATCACTACACCCAACAGTTGACATTGTGCAGATTCATTGTGCTTGACGGATCAGGTCGGTTGGGTGACCATATTGCCGAATGACTCTTGGTTTTATTCATATGAAATTTATCTAAATGTATTTTGGATCAGCCCACAAAATATAGCCTAATTGGATGCACTTTCTAGTAGAAGTGTGTGGATTAATCCACTGGTTTGCTTGGATTCTCTGCAGTTTGGCCCATTTTCTTGGACATCATCATGGGCCCTCCAAATCCCTTCCTCATACAATGGAATCATCAACACAAGTATAATTGACCTTTTTAATAGTGATAAACACAAATAAATGAATCAAAAATGGAATTCAACATTTCATTATTTTTATAATTTTCGATATAAAATAAGTTTAACATAGTGGTGTAAAGGTGAAAACTACACAGTAAATCATGATAAGATCACACAACCACACCTAAACATTTGCACCCCTGGGAAAATTCACATATCCAAATAAAATGAGGAATATAAATATTCAAAACATCATGAATATTTAACATTAGAGGAAATTTTAATTCACTATAGTAATTAGATTAATGCAGGAACCACACCAAGGAGTTTTTCCTTTGGAAAAGGAATGTCTCATAAATCATATCACAATGAAATTCAAAGAGATTCAGGACTCCAACATGAGAAAGGAATTGAAAAGTAAACAATTCCAATAACTCTCCATGTGTGTGTGTGAAAACCATTCCATGCTATTCTTTCAACTTTCAATCTAATAAAAATAGGTTATTTTAAAATTATTCATCTTTAAATGAATTTTCATCGAACCTTCCCTACATCCTTTACAATCATATTTCAAGAACCACTCACTTATGCATTACCAGTAGTCAAACCATAATCTCCTGACCTAGATATCCCCATATGTAGTGCATTTCACCACTCCCCTCGTTTATTGTTTTTGTTTTTTAGAAGTTGTATTTGGAACAAATATCACACTCATCTACCAAAGCATTTTAGATCTCCTCACAACACTAATTTCAATTGTTATAACAATATCAAAGGTTGAGGAGGAGTGGTTTTTGACCTACCCATGACATAGATTTTTTTAGGGTGTACAATTATTGGACATTTAGTACACATGCATAGGTCAATCTGGTGCAGTAATAAAACAAATTGAATAAGGAAAAAACATATGAAAATATCATTTAAAGTTGAAAAATAATAAACTAACATATATTAACCTTATATTAAGTATGAAATATTCACACGTCTTGATTTAGTGAAAAAATGTATGGAGATATTAGTGGGATGGTTTTCCCAAATACTACTCAAACAAGGGGAATCAATCATCTCAGATGTTTCAAAGTGATACAACCATTTTTATCATTGAAAGAAAACCAATTCAATAAAAACCACTTCTTATTGTTAACTTTATAAAAAATATTCATTTTCCCCATTCGATATGGTATTTTTACTCCCCCCCCCCCCTTATGGTCACCAAAGAGAAATGTTTGTTGTGTCATTTCATTTCTTTTAGATATATTCCCTATTCTTTGACAACGAGGACAAGATTTCCAAAAATTGTGGGAATCCTAAAAAAGTGTTGGCCAAAGGAGGCCAGAATGAAGGACCTTTCAGGCAGTCCATTGGGGACCAAAGTGCCCCCCACAAGAAAGAGTGTGACAGAATCTATGGATAGAATGAAACTCACTCTCAGGAACACATCGCCTAAGGAATTGATCACTACAGGTGTGCCAAAGGTAGGGGTCATCCCAAATGTACCAACAAGACTCATGTTTTAGATGACTATCTTGGTTTTTTTGGAATTAGTAGAAATGCATGATGCTACCAAATAATTTAAAATTTCGGCATACTAATGAATAACAACTTTCACATGGTATAATTTCTCACCAAGAAAAATTTCATTAATGGGAATATAGGGGGATGAGTCAATTTATGAGTATGGGGGAATACTTCTCATATGGTCAACCACCACATTCTATGATCCTTTTTTATCTCTAATTTCTAGATTAAATTCCTGATGGAGGAGCATCCAGCGAATGAGATGGGGCTTGGATTTTGGTTTCTTAAAGAGATACCGGAGGAATGCATGGTCCGAGAACACAATGAATTTGGACCCCAAAATGTATGGCCTGAATTTTTCCAAGGAAAACTCAATGGCAAGGAATTCTTTTTCAGTTGTGGTTTAGTTTTCTTGGGAAGGGTCCAAAGTACGTGGTGCATAGGCAATGACATGTGGAGCTTGATCGACCCTTTGTGACAAGACTGCCCCAACTGCATAATTAGAGGCATGACACATGATCTCAAATTGTAAATCCCACCGATGTGGTTAGATTACTGGGTGTGACGTGAGACTACAATTTAACTTATTTAAAGATTCCTCACATTCTTTAACAAAAACATATTCATTTTATTTTTGGAGTAATCGGGAGAGGGGGAGTGCAATTTTACTAATGTCATGAATGAAATGATGGTAAACTACATCATGACCTAGTAATTACCGCACATCTCATACATTTTTGGGGAATTGTAGGGAAGAAATGACATCCACTTTTGATTTATCAGCTGGGATTCCATCCCCAGAAATGACATCCCCGAAAACTATACCTTATCGCACCATGAAATGACATTTCTCATAATTTAATACATGATTCTTTTCAATACAATGACCTAGGACTAGACCATGACTAAGAAAACATTACTCAAAAAAGGATCCATAAACAGTGAAATCATCCAGGAATACTTCCATGCAATTCCCCATGTAATCTGAAAAAATACTAACCATGCATTGTTGGAAAGTACACGGAGCATTGCATATACCAAATGGAATCATTCTATTAGAAAATGTGTCAATGGGTCAAGTGAAGGTTGTCTTTTATTAATCCTCAGGGGAAATATGGATCTGAAAGTACCCAGAATACCTATCAAGGAAACAGTAGTGGGAATTACCCTCTAGCCTCTCTAGAATTTGGTCAATGAATGGAAATGGGAAATGGTCCTTATTAGTGTGTTTGTTTAGTCAGTGAGAGTCTATAAAGACACACCAACAATTCTTCCCACGAGTTAGAACCAATCCATTGTTTTAATTTTTGATTACTGTAAGGACAATATTTTTAGGAACTACTTGAACAGGACTGAACCATTGGCTATCAGAGATGGGGTAAATGATTCTAGCAGCCAATGATTTTTTTACCTCATTTTTTCACACCATCTAGGAGGTTTGGGTTCAGTCGACGTTTTGGGTGCCTCATTGTTTTAGCCTAACCATTTAATAAAATATGATGTGTACAAATTGATGGGATAATACAAGGAATGTCAGTAAGTTTCCATCCTAAATCTTGTTTATACTCCCTCAAAAGTTCAAGCAGACGCAATTCATGCTCTGGAGGGAGTGAACAAGCAATGATGATAGTCTACTTGTTTCCATTCCCAAGATATGAATATTTTAAATCAGGAGGCAATTGTTTATGTTCTAATTTAGGTGAATTTTGGATTGATGGGAGTGAATATTAAAGTGAGAGATCACTAATCTCATCTAACTGCACAATGGTATCATCCTCGAATGTGGAATAAGCTTTGACAAGATTAAGTAGTATCAATGATGGTCAATAGATTCTCAGTGTTCAAGAAATTGTCAATCATTGAAAAAGAATGACACTTTTCTAGACCACTACAACAATCAGTGCCTGGATAATTTCCTAGAATTTATATCAATGAAGAAATCATATAAAGGTGTTCGAGGGAATGAAATGTTGTTTATTCAGGGGTAGGCAGTACATCAATTGAATTTACAGAGACAGAGGAATGTTCTTCTGAGGGGTGCTTCATGGCATCAAGGATGTCAAAATGGACTATGTCACCACCAAATTCCATAGATAATGTACCATTATGGACATTAATTATGGCTTTAGTGGATTTTAAGTAGGGTCTCCTCAACATAATCAGGACATGTACCTTCATCCTACCATCCTCCATTTTAATCACATAAATGTAAGCAGAAAATGTTAAATTTTGAACCCTCACAAGAACATACTCTAATACACTAGAGGGGTGTGGTGTACTCCGGTAAGCCAGATGAACAATAATTCTAGTGGGATTCAGTTCCCTGACATGCATTGTAGAGTAAATGGAGTCAGACATCAAATTTATAGAAGCACCTAAATCAAGCATAGCGTTATAAATGAATACACCCCTATGGTGATCAAAATTGAAAATGTTCCAGGATCATTTCACTTGGTGGGAAGTGATGGCTCTATCAATGATGAACCATTCCTCCCCATGCTCACCTTATCATCTTCACAGAGTCGCCTTCGGTGGGTATACATATCCATTAGATACCTGGCGTACCGTGGAATTTGCATCACACCATCAATCAATGGGATGTTAACCTACACATTCATGATAATATCCAATATTTCCTTATCAAGTTCATTTTCCTTTTGTTTTCTTGGTTTGGTGGACTATTGGTGAAATAGAATATGAATGATTGGTCTAGGTTACTCATCAATGTACACACTATTTCCTTTGGAAGGGCTTCCCTTAGGACATGGATCTTTGACATTTGGAACATTCTTAATGGTTGAGATGGAGGTTTCCTCAGAATGCGATGAATCTAATAGAGGATTCATTTCACATTATAGTGGTTTTCCACTCCTAAGCATGATGGAACTAGCATTTTCTTTATTTCTAGGGTTAAAAACTGGTTGAGAGGGAAGTTTACCTGATCTGTGACTTTGAATTTCACCCACTGAGATAGCTAGTTGGCCAAATTGGGTTATATGGTCTTGTATGGCGGCCTGGGTGGTTTTTTAGAAATGAATATTGTTGGAAGCCATTTGTTTCATCATATCTTATAGGCTAGGCTCAGGTTTTGGAGTAGATTGTTGGAAAGGCCTTTGGGTGGTTTAGGATTTTGGGGTGGTGGTGGTGGATGACTACTCTTCCCCGTTTGGTTCCATTGTTATTGAGGTTGGTTTGAATACCCCCTTTCCTATAGTCTTGGGTTTCCTTCCACACAGGGTTGGATAGATATTAAGGTTCTTGCCTAAAGGGTTTGTTATAGGGGCGGCCTGGAAATATTGACTCCCAACTCTCAGATGGTTCCCTCAATTGAGGACATATGTAAGAGTAGTGGTTGTTAGAAGAACATATACCACAATGGATGGTAGGACGAGATTGGGATTTCCCTTGGGAAAGAGCAAGTTGTTGAAGAAGGGTACTTACCTCTTTGAAATTTGTGTCCACCTTCTTCTCAAATTCAGTACTTTTCACCTCATGGACACCTCAAATGGGTATACTAGACCTTGTATAAAATTTTTCTGTGTTTTGTGCCATGTTCTCAATTAAGGTTCTTGTAGCAATTGGGGTCTTATATACTAGTGAACCAAATGCAGCAGCATCGATCATATTTCAATCAATAGGGATTAAACCTTCATAAAAATATAGAATTAAAATTTCGTTACTTATTTGGTGGTGTGGGAAACTTGAACATAACCTTTTAAATAATTACCAATATTCATGTAATTTTTTCCTTGATATTGTCTTATCCTGTAAATTTCTTTTCTTATTGTTGCAGTTTGAGAGGCTGGGAATTATTTTCCATGAAAAAGGGGTTTCACGTCCGCCCAGCTTCTTATTTGAGAATTATCATAATATAACCAATATTTTGATGTGTCTTCTAATGAAAATGGGAATAATCTAAGCTTTACTTGTTCTTCATCCACATTTACAGGTTTTAATGTAGAACACATAGTGTGAAATTATTTTAAATGCTTATGTGGGTCCTCTCTAGGAAGTCCATGGAATCTTGTTAATAGATTAATTAAACCCGATTTTAGTTCAAAATTGGGTGTCTCGCCTTGTAATTGAATGTATATAGGATGAATATTAACATCATGTGAGGTTAGTTCATTTAGTGTTCGATTGTTTCAGCCATGTTATTTAAATTAATTTTAGTTTTGATTTTATTTCCAGAAGAATATGAAGGGTGAAGAAGAGTTTCAATATGTGGTGTGCCCTCTTTCAAAGTGTTGTCTTGTGTGTCTCAGTGTCGTTGACGTAGGGTTCTCTACAGTTCGAGTTCGAAAGGTGATAAATCTCCCAAAGTTGAAGGCATCATCAACCAAACCTACACAAAAAATAGATCATAACAAAAAGGTATTGAAAATGTTTAAGGGAAAACAAATAAATATTCACAAAAATTTCAAAAACCTTATAAAAAATGCACTAAAAAACCAAAGTGCTCCCCGACAACAGCGCAAAACTTTGACCGCGCTGTCATGATGTGGAAAATTTATTATGAGTTTAAGGGTGATTTATAGTGTAGGTAAGACCCTAGGTCATCTCTCAAAGAGCATTGGTGGGTTTAGAGTGTGTGTTTTGAATAAGAAGTACATAGATAGTGGTAGTTTTGAAAATAGTTTTAGGATGAAATGAATTAATTAAAGAGTTTAATAGTTAGTATGAAAAGGTGGTGTATTAATAATTATGAGAGCATAAGATCATTTCAAGTTCACTACATATCTTGTATAGTTAATTGTTCTAAAAATTTAACATGGTTTATTTTATTTTTTTCTTATGGTTGTCTAGATCTTGACTCCCCTCTTGCCTCTTAAAATGTTGCTTAAAGTACCACCCCATGGAAAAACAATAATTTTCCCAAGATTTTGTTATCAAACATAGAATAAAATTCCTACCATTTCATACATAAATTTTATGTATTTGTGAGATAAATACGATTATTTTTTTGTCCAATCGGAAAAACCCAAGATTCCTACTTGAAATCTCAACAGAATCGGTGTTGAAATAAAAAAGAGATCCACTTAATTATATCAAATGAAATGTAATGAGGGTATATCATGTCATGAAAAAAAATAAGTGAAATATTCAACACACAAATTATAAAAAATCTGTAGAATAAAGTGTGTTGGAACTCCCTGTCATGTTTATGTAGCTCGCTTGAAATGATCTTCCACCGTTTAGCTCTCCATCGCGAGGAGGAGGAGGCTCGGGTGGAACTCCCTCTTCATCCATGATTCCCCAATGAGGATAGGGCCCACTAGAACTCATTTAATGATGATCGGACATCTTTGGGTCTCCAAAATACCAGATCTTTTCTTCCTGGCCTAACTTACATATGAGGAGCCCAAGGTGCGATTTTATAGGAAAATGGGAAGGTGGTTTTGAGCACAAAAAATTCTTAAAACCACTTGTCACAGGTGTTTCGACCTCCAAAAAGCCTTATCTAGATTTGGAAAAAAAAATTAAAAAGTTATAAAATAACCTCTTTGATGTCTCTACTAAATTTTTGGATCAAGTTGGACACCTATAGCAGAGATATGGAGAGATCACAACACCCAACTTTTGACACTGTGCAGAATCGGTGTGCTGGACAGATCATGTCGGTTGGGCCAACGGATGGCCAAATGAGTCTAGGGTTCCTCCATATGAAATTTATTCCAATAATGCTTGGATCACCCAAATAAATATCAGCCCAATTGGATGCACGATTCAGTAGCAGTGTGCGGATTAATCCACTGGTGTGCTTGGATCCTGCGCAGTTTGGCCCATTTTTCTTAGACATCATCATGGGCCCTCCAAATCACCTCCTACTGCAGTGGATTTATCAAAACATGTATAATTACCCTTTTTAATAGTGATTAACATAAATTAAATGAATAAAAATGGAATGAAAATTGTCTTTACTTTTATAATTTTCAATAAAAAATATGTTCATGAAAGTGGTGTAAAGGTGAAAATTACACATTAAGTCGTGGTACATTCAGAGAGCCATATTGTTTTTGATTTTTTTTCAAAAATAGTTATAATAATATGATCATAATGAATCAATTCAAGGCTTTTTATGATCCCTTATTCATGAAACATATTTTTGGTAAGAGGTGGGTAACGAATCTTTGATGGATAAATGATTTTTGTAGGAGGCGATAGTGATGATTCAAGATATACATCAATTTTTTGTTAAAGCTTATAGTCGAAAAAATTATTATGAGTATCAGAAACATCATCCACAGCAGTATTTTGTTTTTGATGCTTTTTTTTAATGTTTCTCTTATATTGGTTAAATTTTAGACATGGAACAAAGTGATATTTATCTTAGATATCTAATACATCGTTTGAGGACACTGATCATCTTGGGGAGGTTTATTATTAATTGTAATTTCTGAATCAGATGGCCAGAATTCAAGATTTTTTCCAAATTTCAAAGCTACGGACATACCATTCCTATCCCTATAACATTCATAGTTGTCAATATATTGATTTAGATCCAGATGATTAAATTTTGGATTATCCAATATAGATCGTGAAATTTCAAGTGAAATTAATACAAGGGAATTCAATTTCATTTGTCACGGTGTTATGGCAGCACAGATCAGATTGAAAAAAATCATGGGAGAAGGGGTTGTTTATGAGGGATTGTGGGCTGAAATATTCATCAGAATTAATTGTTTTACATGACTTACCAATGCTAGAAAATTATTATGGGGGGTTTTTACATCCTATTATCATATTTCAGGCATTTCCCTTCTCTGTATTCATTATTCACGTCATTTGGGTGCTTCTTGGGATTTCTGATGATGAAGTAAAATTGATGGGGAAAATATCCTAATAATTAAGGATGTATGTTTTTTTAATTAATGATGTATTTATATAAATTTGTTTTACATATTAGTCTCCCAACCTATTTTAGAGAATTACTAAGGCGTTTTTATTTTCTTATAGAAATATGTTTTTTTCATTATCTGCTAGCCAATTAAACGACATTTGAAGGGATTAAAATTGACATATTTTTCTCTATTTATAATTTTTGAACTAGATATTGGGAGTGAAGTAATAATACTCCATTTAAAAGTTTTTTTGTCATTTAATTGTAAAAATCTATTTTTAATTATAACTCAATGTGTTTTCGGAATGATTTAGCTTTATGGATTACATGATGAAAATGAGGATTAAAAATAATGTAATCATTATGGGTTGTTGGTTTTAAGGATATGAATGGATTATTATTATTTAATTCAGCTTTAGGCTTCCATTATCTTGAAATAGAGCCTCTAAGGTGTAAATTTGGAGACTTATGAACCTTCCAAATCATTTCATTTAGATATTTACCATTTTCATGATCATGCTGCAATTCTCTAGGTGAGTAATAATTTCTATTTCATCATTTACATATATAATAGTAGAACCATTTTCATAGTTTTAATAGATATATATATATGTATATGGTATGGTGATTGGTTTGGCTTCTTGATATGAAATGTGATCTTCCTCTAGATGAAAACAATTGTCTTGGTAGTGGCGTGACATGTAGATTTTAGTGGTATGGGTTATTTATTCCTCTTCAATGAACCTTTTAGTAAATTTAATCAATTAATATATGTGTGTATTGGTTCAAGGGACTCCATTTCCATCATTTGGATCTTACTTTTTGGTGGATCCCATTACGGTCATGTGAAACCCCTACTTTGAAGTAGGTGGTTCTGTCTCTAGCCAATGTTGGTGAACTACATTACTATGGATTTTATGATTGTTCAATAAATGAAATTTCATGGTAGATATTGGTATTTTCGAGTTTTTGGAAAATTGATTTGGATAAATGATAGGGATTACCTTGTTTTGGTAAAAGAAAATGTATTTTCAAATCATGGAGAAATGGATTTATGAAAGGGTTTTCATATAATGGTCTTGAATGATTTGGATTAAAAAACATAGAACATGGGAATACTTGGGTACATATTTGGATGATGTAGTAATAGGACATGTCCATTCATACCGTCTGTGTTTTCACACATGGGGGTTCTTCTTCTCCATAAACCTATTATTATAGGGACTTCATAGACATTATTCATAATTTCACATTATAGGGTACTCGTGTACTTAATATATTTAATGAATATAACTAGAATATTGATGTTTGTGTGATTGTAAATGTGGGGTGTACGAGAATCCAAGATAGCCTGACATGTAGTGATCCATGGGATCGTGTTACCTATTCTTTTGGATTTTAATATTTCTATTGTACTTCCATGGATTTTATATAATATGTAACACATGATTTTCATTGATGTTTTTTATATTAATTGATATATAGATATAAAATGCATAGAAACATGTCTACGTATATATATATTTGGAAATTTTTGAAATGAATGTTTTATTTATTTAATGATTTTGATATAAAAACCATAAAATGGTCATCATTCCTTGTTACCATTTTAGTTGATAATTGTTCAGATTACTATATAGATACCTTTTATAGAACACAATGGTGGGATACTACTAATTAGGTTATCTCACACCCTAATCACCTCTTTTAAAGTGCAAAGACCGTTTCATGTCTTTTGATGGAGGGAAATGAAATATTTCATTGTGAGTGTAGAGACCCAATGCTTAGTGTATATGGAAATTACATTACTTTTGCGGAATACATAATACATAACAAAAACCAACACTCAAAGATCGTAATAGCTTAGTGTCTTTGGAAACTCAGAACATAATCTACTAATCATGGTGAAAGATCTTCAACATCTCCCCTAAAGATCTTCCCCTTTTGTTTTCTTACATAAAACCTTTCATTTAATCCTGGGGAAAAGGAAAGATATAATGGTTGGTATCAAATGCTCAGTAAGTGTAAACATAGAGAACATAAAACAATCCATAGACATTTGAATGTAAAAACATGAGCATAACATCTAAACATCAAAATCTTGAGCAATGACATAAAACATTGTAGTACATAATGAATAGATTATAAAAGAACATTAATTATGAGAGAATAGCATGTGAATAAAAATTTTAATTGTTGAAAACCATTAAGAATATGATATGATTTCCATAGTTGTCAAGGAATTGCTGCCAAGACCATGATAGTGGATAAAGTCCCTTACTAAACCGGGTTTACTTGCCATTCTAGCCCTGTATTACTGAACCAGATTTACTTGTTGTTCCATCCATGTCTATCTATTGAGATATAAATCTTTACCCAATGCATTGGAGCGAGATATAGGTCCCACCCATCTCATAATGAAATCATTCTTACGTGTGCCACAACATAAACATAAATCATTCATCATAACCCAAAGAATAAAATGGGTTTCATAAACATCATCCCATCATAACATAATCCATATAAAACAAATGGATATCATTTCATCATAAGATAAATTAACCCATGTAAATCATTGAGTCATTATACTTGAAACATAATCATACTAAATAATTTCATCTTAGAGGGAAAATAGTTTTGACAAAACACATGAAATGAATTCTTGAGGAAAATATCCTTTCTTCTTCAAAATTATTTTCTTTTCACAAAATGCCATGAAATTATAAAAGAAAATGATTTTGTTGAATATTATCATGAAATATTGTCGAGTAATATTCTTGAAAATATGGCGTTATGAAACCGTAAAAATCCGTCCATGCAGTATAATTTAAAAAAAACATTCTCATCGTACTTTTTTCGGAAAAGTCAAAAAATTACATGTATGGTAAACAAAAGAAAGATTCATTCCATAACATGTGGTAAAAGTAAAAAATATTTAAGAAGGACTTTAAACATGCATGAAACATTTTTTAGAAAATAGGGTCATGGATGATAAATATAACCCATATAAATACTTACGAATAAACAATCTCGGATAAAAACAAGATTACAAAAGTTATCCCTTACCTTATGTCTGATATGCTTCGCATGTATCCAAACCTCCTGTATAATGATTTAAATAATGTCATTGAATTATTATAGAATCATATGTGTTGTTATGATATCATATATGGTTCACTTATGTCTTTATATTACCCTTTCGTTTGTAAATTCCATGTTAAAGCAGTGTTTTGGGTGAAATCGTTTCAATTATCCTATGTGTTTTGACATGTTGTTCTTAATATTATTACATAAATCATGATTTAATAAATTCTAGAATTTAAAACATGATTTATATATAATATATATTCATCATATAAATATATATGATAGATCGATGAATGGAATGAAATACACCGTTCTTGGAGACGGTAGGTCGTACGTACGCATGAACGCTATTTTCGTTTCCTTATTGAATTAAATGGAATTAATTAAATGAAACATATATATACATAAATCCGGTATCATTATTATGTAATATCTTTCATGATTATTTATTATATATAATTTATAATCAAACTTGAATGGTTAATCATGGAAAATTAATCTCATCTCGTTCGGGGAGACGGTAGTCCGTACGTCCGCACGAGCGATGATATCATTTCCATGATCGTGGAATTGTATTGATGTAGAGACCCAAAGCGTGACGTACATGGACATTACATTACTTTTGAGGAATACTTATTACATAACAAAAACACACACACAAGGACCGTAATAGTTTAGTGTCTTCGGAAACTCGGAACGTAATCTTCTAATCATGGTGAAAGATCATCGACATCTCCCATAAATATCTTCCCCTTTTCTTCTTACCTAAAACCATTCTTTATATCCTGGGGAAAAGAAAACATAAATGGGTGAGCTCAAATTCTCAGTAAAGGGTAAACAAAAGAAATATCAATCACATCATATTCATAAGAACAAAACATTTTTGAAATCTTAACCTGCAAAAGAGATCATAATATCATAACATGGGATAAATCATAGTAGTGGAATGTAATCCCAATAATCATAACATAAAACATGAAACTTTGTGGCATACACATAATCATAGAGGATCATTTCTTATTAGTCAAGACTCATTGCCAAGACTATCTTAGTGGACAAAGTCCATTTCTGAACTGAGTTCACTCCTCATTTCAGTCCTGTTTCACTAAACCGGTTTAACCTGCCGTTCCATCCATGTCTATCTCATGAGATATAAAATCTTTACCCAATGCATTGGAGGGAGATATAGGTCCCACCCATCTCATAATGATACCATTCTTATGTGTTCCACAAAATCATAAACCATACATCATAGCATAACCCATGTAATAAAAATGGGATTCTTAAACAACATGACATCATAAAACAATTCATATAAGATAAAGGAATTCATATAAATAATTCCATCACAATATAATCAAATCAATGTAATAATAGGGATAGAAACATAACCCTATATAATCTTAGATGGAAAATAATTTTGATAAAACACCTGAACTCCATTTTTGAGGAAAATATCCTTTCTACTTCAAAAACATTTTCCTTTCCTAACATGTCATAAAATTTTAAACTAAAACAAGTTGATTAAAAATAAACTTGAAAACTTGTAAGAGAAGCTTCTTTGAAATAATGTTTTAAAAATGCATTCATGCCGTATATGTTAAAAAAACATTCTTCTCGTACTTTTGTCGGAAAAGTCAAAAAAGTACCTCATAAAGTAAAAAAAGAAAGATTCCTTACATACCATGTAGTATAAGTCAAAAATGGGTAAAAAGGAATTTAAAAATACATGAAAATACATTTATAAAACATGGACGTGGATGATAGAAATAACCCCAGTAAATACTTTCGAATAAGCAATCTCGGATAAAAATGAGATTTGCAAAATTATCCCTTACCTTAGGTCCGATTTTCATCGTAAGTGTCTGAAACTCATGTATAATGATTGAAATAATGTTATTGACTTATTAAATAATCATACTTATTTTTATGATATCATATATGGTCATATTCCTAGCTTCTTATTAGTAATATTTCATTACTACTTGTTATTCGGGTGTTTATTACTTTTTGTTCTTATGCGCGTTTTGTCGAATAAATTCTAATTTTTATTTTTAGGTTATAGATACCTAATTTACAGAATGTTATTAGTGTAATATATATCATATTCATTCACTCAATTCATTTATATAATCATTATGCAATGAAGATCATGTATAACAAATCGCATCACATCGTGGAGAAGGTATTCCGTACGTACGCACAAGTGATGATATCATTCCAATGATCGTGGAATTGTATTGGAGTGTATGTATACTATTTCAGAATCAATATCAATTTAAAATAATCATATATAGTCATTATTTACACCATTATACCCATCCAAGTAAAGTGGTGATGGAAAATAGATTACACCACGGCGTGGAGACGGTATTATGTACGTACGCACGCGTGGTGATTTCGTTTTCCATAGGATGGATAGATGGTGAAATAGGGTTGTTTCATAATTATAATAACATATTAGTATATGAGTGATACTGATGTTATTACTTCATAATTAAACAACTAAAGATGAAGAAGTGGAAGAAGAAAAAAAGATGAAAGAATTGATAACGGGCATTACCTCTTCTTTGAAGCGCCTCTTTGATACCTACTCTTAGGGCACTAAAATTGGTCTTTGAAGAAGCCCAGGACCTCTAGGATGTTTCTAGGGAAGTGTAGAGGAGTTATTGGCAGGGGTTGGCCAAGATTTAAGGCTCAATGTGGTGTGAGGAAGATATGGAGGAGGTGCCCTTTTATAAGGGCGGAGAGGGGCACCTTTGGAATTCTTAAAAATATTAGTTTATAATAAATCTAACCCCACATAAAAACCTCCAAAAATGACTCATATTCGATTATTATATGAGATAGGGTTGTAATAAAATCAAACAATTAAATTTAGACATGTTTGGATCTTATTTTAATCCTTATCAGTTTGATTTATCCTTATTTAATCTATTTAAGTTTATTTGTTGTAATACAATTCTAAATTATAAATTATAACAAATAATTTCTTATTTGTTGTGAATTTTCCATAATTAGTAAGTTTATAACATTATAGACCATATAAATTAAAATTTATAATTTTTAAAATTTTTTGTGATTTTTAATCAATTTTATAATATGTTATTTTTATAAAATAACAATAGTGTCAATTTTGACACTATTCATTTATTTGAATTTAAATAAAATATATACAGAATATATGTTCGAAATAAAAGCTTCAATAGATTCATAAAAGGCCATATGTACCTATAAAATTAGTGTATGACATTAAATAGTTCATATAATATTTATTTTATTATTTTTAAAACCATTTAATTGGTTTATCTCTTAATAAAATAATTACTACAACATTTTTGTATAATTATTTAATATACTTATTTTTTGCATAAAAATTAAAAATAAAATCTTATGATGAAGATAAATCTATTAAATTTCACAATAATACTTTTACTAGAATTAATAATCTTAAAATAACAATATTTAAATTGTTATATTTATTAAATTATGAAGGTGACAACTTTGGCATTATTTGAAATAAAATAATATAAGTGTCATAATCACTTTTATAAGGCTCCAAACGGTTATATATTAGGTAATTTCATGATTAAGGTGTATATATACACTAAAAATAAGTTTTGGTCAGGTTTCTGGGCCTTTTAATGGGTATTATTATTTCAATAAAAACTATATTACTTATTTTCCACTTAACAAATAATTTCTGTATCATTAATGTATCACCATTAATAACAATTATTTAATCCATAAAAATTCTAAATAAATTATCATGATGTATATAATTTTATTAGATTTCTGGAGACTATTCATGCTCGAAGTGTTATGATGTTTATCACTAAATTAAAATTATTATACTTATAAAATTTAAGAGAGTGACATGTTGTCACTTTCTTTGGTTTTAATAATAATTAAATTATTTTCTTGGTCAAAAGTCTATATATTGATTCTAATCCAACCCTTAGGTCATATGGGTATACTTTAATCCATCCAATAGAATTTTGGCATGTGTTAGGGTTATTTTATAATATTATATTTACCTTTAATTACCCGATTTACCTTTAACTATGGTAAATAAAATTTACCGTAGTTACTATTCATCATTCCCAAAAATAAAAAGTAGGTTATTAACATAATTTGGACCCAATGACTCAAAATATGGAATCCATTTTTCCAAATTCAATACACATAAGTTGCATAAATTAAATTAAAATTAATCCCATTGTCGAAAAAAACGGGGTTTTCTTTAAAACATTGCAAAAGATTGAATTGATTTAATCTACTAATTTAATGTAAAATAAATGCTAATGACATAAATTATATTAAATGGTAATAATATATTCTATTTATACTTTTAAACCATTGAATATTATAGTTTAACCATATAAATTATTGCGATGAAAAAAGTTGTTTTTAATTAAAATATTGCGTGTTTTTACTATTCATCAAAATATGAAAGTTACCAAAATAATATGAAAATTTTATCCAAAGTAAATTTTTATTTCTTGATTCCAAATAAGAATTATATTTTGTAAAATTGAACTTATAAACATGTCAGAAACTAGATTTAATGTGGGTGCACCATCAAAAGGCGGCAAAACTGCTTTTTTTGAAAAATACTTATTTTACCCGAAGAATTTATTTTGTTCTTATAACATGTTCTAGAAAATGTGTAAGATGAATAATAATGTTATAAAATTCAAAATTTATTTAATACTATTCATAACGGCTATTTCATAATAATATTATAATAATATATCTTTGTTTAGTAAAACCTGGTATTGCGTACAACACACGCTATCGAGGAAGGTCGCGATTGCGTGTAATGAAAGCCAAGTCAGGGTTGCGTGTTGTGCAAGAATCCTTCGTTGTTTCTTATAACAGAATCTAACCATATTTCATTTATACATTATATATATATATATACTCAATGTTGCGTAGAATAACTATTATCAAAATTGTGTGTAACACGATCCAAGAATAGTGTTGTGTATACTGCAAGCTAATATGGTGTTGCGTATAGCGCAAGGTAATCTTGGTGTAGCATACAACACAAGACATTAATGAAATTAAAATAATATTTTTCATAAAATCTCGAGGTGTTACATTCTACCCCCCTTAAAATGAATTTCGCCCTCGAAATTCATCGGGGTTATAAATGATTTACTACTCGAAAGTTTGTTTAATAGAAACCCACTTCGTAAAAAAGAATACCAAAACATGGCTTTAAAAACTAAATTATGAAATGTAACGGTTACCCAAATTAACTCATCATTGGGTTTCCACGTAAGATAACACAGGTGAAAATGTGGATATGGAAGAAAAATCTAACCATCTAGTTCTGATGGAAAGTGGAAGAGAACATGCCTATGAAAAAGCCAACAATCACAAAGCTATAGATTTTTGATGATCTAAGATACCATCTAATTCATCAGATATAAGGGAACTAGGACAATATTTTTGGTTTTCAAGATCATTTCCCTAAAGTAGATGAATTAAAAGAAATACTTAAATGATTTTCGTACAATCTCACTGTTGTTCGTGAATTGAACAATTTCTACTTCATCCCTTAAAGAAATGAAATTGAATTTGTTATCCGTGAAGTGTTAGCAGATCATGTGATAGAATGATGGGTCATTCCATCCCTTTCAAACAAAATGTTAGAAAAAGATATAAGTCCATCTTATGGTTAGATTAATCATATATGGTTCCAAAAATGAACTTATACTACATATATCATACCGCTTAAGAAAATAAAACTAGTTTCTACTAACCAGGGACTTTCTGTTGGCCTGTGGTAGGCGATGAAGGCCCGTCACACTTCGGTTGTGGGTTCGATTCCTGCAACCTTGTCCGACGCGACGGGTTGTCACCCGTCCTGCAGGTTGTCCTTTTTATAAAACTACATTACTATAATATCCCATCAATAATATCGAAAAAAGTTCAATCCTTAAACAATACTAACTTATGTACAACATAATCCATTCCAATATTTAGGCTTATCTAAAATAATGCTGTCCAAGCTCATAGTATAAAGAAAACGATTACTTGAATTGTCATCAGCCAAGCATTTGAATACCATCATTTATCCCCCATATATCTTGTTGGTCACATTCCAATCATGTATTCTCTTGAAAAGTTAAAACATGAATGTTGTTAAATTTTAACACATTCCATATATCAAAATGCCAAAAATTATATATACTCAAACCATAATATCACTTAGTCCTTATATCAGTCATGAGTTCACGAATACAATCAAACATCTCATTTTCTTCTTATCCCTTCATTAGGCGCATATCATTTGCTTTCCAAAAAATATCGGAATAACCTTTCATTGTTACTGGTACTATTAATCATACACCTTCAAAACATAAGGAAATACAACAGTGTAACAATCCTTAGATGTATCTTTATTCCATAGTACCATGAGATTACATATACAACATTACACTTGATAAATATGTAATCATTCTACTACCTTCTTAAACCATTGACCCAACTTTAAAAATTCATTCATCTCACATATCATTTGTAGTCTCTTCATCATAATCAACATAAATACTACCCATATGACCATACTGATTCTCTTCATGAGACCTTCCCTTAGGGCATTGGTTTGCATAATGCCCGTACATTCCACATTTAAAGCATTTAACTATTGTTGATGTCGTAGCAATACCATTATCCTCATCCATGGTGTTAACTGAACCTTTTCCTTTGCAGTTACTGGCTTTGTGTCCTTCTTTTCCCCAACCAAAGCATCTTGCAGTTCCTTTGAAACAATCTCCCTGATGCCTCTTCCCACATGATTTACATGAGGGAAATTGAACTTTCATTCCTCTATGATCATCATGAAACTCCATCTTTCTCTTATTATCTGAGTCGGGAAACATACCAAATTTGAGATTATTGATCATATTATGAGATTGCTGATTAGGCATAATAACGATGTTTGGACTTCCAAATCCTATTTCATTTGGTTTCTCATGAATAATATCATTCCATTCTCCGTCATATCCTCTATTATCATGAATCATCCTGTTTCCAGCCATTTTCTAAAACCCAAAAAGAATAGTGTGAGAGGCAAAAATCATGCTAGGGAAAACAACATAGTAATGGGGGAGCACCCTCAATATCTAACATCTTAGGTTAAAATCTAATATCATTATCGTATTTCTAGGACTATATCCTATATGTATACTTATCCTTAGGGAGATCCCTCAACATACCTTATAAATATCTCTAGGGATCTCAATAACGTTTTCGCATCCTAGTTTCCAAAGGTTGACTAAACCTTTCCTCTGATACCAATTGTAGAGACCCAAAGCTTGAAGTACATAGACATTACATTACTTTTGCGGAATACTTAGTACATAACAAAAACAAACACACAAGGACCGTAATAGTTTAGTGTCTTTGGAAACTCGTAACGTAATATTCTAATCATGGTGAAAGATCTTCAACATCTCCCATAGAGATCTTCCCCTTTTTTTCTTACCTAAAACCTTTCTTCATATCCTGGGGAAAAGAAAGCATAATAGGGTGAGCTCAAATGCTCATTAAGGGTAAACAAAAGAAATATCAATCACATCATATTCATAAAAACATAGAATTTTGGAAATCTTAACCTGCAAAAGAGATCATAATATCATAACATGGGATAAATCATAGTAGTGAAATGTAATCCCAATAATCATTACTTAAAACATGAAACATTTTGGCATACACATAATCATAGAGGATCATTTCTTATTATTCAAGACTCATTTCCAAGACTATCTTAGTAGACAAAGTCCATTTCTAAACCGAGTTCACTACTCATTTCAGTCCTGTTTCAATGAACCGGTTTAACCTGCCGTTCCAGCCATTTCTATCTCATGAGATATAAACAATTTACCCAATGCATTGGAGGGAGATATAGGTCCCACCCATCTCATAATGATACCATTCTTATGGGTTCCAAAAAATCATAAACCATACATCATAGCGTAACCCATGTAATAAAAATTGGATTCTTAAACGAACATGACATCAGAAAACAATTCATCTAAGATAAAGGAATTCATACAAATAATTCCATCACAACATAATCAAATCAATGTAATTATAGGGATAGAAACAGAACCCTATATTATCTTAGATGGGAAATAATTTTGATAAAACACTTGAACTCCATTCTTCAGGAAAATATCCTTTCTACGTCAAAAAAAATTTCCTTTCTTAACATGTCATAAAATTTTAAACTAAAAAAAGTTGATTAAAAATAAACATGAAAGCATGTAAATGAAGATTCTTGGAAATAATGTTTTAAAAATCCATTCATGCCGTATAAGTTAAAAAAACATTCTTCTCATAATTTTGTTGGAAAAGTCAAAAAATTACCTCGTAACGTAAACAAAAGAAAGATTCCTTACATACCATGTAGTAAAAGTCAAAAATGGGTAAAAAGGAATTTAAACGTACATGAAAACTCTTTTATAAAACATGGACATGGATGATAGAAATAACCCCAGTAAATACTTATGAATAAGCAATCTCGGATAAAAATGAGATTTGCAAAATTATCCCCTACCTTAGGTCTGATTTGCTTCGTATGTTTCCGAACCTACTGTATAATGATTTAAATAATGTTATTGACTTACTCCAGAATCATACTTATTTTTATGATATCATATATGGTCATGTTCTTAGCTTCTTATTAGTAATATTTCATTATTACTTGTTATTCGGGTGTTTATTACTTTTTGTTCTTATTCGTGTTTTGTCGAATAAATTCTTATTTTTCTTTTTAGGTTATAGATACCTAATTTCAAAAATGGTATTAGTGTAATATATATCATATTCATTCACTCAATTCATTTATATAATCATTATACAATGAAGATCATGTATAACGAGACGCATCACATCGTGGAGACGGTATTCCGTACGTACACACGAGCGATGATATCATTCCAATGATTGTGGAATTGTATTAGAGTGTATGTATACTGTTTCAGAATCAATATCACTTTACAATAATCATATACAGTCATTATTTACACCATTATACCCATACAAGTAAAGTGGTGGTGGAAAATAGATTACCCCACGGCGTGGAGACGGTATTCCGTACGTACGCACGCGTGGTGATTTCGTTTCCTGTAGGATGGATAGATGGTGAAATAGGGTTGTTTCATACTTATAAAAACATATCAGTATATTAGTGATACTGATGTTATTACTTCATAATGAAACAACTAAAGAAGAATAATTGGAAGAAGAAATAAAGATGAAAGAATCGGTAACGGGCATTACCTCTTCTTTGAAGCGCATCTTTGAGACCTCCTCTTAGGGCACTAAAATTGGTATTTGAAGAGGAAAAGGACCTCTATAATGTTTCTAGGGAAGTAGAGAGGAGGTATTGGCTGGTTTTGGCCAAGATGGAAGGATAAAAGTGGTGTGAGGAAGAGAGGGAGGAGGTGCCCTTTTATAAGGGAGGAGAGGGGCACCTTTGGAATTCTTAAAAATATTAGTTTATAATAAGTCTAACCCCACATAAAAACCTCCACAAATGACTCATATTCGAAGATTAGATGAGATTGGGTTTTAATCTCATAAACCAATCAAATTTATACATGTTTGGATCTTATTTTAAACCTTATCATTTTGATTTTTCCTTATTTAATCTATTTAAGTTTATTTGTGGTAATAAAATTCTAAATTTTAAATTATAACAAATAATTTCTTATTTGTTGTGATTATTCTATAATTGGTTAATTTATAACATTATAGACCGTATAAATTTATATTTATAATTTTTAAATATTTTTGTGATTTTTAAACAATCTTATAATATGTTATTTTTATAAAATAACAATAGTGTCAATTTTGACACAATTCATTTATTTGAATTTAAATAAAATATATACGAAAGATATGTTCGAAATAAAATCTTTAATATATACATAAAAGGTCATATGTATCAATAAAATTAGTGGATCACATTAAATAGTTCATATAATATTTATTTTATTATTTTTAAAACCATTTATTTGGTTTATCTCTTAATAAAATAATTACTACAACATTATTTATAATTAATTAATATACGTATTTGTTGCATAAAAATTAAAAATAAAATCCTATGATGAAGATAAATCTATTACCTTTCACAATAAAACTTGTACTCGAATTTATCATCTTAAAATCACAATATTTAAATTGTTATATTTATTAAATTATGAAGGTGACAACTTTGGCATAATTTAAAATAAAATAATATAAGTGTCATAATCACTTTTATAAGGCTCAAAACGGTTATATATTATGTCATTTCAATATTAAGGTGTCGATATACACTACCAATACGATTTTTTCAGGTTTGTGGGCCTTTTAATGGGTATTATTATTTCAATAAAAAGTATATTACTTATTTTCCACTTAATAAATAATTTCTGTATCATTAATGTATCACCATTAATGACAATTATTTAATCCCTAAAAATTCTAAATAAATTAGCATGATGTAGATAATTTTATTAGCTTTCTGGAGACTATTCATGTTCGAAGTGTTATGATGTTTATCACTAAATTAAAATTGTTATACTTATAAGATTTAATAGACTGATATGTTGTCACTTTCTTTGGTTTTAATAATAATTAAATTATTTCCATGGTCAAAAGTCAATAAAATGAATCTAATACGACACTTAGGTTATATGGGTCTACTTTTAGCCATCCAATAGAATTTTTTCACGTGTTAGGGTAATTTAATAATATTATATTTACCCTTTATTACCCGATTTACCTTTAACTATGGTAAATAAAATTTACCGTAGTTACTATTCATAATTCCCATAAATAAAAAGTAGCTTATTAAAATAATTTAAACCCACTTATTCCAAATATTTAATCCATTTATCCAAATTCAATACACAAAAGTAGCATAAATTAAATTAAAATTAATCCCGTTGTCAAAAGAAAACGGGTTTTTCTTTAAAACATTGCAAAATATTGAATTGATTTAACCTACGAATTTAATGTAAAATCAATGCTAATGACATACATTATATTAAATGGTAAAAATATATTCTATTTATACTTTAAAACCATTCAATATTATAATTTAACCATATAAAGTATTGCGATGAAAAAAGTTGTTTTTAATTAAAATATTGCGTGTTTTTACTATTCATCAAGATATGAATGTTACCAGAATAATATGAAAAATTTATCCAAAGTAAATTTTTATTTCTTGATTCCAAAGAAGAATTTTATTTTTTCAAATTGAACATATAAACATGTCAAAAACTAGATTTAATGTTTGTGCGCCATCAAAAGGTGGCAAAACTGCATTTTTTGAAAAATACTTATTTTACCCGAAAAATTTATTTTGTTCTTATATCATGTTCTAGAAAATGTGTAAGATGAATAAAAATGTTATAAAATTAAAAATTTAGTTAATACTATACATAACGTCTAGTTCATAATAATATTATAATAATATATCTTTGTTTAGTAAACCCCGGTATTGCGTACAACACACGCTATCGAGGAAGGTCGCGATTGCGTGTAATGAAAGCCAAGTCAGGGTTGCGTGTTGTGAAAGAATCATTCGTTGTTTCATATAACAGAATCCAACCATATTTCATTTATACATTGAATATATATATATATATATACTCAATGTTTCATAGAATAACAATTATCAAAATTGTGTGTAACATGATCCAAGAATAGTGTTGCGTATACTGCAAGCTAATACGATGTTGCGTATAGCGCAAGGTAATCTTGGTGTAGCATACAACACAAGACATTAATGAAATTAAAAGAATATTTTTCATAAAATACCAGGGTGTTACATTTGAAGTGTATGTATAATATTTCATAATCAATATAACTTTACAATAATTATATATAGTTATTTATTTAAACCATTATACCCATCCAAGTAAGGTGGTGGTGGAAAAGAGATCACACCACGTCATGGAGGCGGTATTCCGTACGTACGCACGCGCGGTGATTTTGTTTTCTGTATAATGGATAAAAGATGAAATAGGGTTGTTTCATATTTATAATAACATATCAGTATATGACTGATACAGATGTTTTTAATTTATGATGAAACAAATAAAGAAGAATAAGTAGAAGAAAAAAATAAATTGGAAAGAATAGGTAAAGGATATTACCTCTTCTTTGATGCGCCTCTTCTTAACCTCCTATTAATGCACTAGAGTAGGTATTTTGAGTATACCATAACCTCTATATTGTTTCTAGGAAATATTATAAGGGAAATGGGAAGGGTTGGTCTGAGCTTGAAGGCTCAAAATTGTGTAAAGAGAAGAGGGAGGAGGTTCCCTTTTATAATGGAGGAGAGGGGAACCTTATGAATAACATAAAATATTATTTTATAATAAATAATATTTGGATTATAATAGCTCCAAATTGACTTATTTCTAAGATAAATTGGGGATGGGTAGAAATAATATCATCTAATGGGTTTTAGACAAGTTTAGGTTACTATTTTATCCTTATCATTTAGATTTAACTCTAAGTTAAATAATTTAACTTTTATTGTGTCTTCTTGTTTTCTTACACTATATGGTCAATAAACTTACTATAACAAGCCAAAAGAGCCCCAAGTAGTTCATTGTTAACATATATAACCTTATCTAAGTCATTTTTCCGATCCATAGATTTTTAGGAGTAAAATAACGATTAATAATAGAATATTTGTTTTAAAAACTATTTTATGTCAATTTTGACACTATTTGGTAATTGATTTTTGTGGAAATCATAACAACATTATTAGTTCGAACAAAGTTAATTTAATCAATAATAACATGTCATATTAACCTAAAAAATTAGTTTAATTTATAAAAACTCTCAAATTACATTTATTTGTGTATTTATAACATCAATTTTGTTAATATTTCATTAATAAGGTAATTACTGCATCATCATTGTGTCATAAATAAATTAAATTATTTAATGTCTAAAAATTATAAATAATGTACCATTATGTAGGAAATATTTTTATATTTCTATCTAATACTAATAGTTGAATTTATCTTATGTATAACCATATATTAAAAATGTTTTAGTTATTAAACATTGATTTTAACTGTTTTAACTCTTCTTTAAATAAAATAATAATAAATGTCCTAATCTAATACAAGTGTACATAAAGGGTCATATTTTAATCCTAGGTTGTTTTTGGTCAAATTACACTCATAGAATATATTTAGGACATGTTTCAGTGTGATAATAATATCATTTTTACCCCTAATTACCATATTTACTTTTAACTGTGGTAAATAAAAGTAAAAAGTTACTATTCACCAAAATTATTTTTATCTTATTGAACCACATTTGACTCCTTGATATTAACCGTGTCTCTCGGATTTTCTAAATTCCACTTACAGAAGCGGTAAAATTATATTTTATGTAAATTTTCAAATTCTCCTAGGAGGTGGGTAAAAGACGGTGAAAAGTTCAATAAAATTATTATATATCTAAAATTATTAAAAAATGACTCCAATGAATTACATTGAACTTATATATGTATTATGGATCAATTTTTACCAAAAATGAATTTAAATAAAATAAATAATTATTTAAAAAAAGTCGGTTTTTAAATAGTAACCTAGTGTTTTCACTATTCATAAAAAAATCAATGTTTTCATAAAAATACCAAAAATTCACCCTAGGATAATTTCGATATTACAAATCAAAAAATGAAGTCCATTTTGAAAGATTAAATTTATAAAATTTCAAAAAAAATCATTATTATTCATAATGGCTTGTTTATATAATATTTTAATAACATATCGTTGTTTTGTGAAACTTGGTATTGCGTACAACACACGCTATCAAGGAAGGTCGTGATTGCGTGTAAAGCAAGCCAAGTCAGGGTTGCGTGTAGTGAAAGATTTTTTTTTTGTATAATATAATCCAACCATTTTTAATTTATACATTGAATATATATATATATATATACACTCAAAGTTGCGTAGAATAACTTCAATCAAACGAACTTGAAATTTTGTGTAACATGATCCAAGAATAGTGTTGTGTATATAGCAAGCAAATATGGTGTTGCGTATAGAGAATGATAATCTTGGTGTAGCATACAACACAAGACATCAAATAAATTTAAAAAGAATACTTCTCAAAAACTATCGGGGTGTTACATTCTACCCCCCTTAAAATGAATTTTGCCCTCAAAATTCGTCGGGGTTATAAATGGTTTACTAATTGAAAGTTTCTTTAATATAAACCCACATCGTAAAAAGGAATACCAAAACATATCATAAAAAACTAAATTATGAAATGTAACGGTTGCCCAAAATAACTAGTCACTGGGTTTCCACATAGGATAACAAAGGTGAAAATATGGATATGAAAGAGAAATCCAACCTTTAAATTCTGATAGAGAGTGGTAGAGAACATGGATATGAAAAATCCAACAATCACAAAGCCATAAGTCTATGATTATCTAAGGTACCATCTGATTCATCATATATAAGGACACTAGGACAACATTTTTGTTTTTCATGATCATTTCCTTAAACATGAAGAATTTGAATTAGAAAGAAATAATTACTTTATTTCAGAACAATCTCACCGTTGTTCGTGCCTTGAACAATTTCCATATAATATCTTAAAGAAATTAAGTTGAATATGTCATTTTTGAAGTTTTAACAGATCAT
The DNA here is from genome assembly GCA_963277665.1 of Viscum album. Classification (NCBI taxonomy): domain Eukaryota; kingdom Viridiplantae; phylum Streptophyta; class Magnoliopsida; order Santalales; family Viscaceae; genus Viscum; species Viscum album. The sequence goes on from OY728142.1 coordinate 1,058,932,110, forward strand.
GTGATATAATGATGGGTCATTTCATCTGTCTCAAAAAAAAGGATATAAAAAGTTATTAAATATACATAAGTCCATCTATAGTGAGATTAATTGTACATAGTTCCTAAAATGGACCTATACTTCATATATCATACCGCTTAATATAATAAAACTAGTTTCTACTAACTAGGGAAATCCTGTAGGCCAGTGGTAGGTGATAAATTCATGTTGCACTTTGGTTGTGGGTTCGATTCCCACAACCTTGTCCGATGTGATGGGTTTTCGTCCGTCCTGCAGGTTGTCCTTTTTCTAAAACTACATTATTATAACTTTATATCAATAATATCTAATAAAGTTCTAGTCTTAAACAATACTAACTTATGCCCAACATAATCCATTCCAATCTTTAGGTTTATCCAAAATACTTTTGTCCATGCTCATAGTATAAAGAAAACAATTTATAGAAATGTCATATATCGATCATGTGAATTCCATAATTTATCCCCCATATATCATATTATTAATCTTGTTGGTTAAATTAAAAACATGTGAATACCTTAATCATGTATTCTCATGAAAAATTAATACCCATTTTACCATAGTGAAAACATGAATGCTGTCAAAATTTAACACTTTCCACATACCAAAATTTCAAAATGTCTATATACTCAAACCATGATATAACTTTGTCCTTATATCAGTCATGGGATCATTTCATTTTTTCTTTATCCATACATTATGCACATATCATCTTTTTTCCAAAAATATTTCAATCACTTTTCATGGTTACCGGTACCATATAATTATTGAAAACCAATACATAGATATTCCAAAATTACACGATACCATTAATGAGATTCCATGATACTATTTTGAAATCCCATTACATAAACACTTTATCATTACACAAAATCATTTTCATACTCAACATCACAAATAGTGATCGCATGTGACTTCACTTTATCCTTTTCCTTAAGAGGTTGCTCACATTGATCATCATTATCCCTTGGATTAGGGCATTTATTAGAATAATGCCACATTTCCTTGCACTTGAAGAATTGAAGTGTTGGTGGTGCATTCTCTACAGTCATTCCTTTATTCACATCATTAGAAACCCTTTTCCCTTATTTCGACACTCAGCTACTTGATGACCTTCCTTTCCACACATAAAATATTTTCTAGTCCCTTTAAGACAATCTCCACCATGCTTCTTTCCTCACTTTGAGCATAAAGAAACATTCATCTTTTTTTCACCATTATTCTGAGATTTCTCTTTGAACTCCATCATTCGTTTCTTGTGAAAACCATGATATGGATATGTAACACCAACTTCCATTTCTACCATGATAGCACAACACACAATTTCTTCATAGCTATTGAAGTCTCTTATAGCTAATACCCTTCAAAGACTTGGTTTTAAGACACTAAAGAATCGATAAACTTTACTTTCAGGTTGGATGATAAAGTCAGATTCATACCTTGCAAGACTTGTAAAATTCACATCTTATATACCAACAGATTCATCATCCTTTTCCTTAAGCTCAAGGAAATACTTTTCCATCATTGTTAAAATAATACAAGGTAAGTACTTATTGAAAAATATGTTCTTGAACTCATCCCATTCCATGGATTAAATTTCATCTTAGGGCCTCATATTCTTAATAAGAGTCCACCATTGATCTGCTTCACCTTCTAAATGGTAAACAGCCAGAATGAAATTTTCATGTTCCGAACAACGAAGAATGTAAAATATCTTTTCAATCGTATTGATCCATTTTTCAGCAACAAGTGGATCAGAAGACCCACGAAAAGAAGGTGGACTTTTCCTCGTGAAGGACTCAATAGAATATTTTTCCCTTCTCTGCTCATTTGGAAGTCTAAAATGATTCATAGCTTGTGTAAGTATAGTAATAAGATTTTGAACTCCATCTCCCATAACATTGGTTTGCTCAGGAGGGCAGTCATTGCATTGTCCATTACATTGATCTATATGGTTCCTTCGGGTTCCAACCATCATATAAAACCTAAAAAGAATAGTGTGAGAAGAAAAAATCATGCTATGGAAAAAACATAATAAAGGGGAGGTACCTTCAATATTTGACATCTAAGGGTTAATTATTAGATTTTTAATGTAATTCTAGGACTATAACCTATAATTATACTTAACCGTAGTGAAATCCCTAAACTTACCTTAGAAATATCCCGAGGGATCTCACTAAATTTTTCACATTGTATTTTCCAAATGTTAACTAAACCTTTCCTCTGATACCAACTGTTGAGACCCAAATCTTGGCATACATGGACATTACATTACTTTTGCGGAATACTTAATACATAACAAAAACCAACCCTCATGGATCGTAATAGTTTAGTGTCTTTGGAAACTCAGAACATAATCTGCTATTCAGGGAGAAAGATATTAAACATCTCCCATAATGATATCCCCCTGTTGTTTTCTCACCTAAAACCGTTCTTTATATCTTGGGGAAAGTAAAACATATAAAGGGTGAGCTCAAATTCTCAATAAGGGTAAACATAGAGAACATAAAACAATCAATAGACATTTTAATGTAAAAAACATGAGCATAAAATCTAAACATCAAAATCTTTAGCAATGACATAAAACATTGCAGTACATAAGGAATAGATTATAAAAGAACATTAATCATGATAGAATAGCATGTGAATAATACTTTAATTGTGGAAAAACAATAATCACATGATACGATTTCCATAGTAGCCAAGGACTTACTACCAAGACCATCATAGTGGACAAAGTCCCTTACTAGACCGGGTTTACTTGCCATTCTAGCCCTGTATTACTGAATTGGATTTACTTTTCATTCCTACCATGTCTATATATTGAGATATAAATCTTTACCCAATGCATTGGAGTGATATATAGGTCTCACCCATCTCATAATGAAATCATTCTTATGTGTGCCACAACATAAACATGAATCATTCATCATAACCCAAATAATAAAATGGGTTTCATAAAAATCATCCCAGCATTACATAATCCATATGAAACAAATGGATATCATTTCACCATAAGAAAAATAAAACCATGTAAATCCTAGGTAAATTATACTTGAAACATAATCATACTAAATAATGTAATCTTAGATAGAAAATAGTTTTGACAAAACACTTGAAAAGAATTCTTGAGGAAAATATCGTTTCTTCTACAAAATCATTTTCTTTTCACAAAATTCCATGAAATTTTAAAAGAAAATAATTTTTTTGAAAATAATCATAAAATTTTGTAGCGTTAGATTCTTGAAAATAAGGCATTATGAAACCGTAAAAATCCGTTCATGATGTATAAGATAAAAAAACATTATCCTCGTACTTTTGTCAGAAAAGTCCTTTTATGGTAAACCAAAGAAATATTCATTCCATAACATGTGGTAAAAGTAAAAAATTGGTAAAAAGGAATTTAAACATACATGAAACCATTTTTAGAAAATAGGGACATGGATGATAAATATAACCCCAATAAATACTTACGAATAAACAATCTCAGATAAAAACGAGATTTGAAAAGGTATCCCTCACCTTATGTCTGATATGCTTCGTATGTATCCAAACCTCCTGTATATGATTTAAATAATGTCGTTTAATTATTATAGAATCATATTCATTTGTATGTTATCATATATGGTTCACGTATGTCCTTATATTACCCTTTCTTTTGTAAATTCCATGTTAAAGCAGTGTTTTGGGTAAAATTGTTTCATTTATCGTATGTGTTTAGACATGTTGGTCTTGATATTTTTACTTATATCATGATTTACATAATTTCATAATGAAAAACATGATTTATATATAATATTTATTATTAATATAAATATATATATGATAGATTGATAGATGGAATGAAATACACCGTTCATGTAGACGGTAGGTTGTACGTACTCATGAACTCTGTTTTCGTTTCCTTATTGAAATAATTGGAATTATGTAAATGAAACATATATTTACATAAATCCAGTATCATTACTATGTAATATATTTCATGATTATTTATAATATTAACTTTATAATCATACTTGAATGGTTAATCATGGAAAATGAATCTCATCGCGTTCGTGGAGATGGTAGTCCGTACGTACGCACGAGCGATGATGTCATTTCCATGATTGTGTAATTGTATTGAGGTGTATGCATAATTTTTTAGAATAAATATAAAATTACAATAAACATATATAGTTATTTATTTACCCCATTATACTCATCCATGTATGGTGGTGGTGGAAAACAGATTACACCAAGGCGTGGAGAAGGTATTCCGTACGTACGCACGCAAGGTGATTTCGTTTTTCGTAGGATGGATAGAAGGTGAAATAGGGTTTTTTCAAATTTATAATAACATACCAGTATATGAATTATACTGATGTTATTAATTAATTATGAAACAAATAAGGAAGAAGAAGTAGAAGAAGAAATAAATTGGAAATAATCGTTAAAGGATATTACCTCTTCTTTGACGCACCTCTTCTTAACCACCTCTTAAGGCACTATATTTGGTCTTTTCAGTAGACCAGAACCTCTATAATGTTTCTAGGGAAGTTGATAATGGAATGTTTCAGGGTTTGGATGATCTTGAAGGCTCAAAATTGTGTAAAGAGAAGAGGGAGGAGGTTCCATTTTATAAGGGAGGAGAGGGGCACCTTAGGAATAACTTAAAATATTATTTTATAATAAATTAATATTCTGTTTATAATATCTCCAAATTGATTTCTTTCAATGATAAAGTGGGTATGGGTAGAAATCCTCTCAACCAATATTTTTTAGACATGTTTAGGTTACTATTTTATCCTTATCATTTAGATTTAACTCTAAGTAAAATAATTTAACTTTTACCATGTCTTCTTGTTTTCTTACACTATATGGTTAATAAACATTCTATAACCTGCCAAAAGAACCCCATGTGGTTCATAATTAATATATATAACCTTATCTATCTCATTTGGACGAACCTTAGATTTTTAGGAACAAAATAACAAATAATAATATAATATTTGTTTTAAAAACAATTTTATGACAATTTTGACATTATTTGGTAATTGATTTTTGTGGAAATCATAGAAGCATGATTTGTTCCGAAAACATTAATTGAATCAATAATAACATGTCATATTAACCTAAAAATTTAGTTTAATTTATAAAAATTCTCAAATTTCATTTATTTGGGTATTTATAACATCAATTTTGTTAGTATTTCATTAATAAGGCAATTATTGCATCATCATTATGTCACACATAAATTAAATTATTTACTGTCTAAAAATAATAAATAAAGTACCATTATGTAGTACATCTTTTTATCTTTCTAATGAATATTTATAGTCGAATTTATTTTATGAATAACCCATTATTAAAAATGTTTTAGTTATAAAACATTGATTTTAACTATTTTAACTCTTCTTTAAATAAAATAATAATAAATGTCCAAATCTAATCCAAGTGGACCTAAAGGGTAATATTTTAATCCTAAGGTTGTTTTTGGTCGAATTACACTTATTCAATAGAATTAGGACATGTTTTAGGGTGATAATAATATAATTTTTACCCCTAATTACTCTATTTACTTTTAACCGTGCTAAATAAAAGTAAAAAGTTACTATTCACCAAAAATTATTTTTATCTTATTGAACCAAATATTACTCTTTGATATTAACTATGTCTCTCTAATTTTTTAAATTCCACTCATAGAAGTGGTAAAATTATGTTTTATGTAAAGTTTCAAATTTCTCCAAAGATGTGGGTAAAAGACGGTGAAAAGTTCAATAAAATTTTTATATATCTAAAATTATTATAAAATGACTCCAGTGAATTACATTGAACTTATATTGGTATTATGTATCAATTTTGAACTAAAATAAATTTAAATAAAATAAATAATTATTTAAATAAAAATTCTGTTTTTAAATAGTAACCTAGTGTTTTCACTTCATCAAAAATTGAATATTTTCAGAAAAATACCAAAAAATCACCCTAGGCTAATATCTATATTCCGAATCCAAAAATGAAGTCCATTTTGAAATATTAAATTTATAAATTTTCAAAAATTGGGTATTACTATTCAAAATTGCTAGTTTATATAATATTATAATAATATATCGTTGATTTGTGAAACTGGGAATTGCGTACAACAGACGCTAACCTGGAAGGTCGCGATTGCGTGTAAAGAAAGCCATGTCAAGGTTGCGTGTAGTGAAATATTCCTCTATTGTTTCGTATAATATAATCCAACCATATTTCATTTATACATTGAATATATATATGTATACACACACTCAATGTTGTGTAGAATAACTTCTATCAATCAAACTTGAAATTTTGTGTACCACGATCCAAGAATAGTGTTGTGTATAATGCAATCTAATACGGTGTTGTGTATAGCGCAAGATAATCTTGGTGTAGCATTCAAAACAAGACATCAAATAAATTTTAAACTAATACTTCTCATAAAATCTCTGGGTGATAAAGTGAGGTCGTGAGGTTGTCCACCAACTATTTTTGGGTAGATTATGGTGAGATGGTGGAATATTCCCCACACTATCAAATGGAATAGTTGGTTTCCTATTTTTTATTTTAATGATTGTCTTGGTACATTGATATTTTATAACTAATTTTGATTTTTATCATTTCCACATTATTCAGTTATTTATAGAATATGTGTATTCCTTCTATGTTTTTGTTGTGTCAAATATATATGTATTCCATGTTGTTTCCTTCAATTGGTTGAAATAATTACATCAAGTTGTTAATTTATTCTCGGATTCTATTATACATCCCATGGGGATTTCTAATTAAATTTTTGTATTTATAAATTCAGGTTGGTTACTATTTTGATCTATTATCAGGCTTGGGTTCATTACAAGGTCCATCAAGTACTGTCGCACCTACCACCAAATATTATAGTGGCACACTTCGTGGTCTTCCATAAAAATCTTCAAAACATTCAATCTGGATCGATGCACAGATGCTATTATTATATATAAACTCTACTGGTTCCATATGATTATTGTATGACCCACATAATCTAAAAACACAAGATCATAAACGATCATGATGAATATGAATAGTTATCTTTTATGGACGATCAGAATGAGGATGATGGGATATACTCATAATAACCTATGATCTATGATCCTCCTGAAGACCTTTCTAGAATGATATTTGAAATGATTGTCTCTATAAAAAATGATACTCCTCAAAACACTATGTAGTAAAACTATCTCCAAGATGTAAAGACTACTGAAATTTTCAACAATGATGGTCTCCCAGATCTAAACGTACTAAGATTTCATTGTTATTAAATCCATAATGACCCATTATATGTCATTCATAGGAGTTTTATTGTCAAATACTGTCAAAAATTCATAGTGATATCATCCAATTTCCACTGCAGAATTGGTATGGGAAACAATACCCTTGAAGGACTATGAATATCGGACTTCTGAAGAAAATTGGTGAAACATCTCTACATTAATACCCCGACAACATTAATTATTCCTTACAACTAATATTGTAAATGAAGCATATGAAACATATTCATCACACAAGGATGTACAATTGAGGTAGATCTATAGAAATATCTCATCATATCTTCGCATATACATGTATGCACCCATACTAGGCCATATAAATGAAGATATGTTTTAATCCAAGAGACCATTTGGATGGATGTTTCTCACCATATAATATTTCTCTCATTATTAATATCTCGGCCTCTGATTACTTTTATGTATTTATCTAGTAAAAAATAATGGTTATAAAATCTATCTAAGTCCAATCAACTCTTCCCTATAACTTCTGAAAAAAAAATTATTTGAAGAGATCCATCATCCCCCACTAATCCCAAGAATCCTTCACAAACTCCCCCTTCATCTTTCCTCTCAGTGTATCATCACTGATGTTTAGTGTTCCTAGTGTATAAACAAACTTGTTTTTTAATGATGATATATTCTCAACCATCATCATCTTCTGTAGGTGTAGGTATTTTTATGAAAAAAATTACATGAGTATCTTATTGTCCATTTTCAACATAATCCCCTTGTTGATAAGATAATTTCTACATCATCACTATGAATTTACAACCACCACTAACCATCATTCACGAGTAGGATTATTTCTCTCATTCAACCTTAGAAATTTGGAGCAATTAGAAAACACTTTCTCTTCCAACATTGTAACTACTCCAAGTCCAAATCTATACATATCATAGATAATATAATATTATATACCCATCATACGTAACATAGATATATGATATTAGGTCATCAATATTTTGAACAACTAAAAATCCCACTACGAATAATCTCACAAAATAAACATCACTCCATTACAAGTTAGCCTGATCAAATGTTCTTATAGGTGGGATTAATCATGGATAAATCACTGATAACAAACATCTAATCCCAAAAAACACTGAATATCAAATTAATTATTATGATATTATAATGATAATAGGTTTTCAACCTTATCTTAGTCAAATGAAACTCCCACCTCTTAGATGAAATTTCCCAAGGAGTGAAATTTATCCATCTAGAATCTTCGTTTAGTTATATATGAGTAAATTCATGTCTATCTTAATGAACTCAAGGAAATGTAAATATGTTTGAAATGATAATCCACATAATATATGTACACCAATATATCATCAATGAATAAAACCACAAATTGATCTATAAATGAAAGAATTATCTTATTAAACAAGTTAATGATTAATTATTTTGTTTTCATCAGAACATATTACTTTATTATCAACTCATATAGGTGATAAAAACTTCAAAATGTTTTATGATGTTTGTATGATACTATCACTCTCAAATGGTGTTATTATAATCTCGTATTGATATTATTGAAGATCATAGAACCACTCAACTAGTCTAATATATCATCACTGTACAAAATGAGATACATTGTTTCTACTGTCATCTAGTTGAATCTTTGATAACCCACACATAATTGAAAATTCATATAATTATTAGAGGAAACAATAAATAGGGAATCCAATAGATACATACTAGGATATATGAAACCATGATCCTCCAAATCTTTCAACTGAACATTAAACTACAAAAATATTATCTGTGTCATCCTATATGGTAGGATTCATACTGGATTTGGTCCCAACATGATTATTATTGTGAACTTGATGTCCTCTATGGGTGGTTAGCTGTAGGACTCACAAAAATTACACCCTGAAATTGGTCTACAATTAGAGTAAATGTATCCTTATACATTCCAGAATCATCTATAAATGGAATTGATATCTGAACTGTGAGAAAATTCAATCTGTATGGAATTGGTCATTCATGGCCAATATGAAGATCTCATGCACCTTTTTAGAAATAGATACAAACTTTTATAGATATAAAAGAAACTATCCTAAGGTATTATTTTATATGATCTTGGTTCATATCTGACCAATTAATACCATGAATCAAATCTAACCCTTTAATTTATATTACAAACATTCCCCAAAAGAAACTATACATGTTGATCTATATAGATCATGCCTTAAAACATTATATATCCTTATACCATGATCCAAATGTTTTATTAATGGTTAAAAATTGAACTAATATTTCTAACACTAATCCAACACCATTTGGAAAAGAACAGATAAAAATAATGAGATAATCATGTATTAAACAAAACACAAGGAATGGTAGATGATATATGAATCATTTCTATGATGTCTGAAGGTCCTACATCGACACAAACTGGTGTAAACTGCATATCATGTTTCTGAATATCCCTCTTCCCAATGCTCTATTCTACCTACAACTATCTATTTCTTCTATCTAGTATTATCAGTCATTCACATTGGTAACACACCCTCTACCTCATTGTAAACATCCTGTAGAACTTTAGTTACTAATATTATGTGGGTTATCTAACTCACTAATTGTCTCTCGAAGCTGTCCTCAATCTATTACACTAATATTCAATTTCATTCCCCTACAAAACCATTTTGGGTGACCAAGAATACCACTAGAATGGAACACCAAAGTGGGGTACAGACGTTGAGGATTCATGTGTCCCAACATGCCACATTAATTACAACGTACTATAACACATCCCCGATATGGATTCCTAGTACCATGAATAATATTCCAACTATTTCCTTGGCGAATATTATCATACTGTCATTTTTTACACAATGAAGAGCTCCCAGTTCACCCTACTAAAATAGTGAAGCTGCTTCCTAGGACTCTATCGTATTTCCATCCTTGATGAGTTATGATTCATCTCATCCTAAAAACTACTCATGTGAAAGATGTCTTCCTAAGACCTAATTTCTTGGTGAATCCTAACCCCAAAAACATATATCCCTAGAGAACTCACTAGCCTTCAAGGATGGTGAAAAGAACTCTGCGTTTCTGAAACATGTAGAGTAGTCCATCAATGAAATTCCCTACTATGACATGTTCATGAGCTCATAATCCTTCTAATCCCTCAATGTATAAAATAGATGTGGGTCTGTACCATCACCTTTAATTACTTCTAGGATAAATCCTATTGTTTCCAATATTTATATATAATGTCCCACCAAAGATTGGGGGTCTACAATGTATGTATTCATCAATATTCACACACCTATAGAAGGATTCCTACGATTATTAATGATCATATGGAAAAACAAAATCCTGAACTTAACTTTTTAGGGGCCTCCATTCCTAGTGGATTTAGGAAGATGTGACCGATGAAAGACTCTTCTTAGCTCATACATCAAATGAACTGTGAAAATAGCCTTTGATTACAAGGATAGGATGAACCTTATGAAGACATCAAGAAGATAAAATTCATATGTTCCTTATAATCTACATGAATCTCCATCTCTAAAATATTAGGAGTGTTCTGATTTCCACTCTCTTGATTCTCAATTAGAAGATGGATATGTGGTATTTCCATCACAATAAAAATGAACTCCTTATATTATTGGATAAAATTATGTCAACATAAACATGTGACATTAGTAGACAACCAGTAGCACATAGTTTCTATAAAATAGCATAAAAGTGTTTTAGAATGAAATAATAGTTCATTTATTTTTAGTTTTATCCATCAAATATAATAGGAATCTTCTTTAACAATTCATATAGGAAAATATATCTGATCCAATAACCATGTCCCTTCTATAAAAATGCTTCTCAACATATATTATGATGTTCCAATCATGATTCATGAATACTCATATCACCCTATATCAATCCATGAGTATAAATCTTAAGAAACACTGACAGAAACCAACATGTGAATACCCTAGGTGAAATTACATCAATTGTAACAAGAGAACTTCTGAAATAGAAATACTAACCTTGGGTTTGTGTATTTTCTCCTCAAAATGGGTTTCCTACTCCTATGCACACGATCATTACCTGGTGATCACACATCCAAGTATCCTTTCTACCATTCCAAAATTGTAAAGTATCATAATAAAAAAACACCCCATAATATTATGGTGTAACAAACCCAAATCTGGAACTCTTTCACATGTCTAAATCAAGTTGGTTAGGAGACCATAAGCATGCCTCCTTGTTTGATAGAGGCTTCTGAATAATAATATGAGAATTATGATATAGTCGTAGAACTATACCACTGATGGAAAGTTAAAAAATAATTGAAATAAACAATATAAATAAATATTAGAATAACATAAAATAGAATACAATGTAAAACAGAAAACTACGAATTTGAAGGAGGAATAGGTAAACTAATAATAATGAATCAAATAATAAATCATGGAATTATATCTAAATGTAAAAATGAATGTAATATAAATAGAAGAACCAATTGATACAAACAAACTCAATGACCCCAATCCCAAACCCCATATTAGTCTCATCATAACAATCCATCACATAGTCACAAAATGAACATCAATATGGTGACATTCCCTTTTCCAAACTAGAATCTATGTCATCTTCTAGGTTACCAAATGGTGAGCCGAATAGGGATTGATTAAAAATAATTAGTTCAAAATCACTATGTCTAAACATAATATTTTTGATAACATGTACATGAAATAATGAAGTAATTAATCAATTAATATGATACAGATCATAACCTCTTCTGGAATCATGATGGAATATTTCTTAATTCATAAAACACATATGTCAACCGTAACCTAATATCCCGGGAATATCAAATAATTGGTCGAGTCCCCCTATATAATAATTTCATAATATGGTCATATCCCTATATATAAGTATAACACACCATGATTTTATGGAATGTACCATCATTCGTAAATTCAATTTATCACATATCCTACAATTCATTGAACACCAATCCTAAACGAACAGTGATATACTAAGAAATATTAACATAATTTATCGAATAGTAATGTGACTGTATAGAATAGTAATCTGACCATTTGAATGATAACGTGAAATATTAAATTAAAATTTAAATTTACGTGTCTCATAAATGAAATTATGATATATTTATGTAATATAATAATTAAATAATGGTTTTAAAAATTTTAGATTATGTATTGGTTATTTTGTGAGACGTTAATGTTTACAAAGAAATTTATAATTAAAATAAAAATTTAAAGGAAAATTCGTTTTCACATAGTATATTCAGCAATTTATATTTTTCCTTAGGATTGTATGAAAATTTTATGAGACGATAATTAATATGTCATTGTGTCATAAACTATGTTATAACTTTAAAGTTAGTATTTATTGAATAAATTATGATTTTAATTAAAAATTAAATTTTTAATAATTAGACAAATGTTTCCATAAAATAGATTTCATTTTTTAAATCTACCGATCGATATATTTAAAGTGTTGTTTTATGGTATCTTTCTGAAATAGATGAAGTGTTTGTGAATAGTGAAATATATTTATTTACAATATTTAACATTTTAAACAAACTACCTAATTTTTTGATTCATGGATGACATAAGAAACAATTAAATATCACAATAGTGAACTAGTTACGATAATTAGTCAAAATAATCATAATTGTTGATAGTGTTGAGAAATAATATTAAAGAAATGATTGATATAAAAAAACACTCATCTCCCCTCACTATAAACAACACCCATCACCACCCCATCCCCTAACACCTCATATGCTTTGAATCATGTATATATTCTAGCCAAATACCTTTTTAATAATCTTACACATGTATAAGAGAATATTTTCTTACCAAAAAACAATTCCAACTGTCATAATTACATTTTGAAGGAGATCATATTCGAGAGGAAAAATCCACTTTCTTTTTCATTGAATTTATTTGCATTCCTTATCCTCTGCTCAAATCCCCTATAAAAAGTGTCATGGTAACTCTAGTGTTAAATATATAAATAAAAATTATTATGTTAATGGATTGTACGCCAACAATTATCCTCTATTATACTTTTATTATAAAATTAAAAAAATCATATTTTGGGTGTCTATTACCTACCTTCGTAGATGGTGAGTTTTTTCTTATTAGTAAAATGAACATTGTTGTTCGTAACATAATTTTTATGGATAAAATATATTATAATATGTTTATGAAAACTTTTTTAATTTTATATTTCTATTATATATACATAATATTAGATAAAACATTAATAGTTTACGATGGTCATAAAAACATCCAAAATAAACTAATAATTTTTCAGTAAGATTTTAAATAATTGATCACCATCGTAGCATATAAAAAATTTAATAATAACAAATTTAATAATCATTTTAGTATAATAATATCATGTCACTTATTGTTTTTTACCTTTTTATAATAACCCGCATTATTATACACAAGTGAACCGACCATGAAACCATGAAACAAATTCTCCAAAAAATGTGAAATTAAACTTCATAACTAATCAAAACTTCTATTACTATATTTAATAAAATTATAATTATAAAATATTTATGGTATATATTATATATTATGTAATTAGTAAATATAATGTTATTATTTAGGACACTAATTAAAAGATATGAATTATATCAATAATAAGTTAAGGGGTTTCTTATCTCACTTTTATTTATGTGATATATGAATTATTTACCACTTATTTCTTGTTTGTCATGTATGTATACTGCCCATTAATATATCATGTTACAAATCCCTTTATCTTTATGGAATTAAATGTTTCATTTTATGATAATTATTTTTATGATTCATACAGTTTGTTTGATTACAAAGTTGTAAGGGACATTGCCTCAATTTCCATTTGATTGGGACTCAATTTGTATTATTCTAGTATTTATTTTTTGGTTTATATATACTCAACCATTGAGATATTTTTTCATTTTAAATTACAAATATCTTAAATATCCATATTTTTTGTATCTGGTGTATAGATATTTTCTAGGTTTTATACCATTATTTCATACATTTTTTACATTAAATGTTATTTTAACTGAGAAAATATTTATAATTATATATCCTCTAGTCACTACATATATTTTAGTATTCATATTTTTATGAATTAAATATATGTATTAATAATTGTTTTCAATTTAAGTTATAGGTGGGGTCTACTATTATGTAGCACCATGATGCATCAACATGTCCAATGATTCAAAATAGTTGGTGACCAACACTTCATGTTTGTTTCTAAGAAGAAAAAGGATGGTTTCTACCAATCGGCATAAATAATCTTGTGGAAGGTCATGAGGGTAGTGGTTCATGTTCCAAATAAATGATAACCAATAATTTATCATTTTCTTCATTCAGAATTCAGCAATTACTGTCCATTGGATTTTCACTATGAAAATATATCTGAATGCCTTTTCAATCTCATATTATTGATTGAATTTCTTATCCTCTTCAGTAATATAAATTTACATATCAAAAATTCATTATTGGTGATTATTTTCATATTATTATTTTTCTATAATGTATGTAACCCTTGATGGTAAGTATATATCACCTATTCATTTTTTCTTCCACATTTTATAAAGAAGACATCTTTGAATAAGTGTTTAGGAAGCTATTTCTTTTTCTCCATTATCTTCATTATTTAATTACAATTGTATGAATCAAATAATGTATTTATCTAGTTATCCAATAAATCTAAACAAATCAATCCATGGTAATGTTATCTCGTGTTCCTATTCCATTTTAATTAATTAACCATCGACTTTGGGCTACTAGGGTCCGAGTTGTTATATTTGGTATCATAGTAGGTTTTGTAAATAACTGGAGAACTAGATTAAAAAATAAACATCACCAATGTGAGAATGATGATAATTCATTATAGTATTTAAGAAAAATTACCATTAGAATGTTTTTTATTTTTTGGATCATGTCTCATGATGACTATGGGAATACTCTTTGTTTTCCATTATTTAATGATGGATTCTAATGGAATGAATGGTACCAATACCCATAGACAATGTTGGGATTGTTCCACTCAAAAATTCAAGACAGTTGGTGTTGGATCAGATAATATCATGAACATATAAGGAAAACAATATATAGGTTATGAATAATAACCAGTCTATAACTATTTGGGATCATTTGATGTTTCATAATCCCACATATTTTATTGGGACTGCAAATACAATGGTAGTAGAGAAATGAATAATATCCGTTGAAAGGATATGTATGGAATTGATATGTGATTCAAGGGAAATTTTTTTACTATAGGTATATTTACTCATGGTTTAAATGGATTAATTATGGATTTTGATCTATAATAGTATGATGATGGTGAAATAAAATTCACGGAATTGAGATATTTTAATGAAACATTATTTAATATATATTTCAATCATTGGGAATTAACTAAGATGAAGGGAAAATTACTTATATTGAATATAATTAAAGAATAGAGTGTTTCATAGTATGATGATACCTTTATAAGACATTCTAATTATTCTACAGATTACATATGTCCTTTGAAAACAAGATTAATCATTTCATTTAAGTTATTTTTATATCTATGCAATGGGAACTAGATTCTCAATCATTTTCATAATATTATGAAATAATATTATGATCCATCAAAATGGAGAAGAAATTTTATAAACACAAATTTTTTATGGTAAATTATTATTAAATGAGGTATTTTAATAACATTTAAAATTTTAATTGATCTACTTAGAATAGGGGAACAATGTAATTTTCAATATGAAAAATTATTGGAAAATCATCCTTGAAAAAACATGAAGGGCATGGGATTTACTTATAAGTTCATTGAAATAGATCATTGGGCTAATGGATTTTAGGGGAAGACTCAAATCAATGATGTTCAGTGATTCCATTGTAACGAAATTATGCCTTTTACATATCAATTTCCCTAGAACCATGGGAATCTACCACAAAACTCTCCATAGGGAGATGGTCAAGAATATGAGATTACAAAAGCCATGGTAGTACTACAAAATGATTTGGTAGATTAAACATTAATCTCATAATAAAATTTGGAAAATAAATTATTTAATTCTTGATCATTTCACCATTTTATATATATCCAATATGACAAGAAAATTGGGCATTTCCCTTTTCATTAAAAAATGGAATTGTGAGTAAAAAATATTAAGGGAAGTCTCACTGTAATAAATATTTTTCAAGAATCCATGATTATGGAATATAAATGTTCTTTATTTTCTAAAATTATCCTCATACAAATGATTTAATATGATATATTACATTTTATGACATTCTTTAAAAATAGGAAATGAAAATTTATTAGAATAAGAAGAAAATTTCAATTTGTGGGGGAGATATAAACTTCATTATCATTAGATCATAGGCTTCATCATCTTATTATAATCTATATCCACGAAAATGACTATACATAAAGAAATTATTAAGGATGAAGAGGAAAAAACATCTATAGAAGAGGAAAATAAACTTCAAATTGAGGTTGTAAAATTTATAGTGTAATTCAATGATGTTTTCATAGAATAATTACCTAGAAACCCCCCGGATCATGAATTTGAGTTCACCATTGATATAATACATGATTCAAGAACAAAATCATAGAATCCATATATAATGAACACTAGGTAATTGTTGAAGATGATGAAAAACAAGAGGAGTTGAGTAATAAGGGATTTATTCTCCATAGTGTTTCCCTATGGGGATACCTTGTACACTCTATTAACAATACATATGGATCAAGGAGTTTGTATATTTAATACTGAAAAAATAAATGATATTGGAATCTATAATAAGTATCCTCTACCAATTATTGATGATTGATTTGATCAAATTTGTGGAGATAAATATTTTTCAGATATTGAACAATGTTTTGGGTATCATCAGTTGATCGAAAAGAAGTAAAACATTCTGAAGACAGGATTTTGGATGGGTTACAGAAATTGTGAGTATACGGTAATTGAATTTGGATTGAATAATCCCCCAACTATTTTTATGAATCTGATGTACATAATAATTAAAGAAAACCATGATTAATTTTTTATGGTGTAAATTATTTTGTTTTTTTTTACTATAAAACATATAAAGAGCATGATAATCTCTTGCGAACCACTATTTAGGCTCTTAAAAGGAAAGATTAATATGGTAAAATTTGAATGTGTGAATTATGTCTTCAAAAAATCATTTTATTTTTTATATTATTTCGAAGGATGGAATCACAGATTTTATTGTGAATAAAATGTCAATCCAAGAATGGAATAATCCAATTATCATAATGGATGTACTTAGTTTCATTATTTTTGTAGGTTACTGTCAACATTTGATTCAGAATATTGTGGGATAAGATAACCCATTAACCAAACTCAATCCAAAAGTGTTTATGTTCATATGTAAAAAATAATCTAATAAATGTTTTGAATAATTGAAGATAATATTAACAAAATCTCATATTTTGAAACTACCATCATGAAATTATCAGTTTTTTATATACAGTGATTCATCAAAGAAAGCACTAGGTTGTGTCCTCTGGAAAAATAATTATTTCATTCTTTATACCTCAGACCCTTGTAGATTGATGAACAAAATTATCTTACTCATGATACTGAGTTAGCTTCCATAATATTCTCTTAGAAGATACAGATACACTATCTATATTCTGAGAGATGTGATATTTATAGATGTAAAAATAGTTTGAAATAAATCTTTATATAAAATAAACTCAATATGAGGAAAATAAAATGGATTGAGTTACTCTAAGATTATGACATTCAACACAGTACCACCCATGAAAAGAAAATAATGTAGTAGATTCATTATAAATTAATGATCATAGAATTTTAAATTCTATGAGTATTGGGAAAGAAATTATTTTATTAGATATAGTAAATTATGATATGGAATTTTTTTAAGAAGTGGAAATGTCTCACCTTTTTCAAACATTTGGAAAACTATATTTATTGGAAAAGATAGAAACTCCTCAATTTGGTGATAATAATTTTAAAAAGAATCATAACACCCATAATGATGAAAGAATAAAAAATATATATGAATATAGAATTATGAAAATTATGAAGAGGTTATGTGTTTTATCACGACCTAAGCTAAAAATGAATGTATTACATGATTATCAAAGATCAAATTTCTATTTACACCCTAGTAGTGCCTATATGAATAGAGATATAAAGAAACAATTATGGTGTGATAATATGTATTATAAAATTTCTATGTGTCGAGATATGTATTTTTTCAATAAGTGATGGTTTAGTGACAAAATCATATAGGGGATAAGAATACTTCACCAATTCCAATGTGGAAGTGGGATGACATTACTATGGACTTCATTGGTGGATTACCAAAGACTCCTAGAAGGAATGATATGATATGGTTTATATTTTATTTCCTTTGAAAATGGAAAATTTTATTGAAATAAGATTTGATTTACTTCCTGAGAACCAAAAAACTGTCTATATTATTGAATATGTAAGGCTTCATGGTGACCATCTATTGGTTGTGTCTAATAGAGATCCCCATTTTACTTCAAAATTTTGGATTTTTCATCAGAGGGATTTGGATACTAAGATTAATTTGAGTACTTCTTATCACCCTCAAACTGATGTACAATCTTAATGAACTATTCAGTCTTTGGATGTTATGTTGAGATCATGCTCACATGACTTTTAAGGAATTTGGGATCATTAAATACGTTTTTTAAAATTTTCCTATAGTAATAGTTTTCATTCATGTATTAAAAAAGTGTCCTTTGATGCATTATATGAAAATAGGTGTCATAATCAAACATGTTAGGATGATGTCGGTGAGAGGAGACTTATAGTCCCAAAACATATTGAAGAGACAATGACGTTGCTAAAGATAGTTCAAGATCATATTAAAGTATCAAAAAGTTGGATTAATCTTTATGATGAATATTTGAGAATTGATATAGAATTCCATGTGCAAGATTAAGAAATTATCAAAGTCTCTCTTTGGAAGTGTGTAAAAATATTTAGTTATAATGGTAAACTGATCCCTAGATGCATCATACCATTAGAAATTATGGAATATATTAGACTTTTAGATTATCTATTTTCAATGCCACCATGTCTCTCCAAATTTCATGTTGTGTTCAACTTATCATTGTTAAATAATTATATGACAGACCCAACACATGTACACACCTATGAATAAATAGAATAGGAACATAAATATTCTTATTCTAAAGAACTAATAGCGATTCATGAAACTAGAGAAAATGTTTTGAGAAATAATAACAATTGACTAGTAAATGTTCTTTGGAAGTTCCATAAAATGTAAGAAGCATCATGGGAACCTGAATATGTTATGAATAGGAACCATCCTCATCTATTTAGAAGGAAATATTCAAAAGAAATATTTAGAAAGAAATTTTAATACAAAGAAATAATATAACAAATCAATATTTTATCGTTTGTATCTACTTAAATATATTCAATTTATTTGATAGCCTACATTTAATGAATCATCGATGTAAAAAAACTGTCACATACTATTAAATATTATCATTATTTTTGGAATATTAATGTGACCTTTAGGAATAATATCATTTCCATTAAAAAAACTACCTCACCAATGGAATTAAAAATAAAATCTTTCATCTCATAAATGAAAAAATGATATATTTTACCATATTGATTAAGTAAATATAAGTATCAAAAATGAAAATTTAGGTGTTTTTATTTTTATTATAAGTAAATGTTTATTTATAATTTTATAATTAATATATTCATCTAAAAGAAAATTTATTTTCCCATTATAGTTTCATGAATTAATATTTTTTTGTCTTATAATTATAAGATCATTTTATGAGACCTTAATTAATTTTTTAAAGTTTCATAAAATCAGTTATAATTTTAAAATATGTATTTTTTTAATAAAATGGAATTTTAATTATAATTTAAATTTCTCAAAATTAGAAAATTGTTTTCATAAAATAGTTCCCCTTTATGAAATATAGTCTTTTTAAATTGTTTAGGGTGAATTTCTGGGATTTTTCAGAATTGGTTGAATTTGTTATGAATAGTGAAGTAATGTAATTTATGGTATTTAACATTTTTAACCAAATACATGAATTTCTGAGTAATTGACGATTTAAGAAATCAGTTTTTCAAACTCTCATGTAGTATCTACTATACATAGTCATATGAATCAAAACTATTGACTATCGTGAGCTGAAAAAATAATCAAATGAATAAAATAATCAAAAACAACCATCTAATACCACTATAAATACCACCACTCACCACACCATCTCCTCATGCCTTATAATTCTTTAAAATTATATAAAATATGACCAAATACATTCTAAAAAATCCTACCCATTTTAGAGTCATTTTTTCTCACCAAAACACAAATGGTATGTGTCTTAAGGTGTTTTTGATGGTGATGATATTCTAGAGGTAAAATACTCTCTCTTTATCTGTTAATTTCATTTATTTTATTATCATCTACTCATTAACCCTATTTAAAGTGTCATGATAACACCAATATGATATATTTTCTATAATTTTATTATTTAAATTGAATATTTGTCATCATTTTTTTCTCTAATTCTTTTACTCAAACAATGAAAACATCGTCTCTAAGGTGTTGATTGACTACCATCAGGGTTGATGAGTTTTTAATTTTCATTATAACATCCAAATCTTTTAATAAAACCATTTTTATTTTTAAAACAGATTATAAAATATGTATTGTAACTCTTTAAGGTTTTTTTTAAATTTATATAAAGATAATATTAAAAAAATTGATACTAATTCGTGATGGTCATAAAAACTGCAAAAAAAATAATCATTTTTCATTAACATTTTAACTAATGACTCGTCCTCATAATATATAAACAAATTATATAAAATAACATTTAAAATAATAGAATAATATTAATATCATTCCATTCCTCATATATATATTTCCTTCCATTTTATAATAACACTCATAATTATACACAAAGGAACCGACCATTAAACCCCGAAACTAATGCTCCCAGAACGATAAAATTAATCATTATTTCACATCAAAATGGCCATAATGAAACTTAATAAAATTTTAATAATTTAAATATATTTATAATTGGTTATTTATTAATTAATTAATTTATTTTATTTTATTATCCCAGACATTATTTACAAGTGCAGAATGCTTTCGGACATAAGGTAAGGGGTTTCTCATCTTAGCTTTATTTCTATGAGATATTCCTTATTCACCGCTTATGTCATTTGTGTATTGTATTTATATATCCCTTTAATATATAATATAATTAATCTAGTTATATTTATGTAATTCAATATTTCATTTGATGGTTAGCAATTTTATGGGGAAAATAGTTCAACTTATTTAAAAGTGGTAAGGGACTTTGTCTCAATTTCCCATTCATTAAGACTTAATTTGTATTGGGTACCAAATAATTTTTATGTGGTTCATCTTCCTCCCTTTTGGGATAATTTTTCATTTTAAATTATATTTTTATCAAATATACATGTTTCTTGTCTTATGGATATGATTATTATCTATGTTGTATACCATTTTTAGGTACAGTGTTTACTTTTAATGTAGTCTTAATTTTGAAAACATTAATTAAATTCATACCCTCTATTCAATACAAATATTTTTTAAGGAATTGTTTTTGTGAATTAAATCTATCAATAATGAATTATTGGGAATTTCAATGAGAGTTGGGGCATTACATTATCTTTCCCTCTGATGCATCTTTATGTCTAATAAGACAATCCAATTAGTGAAAATATCTTGGAATATGTTTATAAGTAGAATCAGAAACTTTTCTACCCACAGACGTACAAAGTCATGTGAAAGGTATTGAAGGTGTTTTTTCATGTTATAGATACATTACATCCTATAATTAGGAATTTCCTTCCCTTAGTATACAGTTGTTACTATCCATGAGATTTTCTCTTTGGAAAAATCATTTGATTCATTTTAATTATCATTTTATTGATTAATTGGAACGTTTTTTCATGTATTAACCTTTCCATATTGAAAATTACATATTGATTATGCTTCAATTATTATTTATTATTATATCTTCTATATATAACCATTACAGAGAGTTTTAGCTCACCGTTTTGTTTTATTTCCCTCCTTATGAAATTAGGATGAAATCATTGAATAAGTGTTAAGGAAACAGTTCATTTTCCTTTATTACAATATATTTTTAATAACCCTTGTAATATGGGAACCATGCATTTATGTAGTTATTCAAGAAAACAAAACTGATTTATCATGGATGATGTGATCACTTTTATCTATGGAATTATTTTAAAACAACCACAAAATATAGGAAAATACGGTCAAGGGTGTTACATTATTTATTTTAGTATCATCTGAATATACCATTAAATAAGAATTAAAGCATTAATCTGGGACATTCATACTATATTATAATTACAAAAGAATCTTGGACACACCTACAATGCAATCATTAAAACATGAAACGTGTCTAATCAATATAGGTAGTCATTACATTCTAAAAATTACCAAGCTATAAATATAACCATTTTAACACATATTTGAACAGAATACTCAATAGTTAGGATATCTCCATATCATATCATAATCATCAATTTTTATCACTACAAATTAACAATTTTCTTTCAATAACACATCTCATTTAACTACTAGGTATTAAACCATTAAATTCCAATTTTCACCCAATTATATCATGTCAAAGACATCCATTTTAATAAAAATTATCCATTACTAAGGTCGAAATATATCAATAAATAACATGGGTTCTTATCTAATTATAAACACACTTTAATCCACTATTAAATTATTTATTTTTCCAGGGTTTTCTTAAACAGTTTGTATCCACATGTGAGGTTAAAACACCAATGAATATGAAGGGAATTATTGAATAATCCATTCCATGTTTATTAATCATTATTAATTCAATTTATTAAAGGGAATACTATGTTAGTGAAGTTCAAATATTCCACAAAAATTACAATTAAATAAAATATATGGTTATTTTTAAGAAAACCTAAATTTTGTGAGTGATTTACACATTGATTCCCCCAGGTAACTCCAATATGAAAAAAATTTAAAAGATCACAGGAAGAAACGTATATCATATAGATCAGTTTCAACCCCATTACCAACTAAAATAAAGATAATCCATTTAATTATATTGATAAAAATGTTACTAAATGAAAACCCCTTCAAAAATAACTCATCTGAGATTGATTTCATTAACAAGACATCTATAATGGAGGAGGGTTCTCTAAAATACATGGAAATTTCCCATGGATTGACAAAGGAAATTATGTGTTCTTTTAGAATTAAATTACATGCTAATCATGGTTTTAAAACTATAATTATAAAGAAATAGTTGGACATAAAATGTTTTACACTATGTCTTAAAATCTATTTATCAAGTATGACAAAATTCATATTTCCTTGAGTCATATAAACTCTGCTCGGAGATTACACATCGTGTATGTAGATTCGGGTTGTGTAACAAATTGATGGGATGTGTTACATTCATTAAATCTTCTAGGACATAGTTACATGTTATTTAATATATTTACATGGTGTGAAAATTTACTACATTAAAATTTAAGCAAACCCACTGTAGAATCATTTAAAACCACCTCCAAATCGTTCCAAACAATCGGAAACCCTAACAATCCTATTTTAAATGTTTATACATGGAAAAAATTAATCCAAAAATTTAAAAGCATAAAAAATCAGGCCATTTTTTAGAAAACAATTCTCCACAACTAAATAGGAATTGAGTTCCAAGGTTTAAATACAATGGACAACCCAAAAAAATTGTTCAAAAAAATATAATATTGATGTACTTATAAACTCATTCTCATTGTACATAGCTACTCTTCCAAACTCATCAAATATCATGTAGGGTGTCATACCACGTATATATCCTACAAACATCATTATTGGCATATATTAGGTCTCAATTCATGTCTCACCATCCATCCATCCATATTATCCAATCCCCTCAAGACTTTTATTGTCACACAAGCTCATCACACCAATCCTAGCGGATCCTCATCTCCGCTAGTATGGAGTCCACTAGGGTCCTTCATACTTATTCTAGTCTCTACACTCTATAACCACAATATATGCCATAAATGGTATGTTCACTCATTCATTATTCCATTTTATAATCTCTTCCTTGTAATGTTTCTTCTAATACATCATCAATATCATAGACCACAAACCAATACCACTCACTAGGGACTATCCAAAAGTTACTTTCTACAATAATCTAAGAATCCCTTTTCCATGTAATCCAAAAACCCATACTAACCATACTTATGTACCACATCCCAAAACTCTTAATAGTTATCTTAATAACATTACACACCTTATTTCACCTCATATAGACTTTGTAGAAATATACCACATTGAATGTATGCAAGACAACAATCGACACACAAGAGGGGGTCCTCTAATTTTTGGTATATGCATGACTATCTCGCTCATCACCATGAGGTGTACACATATCATGATAAGTAAACTATCTCTATAACAATATTTTTTTTAATATTAATACCATTCCAGAACTAAGACTTACCTCAAGACTCTCATAATACCGTTTAAACATATTCCCTTTGATGAAATGGTCATTGAAGGATTCTATTTTCCATAAAAATATCGGATCACCGTATCCAATCCTTCACCCCAAACCACCATATCTCATTTACCACTAAGATAATTCATGTTATTTAATTCACAACCATCTATGGTCAACATATCAATTAGTACATAATAATAATAAATCCCTTGTTTGTTAATAGTTAAGGCATCAATCAACATTAACGGATCAATTGTGTGTGGGGGAAATTTCATTCTACTAATATGGGTTTTAGAGAAACAATTTATTTTATATTTTAATTATTAAGACACATACATAGAGAGAAAAAATATAAAATTCTACAAGAAAATATGGAATATATCTTACGTTAATGAATGCAGACTAGATGACCTATATATAGGTTTATTCCATTTCAAAAAAAAAATTACTTCAATATGTAATCTCATATAAAGTTCATTCATGTTCATATCAACTCCAAAGTCTTATCTCATGAAAAACATACTAAAATAATCCAAAATAACTAAATATTGTAAAATATTTAATTTATTTAAATGGGGAATAATTTTTAATAATGGAACAAAATCATATTGTCTCACAAAAATCATGACAGACCACTCATGAACATTTCATGGAGTATTATTGACATGGTCAAGAGAAAAATTAAAATCAATATACACCCAGTCATAAATCAATTTAATCAAATATAAAAATACTAAAATAAAAATTTAATATGGAAAAATACCTAAAATTAAATTGCATGCTATGGAATTTAATCAACCTCATAGAACATTATTTATTAATTATATGTAAATTTATTATTTAATCATTTTTACTCCACCACACACTGTTGGAATTGATTCCAAAATATAACCAAAAAACACACTAAGTCATGGGTATAATAAAGTAGTTTTAGAAAGTATTATGGAGAGAAAAATCATAAAATTTAAATTTATGAAAATTTATTGTATTAAAACCCCATATTAAAGATGATTCGGGAAATACATTAATGGGGGAGATCTAACTGATATTATATCAACATAAGAAAATGTTTGTGTAAAAACCGAAGGGGGATGTTCCTAAAATTACATGATTGTATTTATTAAAAATTTATAAAATATTATCAGTCATAGGATGACCCTCATTGATCATATTACTATAACCTCATCGAATAGGGATCAATATTCTTGCTTGTCTCCATTATGGTGAGAGAAATATGGCTTATAATGTGACCTTCCCAAGTATTTATCTTATCCATCATCCAACCACCGTTGTTGCATGACCTACATAGTTCATGTAATAATGACTATTCTAATAGAAGATATATATTCCAATAATTCATATCCTCCACTCTCATAGTATGGTTCCCAATGCTACAACCCACAGTCCCATGTTGTATGATTTCATGGAAAAACCCTTAGCCCTAATGGAATCATGAAAAATAAGAGTCAAAAATAGAATATATGGTCACCCTAACCCCACTTTGACACTAACTTTTGAACATTAAAAACCTCTTAGGCTTCAATATCTATCCAAAACTAATACCTCGTGATATTCCAACCATTAGAAATTTGATATGAATCTTGGTTCTCAAAACCTCCTCAACAACATGACTATAATTCTAGTTTTCTTATAATTTCACGACCTTTATTTACACTAGTCCATTAAATCTTAAAATTATAGAACATCACATCTTATTGATGTCTTAGAGATATATTTTCCACCAATCCATCCCTTTCTTTTTTTATAAAAAATGTAGGGTTTCGACAAATGAATATTCATGTTTCAACACTTAATTTTTGAAGTGAAATTTGAAATTGTGAGGACGCAATTTATTAGAGGAAATAATGTTGCACCCAAAAATTTTATTTTTTCACTTTTTGAAAATATATATTCTCCTCTAAATTTTGATACACCAAACACCAAGCTTAAAAAAATTATTAAATATTAGTAATGTGACTTTTCCCTTAGAATGGAATGAATAAAAGGGATTATGTAAATTAGGAAATTATAGGCTACATGTTTTTATCAACTGAATTCATTGGTTATGAGTTAAATAAAAATTAAAATGAAATACAATTAAACATAAATGATGTGTTAATGTTAAAAAATTTAGGGCCACAATGTAATTTTATCATAATTTATTAAATTAGTCATTATCCGTGGAGTATAACTATGAAATGTTTCATATTCAATCAATGTATTTTAAATTTATCATAATAGTTTCATAAGATTATGATAAAAATAAAACAAATTTCATCCATAAAAATATATATCTCCTGAAATGCAATTTTACATCCTTTAAATATAAAAAATTATTTAACACTAAATTTGTACTATTTATATATTTTTTTGAAAAATAAACATCATTTTTTAGATAAAAATATCCAAATTTACATTGTTATTTTTCTGATAATATTCGTTTTTGTTAAAAATTAATGTGACTATTTGAATTAAAATGTAACTTTTAGGATTAGTAATCTATCCAATAGAATAATAGACTCTCCTACAAAATTATAAATTCAATTTTAGAATCTCATAAATGTAAATATAATTTATTTATATCATGTAATAAGTTAAAAAGTGATATTAAAATGATAAATTAAGTATATTTACCTTTGTGAAACATAAATGATTATTTTCACATTTATAATGAAAATAAATAATTAAAAGAACATTTATTTTAAGGAAATATAGTCAAAAATTAATATATTTTATGTTTTAATTATAAAATAATGTATAATTAATTAATAAATTCTTGAAAATGTCATAAATTTTGTTATAATATTAAAATCATTATTTTTCATGTAGATGATGGTTTTATTTAAAAATTACATTTCACATATTTTGTAATTTATTTCCATAAAATGGAGTCCAGTTTTTAGTTCTACTCATAAATAAATTGTCAGGGTGAATATTTTGGGTTTTTCTAAAATAATTGAATTTCCACTGAATAGTGAAATTCAGTAATTTACAGTATTTAAAAAACATAAATTATTGAGTCATGGCTAGTGTTTGGATTATGTGATCCCATAATTTTAAACATTCTTTCTTTCATTACAATATTTAGTCATGTGAATCAAAAAAATTATAGTATTAAGAAAAAATAGTAATCTAATGAATAAAATAATCAAAAAACCGCTCTCTCTTCCACTGTAAATACCACCCCTCACCACCCATTCACCTCACACTTCTAAATACATGAAGATTGTCCATTTTTTACCCAATACCTCTCCCAAAACAATAACCCACGTGTTTCTATTAAAAGTACAACCCAATAAAAAAATTGCAATGATCCTTACGGAGGTTCTCACATGGAGGAATTCAAGTGTTAAAATCCCCATTCGATCATTTAATTTTATTTTAATTCTCTTTATATATTATCCTTTCCTCACCCCCCCCCCATACCAATGTGGAATGATAACTCCAATAAATTTTATAAACCAACATTTTATTATGATAATGTTACATCAATGACAAATTACATTCCATTACCCATTTATTGTAAAGATGGAAACATCATTCGTGAGGTATAGATTTATCACCTTCATGATCAATGAGATTTTGTTTTCCAATATCTCATCCATGTCTTGTCAGAAAACCAATTTTTTGGATAAAAATTACTATAAAATTTGTATCGAAACTCATTAAATGTTTTGGAACAAATATATATTATTTATTAGTAAAACAAAACTGGTTCATAATGATTAAAAAAATACCGTAAAATAATATAAACGGTTATCATTAACAGTTTTTCTAATGAATAATCTTCATATGTGGAAACACAATGATATATAAGACCATTTAGTTTTTTTTATTTTAATTAATAAAAAATAATTTCAATTCTGGAAATTTATTCATATTTTACATGATATTTCATACAGGTATTCAAGTGAAACAATCATAAATACCAAGGAGGGGAACATTCCCAAATGATGAAATTGAATCTTAAAATTGATCAAAAAATACATAAATAAACTAAATAAAGTTATATTAAAAAATAAATGATTAAATTGTAATGAATTATATTATTTATGAATCTAATTTTATTATATAGTATATTAAATGAAGGTGGAGAAAACTTTTGAACTTATGTTTAGGGATTCAATCTGAACTTCTTTTTTTGTTCAGGTTACACTTTCTCTAACATTAACCCAATGTAATTATTAAATATTCTTATACACTCCTCCAAAAAAAATTGTTTGTTTCATTGATATTAACCTCTCTCAATTACTATTTATTTGATATAAAATTAAATATTATATACAGTCTCTTTTTAAATTTCCCTCAAAAAGTAATCCTGATTAAAAGAAACATCCCATGTTTTTACCAATTTTCTAGCATACTCAAAAATATATTTTATGTAAAAAATATTTGAATAAACTCAAAATATTTATCATGAAAAAAATATTATTTGATTGATGTTTTTATGGATACAATTATGCCTTTTCATCTTAAAAGACTCATTTATATTTTCCCTTAAACTGCACTGAGGTGGCTCATTTCTAACATTTTTATTAAACACTATTTTTTCTTATTTCCACTTCACGTAACAAATTTAATTTTGGAAATTATTTTAAAATTACAAAAATATAATTTCATTCCCTTTTTATTTCATGGATATAAATGTTGACAGTCTGAACTTTATAAAAAATAAATAAAATATTCAAAAGAACACGTATTTGCTAAGAAAAAAGGGTATTTATCTAAAGAATTATGCAGTGATATTATTATAGTATTTGGATATATATAAAAACCCACATTTTTATATTATTATTATTCAAATTTAACTCTTATTTTACCATATACCATATTTTTTTGATTTTTTTAGGATTTTTTGACTGGGGATGTACTAGACTAATACAGTTCAGCAAATTATGCTAGATGGTTAATTATTATTTTTATTGTTTTCAAAATGTTATAAAAATTTATTATTCTCATTTCAATATGAAATTATATTGCTATTATGTTTGATCCAATTCATAAGAGGAATGAATCTGACTTTGTAAGTGGTGAGTGAGGCCAGCTATATCCCCTCGATTATTCGGTATGTCAATTAGACTAACTAGAATGAGTTTTTAGACAATCATATATGGTGCCTTGGAAAAAGCCTTGATGATATGATTATAATCTCTAGAATTTTGAATTCCTGAATTATAATACTTTTAATTAATAGTACATGTGATTATTAAACTAGTATAATATCACAGGTTAGGTTTCTATCATATGATATTGATTATATATTTATTTGATGATCCTTTATTCCTACCATATTATGATCAATATTATGTTTTAATTAAATGTCTTTTTTTCACCATCCATTATTGTTTATATTTATTTATGATAGATTACACATTATTATTTACCCTTAATGAGAATATTATTTCACTGCACTTTAATGTTTCATTTTACCACATGATGTGAGGATGTATACTATGAATTAACTGCAAAGATAATATAGTAGTTTTTGGATGATTCTAATAGAGTTGTGATTTATTTATCTATTCATGTTTTAATTTAAACATGATATGTAAAGACCCGTAAGATTTAAGGGAATTTTTTTTCTAAATTTTCTTTGGGATTTTACAAGAACGTAGTTTCTAATGGTGCCTCATTCTGAGGCTTAGTGTGACCAAAATTATTTTCCGAAGTTTAGCTCGGGTACATTCAGTGAACGGGAAAATGGGTTTTTCTAACTCTTGAACCTGTGCTCAGAATCAAAATCTGAAGGCACCGATGGAATTGCAGCGCCGGTAATTACTTAGAAACACCTTTTCCGGAGTTGCGTTTGCTCGGGTGTGGTTTTTAATTTTGGGATAAAGTTAAGGAATAATGTAAAAGTGGTGCAACCGATCTTTTATTTTATTTAAGTCGCTTAACCTATGTTAAGTGGATGAAGTAACAACCGCAAATATCCTACCCACTTGGTAGGATATTTTGTGATGTGGGACCCACATGAGACACTGTTTGTTTTCTTGTTAAGTAACGCACCTGCACCCCCTATTAATGAAGTCAAACTGTGCATTTATTCTGGTTAAGAAACACCTCATTAATTTGGGTGGTTAAATCGTTACAATTAATTCATTGAATTGATTGTTTCTTTTTGAATTTAAAAGGTTGACTTGTGTGTTAATAAAATAAGATTGTTCTTATTTTATTTTTGTTGGAACTTGTTTCTTGGAGAGGATTTGGAGGAAAGCGTTCTTCTTCGACGAAGAATGCGAAGAATGAAAAGAACGCGAAGAACGCGAAGAACGCGAAGAACACACCGATCTCTGACGAAGAACGCCAAATCCTCGGAAATCAACGATGCTCCTTCCGCAACGTTTCTTTCACGACGATCCTTCTCTTCCGTGACGAACTCTTGTTCGACGACAACGTTGAGGTAGGGAATTATTTGAGAATGATTTTATTCCCTTCATTCTTTCATTCTAAAGAAAACAAAGAAACACGGATCAATTTATTATCTAGTTGATCCGAAAACGTTTTCCTTGGAGGTTGGGAATAATTTGTTGCAGGAAGTTATGGGGGTTTATTTTATTGTTGATCGTGATCTCATTTGTTGCCTTTCTTGGTTTCAATTGGGCCTCCTGTTATCATAATAACGGGAGGAGGTCGGACCACACGAACACGGCAGACCCTCCCCCCCCCTTGTTTGTTTGAATTTGTTGCGGAAAGTGAAAGGCAGTGTGGTGCCGTTTCACCACGCGGAAATGATAAAGAACGCGGCGAAGAAACGCGGCGCCATCGTGCCGCGCCATTGAGGCCGAACGAACCCGCAGGCGGAGACGGGACCACGGAGGAGATTCGAAGTCCCCGCAGTTTTTTGTCGAAGTGCGGATCGACGGACGATTGTGAGGCGATCCACAAAGGCGTTTTGAAGCCACCGCAGTAAAGGTTGGGTCCTGGGAGGACCGTTGGTGAAAGCGGCGAGCAAAACGGACCATCAGAGCGCGTCTAGTGGTCCGAGGAAGACTCCCTCGGCGCGCCACGCCGGCACTAGCCGGCCGCCGGGAGGCGGCAGCGCCCGGCGCGCTGCTGGGAAAGGGCCACCTTGGCTGAAGCCGCGGTGGCGGGCGGCTGGTCCCACGGCTGCGCGGGACCAAAGGGACGTGGCATCACGCTGCGTCCGTTCATAGGGAGTGGCCCCCACGCGGAGGCCACGGTTTCGTCCAGGGGGCGGTCCCCCCTTGTGTGGCTGCTTGGCCAGTGCCAGCACGCCGGGACGAGCCGCCCGGTCGGGCCGCGCCAGCCGGGCCACGCCCACCCAGGGGGGGGGGGGGGGGGGTGGGCCGGGCCCAGACCCCCCATTTTCAGACCTCTTCTGTATTTTGCCCATATCATGGGGTACAGACCTCTGATCGATGCACCGTCAGTTTTGTAGCAATCCTTGGATCAACGCGGTCGTTTCGGTTTATTACACTCAAGGTTTTGGAGAACATTGGGTTCGGTTAGGTTGGTTCGGATACGAAACCAACCAGGCCCTCGTAGCAGAAACGCTTATATCTTGAGTTTCGGACGTTCGATTGATGTACCGTCAACTTTGTTGATTTTCTCTTGATGAGACGGAACTTTTGGAAGACTTTTCCTGAGTTTTGGATGTAGTTGGAGTATGGACGGGTTGGATTGTACCCCAAATCCTACCGGGCCCTTGGAACGGAAAAGCCGATATATTTCAGACCGGATGTCAGTTTGACGAACCATCAGTGGAGTTGGTGATCATGTTGAGAAATGATCCCTATGAGTATAACCTATGAGAGTTTGGGGTACAGTTGAAATATGGCCGGGTTGGTTCGCACACAAAACTAACTGGGCCCCTGGAATAAAAAGGCTAATAACTCACAGACCGTGCGTCCGATTGACGCGCCGTCTGTTGCATTGAGACCCCTATGATGAGGAGGTCCTTTGAGATACTTCTTCATGGGACTTGTGATACATGGAGTATCGACCTGTAGCTCATGGAGCGGACCCTCCCGGGGACGAGCATACAGAGTACAGAGACCGTGTAGTTGGTTGTGACCGATGACTGCTTGTCCAATTCGATTCGGAGTGACTAGCATATCCCTATGGGGAGGAATACTTTGTGAGGTGGAAGACCCATGGCGGAGGACCACTATTGTGTGTGGTGGAAGACCCACGGTACTCGACAGGAGGAGTACTTCTGTAGACTATGAGGGGCGGCACTACTGTGTGAGGTGGCAGACCCATGGCGGAGGAGCACTACTATGTGAGGTGGCAGACCCGCGGTACTCGACAGGAGGAGTACCTCAGCAGTCTTAGGTTAGTGAGCAGTACCTCAGAGTCGTGACAGGACCACTGTACACTCCAGAGACGGGGCTCTTTAGCCGTTACGGTTTCGATAATGAAAATCCTGGTTTGAGCTGAGTTTGTGACCTTTGTGTTTACCTCTTGATTTAAATGGGTCACTTGATAACTTAGGTATATGTATGGGAATATAACTGGGTAGTGGTTATCCGATGATTTCATAATCTTGTGTTTCCTCTTGATTGAGATGGGTTACTTGATAACTTAGGTATATGTATGGACAAATACCTAAGTAGAGGTTATCTATTGAGATCTTCTTTGTGGTTATCCTTGTTGGTTTTAGTGAGACCTTGAGGGTCTCGGGGTCCCTACTGAGTATCGTTATACTCACCCCTGCACGGATTATGCCCGCACCTCATTTTGTTGGTTGCAGACGACGGCAGCGCTGACAGAGGCCGAGTATTCGAGGACTGGATGGTACCCAGAGGTGGACCACACGACAAGTCAGTATCTGGAGGTGGACTTCACGGTGAGACGACACTCAGAGGAGGTTGACAGGTGACAGCATTGTGGAGGATATCTTTACCTACACTTCAGGTTGGATCCGTGGTGGACGATCCAGGAGCTGCGGTATCTGTACCTACCCTTCAAGTAGGATCTGTGGTGGACGATCCATGAGCTGCGCTATCTGTACCTAACCTTTAGGTAGGATCCAAGGAGGACGACCCAGGAGCTTCTTCCTTTCTTCCAGCTATTTGTCTTTTTCTGTTGTACTTTCGTTTAGTTGTAGCTGTACTTTTAGTTGGGTTTGTATTCTGTCCCATTTACTTTTCAGAACTTTCTTTGTACTTAGTGGTTTACTTCCGCTTGTACTCGGTGGTGTTTTTTTACTTTTATAAAGGCAATGCCTTCCCAGTTATCGGGATCTACGCCTCTGGTGCTAGTCGCCAGCCCCTGGCCTATGGAAGCCGGGCTTGGGGTAGTCACGGCATGGGCCTCGAGGATGGGTCGTGACACATTGGTATCAGAGGAGTCGGTTCTACCGTAGAACTTATAACTATGATATTTTCTTTCTGGGAAGCAATAGTATTAAGGGTACCGAGTGTGGTTTTTAGTTCAGGGAGTCCAGTATTGGTGCGGTCAGCCGACGTATCCATACACTTGGAACCTGACAACTGATTTCCGACTTTGTGCACGAAAACACTGATTGCGTGTGTGTTTCCAGAAGTATTTGAAAGTCAGGTCAAACCAAGTCAGCTCACCAGGTATAAATCATTTGACTATGTCATGTTTTTTTTTTCGGGATGCCTCCCTGCGGACGACAAGCTATAGCCCCGAGAGTTGTTCGTACTGACATCCCGCAGAGCGACGTGGCCTCAGTACAGGGCCCTATCCCAGTTGAGGCACCAGCGGAGGCATCAGCAGTACTACTACCCGTTGGGCCACCGATGCCACCATCCCCAGCAGCAGAGGGTGCACGTTGCTTGAGCGCACTACACGAGTTTCAGTGACAGAGGCCACCCAGGTTCAGGGGAGAGACGGACCCGTAGGCAGTTCAGGATTGACTAGAGGCTGTGGTGAGAGTCTTCAGGCTAGTGGGGACGCCAGCAGACTTCATGGTGATCCTTGCTGCCAGCCTTCTTCAGGAAGTAGTAGGCAGTTGGTGGATCCTAATGCTCCAGATGCATGACGAGGCGAAACTTCATTGGGAAGAATTCTAGAGCATGTTCCGGGCAGATTTTGTACCAGCCACCCTTCGAGCGGTGCGTCTACAGGAGCTACATCAGCTGCGTCAGGGCAGCATGATAATGGCGCAGTATTCAGAGAGGTTCACAGACCCCTAGCGCTACTCCACAGATATGGTACGGGGCCCGTTCTTCAGGGCCTGAACCTTCAAGAAGGGGCTCAGGAAAGAGATTAGAGCTTCTGTTGTTTCTCACCGCATTCTGACGCAGACAGGGGTGTTGGAGCGAGCCCTCTTAGTAGAGAGTTTCCTTGGTGAGCAGTCTCCAGTAGTAGGACCCACCACTAGCCGGCATGCGGCAGAGTCTTCTGTAGCAGGCAGTAGACAAATAACGAAGAGGTCCAAGAGGACCAGACCTACAAGTGGTCAACTGCGTGACTCAGGGTCTGTAGTACGAGGCACCAAGGGGAATGGCAGAGCCAGACCTGCCATGCAGTGTTACTCCTACGGCGTGATTGGTCACATGGCACGTGACTGTCCAACCCGCCATGCAGATAACCAGTAGTTAAATGAAGAACCTCCTAGGCAGAAGTAGAGGTTCAATCAAGGCAGACCGCTAGGAGCTGAAGGCCGAGGTAGGGGAGATGGCCGTGCAGCTGGAGGTGGATGACGCTTCGAGGTGTTTCCACCACCAACACCAGGACGTCTACCCCGACTGCCGGGAACAGGTAGACATGGGAGAGCTTAGCTTCAGGCAGTAGAATCTTACGACTACGGAGCTCCGGAAGTGAGTGGACAGGGGCAGAACTAGTGGTTTATATCTAGTTCCATGTTGTTGTTGGTACATTTGTGTCTTATACCATGAACTACAATAATATAAAGACACTTACCTTTGTGACATTTGCTTCCTTCTTTTTTGAGTACTAAGAGGTTCCAGTTTAAACTGTTGACTTGACCCTCACTTTCGAGATTCCTACAGGAAGAGACCCAGTGACCTCACGCTAATGCCGACAGTGTGACTCGACCCTTAGAGGCGAGAGTGACGGTTGGTTCTCTTGGTAGTAACTTCGAGGCCTTACGACATCGTTCATGGCATGAATACATCATTCTTGTCCGGATTGACTGTATTAGGCAAAGAACGTGGTTCATCCAGGGGATGAGACCGAGTTTCTCTTTTCTGTAAAAGAGAAATTTTAGCAGCTCTTTCAGATCATAGGAAAAGAAGGTGCAGATCATCCAGGAGCGGATGAAGACTGCACAGTGCAGTAAGAAACAGGAAACTTTCACTAGTCTTAGAGACTCGTGCATGTTAAATGTTTCATGAAGTGGAAGATTTAAGGAGAGATGAGTCAACGAAGCAGCAGACGTGGATGTAGAGCTAGGGGATCAGCATGAGGTGGTGTACGTTTTAACATGCTATAACCACCAGCCTTAGTTGTCCCT
Source organism: Viscum album (assembly GCA_963277665.1). Classification (NCBI taxonomy): domain Eukaryota; kingdom Viridiplantae; phylum Streptophyta; class Magnoliopsida; order Santalales; family Viscaceae; genus Viscum; species Viscum album. The sequence continues at coordinate 1,058,968,446 of OY728142.1, forward strand.
GCCAGGCTCAGGGAGCTGGAGGGCAGGGGGAGAGGGTAGTTGCGTGCGGTCAGGGAGAGTGACCTGATGGCTCTAAGAATGATTCGAGGGAAAGTTTGTTTCCACTACTAGCTGCCGTAGAAATAGACGTTGATACGAAGCATTCCTTCCTTCGAAAAATATTGTCCCAGACCTAGAGTTTCCGGTAAGCTGTAGACATGACCCTCACGTCTGGTGATACCTTGGGAGAAGACTCGATAATCCCACTTACGCTAACAGTTTGATCAGACCCTCGAGGCGAGAGTTTTGGTTGGAATCTCTTGGTGGCAGCGTCGAGGCCTTACGACGTTTGTTTGAGTATGAACTGGGAAAACACAGTTCATACACAAATTGACGGAATTAGGCAAGAAGGTTGTGGTTTAACTACGACGTCGGGATGGATTTTCCTTGGTCGGCGAAAAGGAAACCCCAGGCAGCACAGGAGGGTGCGACCGATCACTCTTGAGTCGGTCAACCATAACCACGTGGCAACAGTCATTTTGAGTTCTAGTTGTAACAGGAATTGGAGACCTCTAGAGTTCTAGGATGACGATCACGTCCTTATACGGGTCTCACCTCGACGAGGTTTACAGAGATGTGGCCAAGGAGTCTAGTTATTTCTAAGGTTCAGCGGACCTTCTTAGGTCCTCAACTGGGTAGGCTAAGTGGTTTACCACTTAACCCATCCATCTCAGTTGCACCAGGTGCACGGCGACTTCCATGTATCTCAACTGAGGAGATACGTGCTCAACCCTTCACATATCATCAACCATGAGGAGCTGCACCTTGGAAATGGGGTGACTTCCACGGAGGTTTTAGTGGGGATCGAGGATCGACAGGATCAGATCCTACGAGGACGGTCGATTCCTCGGGTGCAGTTTCTTTGGCAGCACGAGAACCTCCAGGTGAGCACATGGGAGCGCAAGGCTCATATGCGTGCTCAGTACCGCTTTTGTAACCCTAGTTTGGGTTACAGCTTTACGAGGACGTAAATCCCTGAGGTGGTAGTAATGTAAAGACCTGTAAAATTCAAGGGATTTTTTTTAATTTTCTTTGGGATTTTACAAGAACGCAGCTTTTGACGGTGCCTCATTCTGAAGCCTGGTGTGCCCGAAATTATTTTCCGAAGTTTAGCTCGGGTACGTTCAGTAAACGAGCGAGCGGGATTTTCTAACTCTTGAACCTGTGCTCAGAATCGAAATCTGAAGGCACCGATGGAATTGCAGTGCCGATAATTTCTTAGAAACACCTTTTCCGGAGTTGCGTTTTCTCGGGTGTGGTTTTTAATTTTGGGATAAAGGTAAGGAATAAAATAAAAGTGGTGCAACCGATCTTTTATTTTATTTAAGTCGCTTAACCTATGTTAAGTGGATGACGTGAGACCCACAATATCCTACCCACTTGGTAGGATATTTTATGAGGTGAGACCCACACGAGCCACCGTTTCTTTTCTTGTTAAGTAACACACCCGCACCTCCCAATTAATGAAGTCAAACCATGCGTTTATTCTGGTTAAGAAACGCCTCATTAATTTGGGCGGTTAAATCATTAGAATTAATTGATTGAATTGATTGTTTCTTTTTGAATTTCAAAGTTTGACTCGTGCATTAATAAAATAAGACTGTTCTTATTTTATTTTTTTTTGGAACTTGTTGCGTGGAGAGTATTTGGAGGAAAGCATTCTTCCTTGACGAAGAACGCGAAGAACGCGAAGAACACACCGATCTCCGACGAAGAACGCTAAATCCTTGGAAATCAATGATGCTCCTTCCGCGACATTTCTTTCGCGACGATCCTTCTCTTCCGCGACGAACTCTCGTTCGACAACAACTTTGAGGTAGTGAATTATTTGAGAACAATTTTATTCCCTTGATTCTTTCATTTTAAAGAAAACAAAGAAACATAGATCAACTTATTATCTAGTTGATCTGCAAACGTTTTCCTTGCGGGTTGGGAATAATTTGTTGCGGGAAGTTATGGGGGTTTATTTTATTGTTGACCGTGATATCATTTTCCGCCTTTATTGGTTTCAATTGGGTCGCCTGTTATCATAATAACAGGAGGAGGTCGGACCGCACGAACATGGCCGACCCTCCTCCCCCCTTGTTTGTTTGAATTTGTTGCGGCACATGAAAGGCAGCGCAGTGCCGTTGCACCGCGCGAAAACGAGAAAGAACGCGGCGAAGAAGCGTGGCACTGTCGCGCCGCACCTTTGATGCCAAACGAAACCATGGGCAGAGAGTGGATCGTGGAGGCGATTCGAAGACCCCGCAGTTTGTTGTCGAAGTGCGGATCGTCGGACGATGGTGAGGCGATCTGCAAAGGAATTTTGAAACCGCCGCAGTAAAGGTCGGGTCCCAGGAGGGCCGTTGGAAAAAGCTACGAGCAAAATAGACTACAGAAGCGCGTCTGGTGGTCCGCGAAAGACTCCCCCGGCGCGCCACGCCGGCACTGGCCGGCCGCCGGGAGGCGGAGGTGCCCGGCGTGCCTCTGGGAAGGGGCCACCGCGGCTGAAGTCGCGGCCGCGTGGGACCAGAGGGACGTGGAATCGCACTGCGTCCATTGACAGGGTGCGTCCCCCGCGCGGGGGGCGCGGTTTTGTCAAGGGGTGCGGTCCCCCCTTGCGTGGCTGCTTGGCCAGCGCCAGCGAGCTAGCACGCCGGGCCGCGCCACCCGGCCGGACCGCCAGGCCGGGATGCGCCCAGGCCGGGCCGGGCCGTGCCAGCCGGGCCGGGCCGCGCCAGCCGGGCCAGGCCGTGCCAGCCGGGCCACACCCGGCTGGGTCAGACCGGGACCCGGGTCGAGTCGACCCGGTTCGGGCCGACCCAGGGGGTGGGCCGGGTCGGGCCAGGCCCAGACCCCCTGTTTTCAGACCTCTTCGGTCTTTGGCCCATAACATGGGGTACAGACCTCCGATCGACGCACCGTCAGTTGAGTAGAAATCTTTGGATCGAGACGGTCGTTTCGGTATATTAAACTCAAGGTTTTAGAGAAATTTGGGTTCGGTCAGGTCGGTTCGGAAACGAAACCAACCGAGCCCTCGGAGCGGAAACGCTTATATCTTGAGTTCCAGACGTCCGATTGATGTGCCGTCAACTTTGTTGATTTCCTCATGATGAGACAGAACTTTTGGAATACTTCGCCTTAGTTTTGGATGTAGTTGGAGTATGGCCGGGTTGAATTGTACCCGAAATCAAACGGGGTCCCTCGAATGGAAAAGCTGATATCTTTCAGACCAGACGTCCGTTTGATGAACCGTCAGCGGCGTTGGTGATCATGTTGAGAAATGGTCCCTATGAGTATACCCTATGAGATTTTGGGGTACAGTTGAGATATGGTCGGGTTGGTTCGCACACAAAACCAACCGGGCCCCTGGAACGAAAAGGCTAATAACTCACAGACCGGGCGTCTGATTGACGCGCCGTCTATTGCATTGAGACCCCTATGACAAGGTGGTCCTTTGAGATACTTCTTTGTTGGACTTCTGATACTAGGAGTATCAACCTATATCTCGTGGAGTAGACCCTCCCGGAGACGAGCATACATAGTATGGATACCGTGTAGTTGGCTATGACCGATGACTGCTTGTCCGATTCGATTCGGAGTGAATAGCATAGCCCAGTGGGGAGCATTACTTTGTGAGGTGGCAGACCCATGGCAGAAGAGCACTATTGTGTGAGGTGGTAGACCTGCGGTACTCGACAGGAGGAGTACCTCTATCGGTTATGAGGGGGAGCACTACTGTGTGAGGTGGCAGACCCATGGCAGAGGAGCACTACTGTGTGAGGTGGCAGACCCGCGGTACTCGACAAGAGGAGTACCTCAGCAGTCTTAGGTTAGTGTGCAGTACCTTAGAGTCGTGACAGGACCATTGTACACTCCAGAGATGGGGCTCTTCAGCAGTTACGGTTTCGATAATGAAAATCCTGGTTTGAGCTGGGTTTATGACCGTTGTGTTTACCTCTTGATTGAGATGGGTCACTTGATAACTTAGGTATATGTATGGGCATATAACTGGGTAGTGGTTATCCGATGATTTCATAATCTTGTTTTTCCTTGTGATTGAGATGGGTTACTTGATAACTTAGGTATATATATGGACATATACCTAAGTATAGGTTATCTGTTGAGATCTTATTTGTGGATATCCTTGTTGGTTTTAGTGAGACCTTGAGGGTCTCGGGGTCCCTACTGAGTATCGTTATACTCACCCCAGCACGGGCTATGCCCGCACCTCGTTGTGTTGGTTGCAGACGACGACAGCGCTGACAGAGGACAAGTATTCGAGGACTGGATGGTACCCGGAGGTGGACCACATGATGAGTCAGTATCCGGAGGTGGACTTCACGGTGAGACGATACTCAAAGGAGGTTGGAGGGAAAGAGCATTGTAGAGGCTATCTGTACCTACCTTTCAGGTAGGATCCGTGGTGGAAGATCCAGGAGTTGTGCTATCCGTACCTACCCTTTAGGTATGATCCGTGGTGGACGATCCATAAGATGCGCTCTCTGTACCTACCCTTCAGGTAGGATCCGAGGAGGATGACCCAGGAGCTGCTTCCTTTCTTCCAGCTATTTGTCGTTTTCTATTGTAATTCCGTTCAGTTGTAGCTGTACTTTCAGTTGGGTTTGTATTCTGGCCCATTTTCTTTTCAGCACTTTCTTTGTACTTAGTTTTCTACTTCCGCTTATACTCTATGGTGTTTTGTTACTTTTATAAAGGCAATTCATTCCCAGTTATCGGGATTTGCGCCTTTGGTGCTAGTCGCCAGCCCCTGGCCTATGGAAGGCGGGCTTGGGGTAGTCACGGCACGGGCCCCGAGGACGGGCCGTGACATGATATTTTTATTAGGTCAAACAAACATACTAAACTATTTTGGTCCTTTTGGATTTGATTTCCTTGTTTATTATAGTAATGTACTAAATTAGGGCACCAAATCTTTGATATTAGGGATAAGTTCTTTATATAAACCAACAAAGGATATCTTTTAGTGAAATCCTAAGGTGGATAGCTGAATAAGAGGTAATTTATATCAACACATGTTTTTATTTTATATCATCCTACACACCATTAAATTATTATTATTCCATAATGATATAATAACATAAGTATCCTCCATATGCTGATATGTTGTTATGTTGATTTCATAACCTAAAACTGCACACACTTCCATTAAATGGATTAGAAATCATCATATGTTTGTATGGAAGACTACCACCCCAAAACCGATGTCTTTTGTTTTTCCATTTCCACCTCTCAATATTTTGGACTAATGATGGATTTGTTCAGATTTTAGGAAATACATGACGTAGAAAATTTTATTATTATTTTTTAACTATTATATCTCACATAAATTAAATATTTCCATTATTTGAAAATACAATAATAATGTTCATTTGTACGGTGGACTACAGCTTCACAAATTTATGGGATTGAATCACAGTTTAAGTAGAATGTTTTAAATATGTGGTTAACAAACATATATTATTTATATAAAACAACCATGATTCTATAATTGTAATATATATTATTTAATTTTTTGTTATTTAATTAAATATGAAAATGGAATCAGACTTCTTGCATATGTAAGGAATACCATCCCCATTAACGGAATATTTCATTTTCTAACACTCAATTTTATGTGTGACAATAAATAAATATATAATGAATATATTTGATATTTATATCATGTTTTACAATCTTGTGATGATGAAATCATGATTTAAGACATATTCCCATGAATAAAAAGTCAAAAAATTTATGAAAATATTGTGGTTATTACCAAAAACATAACATTTACATGGATTCATTAATAAGACGATACTAATAATTCATAAGAAAAACAAATATAGAATGATATATGTTTATTTTGGTTTTTTAGAATTATTATTATTTTTTATTATTATAAATTATTTATAATGTCTTATCATAAATATAATAACGTTTTATTTATTATACATGCGTTCTAATGTGTGTTATCAAATTTAAGACTTAATGTAAGAGTTTTTTTCTTCATTTTCCTTCTTTGAGAGGTATAATCTGTTATCCACATATATTATTTCAAAAGGTTTATATACATCCTCTCTGAAAAGTAAAATCATGAATTTATTCTTCTTTATGATATATTATGTTTTAATATATACTATTCCTTCATTGTTATTATGCATAAATGTGTACAAAGTGGAAAATATTCATAGTTACAATCTTATCTTCTATCATGAATGTTTGAAACTATGTTTCTAATTATAAAATATTATAATAATTACCTCAATAATTCTCATGAATTTTATTCTCCTATGGTTACTCATGATCTATTCATGTAATGAAACCATTTTTCTACATTTTTGTATTTATAATTATTAAAATAATGTTTTTATGAAATTATTAGTGTATATTTCTCTTATAATCGAAATATTCTTTCATTAAAGCCAATGTTTGTTAAAAAATTTCAAAATGATTTGTTTTTATCCAATTATTTTTAAATTACATTTTACAAATTATTTATTTTCTATAATTTTTTTAAATTAGTGATCATTTCATTTTCCAAATATTTCCCATTTAGATTTTCCTAAAATTTTAATGTAATCTTCATTTTAACACGTAAACCATGTATTTTTATCTGTGAAAATTATTACATAAAAGAATCATTTATATATATTTAATTTAATTATCATCTAAAATGGTTTTCCAAATTTAATATGTTTTAAAAATAATTTTTCAAATATGCAAGAATATTTGATGGTGAAATGTTCTTAATGATCTTTTCAATATTAGTTCCCTTCTAAGAAGATATATGATGGTGTAAGTTATTCCTTAATGCAGGTATAATCAAAGGATTGCAATCAAGTTCATTCTCTTAATGGATTATGTTTCTACAAAATGATGTGTATGAAACCATTTTATCTTCCACAGTTTATACAATGATGAAAGTGTTATGAAACTACCTTATTTTAAATATTTATTATATTCCAAAATGGTAATGAATTCTACCTCTTTTACATAGGTTATTATATGATAAAATATTCCTAATAACAATTTTTTTCATTGTACATCATGAAAAGTGTAAATTTAATATTTATTAATAATCAAAACCAATAACAACGCAATTAGAGTGGTCGAAAAAAAATTAATCCAAGGCAATCACCTCTAAAAATGTTCGCACACCTGAGGGGGATAGGGCCCAAACTATGAAACCAAGAAAAATTCTCCTCATGAGAAAACATTGATTCAAGAAGATCATAAAACTTCTTACCTTCACACCGCGTGTGGTTCTCTTAATCCATTCCATTTAGGAAAAACAAATTGTTTGAATAATATCGAATAAAATCTATTGGGGAGGTATTCTTGTAATTTGAGTTGAACCTGATCAAATAATCTGTCACCAATGACTCAAGATTCAGGTTTTTGTCTCAACCAATCTTGATACCACTGAGTAATGTATAAGCCTCCACCATTGAAGAGTCACCCAAGCCATAGATAGTAGAGAAAGAAATAATCGATCCCTTTTTATCCCACACCACACCAACTTCCCACACACAACCATTATAATATAAGCCTTCTATATTATGTTTTAGGCCATTATAAAGAAGAAGCCATTTAATCCATCTTCCTTGCAGAGCTAGTATTTGATTATAAAGTGAGTAAAGTCTTCCATAAAATACAATTCTCATCGAGGGAGATTTATCCTAGATTTGAAAAAGTATCCCTTGCTCGACCACCATAGTCCATGATCTAGCTATTAACTAAATCTATGAACTATGAATACCACCCTGTCCAGACTTATTTCTTGAAAACTAGATGATCCAGAATCCCACAACTAAAAACACCCCTATCACTTCCTTCTCATAACTATTGGATCCTACCCTATAGAACCAATTGCGATGAAAGTATTCCACTATAACATTTTTGAAACGGATCCAGAAGGAATCCCCAAGACATTCCCAAATAGAATCATCCCAATTTCCATGGAAAATTAAATGCAGTTATGACTACTCTTTGTGCCTTTCACAGTAAGGTAATATAGAGACGAGTGAGATTCCTTTGCGCTAGAAGCCCTTATCTATAGGTATAGCCTATGATATGATGATATAAAACATGAAGAAAAGCAGGGATAAGATCTCTTGCTCCTAGTGGATTCCTCACCATAGAACCTTGGTGAGGTAATCCTGTCTTTGGGCTTGGTATTCATTGGAAGAAAAGTGTACCGAAGTAGAACCTATGAACACAATATTGTCCTCCTCATCATTCATGGTAAAAGACAAAAAATAATCATGTCATTGTGAATTAATAACTGATTTGGTAAATACATGGTATCTAGAATCATAGTTAAAATTTATATTTAGATTTGGGCACCATTGTAAACAAACCATCAAACCAACCCAATTTTGATGCCATGAATTGATATCTCAATGCCCAATAACGCATGATGATTGATAATTGTGTTCCAGAACATGATCATGTAGATATTTCTATATCCCTATAGACTGATCCCATGTAATATGCATAAGTTACCGATTATATCTTTTGAATAATTTATCAAACATTAAAAAACTTTCTACTTAATTCCATGCTATTTTATCTTGCATGTAGTGCATGGCCTCTTCAACACTTCTCAAATTGATTCCCCTATCTTCTGATTCTATGGACAGTCTATCCTGTGAAGCCCAATAAAACCACAATTTTTTGTTATCATCCAATATGAATTTCACATTAATTCTCTGAATTATTCATATTATAATTTTTGGGACCATGAGGATCGATATAATATTCATGGGAATGGAAGAAAGAACATAATTAACCAGAGTAATGTGGCCTCTGAAGGAGAGAAAATGATTTTTCAAGTTGTTGATCTGGGTAATTATTCTGCCAAGAAACCCTTCAAAATAATGTATCTGGATTCTTCTTGGGTCAATAAGGGTTCCCAAACAATCAATTGGAATATTCCTCCTTTGAATCCCTAGAGTGTTCTTGATTTTTGTTCTCCTCATATTTGGTCATCAGTTAGAGATAAAAACAAAATTTTTTGTTTGTTAATAATATAGAAATTCTACATGATATATTCTTCAAAAATCATAAAGAGATGATGAATGGTCTTACTATTTATCTTGACATAGACATGGTTATCATCAGTTAAAATAAAATGGGAAATAACATTCATAAAATAGAGACACCAAAAGGGGCAATAGAGCCATCACTAATACCATTAGTGAAATATTTACTACGTGAATCCTAGAACATAATGATGATGTTGGGAGAAGGAGGATTCCCTTATCTGATTCCCCTAACCATCATGATGAAACTATACTTTTTCCCAAAAGGATGATAGAGAACCATGAAGATCTATGTCATCTGAAAAAATAATTCACTCACCCAATAATAGAAACCCATACATGCCATTACCAAGAGAATGATGATCTATTTGAATCAATCACGTGCTTTGTCTATGTAGAACCTGATTGAAATATTGGAACCTAGATTTTTAATGTTGATGTATCCAATAATCTCTTTTAATTAGAAAATGGAACCCTGTATAGATCACCATTGGATAATACCATGATTCTCCTTCGAGATAACACTATTTATGTGAGTTGTAAGCCTTTTATTAAAAATATTATCCACAACCTTCTCATAAGTGTTTCACATTATTATGGGTATATAATGATTACTGGAATAAGAATATTTATCCTTTGGAATGAGAACCATCGAAGTAGCAGAGGTCATCATTCGTAGCCCACCACCTTCAATGATGTCACAAATTCTCCCAACCAGGTCATTCTTAGTAATACTACATGAAACCACATAGAAGGATCCAATAAATCCATCAGGGCTAGAGGTTCTCTCGGAGGTGAGATCAGTAACAACCATCAAAAAATCATCCTTATTCAGGATGCATCTAATGGAATCCTTAATGGATCTAGGAACCTCCAAGGGGATATTTTCAAAATTCTCTAATCTACCCATCGGATTACCAGCAGGCATGGAGTGGTTAGAATCACAAAGAAGGGATTGAAAATGTGACATAAAAATACCTATCACCTAATCCAGATTAATGTAGAAGGATCCATCCACAATTTTAAGGTTGAGAGTGGGATTTCTAGATCTATCTTGGATATAATAATTAAATAAAGTTTCTTTTTGATCACCCTCCTGGATCCATAGGGATATGGATCAATAATGATCAAACGTTTCTTCTTCCATGGTTAATTTCAAGAGCCATACCTTCTTTGTGACAATGATACTAAAGAACTTATCATCCTTGGAAACCTCAAGTCTAGTCTCAACTTGTTCAATTTCAGCTTTCAAGGAGTCTAGACCCTCAGTGACAACATCCTTGTTTAACCACTAATTTGACAAATCCTCTTTCAACCACCAGAGTATATTATAGAAGCCCACCCACAATACAACATACATGGACTTACTCCTAGATAATTTATCCATGTTGATAAAAGTAGGATATGACGTCTGCTGACTTGATATGTGGAAACTCTTAAGAGATATCATGCACGACATAAGATAAAAAAGATGGGAGAGTGGTCAGATATAGATCAAGAAATATTTGAATCCTCCACACTCTGGAAACATGAATCATCCTAAAAAATTTCCTAGAAAAGTTCATGACTACTCTATGTGTGCCACCTTCCATCCTATTTGTTAAAACCATGTCAACTAGTATCCATAATATCAAATATTCATTAAGTTGTTCCCCACTATGAAATAATAAAAATCATGTCTGGACGTCCAAGAACTAGGGCCATCACCATTATTCACTGAGGGATCTAGGATGGTGTTAAAATCCCAACAAAAAATTCATGAATCCTCCATTGGGGTAAAAGACTCCAGGTCCTATCGTAGGGACTCCTTCCCCATAATGCCACATTTAGAATACATAATGTAGAAGTTGAAAAAAGAATTACAAAAACTATTCTTAGTATATATATATTGGATTGAGATAGTGAGTTTTTCTATCTTGAATGACTTATCACGAATAATCCAAATACGAATTTTTTTGGATCACTATGCAGGAAGCCAGACAAGCCCATCCTTTGGGAGAAAGAATAAAGTCTAGAAGATAATTACATAGGTTCAGGAACATCAATAACAGAAATAGTGGGTGGTGCCTTACATGGACAAGGAAACTAGTCTTAACCTATGATCCAAGTCCATGGGTGTTCCAAATAAGAATGGGGACTATCTAAATAAGGTTAACATAGATCTGGCCCCAGGTTAATGGAGGCTCTTGGGGAATAATGAAAATGAAAAAAATCAATTACCACCTTTAGGATCATATACAATCAAAACCAATCAAAGAGTAATGTAGATTGAACTTATGAGAAGTGGGATCATGAGCTCTAAAAAACCATTGTCATGTCCACTAACAAAAAAAATTACATTCGAGGTGTAAATTTGATCCCCATAGATTATAGGATCTTTTCCACATGGTATAGGTAATGATGATGAAAGGGGATTAATCGTCAAACTACTAGAATTTGACTTAACATTATTTAGAAGGGAGAAATCACCCTAGATCGAGAAGTCTTGGGAGTACAACACATTAAGTGAATGTATGAGGAAAAATATATTAGGATGGTCGACCGAGACATGTGATAAAGCACTGAGAACACACGATGTCTCAGGATCTTGAACAAAAAGAGTAGAATATGGTATACTAGAGATGGGAGCCTTCCCATTGTCCAAATTAATCCTCCAAAAAAAGGAACCATGAAAAAACGGCTATTATTAGATGAATAAGCACCCTGATGATCATGGGTATCCAAAATCATTGGAGCCACACCATCCAAACCAGCCTCTGCTCCCAGTTGGGAGGAGGATAAGACAACGCCCTGTGTTGGTCCGAGTAAGAAACTCAATAGGGATTTAATTTAGTTATTATAAAAATAATTGTCTTAAAACATTAATTTTAATGTCCAAAAATTTAAAATCAAATACAGCCCAGTAAACCAAAGTCGAATATTTATAAAATTATTGATCTTTTGAATGATTTATCGAGGATTTATTAGTTCTCAGTTAAAGAAATATGGATTATTAATATAATTTATGAAATAAATATACTAAACTAAATTAAAATATAAAAATTATCTATGATTAAATATCAAAGTGAATAAATGATTTCAATAAATAAATAAAATAGTCAAAACAATAATTTGAAAAGAATATGGGATTTTAAAACAAGAGGTTCAGTCTCAAGATGAGACATAGTTCTCTCCACATGGTGATCACATACCATCAATGAATTTAAATAAATAATATTTAACCACACACTGTATTGGGGAACACTAAAGCATACACAAATGTACTTGTGAACTAGACCTCTTCCATTGTTTTCATGGGAGTGAAAATTAATAACATCCCATGTAGGGACACCATCCACTATTATTTGTGGGTGTTTAAGGTGTAAAAAGATATATATAAGGACTTGGCCTTAACAAATACATAATATTGAATTATGTTAATAATTCACATTGATGATATTTTTAGGTTTAGTGTTTCCGAGAATTAGGCCATAACTATTACATTACATCTCAAAAATTAAAAATTAGAAACTTCTAATGAGTATCTAATTTTTTCATAAAATAAAAATTAATAAAAGAAAACAATAATTTTTTTCTTGATATAATTTTTCTTCACTTCTTCCTCTCTCATAACCTACCTTCTACCCTGTGAAAAAACAGTTCAAAACATGGGATGAGCATAAAAATATTAGTAAGGTTTACAAAATAAGAAAGAAAACATTAGTTAATCAATACATACAAAACATAAGCTCTTTAACATACCTCCCGAAGTCATAAGATTTATGGATAAAACATAGAAATCCTAAATCATAAAGTTAACTTGGGTCATCCATATCAAACCTACATTATAGTTTTCACAGCTACATAGGGAGTTACATTTGGAATACCCATCATAGTATATTCTCTAAATCTCATTAGAGAAACATTAATGTTTACCTATTTCATGTTACGTAATACATTAGAGAGCTCTCTTGGGCTCACCATCCATAGGTTTATCACGGAACCACTGACATACGTGAAAAATTCCCAATAACCATAACATATTCATTACACATAAAATAAGCATAAATGAAAGATAACATTTTCACATTGCAATCACAATATATCATTCCAAAATTTTGATATAATCAATGCATTATCAAACCAATTAAAATATTTAATAAAGTGATTTTGGAATCAAAGTGTCACATACCACTTTAAAGCTATTAAATGAAATTTTAATTTCAATACATTCATGTCCATATAAATAAATCCTTAAAACCATTTTTAAAAACATGGACATTATTGATAAATATTTTGAAGAATAAATCTTTAAAACATTTAAAATGATATTTTAGTTAAATTATTATTACCCAAATGAGAGATGATTGAATATAAATAATTGAGGAATAACATTAATCAAAGCTTATAATATCATGAGAATAACAAGATCCATGATATAATATGTTGAAGAGAAGTATATACATCATTTAAAATTGAATTGTTGTATAACAAAAAAAAGTCTCAATGGAATGTAAATTGAGACAAAGTCCCTTGCAAAGGTGATATCCCTAGATTAAGGACAAATCAATGACATAATTATGTGTGAGAAATATGAATAGACCCAATATAAGTGAATTTTAAGTATAATAAAATCAGAGGTCAATCACACATATTCATAGCATTACTTAATCAAGAAGTATATGTTTAACCCAAATAATTGAAATTTGGTTAAGGAGTTATGTTATAGAAAATTGAAAACCTAACAGTATCGCTTTAAAATTCATAAAATAAGTAGATGAGAGAGAAAAAAGTTTCTCATCTCATGGACCTAAAATTTACAAAAATAAGGATATATAAGAACATATATCAACATAGGAAAATGGAAATTAAATGACATGACATAAAATAAGTCTTTGTCTAAAAGAGTGTGGCCAAAGGTTCCCTTACCAATTTGGTAACATAAAAAACATACACCCCATGAAGTATGGATCATACAATGAAGATGTAAATACCCATAAATTAGAGTATGTTACACAAATAACGCAATCAATGGCAGTAAATACACTACAAAAAAGGAAATAGTGCTAAATATAGCACGAATCTCACAGGAATAAAAGTGAGACGAAAACCCCTTACCATGTTGTACTCAATCGATTCGTATGTCCAAAATATAATATCCTCAAAATGAATAACATAATACAATTAATATAGATAAAATCATGATAATATATTTGAAATTAAAGTACACAATACACCAAATGAAATAAATAAGTTGTGAATAATGGAAATCTCATGAAATGAAAAGTGGGATAAGAAACCCCTTACCTCATGTCCGACATGACTCGTATGTTCCATGTTCATCATAAATAATAAACTTATGTAAATTTGTACTTTCTTAAGAACATTTTTAGTGTTTATTATTTCTTTTATATCACTTATTACCTTTATATAACAATTAATAATTATTTGAGTTCATATCAGACATTTTGTCGATGTTCAGAATTTGAGTTAAAAAATGAAAATTTTATATTTACAAATTGTCCATGTGGTAAAAATTACATTATCACCAGAATGATATTCATGATTTATATATAATACATGTCATATATATCCAATGTTATGTATTTATAATATTCAATATCGTTTGGAGTTAATAAATGAAATGCACCGTGAATTGAGACGGTAAGTCGTACGTACGCATGAACACTACTTTCATTTATATTTTATATTTAATGGAATGAAAACATAATAAAAATAGGTGTATTATAATTATAGTATAATATCTATGTTATTTAATTTAATTAACCCCTTATTTTATACCTTCTATGTATGGCATGAATGGGGTGTATCACTTTGAGGTTGAGGTAGTCCGCACTTCCTCAAATGAAATTATCATATTTACCCATTATAGAAACAATAAAGGTATGATATAAATGAAAAATAAAAAAAAATATATAGACAATATAAATATAATATATATAAAACATAAATAAAATTCAATCTTAATGGCCACTCTAAGAGGTGGTAGGAGAAGATTGAACAATCATCGTTTCGTGAGGCAGTAGTTTACGGTCCACAGAAACATTATGTTCTTTACCCATTAGATAGAGGTGTGTGTAAGTTTAGTCCAAATCCTTATCATATCAAAAACCTAATATATTGAGGATACTTTAGTTTTTATTAATTAATGTTATACTTAGAGTTTAGTGGGTTGGAGATACAAAATAAAAGAAAAGAACTTATGAGAAGATGTCATCTTTAAATCGGGTAACTCCATTGGGTTTGAACCAAAAGGATTTATTGAAGTGCCTTATACCTAATGTAAGGATTCAAGATGGAATAGATGGATCTTTAGAGCTTATTTAGGCTTATTTTGGATGAACCAATTGTCTTGAGGGGTGTATGTAATGGGTTTGAGTTGAGGGATTTTTATATGGGGGGGAGGGGCTCTTTAGAAAAGTTTGAAAATATTATTTTATTATATAATGATTTTAGGTTAGTAAAGGTCCAAAACTCATTAAATTAGAATATAATATAACTATTGTTCGAAATAAAATCATCCAATGAAAATTGGATAGGTTTTGGATATTTTTTATTTTTTTATAATCACATTTATTTAAATCATTCAGTAATGAGGTAAACACTGCATCATTATTGTGTCATAAATAATTTAATTTATATGATGTCTAAAAATTATAAAAAAAATATCCATGATGTTTGAAATATATTTATAATTCAAATAAATATTTATAGTCGAATAGATAACTAATATAACACCATGTAAAAATTTATTTACTAAAAGATGTATGTTTTTGTCATTTTTGTCTTTCCTTTAAATTAATAAGTATAATGTGTCATTAATACTCTTAAGAGGCTACATGGGGTCCCAAAATCGGCCCAAGTATTTCAATGGTCGTAAATGTATCATCCAATAGGATTATGACACATGTTAGGGTAATTTAATATTATTATAATATTATTTTTACCTTGGATTACCCTATTTACCTTTAACTACGTTAAATAAAAGTCCAATGATATTATTCACCAAAAATTATTATCATTTATTGAACAAAATTTTACTTAATAATTACTACCATGTATGTTGGATTTTCAAAATTCAATTCAAAGAAGTTGTAAAATTTCATTTTAATGAAAAAGTCGGTTTTTAATTACTGCTGATTGTTTTCACTATTCATCAAAAATTGATGTTTTACAGAATAATACAAAAACATTATCCTAAGATATATTTGATATTAATAATTCAAAAATGATGTCTATTTTTTAAAATTCAAAACATTGAAGTTGAATTAATTAATTTAAAACTAATTTAGGTTGTTAAAACAAAAAGTGTGTTTTTTAAGAAATAATAACTGTCAAAAGATTGACACTTGTTTATATCAAATTTCAAAGTGAAATTACTTACATTGACCAAAATTGGACTAAATGGTAAAAATATAATCTAATTAAACTTCAAAACCAAATAAAAAATATAATATATCCATTTAAATAAATTAGATTAAAAGTCAGTTTTGAATTAAAATACATAATTTTGACTATTCATTAAAAAATGCACTTTATTAGAAAAATACCAAAATTTAACCCAAAGTAAATTTTGATGTCCTGATTCTGAAGAAGAATTTTATTTGGTAAAATCAAATCTATAAAATGTAAAAAAACTATATTTAAAAAGGGTTCCCCACTAGAAGGAGGCAAAATGACCTTTTAATGTATATTACAGCATTTAGACATAACATTATATTCATTTACATTTTCAGTCTCTAACATTTATTGGATAAATGTAAAAACATTTAGGAACCGTGTTTAATTATAATATGGTTAGTTATTTTCATTCCTGCCAATACAACGGGTAGGCGTTAACTACCATTTAAAATAATATTATATGATTATTTTTCTGGAAAACTCAACGTTTTGTGAAATATAAGATTTCAAAGAAACCCGTTGTTGTGATTTGAGTACTCTATCAGACATAGAATCCCCCTTAAATTAAAAATAATATTTAATTTAAAAATATTAATAAATATGAAAATTTCATATTCCTTATTTAACTGGGATGTTACATCCTTCCCCCATTTGGGAATTGCATCCTCAAAATTTTAAAATTGGGCTTGGAAACATCATTGAAAGTCCCACATCATAAAAGAAGTCAATAAAACTCTCCATTTAAAATAAAGGAATAGAAGTGGAAAAGTCACACATGTAATAGATACTGGGATTCCATGAAAACATGGATATATAGGAGAAAACAAACCTTCAATTTCTATTGAAGAGTGATAGGAAACATGATTAGGAGAAAGTTATATACCAAAAAATCACAAACATGAGATGTGTTAAATGATATTTGATTCCCCAATAGGAAAAGTTAAAAGATAACGTTTTTTATGTTACATTTCATAATGTTGGAGAATTTATTTATTATATTGATTAAGGACAAGAAGAATTATACTTACTTTTCAAGTACAGTTTCATATTTTAATATGTTTTTAGCAAAAACTCATCTATTCTCCAAATGATGACTATTAAAGATGACTTGTTCAAATATGAATTTCTAGAGTCAACTTATAGATAATCACATAATCCATAAAATATAAACTATATATTTTCCCTTTCCTTAGACATTAACCAAAACCAAAATGTTTAGTACAAGATCAGATAATCCCAAAAAAGGAAAATCCTTTAAAAAAAGAAAAAAATATTATTCTTAATCTCAAAAAATCGAAAAACAATACCCATATATCAACAAAGACCATTAAATAAACAATTGTCCATAAAATTAATCAAATTATTCCAAACTATGATTGAAACCCAAAACTCAAAATGATTTAATCACAAAGTCTTCAACAGTAAATCTTAAAATTTATCTCCAAATAACATCAACCAATCTTAATGTCTCATACTAAAGTGTAATTAAACTAATCATGTATTCTCTATGATAGGTTAATCATTTCAATAAATAACACAAATATCCATATGTCCAAAATAAAAACATAGATTCTTACAAAAATAAAATTCCACCATTACTACTCAATTGAAATCCCAAATTATTTTATTTTCCTTAGGTATATAGTTTTCGAAAAAGAGAAAATGTCTTCCAAAATAAACATTATCACTTAATCACCAAATACTTTTCCTATACTATGGATATCCTTTTGATAAAACATAAGATTCCAAATAAACTTATTCTTGATCAATAAAATCACTTAACTGAAAAGAATAATTCATACTAATGAGGGAATTCATGTAGTCTAGTTATAGGCAATAAATCCCAATCGCACTTTGGTTGTGGGTTCGATTCCCACTGCTTTGTCCGATGTGACGATTTGTCACATGGTATGCATGTTATCCTTTTTCAAAAACTATATAGTTTTATAACATTCTAAAAAATTATATAAACCCCTTAGAAATAACCATAACATGATTAAACGTCAATGGTTGTCTTATGCCTCTCATTTTCATCCCAACTAATAATGAACTCAACATCATAATTCATGAAGTCTTATATATATTGACAGTTTTTTACCTCTATAAAATAATATTAATCCTTAAGAAATTATATCATAACTTGATCATGGTGTCCACCTGGTTTCATCATCATCTTGTTCACATAGATAGATGGTCCATGCATTACAAAAATGTTTTATAGATCCCTCAAAATCATTTGATTCCTTTATCCAAATACACATCATACATGGGTAATTATAGAAAAACAGTATCGAAAAATAATTATGTATGACATATAATTTAAAAACAATTGATAAAAATGATTTCTATAAAATAATCTCACTGATTTTGAGTTAAATCATTCAATCAATGGTCCTTTTAAAATACCATAAGTATGTTCCGAAAGACTATAATTTAAAATAAAATATAAAAAGTTTGCACAAGGGTCTCCTTCTTCAACACATTTTTCATAATTATAATATGCTTCAAAATCTTGTGATAGGGTAAAATATTTTAAAATACAATGCTAATATTTAACATTGTTGAGAATATGAGAATATAGTGAAAATCTGATTTGACTAAATACAACCCATATTCCATGATGATATCGAGGTATAGTGGAGATGTTTGATATCTTCAACAGTTGCTTGCATGTGAATTGTATGCTAGAAAATGTTTTGAAATCATCTGAATAAGGCTTTGCAATAATTATTTCAAGCATATCATCAGGAAGAGATAGTAATGTCGTTTGAGATCCTCCTCCTTCCATTTGTAACTGACATTCCTTGATCTGAAAAAATCTATTAAACAAGGATTTAACTGAAATAATATACATATGGACTAACAATGTGTTTCATGAAAACTCATAATCCCTAATGTTTTCTAAACCTACCTCGGTACCAACTATAAGGACCGGGCCATAAGATTTTCATAATTTTTAATTAAGATAATAGTTCAAATTGAGGATCTTTTTAGTTTTAGAGTTTTAGAGAACTTAACCATTCAAATTACATTACATATCAAAAATTACTAAGCAGAAACTTCTACTCAGTATCAATTTTTTTCATAAAATAAAAATTATTAAAAGAAAATAGTAGTTCTTTTCATGATATAAATATTCTTGAGCTCTTACTTTCTCTTATATTGATTTATACCCTATGAAAAAACTTCTCAAAACTTGGGATGAGAATAAAGATATTGTTTAGGGTTATAAAATAACGAAATAAAACATGATTTCATCAATACATAAAAATCATAAGCTCTTTAATATTCCTAATGAAATCATAAGATTTATGAATAACACATAGAAATCGTAAATCATAAATGTAACATGTGGAATCCATATCAAACTTACGTTGTTTCTTTCAAAGAAATGTATGGAGTTAAATTTTTGGAATACCCATCACAGTATATTCCATAAATCTCTTAGTATAAGCTATAAAGTTTACCTCTATCATGTTAACCAATGCATTAGAGAACTATCTCGAGCTCACCCACCCAAGGTTTATCACGGAACCATACCTATACATGAAAAATTCCCAATAACCATAACATATTCATAACACATAAACTAATAATAAAGGAAAGATAACATTTCAACATTTCAATCACAATATACAATTTCCAAATACTAACATAATCAATGCCTTATCAAACCATTTACCATTTAAAATATTTAATAAAGAGATTTTTGAATCAAAGTGTCCCATACCAATTTGAAGAATTTGAATGAAATTTAGATTTCAAAGCATTCATGTCCATATAAATAAATCCTAAAAATAATTTTTAAAACATGGACTTTAATGAGAAATATTTAGAAGAATAAATATTTAAAACATTAAAAATGATATTTTAGTTAAAGAGTTCTTAACCAAATGATAGATGCTTGAATACAAATAATTGAATAATAACATTAATGAAAGATTATAATTTCATGATAATAAGTAAATTCATGATATAATATGTCAAATGGACGTACATACACCATATAAAAGTGAATTGGTGTATAACAACAAATAATTCTCAACGGAATGTAAATTGAGACAAAGTCCCTTGCAATGATCAAATCCTCAGATTAAGGACAAATCAATGACATAATTATGTGTGAAAAATAATGATAAACCCATTATAAGTGGATATTAAGTGTAATAAAATCACAGTTCATTCACACATATTCATATCATTACATAATCAAGAAGTATAAGTTTAACCCAAAGAATTGAAGTTGGGCTAAGGATTTCTCGTACAGAAATTTGACAACCAAACGACGTCGCTTTAAAATTAAGAAAATATGTTGATGAGGGAAAAAAGGTTTCTCATCACATGGACATAAAATGTACAGAAATAAAGATATATTATAACATATCAAAACATATGAAATTTGAAATCAAAATATATGACATAAAAGAAGTCTTTGTTTAAAAAAGTGCGGTGAAAGGTTCCCTTACGGATTTGGTAACTTAAAAAACATACACCACATAAAGGATGGATCATACAATGAAGATGTAAATTCCAAATAATTAATTTATTTTACACAAATAATACAATCAAGGAATGTAAATACACCACAGAAAAGAAATTCTGGAAAATATAGCATGAATCTCAAAAAAAATAAAAAGTGAGATGAGAACCCCTTACCATGTTCTAATAAATCGATTCATATGACCAAAAGCTAATAACCACAAAAATAATCAAATAATAACATGAATATAAATATAATCATGATAATATATATCAAATGGAAGTACATGATACCCTACATGTAATAAATATGTGGTGAACAATGGAAATATCACGAATGAAAATGTGAGATAAGAAACCCATTACCTCGTGTCTGACATGACTCGTATGTTCCGTGTTCTTCCTAAATAATTATATAATGGAAATTCATACTTCCTATAGAAAATTTTTAATGATTAATATTCATTTTATATCAAGTATTACCTTTCTATAGCAATTATTATTTATTTGAGTTCATATCATACATTTTGTCGATGTTTGGAATTTGAGTTAAAAATGAACACGTTATAATTAAAATTGTCCATGTGGTCAAAATTCCATTATCTTCAAAATGATATTCCTGATTTAGATATCATATATATAATATATATTCAGTTTATATGAATTTATAATATTCCATATCATTTGGAGTTAAGAAATGAAACGCATCGTTTATGTAGACGGTAAGTCGTACGTACGCATGAACGCTACTTTAATTTCTATTTTATATTTAAAGGAATGAAAAACTCATAATAAATAGGTATATTATATTTTTACTATAATATTTATGTTATTTAACTTAATTAACACTATCCATTATACCTTCCATGTACGGAATTAATGAGTCGTATCAATTTGTGGGGGTGGCAGTCCGCACTTCCTCAAATGAAATTATCGTATTTACCTATTATGAAAACCATAATGGTATGATATAAATGAAATATAGAGAAATATAAAGAAAATATAAATATTATAAATATCACATGTAAACATAGTTCCATATTAATGGAAACCATAATAGGTGGTAGGAGAATATTTATCAATCATCGTTTCGTGAGACAGTAGTTCACCATCCACAGAAACAGTATGTTCTTTACCAATTAGACGGAGGTGTGTGTAAGTGTAGTTCGAATACTTCTCATATAAACAACCTAGTATATTGAGGATACTGGGGTTATTATAAAAAACTGAATAAAAATAGTTTATGGGGTGGGGGAACTAAAATAAAAGAAAAGAACATAAGAGAACACGTTGCCTTTAAATATGGTAACTCCCTTTGGTTTGATCCAAAAGGATTTCATGGTGTGCCTTCTGCCTATGGTAAAGCTTCAAGGTGAAAGAAGGGGATCATGAGAGTAAATTTGGGTAGAGTTTGGACGATCCAAGAGTCTTGAGAGGTGTGTGTAATGGGTTAGTGGAGAGGGATTTTTATAAGGGGGAGGGGCTCTTTTGGAATGTTTAAAAATATTATTTTATTTTATAATGATTTTCATTTTATAAAGGTCCAAAACTCATTAAAGACAAATAAAATATGTCTCTTCTTAGAATTAAAATCTTCCAATCATAATTTTATAGGTTTTGGATATTGTTTTAATTTTTATAATCTTATTTATTTAAATAATTCATTATTGAGGTAAACACTGCATCATTATTGTGTCATAAATAATTTTATTTATGTTCTATCTAAAAATGATAAAAACAATACCATGATGTAGGAAATCGTTTTAGAATTCAAATGAATATTTATAGTTGAAGAGAAAACTTATATAACCACATGTAAAAACTTATTAACTAGAAGATATATGTTTTTGTTATTTCTGTCTTAAATTTAAATTAATTAATATAAAGTTTCATTATCACTCTTAAGTGGCTCCATGTGATCCCAATATCAACCCAAATATGCCCATGGTCGGAAATGTATCAACTAATTAGACTAGGACATATGTTAGGGTAATTTAACATTATTATAACAATATTTTTTTCCTTGGCTTACCCTATTTACCTTTAACCACTACAAATAAAAGTCAAAAGTAACTATTCACCAAAAATTATTTTAATTTTATTGACCAAGATTTTACATACTAATAACAACCATGTATGTCGAATATTCAAAATTCAATTCACATAAGTGGTAAAATTTATCTTAAATGAAAAATTCGGTTTTATAACTACTACTATGTGTTTTCACTATTCATCAAAAATTGAAGCTTTTAGAAAAATACCAAAAATTCAGCATATGATATATTTGATATTACGAATTTAAAAATGATGTCTATTTTACCAAATTCAAAACATAGAAGTTTCATTAATTTATTTAATATTAATTCATGTTGTCAAAACAAAAAGAGTGTTTTTTATAAGTAATAACTATCAATAGATTGACACTTGTTTATGTCCAATTTCAAGTTGAAATTTCTTCCAATGAATTACATTGGATTAAATGGTAAAAATATAATCTAATAAAACATTAAAACCAATAAAAAAGATAATCTATCTATATAAATAAATTAGATTAAATGGATGTTTTGAATTGTAATATAGTATTTTTCACTATTCATTAAAAATGAACATGAACAGAAAAATACCAAAATTTCATCCAATGAAAATTTTGATGTCCTGATTCTAAAGAAGAATTATTATTTTTTCAAATAGAACAAATAAATGTGACAAAAACTAGATTTAAAAAGGGTTTACCAAAAAAGGCGGTAAATCGACCTTTTAAAGAATATTAGAATATTTAAGATTAAAATTAGATTCATTCACATATTAAGCCTCTAACTTTTATTGCATAAATATAAAAACTTTTAGGAAAAATGTTTAACCATAATATGGTTAGTTTTGTTCCTTTAATCCAATACAATTTATATGTGTTAACTACCATTAAAAATAGTATTATATTATTATTTCCCAATATAACTCAATGTTTTGTGCAACAAAATATTTTAAAGAAACTCGTTGTTGTGAGTTGAGAAAATTATCTTACATAGAATCCCCATTAAAGTAAAATTAATATTTAATTCACAAATATTACTAAATATGAAAATGTCATATTATTTAATATATTTTTGAAGATATCAACGTATCTTCCACTTTTCCACAGGTGTTATCGTGTATTTATAAAACATATACAAAAAAAATACATGAAATTTAAAATAGTTCCCAAGCAGAGCATAAATTAAATCGAATAGAGTTAGAAGGCACTGTGTGATTTTTTTCACTACTTCTCAACTCCTCAAATATGTATGATGTGAAGCTAGAGTCGACTTGTATAAACAAATAGAAAAAACATATTTTCATGAGTGTTTTTTTATTACATTTATAATGAGGCTTATCTTAGTATATGATCTCTTCTCTATTCATTGACAATTTCATCTAATATTTTCATTGGTTCTTATTCTCATAAATAACATTGTGTATCCTTAGTTTGATGTTTAAGGGTTTTAATAGGTGGACGGTCTCTCTACTGTACTACATGGATCTTCTTCTCTTTTTGATCAGGTATGTGGTTTATACAATTCATAGGAGAGGAGAAATTACCTCATACCACGTACTGGTCTCCAACAGCCATTGATTTGTTTCCACAAAAAATAGACATGTAAATTAATATAAAAAAGTGTACTAAGTTTGATAAATTTAATCGTCAAATTTAATTTTGAATTTATATGGTAGATAGTAAAGAAATGTTCTACATCTTGAGTAGTACGTCGAATTGGTGGGTTATTCTTTCGGTGTATCTTACAAGTATCCTTTACTCATGATTTGTAGGTCAGACAGACGGCAGGTGATTAATTGGTGACTCAGTTGTTGGTAGCATATACATAGTGAAAATTCTAAGTATCGGTCATTCTCTCTGTCAGTTGGTCAAGGTGTCAGTAACTTGTTCCATTGGTAACTCATACATCATCAGTGACTTGTCCTTGGTGAAACTTTTGAGAGTCTATCAGTAACTCAATGTAATGGTGTCTCGTCTATCAGTAGGTCATGCATCAGTGAATTATACTTATCGGTGACTTATACTTATCTAATGTTTGTTATCCTATATTATGAGTTAAACACTAACCGATGATATTATGGTTATTTTTAAACATGATTAAACAAGATGTAACTTAATAAAAAAATAATTAAGCATGATTTTTTAGCATTAAAACTAGAGGAGGCCAACAATATCCCCCTTTTTGTTGATCACAATGCATGGAATTATATAGAACAAAAAATTGTATTATGGGGATCAACATATGTTTTTCTTAACAAATTATTGATATCATAAGAGATGAAATTTTAAGATAAATGAAAATATTAAACAAATCAATTACTTAGTTTCTATTAATATCATAATAAAGATTTATTTTAATCTCAAGCTCCTAGAGAATGATATTCTATACACATTCTCCCCCTTTTAGGATTATCAAAATAGAAACAAACAATTAAGAGAAATAATAGAAAATGATATGAAATGATATGGGATATTTTATTAAACAAATATCAAAAGAGACAAAAAATTTACAATAGATCCCTGTCAATGATCCATCCAATCACTACTTCTACAAAGTAGAATACATCAGACCTATCCATTATCAAGTGTAGCGGTGGTAAGAATTGTATGTCTCAAAGAGGTAGTGGTTGGAGTTACAGTAGGGATACCAGTGGGAGGAAGAGGAACACCAGTAGTCATAGAAGGATAAATCCTTGGTGTAGAAGAGGCAGGAGGGCCTATAAGTTCCTAAAGAATGATAGGTATGATTTGACTGAAAATCTAGAGAAATAGCCATGGAAAAAGGTTTCACAGTTGTAGAAAAAGGAGATGAATAGGGCCAAATAGGTCTAAGAGGAGAATCTATAGGAAGAAAAACCGTAGTACTCACATAGTACAGGTAAGGCTTCAATAGATTGATAATGTCCATTATAATCTATCCCCCATGGTACATTTACTTTGTAGAATCATCATTATTCTACATAATCTATTGATGAGTAGGATTTAATTATTTATGATTATTTACATTTTCATCAAAGGCATGAGTAACTGGAGGTAGTAAAAAATTGTCAAAAAAATACCTGAAAGGACAATCCAATTGATGCTTTGTGTAAAACTTCTTAATATAGAAGTCTACGTTAATTTTTATCTCTTCCTGAGCATTAGTGTAACCAATTTTGTATAATACTACCATATCATGCACATGACCACTATTTTTCATAATTTAGGATAGGATTTATTGATCTGATCTACACATTAGAGTCTGAATCTATCCTCCAATTACAAATCTATTCATCTCAACATTAGGAGTCTTAACAATAGGGGTAGGTGAGTATTATGAACCTATAATTACATCATGAACTATTGTTCTCAACTAAATCAACTTAAGGGATAGAGGTGAAAGATTTGTATCCTTAAAAGACTCATAAGTGGTGTCTCCAAGTTCTTTATGAACCTTGTCTAAATATTCACTATATTCCATGGTTATATTATTAATGGAAAAACCCATAGAACCCATTTCATTATGCATGTTTTGATTTTTTGTTACAATTGCATCAACCACTATAATCCAACGAGGATCAGTTTGAGAAACAACCATTTAAATTAACATAGATGTATCACTTTCATTAAGACTCTCCATAATATATGGTTGATGTGGAAGGAAATATCTAACTACTGAGCACAACTCATCCTTAAACATATTGAGGTTATCCTTAGTCCCAGAATCTATAGGCTCTGTTATAATCACAAAAGCATAAGCAGGAGCTACTAGTTGATCATTTTCAACATAATCTATTCCTTATATCATAGATCATACAGTATCATTTTTCTCATCCTCTAAAGTAGGGGAATCCAAACCCAATTTCACATATCCTATATTCATTTCCCATTTTGGAATAACTATATCATAATATGAAGTAAGAATATCAATTATATCCCATTTCTGTTGTAGCTCCCCCTCAATATGTTCTCTCCTCTCAAAAGAAGCTTTCTTCATGACATAAATAGGTGCGGGTACTGGAGTTACAGGAACTTCTTCTTCAGCATGAACTTATTCATGCATATGATAATTTGGAGATCTTTCCCAAAACACAACTGACTCAATAGCATCATGGGATTCCAAAACTGACTCATGTTTTACCTACTAAGTATCAGTAAGATTTGTAGGCTCAACATGATCCAAAGTAAGATCAATAGGTTCTACAAAAGGACCTTTACCATCCTATCAAATTCACCACTTCCTTCATCTTCCTCATCATTTTCATCATCTTCATTTTCTTCACCGAATTCTTCACCAACTTTTTAGTTTTCTTCTTCATCTCCATCACCACCATACTCTTATTAATCATCATTGTTTCTTTCATCATTTTCATTATATGACTCCTCATATTCATCACTGCCACATTGACTAATATATTTAACATTTTCTGATTCTTCATTATCCTCATTATCTTTAGTTAGGAGAGAATCCTTTGAAGGAAGAGGCCAAAGAGGGATAGTAGTTCCATAGGACATCCCTTCTAGACTTCCAGCTATATACTGGTAATATGTGTCATCAATAGGTGATTCATTTCCTTGGTTTTCTTCAGCACCATTATCCTCATAAGAATACACAACACACACATTTGGTCATATACCACATTCAACTATGTCACTTTACCTTATAGTATTTTCAAAAAGATCAAATTATTAATAAATATTTTCCTCATACATAACCTGATGTTTCTTCCTGGAATTTAATTTTACATTTATTGTCTTACAAATTAATATTTATTTGAAAATCCCATCATATTCTATTACTGATTCCTCACCCTAATTCACGAATCCTTTGAATTCAAACATTTCAGAAATAAGATTGTAATAAAAATGTATTTTTATTGCCTTATGGTTTTTTCATCACATTAAAATTCACCATTAAATTCCTATTCAAGTTAATAATATCTTCCTTCTGCAAGAAATATATCAGAAAAAAATAATAGATTTCAGGGAGAAAATTCCCCTTTTGTGGGCATAACTGATGTTGAATGAACTTGACAGATATCATAAATTCTCCATCAATATATATTTCTATTGTCCATTTATTAGTTCCATTACTAGTACTCTTAAAAAAAGTAGCTTCATAACCAAAAAATATTACTTTCTATAGATTCACTTCCTTGATGTTCTTCAAACACACCGTCATGGGGTACCATTAATCATTCAACCCACTAATTAGATGAAAAAAAATATAATTCTTCCATTTAATATAGAAATAATCAAAAATACCTCGAATAATTTAAAAAGAAATTCCACATATAGATAGAACTAATTCATTATCCTCAGATAAAATGGACTTTTATTTCTGTAGAACCACTCCAACCATCCTTGTGTTTGAAACACATTAAACATGAGAGGCATACATGTCGGTAACTATTTAGAATCCACCTCTTTCTCTGGAGTGATGATTCGGATCATGAGTTTGGTATGGATAGGTATTGGTTTAGGTTCACTAGATTCATCTATTTTCTTCTTAAATAGATGTAACATATACATATATATCATAGATATATGCTTCACTTGGACTATTGGTGAGATTTTAGGGTTTTTGGTTAAATGGAGAAAGGTAACAGAAGTTCGGTAGACAAATGATAGAAGGAATGAGTGTGAGAGTAGGAGTTTGAGAGTAAGAAAATGAGTTAGATAGACTCTAATTTTATCATTTATGGATTTGAAATAAAAAAGTAAAGAAATTTGGATTAAAATAAAAGGAAAAAAATAAAAAAAATGACATTATATCATCCTGATAGAGAAATGACAAAGTTGATCGGTGAGACACAACAGTGGTTCATATTAGTGAGTCATCATCGGCGATACATCATTGGTGAGAAATCATTAGTGAGAAATAATCGAGGAAACATCATCGGTGAGATATCATTAGAAAGACATCAATAGTTGATCATCCATAACTCATGTCTGATGTGACTCATTCTTTCAGAATGTAATGTCTTAGTAAAAAATATCAGCATGTCGATGTTTAGTGAAAATGAAATCAAGGGTTATATCACCATTTTGAAAATGATCTCTCAAAATTTGATTTCCAACATAATTATTTTTTTTTACTGAATGACAAACATGGTTCTTAGAAATATTAATTGCAAATGTATTGTCAAATGTTCCGGGGATATACCAAACTAATATTTATAATCTAGTAATGTGTGATTCATCGACAAAATTAAATCACAATAATTAACAGAAACTATGTATTCATCTTCCATTGTTTATAATACAATATAATTTTTCTTCTTTAATATAGCATGAAACTATAGACTTTTCCAAAATGTTTCATGTTCTAAAGGTGTTTTTTCTATATAACATTCATCCCTCAAAGTCAACATCAAAAGGACTAACTACGTCAAATGGGTTTCCTCTAGTATAGAACAATCCTATGTTTGTTGTATATTTGAGGTTTTTAAAAATTCTTTTAACCATAAAAATGTGTGATTATTTCAGGGATTTCATGAAAATGGGCACACATACATGCACTAATAATAATATCAGGTCATAGAGATGTTATGTAAAGAAGACTTGTAGTTATTCTTCTTTAATTGGTTTGATCAACTAATATTCCATCTTCTTCAAGATCCAACAAATGGTGGTACTCATGGGAGTATCACTACTATTGGTGAAATCCCAATTAAAAAGTCTTAAAATGTATTAAAAATATTAACTTTATTTTAAATTAATTCATTTTTTATTTGGTTATAATATAAATCCAAGAAAATATTTGATTTTACCCATTAAACTCATTTCAATTTCTTTTTGCATCATTTTTCAAAAATCAAAACATTAATATTTTTTAGGAGATCCAAAAATAATATCACTAACATATATTTGAACAACTAAAACATATTTAAAAATTCTTCTTATGAAAAGAGTAGGATCTTCAATCCCTTTTTAAAAAACATTATAAATATGAAAAATGTTGATCCTTTCATACAAAGTTCTTGGAACCTATTTTAAACTATAGAAAACTTTTTAAATTTTAAAACTTGATTTAAAATTTTGGAGTTTGTAAAAGAAGGGGTTGTTCAACAAAAACTTCTTCAAATATATATGCACTTAAAAATTCACATTTTACATCCATTTGATAATTTTTTAAATTATAATGTGAAACAAAATCTAGAAATATTTCAATGGCTTCAACTCAAGAAACAGTTGAAAATGTTTCTTTATAGTGTATTACTTATTTTTATCTATAACATTGTGCAAGTAAAAAAGATTTATTTCATAAAATATCTCCCTCTTTATCCACTTTTTTTTTCTAAACTCCCCTTTTGTTCCTATTATCAATGTGTCTTTGGGTTTATAAACTAGATTCCACAAATTATTTCTTTCAAACAGATTCAATTATTTTGGCATATCCATCACCCAAATTTTATTATTTATTACATAATTATTGTTTTCAGGTTCAATATATCACAAAAAGTCTTAACATTCAACCGGGTTTCCTAGATATGCTCTATTCTGTGTCCCCTTATATAAGTCTCCGACTATATCATCTTAAGGATGATTCTTAAGGGTTCTTATAGATCTAAAAATATAATGGAAAATTATTTTATATTAATCTACTGGTTCATCTTCATTATGACTAAAGTATGTAAATTTCCTAGAATTGGGGGAGTTTGATGCTTTCTTAATAGAAGATTCATAAGGATTATAATTCAAGTCTACATTTGACAGATAATCCACAATATTTTATATAGAGGTATTAGGTTAATGTGGATCTATTTCATTAAATTTGACATTTATAGATTCTTCCATAGACTTGGTTATTTTATTAAAGACTTTATAGGATTTTCCAGAGGATGAATAACCTAGGAAAAATCCTTCATCAACCATGGATGAAAATTTTTCAACATTATCTTTTGAATTAAGGATAAAGTATTTATAACCAAAAACAATGAAGTAATTAACCTTGGGTTACTTATTCTTACAAAACTCACTTGGGATATTATTTTGGATAGGTATAATTAATTCTCAATTAATTATGTAACAATATATATTCATATGTTCTACCCAAAAATAAATATGTAAATCATATTCATTAAGCATAGTTTGGGATATTTTTTTAAGGTTCTATTTCTTCTTTATACAACTCCCTTCATATGGTGTGTCCTTGGAGCAGAGAAGTTATGACTATAGCCACATTGTGAGGAGAAATCTCCAAATTCATGATTTTCAAAATCACACATATGGTATCTTCTTAAGGAATTTATTCTATGTCAACATAGGTTTTCTATTAATATAGAATTCTAGGTGAAATAAGAACATGAGTCACTCTTCTGAGCTAAAAATAAAGTATATGTATTCCTAGAAATCTAATCTACTAGAACATAGACATAGTTTTCCCCATTTAAAAATGAAACTCTATATGTTCTAAAAAATCCATGAGAAACAACTAACTAGGTTGAAAAGTTGAATCTTATTTCTTTTGATTGAAGGATATTTTATGTTGCATTCCTTTTTGACTAAGATTATAGACTTTATCATTGGGAAACTATAGTTTATGATGATCCTTGACTTTTAATTTTCTAATAATATTTCTATGAGAGTGAATGTTACAGTGGCCTAGTATTCTATTCTAGGGCCAAGAATCTTTATGAAATGCATTTAAGATGGATATGGATTGTGAAATTAAGGAATCTAAATTAACACTATAGACATTTTCATTTCTAAAATCAGTAAATACTGGATGATTTTTAGAATTAAAAACACTGCAAGCATTATTTTCAAATTTAAAATTACATACATCATCACATAATTGCAAAATTCTAAGAAAATCGTACTCCATACCATCAAAAAAATAAATTTATAAATTAAAAATGAATTAAAGTTACCAATTTGTCTGACGATAATTATTTTTTCATTTTATTTTCCACCAAATGTTAAATGACCACCATTAATCATGACAATGTTCTTAGTTTTTGAGTAGCCCCCATTCAAATTTCTTGAACACCCAATATCCAAGTACCAAAATCTCTTTCCAGAACTCTTCAAATACATTTCCTTAGATTTTTTTGTCATAAACCTCATGTTTTCATTGTTAATGTTGTTATCATGTGAGGATTTTGAGTCATTAGAGCTATCCTCAGAAGAACTCCCGGTGGACTTTAATATAATTTTGTACTTAATTTAATTATCCTCATATTTCATTAAGTATTTTAATTATGGAAAGTTATCCTTTAAATTTCCTCTTCTCCTGCATTCATAACATACTTTTTAATTTCTGTTATCAACATTATTACCAAAACATTTTCCAATTAACTTTTTTTCCATACATTCCTTCAAAACTAATATTTATAAAGAATTTATTTTAAAAAAACATCATAATTTTATTGGATATTTGAGCCATTTTTTAATCACAATCACTTAATGTATCTCAATAACTGGATATTTCATCTTGAACTTGGAATTCTCTTTTTTATTGTATTTAGAAGTAGTGGTTTTGAAAGAAACTGATTTTATTGTAGGTTCATATTCTTCTTCAATGTTGACCTTCAAATATTCCTATTTAATTATTAGTTTATCAATAATCTCTTTTACATTTAGTCAATCAATGTCACAGGATTCCCTATGGTATATTGATGCCCCTCTCCCCTTTTCTAGAAGACACATAAAAATTCACATGATCTGGTCATTTTTTGTAATTGTATTTCTAATTTAAATCCTCATATTCATAATCTTCTTGATCCTAAGATACATTTTAGAAATATGTTCATCAGGATTCATTTAAAAATTATCATATTTAATAGTATATTTGTTTAGCCTAATTTCCTTAACATTAGTGGTTCCATAATGTGAAATAGCTAAAGTATCCCAATTCTCATAGGTGGTTTTAAATAAAGAAATTCAATTAAATTTTTCACAGCCTAAGTAAAATTTTATAGAATTCATAGAATTTAATTTATTATTACATTCTACCTTAGATACATCATCCCAAGTGTTTCTAGATGTATGAGGTATCGTATACTGATCCAATAAAGTAGAAAAGACTTCAGAACCCATGATTTCTAAATGAATTTCAATTTTGAGTTTCAACTGAGTAATGTTTGTGCCATTAAAAAAGGGTGGCATGATGCTCGCATTACCCTCCATTTTATTTTCTATTTAATATAGATTTAATAGAACTATAAATTCCTAACTGACTGAAATTTTGGGATATTTAAAACACAACTAAAATAATTGTTGAAAATATTTAAAAACATTTATATCTTTGAAAGTAAGAAACCTTTACTTCCAAATGTTTGTCAGAGTAAGACATGCAAGATGGGGGTGAATTGAGTTCCATTAAAAATTATATCTTAAAATACATTTTTACATTTCCTCCAATTTTAATAAAATTAAACGTAGTAATCCAAAGTAGTAAATTTATAATGTTTTTGATCTTTTGAAAGATTCCACAATGAATAATTTGTTCTCAATTAATGAAATATAGATTCTTAATTTAACATTTTAAATAAATTTACTAAACCAAATTCTAATATAAACACTATCCATGATTAACTATAAAAGTTATGAAAGGATTTCAATTAATAAATATAATAGTGAAAATAAAACATTAAAAAGTATATAAAATTTTAAAATAGTATGTTCAGTATCAAGATAAGACATAGTCCTCTCAACTTGGTGACCACATAAAACCAATAAATTTATATAAATTAACTTGATCTACACCCTGGATCAGGGTACACAAAGACATACATGGTTTTCCTTGTCAACTAAACCTCTTCCACAATTTTATTGGGAGTGAAAAATAAAAACTATCTCCACATATTCCTCTTTCACTATTATTCATGGTAGTATAATGTCTAAAAAATATTTTTGTGAAGATATCAATGTATCTCCTAGGTTTTCATAATATTTAGTGTGTGTTTATAAAATAGAGAAACACATACTACTAGAAATTTAAAATAGTTCCAAAATATAGAATAATTTAAAAAAATAGAGTAATAAGGCTATGTGTGATGTGATTTTTTGCTTCTATAATCCATTAAGACTGCAGATGTGATAGAGGAGTTGACTTCTAGAAAGAGACAACAAACAGAGTGTCGTGAGTGTTTCATTCTTAAATTTCCATTGAGGCGTAGCTTAGTCAATGATCTCTTCTTATTTCTTAGATTTTTTATTCAAATTTGTTATTCATTTATTTTTATAATTAATATCTATGTGTTTCTTCTATTTGAAGTAATTGGGTTTTCATAAGAAAATTAGCTCTCTATTGGAATACATGGTTCTTTTTTTGATCAGGTGTGCACTTTAAACAGTGTATTAGATAGGACCATGTACCTTGTACCTCATACTTTTCTATGATATCCATTAAATGTTGTCTACACAAGAGAGACCAATTTCATTAGTATAATAATAAGTACTATGTTTGAAAAATATGACTGTTATAATTAATTTAGAATTTAAATGACAGATAATAACTTTTTCTATGTCATAAAGGGTAGCTCAGATTGGTAGGCCATTCTATCAGTGTCTCATATATATATATCAATCACTCAGGATCGGTAGGTCTGTCAGTAGTTAGGTGATGCATCAGTGACTCACTTATCGGTAGTTTCTACCCATCAAAAATTCTAAGTGTTGTTCAGTCACTTTGTTTGTAGGTCAAGCTTTAAATAAAGCATTCCATCGGTAACTCAAACTTCATCAGTGACTTTTACTTTGCAAAAATTCCAAGAGGATATCGGTAACCCAATGCAATGGTGTCTTTTCTATAGATAGGTCCAACATCGATGACTTATCCTTATCAGGTACTTATACTCCACCAAATTTTATAAACCTATCTTATGAGGTAAACATTAACAGAACAGACTAAGGTTATTTTTAAACATGATTAAATGAGATGTAATGTAACAAAACACAATTAATAATGATTTTTAGACATTAAATTTAGTGGAATCCAACACCCATGTTTGAGGAATCTCTGAACTACAAGGAACCCGACAAAGAACCTGTTGAATTAAGTGGGGGGATAGACACTGGGGGGTGATACTTCTTACTCAAAGAATATGAGTTTCCTGGTACGTGAGAGGTTGTGCAGTACCATAGGGATATGAAAAGAGGAGGTCCTATCACCACTCAAAAGTGTCTCTGCCCATATAATTAGACTTTAAGGAAGGAACAAATCCAATTACGTCTCCACACAAATTCGGGCAAACATTGAGTCTTTTAAACCAATAGGGAAGGTTTCCCAAAAGAGAGAATAACCCATGGAGTTTCCTATACCCTTAAAAAAGGTTGGATTAAGAAAGGTGATTGGTTGACCTACTAGAGAGACCCAAATAGCCAAAATATACAAGTCCCTCCCTTATTGAACTTAAATTTTCCACAAATTAAACTACATAATCTAATGGACAACAGATCTTGAATTCATGTTCCATGATTTGATGAAGTCGTCATGGGAGGTGATAGAAATGCAGAAAGACTACCAGTTCATGATGAAAATAGTCACATGGGACTCTATGTCCCAAGAGTAAAAAAAATTAAACAGTGAACGTGGTGGTTTGTCTAAATCAAATCCAACCATGATAGTCCCTAATAAAATATCTGATGCTTCCTTTAGATAAGAATCCAGACCGGAGGGTACTGGAGACCCTCCCTCCTAATAAGGTTGGAGATGCTCTGATAGGATAATTGGAGTTTAAAACAGAACTTATGTCTAGGGAGGATCCTAAAAAAATACATCATTAAAGGAGGGTTACAAATAAATATGGTTTCTATATGTGATTGGTGGGAAGTATCTCTCTCTCTAACGGATTAGGTAATGATTTCTATCTCATGAGATAGATATTACTAGAAAAGTGAGTGAACTCAGTTATGTAAGAGACTTTTTCCATTATGATGCTCAAGAGAGTATTGCTAGAAAATTTTTCTAGTTAGGGGAGTGAACCCTTTCCAATATGATATCTTTGATAGTAATTTATGACTAATATAAAATGATATTCTATATTCTATGTATTCTAAAAATTAAATTTCATATTCCAATGTTATTTTCTATTATAAAACATTCTTTTATTTAATAGTGATTCATGTCTTGTAGTCTATAAATGTTAATGCTAGGAATAAATGCTATGAACTATGATAAGAAGGGTTCTTTTTTTGAATTTTATTCTCATGTCCTTTTACCCTTATGTTCATGGTATTCTTATTTATCTCCCTTTTTTAACCTTGTTGAGATTATGAGATCACCTTTTCGTATATTTTCTTTCACCATATTATGAAGATATTTATTATGTATGATATGATTAAGAAGCGTGCTTGTTGTGATAAAACAATGAGATATTATTTTCCCCACTTATGGACTACTGTTTATGTTTCCATGTTTCCAAAGGCACTAAACTATTATTGTAATTAGGATTTTGTTTATGTAATGTAATGATTAATCATCAGAAATAATGAAAAATATCTACATATTAATCTTGGGTTTCTATATCAAGAACATAATTAATTAACCAGTTTTTATTATTTGGATGATAAAGAATGTACATGATGAGTTAGAATCAATTGTAGGGATTCTTTTACTAAAAAATGATACTTTAAATCATTTAGATATTTATTTCTTAAATCGTTCGATTTCATTTTAATTATTTTAAAATTAGTTTCTTGAATTTTTTTATATTGAAAGTATTGCTTAGAATATATTTTTTGAATTTTTCCCCCATTTTTTTAGAAGGAAAACATTTTAATATTTTATGAAAGAGACATTATATTAAAATTACTCCTTCATTTTTCTTAATTGAAATCTTATAAAAGAGCAAAAAGAATTTTTTTACATCCAGACCAAGTTTTCGAGCCTTCATTATGCCACAATACACGGCGTTTTCTTTACCAGAATAAAAGGTTATTCTTAAATAAATTATTTTCAAGTGTATGTGTGTTGTTTTTCTAAAAAAATTATCTACAAATGAAAAGATATTTTAATTGAAAATACTTTTATGATTCAAAAGTTCATGTATTATGATTATTTTGTTGTTCTTGTATGTTGCTCATAATGATGGGTGGTTCCAGTATAAACTAATTGTGAAAGATTCTATGATAAACCAAGGATGACTGGTTATAGTATTAAATAATTATATTTGGTTCTATGATAAACCATTGATGACTGGTTACGTTATAACCTATAATTCTATGGCTACTCTAGTGTTTGAGTTTGAAAATATTAGTTACTACATTAGTATCAGTTTTATGGAAAATTATGTTCCAAGTTACTTAATAAAATATTATGTACTTATTAATGAGTTTTCCTGGGAAACATTTGAATTTCAAATGTTATCATAATGATTTTTTTTGAAAATATTATTCATTTTTAGGTAAAAATGTCTGTTTCTAATAAAATATTTTTATGATCTTTCACTAGAATAATGATTTTCATTATTTTATATACATTGATGATATTTTATTTGTGCTTATATCAAGTTTAAAAATGTTTTTCATTGCGTTTAAGGGGTAATAGGCACAAATTTGAGTTCAATAAAGAAATTGTGATGATTTATCTGGAGAACAAATCATGTGTCATTTTAAAGACTTTTTTATGGAAAATGGATAGTATTTAGAATTGGCCAAATGTAATTTATTGGTTTACATTTTTTAATTTTTTTTATATTTCTATAGGAAACAAAAAAAAGCTTTGGGAATGTAATAATCTAAATTCCTATTAAAAATAAGTAGAATATATAATGTTTATGGTTAGTTTCATTTAATAATTATTTTTTAAAAACAATATAATAAAAATAAATTTATTTAAATAACTTATATTATGTCTCCAAATATTTAAAAATAGTTAACTTATGGTATTTGATCAATGAAGTTTAATAACATATTATATATTATCTATAATATAACAAGTTCATTTACACTATTACTCCAAAACAATATAATTATATATGATTTAATATTTCTAAGGTATTTAAAAAAATTGGGAAATAAATTAATTTTTCTTTTATTATATTCTAATAGATGTTAACCTAAAGCATTAGGAAATTATTATAGTTTGAAAATTAAATTCCATCTTGATTTTACAATTGGTATAAAATAAGTTTTCTTTTCCCGCCATTTTATAATTATTTAAAATAAAAAATATCATGAGAATATTAAAAATAAATATAGCTTAAAAGCACTATAATAGATTCTGAAAGATTAAATCAAGAAACTATACAAATGATTTTATCCAATTTGAGATTTATCTAAACATTATAAAATGAAATGTGGTAATTTTGTGGAATAACACCTTATATTTATAAAATAATGAAACTATATTAACCAGGTGTCATTACCTCAATTATATATTCAATATTTTCAAGGTATATTCAATATCCCATATAAACTTTTCAATATACCATTTTTTGTATTCTTATGAAGGCATCGTCAATCCAACCATGGAAATTTATAGAAATTCATATAAAATCAGTCCTCTAACAGTCTTATATAATTAAAAAAATCACATTTACACTTTCATGGATGTTTTTTAACACTCCAAAAATCCATTATTTTCCTAAAATGGTGAGTAATTATTCCAAATTTAATTTTCAAATATCCAAAATATTTTTCCTTTTTTGAACATCATTTATAAGGTAAGAGGGGAAATATTTAACATGTATTCACAATGATTTTTTCAGTGAATAACCTCTAAAAAATATCTATTTTTAGAATGAAAGCTTAATCAATGGATTCATCAATATATTCATGACTTATCATATTACTAAAACATACTCAATATTTATCTGACCATACAATATAATTTACTTTATGAAATTATATTTGATGTCAAATAATTTCTATATTAAATTTTGAATTTATATATTTTAACTGTTTATAAATATTTGGTTTTACCACCCAATACACAATGGATGTGAAACATTAACTATCATATCCTTATTTATCAATTTTATCCAAAATATTTGGGTTTTATTATGTGATATGCTTACATAGTCAAATAAAAAGGTACTAATTTTCAAAAAAATGTTTATTATTGTAGTGATAATAAACAAATAATCCTATCATAATTATTAATTTACTAAAAGATAAATTATAATCTTAAAATTTACCATCCAAATAATATAAAATTAAAAAAAACTATTTATAACCTTAGTGTAATCATATTTATTCTAATTTGTATGTTTGAAATATTGAAATATAATATATTCTATAATAAAGAGTTAGTCCTGTTAATTTATTTAGAATAATCAAAAAAACATAACAGTATACAATATATCATTATTATTTCTGATAAAATATAAAAAATATCTCATAAATATTCATAGGTCCCCTTAATAATAATTTTTTCTATCACCATCCATAGAAAAAAATTCTGAGTTGATAAGGGTGAAGATGCCTCATTTGATTATTATATTTCAATCCACATTAAAAACTCATGAGCATATAATTATTTTAATAAGAAAACAAATTTTTTTATATAACCCATTTTCAAAACCATGTATAAGTACATCAACCTAAACATTATTATCTCAAATTGTATCTCCATTTGGTAATAAACTAATTTATAAAAAATAACCTAATTGATTGAAAAAGTAATATCATCAACTTAAATTATCATAATGAGTAATTTGGTGTTTCTTTGGTTGATATAAATATTGTTTCAATTAATTTCATCTTATACAAAAATATTTACTTAAAAAAATTTAATATGAATACCATATTTAAGGAACTTGTATAGTACCATATAGGTATTTATTTAGTATAAAATAATATATATGGAAATTATTTAGAATAAATCATTCATGTTGTTTAATGCCCACTTCCTCATCAGGTTCCTTATTCAAGAATACATATTCGAAACCCATTTTAAAAAAAACTTAATCCCTTTTAGTGAAAATTTAACACAAAGTCATATTTTAATGTTTTATCACAAGATAATGTTTGGTGAAAATTAAATAACCTCAATTTTAAAATATCTTTTTCATACCATATTATATTTTTGTGTGTGTGATACATCAAATTCTTTATTAAGATTGATCCTAATAACTCATTGTATCCATATTTCTTTATTATATTTGGGATGTGAGACAAAAAACATTGATTTATTATTATTGATTTGATTTAATAATTTATTCATATTAGATATCCAGTCATCTTATTGAAAGGATTCATAATCATTTTTTCAACTAAACATGAGATAATGAGATTGCACGACTGTAATTCGTAATTTATTTTGAACTGTGACCTTTATAATCAGCGTATATAATAATATAGTTGTTTTTCATATGTTTTATAATAATTTAGAACTAATATTTACTTTTAGATAGTAATAATTTTTCAACTAAAAGCTCATAATCAACTTTTCAATCATTCAAATATGCTCCACCAATTGAAGTTATAGAGGAATAATTATTGTTTTCACCTTTAACCGCCTTAATATTTTAATCAATGGAAAATTGTGTTCATAATGTACGACATTAATCTAATATTAGGACATCAAAGATGTCCAAAGTATTTTAGATATTCATTTTATAGACAAAATTTATAATACCATTTTGTGAATAAACAAGATAAATATATTAATTGATCCATTTGTCAAAATAGATCAAATTCTTTCCATTGATATTGGTAATGCATAGGTTACCTAAATATCTAATACAGATCAAGTTTTCCTTATATTGATACCAAATAATGAAGGTTTTTTAAATTTATTTGGTCATATTAGGCAATGATTAAGAACTACAATTTTAATTTTTGTGTCTTTTATAAAAAACACATTTAATATGCATACTTTGATGAAATATTTATTGTCATGTCAACCAAAAACTAATCATTCCACCGCTCTACTAAAATTTTAATAAATTTATAGAGATATACATTTTTTTCTTTATCCATAAAATGTAATATATGTCTCAAAATCCATATTATTTAATGTGGATATATTATTTTACAAAAATTACATCATAAAATACCATGTTTACTTCTTAATTTTTCACTAAAAACATTTCAATTTGTCAAGATCCTTTTTTTAGTCATAATTAATAAAACATGAGTAATATTACTAAAATAATTGATAAAATTGTGAGAAAAGTTTCATTATTGGATTATTTATGATATATAGGGATACATAAATTTGAATTTTATTTCTTAAGTGGCCTTTTTTTCTTTATATCCTCTAGTTTGTGCCTTTTTTTACTATATTTACTTTAAATAAATCACAATAATTTATTATTTTCACATTAATATTTTATATATTTGTCATAGAAACATTATGAACAAGTATTAATGTGTTATTTTGTTCCAAATGACCATGAATCTGATGTCAGAACACATTCTCATATTCCATAATCAATCAATAAGAATTATTTAATTTTTTTAAAATGATGATTATTTTTTCACTTCCCTCTAATGATAATAATTATATCCATTAGTCTTATTATTAAAAAAATACAAAATTTAGATCATGAAACACCCTATGAGGTATCACTGAACCAGGGTGTTTAATTTTTCAAATATTTAAATTGATATTATGAGTAAATTTTTTAAGAACACATTAATCTTATACATTGAAATTGTGTAATCACCCAAAACACATGAGCAAAAATATAAACAAAGAATAACTATTTTCCTTTGTTCCTTGGTATGGTCTACTGAAAATATAATTTGTCAGTGGTGATTCAATCTTACTATAATACACTATGATTCCCTAGATTTTTTATTATAATTGTTTGGTCATGGTAACTCCTTGATAGGATAACTACCATTACCAGAATTTTAGAGACAATGAACTATCTCCCTTGGATTACATACACCAACCACCTTTTACATTTATTTGGGTAATTCATCCTTGGTTTATTAACTTAGTGGAAAAAATAGTATTGTAGTATAAGTTAACAATTTTTTTCATCTGTATAGAGTTAATATAATGCTTCAATTCATTCCACATACCCTTCCTATAAAGAAATAACATCATCAACGAATTTTTTCAAAATCATCCTACTTATTAAAAAATTCACATTTCATGGAGCCCCAAATGTACACAAAACTATCACATCAACAAACTTGTCAATATGTTTTTTCATCATTGTATTTTCCAAAAACATTGTGATTTACTATGTGGAAATGAATTTCATGGATCTTGAATTTTTCTATATGGTCACATGGTTAGAGTAGACTCAATCTACATACATCGTGATATTAATGCTATAATTACTTCTTCATCAATGTTTTTGGGAATCAAATCCCCCAACTATTCATTTATAGTTATAGTAAAATGAGGGGGACAATATATTATTTATAGACTTGACTCTCTTTTTTCTTAACACACCGATATACGGCCTCCCCTGCATAAAATATTCTTGTATTTTCTAACTATGATAGTTTTCATGTAGATTTTAGTGTGAAACAATATATTTATATGAAACTCAAATATTCAATTTTGGGTTTCACGTCTTTCCAGGTTTGTAAATAAATTATGATCCGATGATTACTTTTTCATTATAATCTCTTCTACTACCATACTCGCAAATTAATTTTTTGGGATTATGAAACATAGTCATTCATGATATGTTATAACACTAATGAAACAACTTCTGCTTCAAAATTTAATAGGGGAAACCTAGAAACTTAAATAGTTTCTAACTTCGAGAAAAATGTGATTTTTTTCACACGTAATTACCACTTTCATCAAAAATTTCCATTACCTAAAATCAAACATGGTATGCATATCAAACAGACATATATTAAAAATATATCATTTTTCTATAAATATTATATAACTTTCCATAAGAATCAACTCATTTACTCCATTTTTTGGATAAAAAATTTTGAAAACACATAAAAAAATTTCCACCATAATTTTAAAATTATTTTACATTGAATAACATAATTTATGATATAAAATACTTCACTAACGTAATTTTAATTGTCAAAAATCATTTGAAACCATCAATTTTCAAATTTTAATAAACACTGTTCAAATAAATACTTTTTAAAAATATCACAACATTCCCATTTCCACATATTTTATATACAGTAATAAAATTATATTGTAACCAATCATCAAAGAGGATTTCAGTTTAAGTGAATTTATTC
This sequence comes from Viscum album, assembly GCA_963277665.1. Taxonomy (NCBI): domain Eukaryota; kingdom Viridiplantae; phylum Streptophyta; class Magnoliopsida; order Santalales; family Viscaceae; genus Viscum; species Viscum album. Next base: position 1,059,011,478 of record OY728142.1, read on the forward strand.
ACATTTATTTGATTGTTTCTAGTGAAATTAATTTTTAGACAAATATCATTACCAAAATATATAAAACCAACATCATATTTTAAAATTCCATTCAAAATATTATTATTTTCTGTCATTTTTATGAGTATCAACTGTCCAAAATTGGTGTACTTTCACTATTAAATGATTTCCATGAATCCTTAACCATTATTCCTTGATCTTGACCTCTCATATAATTTTAAATTTTTGATTTATAAATTTGTTTTATATAATCTATTAGATAAAGAATAAATAATCTATATTTCTATAACTAAAACAAGTATCCACAATATATTAATATCTATTTTTCACTTTCACCTATATCATGAGATATAGAGTTTTTTAATTTCATATTATATTTTTGTTTTTTATGTTGAACCAATTCTAAAATGTGGTTGAAATAAAGACTTATTATGCTTAAAATCATATTCTTTATGGCCCTACCCTCCACAATTACAACATCTTCCTTAAAATATTAATAATTTCCTATATTAAAAATTATATTCATCAATTTATAAACATTTATTATTCATTATTTTTTAACTATATACACCTTTTTGACAATATAGTCATTATATTTTATATTATTATTAACACATATCATGATTCATGTATATATATTCATTGATGAATAATATGATGATAATTATATGTGTAGAGGTAAGATATATTGGTTTCCATAGTAGTTATATGAAAATAATGAGTAAGGCAAAATTTATTGTTCTATATAGAGTTAATTTATGCTGTATCTATATCTCTTTCAATGAAATTTGTCTGTTTGATATATACATGTTTAGATTAAGATATAAATTTTTCCATTTTGGTAAGTGAATAAAATATTTATCAACCATCTATTTGTATGGACTAAATTATAAAACATTTAATATGGTTTTAAATGAACAATGTATTAAATAAAAAATTAGCATTCATAATAGGATTATTTCATTTTTAAATTAATTTCATTTTCTTTGGGTAGCCTATAATGTTACTAGACACCGATCATGGACTTTATACTTTTTTTTTCTAATTACATTAAGACAGAGTCTTAGAGGACCATATATTATGTGTATATATAATATCTATTAAATTTTAATTTAATTTAACAGTTTAATTAAATAATATTCACAATATTTAGTATAACAATTAATTGTGTCGTGTTGATCATATTGAATAAATCACAAGTTATTTGAAAGAAAATATATGTCATTTAAATACAAAATATTTGTATATTCATGGTAAAAAATTATTATAAAAATATGTAATATATATTTATATTTTATTTATTACCAATGTAAAATATACTTATTAATTTAGTAAATTTAAAATTAAAGAAATATTTATTCACCATTTAAGTAAATGTTATATTTTTTAATTTGTTGCATGAATAAAATGTTATATTCTTTTATTTGAATAAATAGTTATCATTCAATGATTTAGAGATGTTAATTAGTACTAACAAGTCTTGATAAATGTAACGCCCCGACCCCAGCTACCCAGAGCCGGTGCATTACTTCGTAACATTGGCATGATCACAAAAGATCAAGTCTCGAAAGACCGATTATTTTAGTAGCCTTGGAGACAGTAGATACATTCATAAGTCTTTCATTACATCAAAAAGTAAACAAACTACAATAACATGGTCTTCATAGTCCACAATCATATCCCTTTCTGACTACCCCTGCAGGTCTCTCATAAATTACTTCTTCACATCCTGGAAAATTATTAAAACATTGAAAGGGGTGAGCTCAGATGCTCAGTAAGGTTAACAATATAGCGGAAGCTTTCATAAATAAACATTAACATTTAAGGCAATGTATAACTAAAACAAAAGCCCATTAAACTTGATCATCAACATAATATGGAAAAAGTAAAATGAGATAATGTCATTTACTTCTTCACATGGATATTCTACTGGTTGAATAATCACATGCAATATCAATAACCACTTTCATAATGAGGGAATGTATAATGCCAGACATTCTGAAACATTTTGTCAAGGCCTGGGCCAAGACGTCTAAAATGATTAAGGCCTCGGCCAAAACCATAAATCAAATTGGGAAAGGGCGTCGGCCAATTCCATGTCTAGTTGTCTCATGAGACCTACCGATGCATCGAGGAGCTATAGCGGGCTCCACCCGTCACTTATTAAGTCCAATACATTCCTCATATGAATAGGTTTAAACATATCATAAACCATAACATAATCGTATCACATAAAACATGCATAAAGGAAACATAACATTTCCACATTTCAATCACAAGATATCAATACAACACATTGATATAATAAAAATGATTTCAAAACCATTTTCAATACCAAAATAAAAGAAAGTTAAAACTTTGTATTTATTTTTCATTAAAAAAATGATGGCTTGTAGAGGAAGCCGAAACTCAAATAATGGTCACGGCGGCGGAGAAGTCGTTGTCACCGCATAAGTACGGAAAGAAAAACATTCCCTTTTGTCGTTTAGCAAAACGCTTCGTATAAAAAATATTCCTTTTGAATAAACGTAAAAGTCAAAGGGGTTTATACACCGTATAAAAGAAAGTTGTGTATAAAACCAAATATGCCTCAATGAAAGGGGATTGAGACGATGTCCTTAAAAGATCATTTTTAAAATAAAATAGATCTATTATGTGTATTTACTATAGGTACACATAAATAAAGTAAAAATACAAAATAGGACATAATAATATCATGACTTAATTTGAATGTAGGAGATTAACCCAAAGAATGAAAATTGGGTTAAGAAATTCCATTACCTTGCGTCTTGTCCGGACTCGACCGTTCTTTAACCTCCTGAATAATAAACTAGAGTTAATTTATATTTACTTACGAACCTTTTTCATGTTCATTATCCCTTTTATATTACTTATTACCATGTTATGAACATTATGTGATTATTTAAGTTAATAATGGTCGTTTTGTCGATCTTTGGTACTTGAGTCAAAAATAAACTTCTTATAATTACAAGTTGTTCATGTGGTGAAATATCAATTATATCCAGAATTATATTCATGATGTAGATATCATATATATCATATATATACAGTATATACATTCATTTATAATATTACGTAACATTTAGAGGTAAGAAATGAAATGCACCGTTCATGGAGACGGTAAACAGTACGTACGCATGAACGCTACTTTCATTTCTATTTCGTATTTAATTTAATGAAATAATAATTATATAAAGGTACAATATATTTCCATTATAATATCATATATAATATCATTTACTCCATCCTTTATACATCCCACATATGGCATTAACGATTCACATCACTTTGAGGGGGCGGTAGTCCGCACTTCCTAAAATGAAATTATCGCGTTTTACCCATAATGGAAATCATAAAGTATGCCATAAATGAGAAATACCGAAGAATAAGTAAAAAATAAACATATTATATATCATATATAAAAATAGTGACATCTTAATGGCCACCTTTGAAGGTGTTATATGAGTGTTGAACAATCATCGTTTCGTGAGGCAGAAATTCGCCATCCACAGAAACTGTATGTTCTTTAACCATTAGATGTAGGTGTGTGTAAGTGTAGCTCTAATCCTTCTTATAACAACATCCTAGTATATTTAGGATACTGGTGTTGTTACAAAATAAATGAATAAAAAGATTTTAGGGGTTGGAGAAGAAAAATAAAACAAAACAACATTAGAGAAGACATTACCTCAAAATCGGGTAACTCTTTTTGATTTGAGCCAAAGGCTTCCTTGAGAAGAGTTCTGCCCAAAGTGAGGCATCTAGGAGTAATAGGGGGAAGTTGGGAGAGTATTTGGGCAGAGGTTGGCCGAGCCAAATGGCTTGATGGTGTGAATAAGGTGGGATAGGTGGGGGCCTTTTATAAGTGGAGAGGAGGGGCTCTTTTGGAAAGATTGAAATGTTACATTATTATACAATGATTTTCGGATTATAAAGGTCACAAACTTATATAATTCGTGTATAAGGTGATAAGGGTTAGAAATCGCCTCATCCAATAGGCTTTGGACAAGTGTAAGCCTTGGATTTTGCATTATCTTTTCATTTTATTAAAATCGTTTAATAATGAGGTCATCGCTGCATCATAATGATGTCTTAAATCATTTAATTTATTTAATGTCTAAAAATTATAAAAAAACTACAATGATGTAGGAAATCTTTTTATCTTTCTAATGAATATTTATAGTCAAAATTTTGACTTGTTTAACCCCAGTTAAAGACTGTTTTAGTAAAACAACTCATGTTTGTGTCAATTTAATTTTAACATTAAATAAGTATATATTAATGTCATTTTCCAACTAAAGTGGCTCCATGGGGTCCCCAAGTTGACCCATGGGTTTTATTGGTCGGCCATGACTCATCCAATAGGATTAGGACAAGTGTCAAACTCATATCATATTATTATAACATTGTTTTTACCTTAAACTACACTAATTACCTCTAATCGCGATTAAGAACTTAAAAGTTACTATTCACCAAAAAATTATTTTAATCTCATTGAACCACATTTTACTTCTTAATGACAACCATATATGTCGGATTTTTGAAAATCAAATCACAGAAGTGGTAATATTTCATTTAAACGAAAAATCAGTTATTTAACTACCACTTAGTGGTTTCAGTATTCATCAAAAATTGAAGTTTTTCAGAACAATGCCAAAATTTCACCCTAAGCTATAATTGATATTCCGAATTCAAAAATGATGTCTATTTTACAAAATTCCAAACATATAAGTTGCATTAATTAATTTTATAATTAATTCCCTCTGTCACAACAAATAGCGTGTTTTTAAGAAACAATTTATATCAAAAGATTGACAATTGTTTGTGTCCAATTGCATTGTTAAATTAATTCTAATGACCACCATTGGATAAAATGGTAAAAAAATATTCTAATTATACTTTAAAACCACTAAATAGTATTATTTATCACTATAAATTATTTTGATTAAAAAAGTTGTTTTTAAGTATTTTTCACTATTCATAAAAAATTGGAAGTTCTCAGAAAATTACAAAAAATTCAACTTTGGATAATTTCGATATTACGAATACAAAAATGAAGTCCATTTTGAAATATAAAATTTCTATAATTTTAAAAAGTGGTTATTACTATTCATAACGGCTACTTTGATTAGTCGTGGTGTTTTAGAACTCGAAGTTGCGTACAATGCAAGCTAATGAATTATTGAATGAGAAGCGTATCGTGGAAGCTCGGGGTGTTACATTCTCCCCTCCTTCAATAAATTGCGTCCTCTCAATTTGAAATTTTTCTTTGAAAATAAAAGGTTGAAAAGAGAAAATACCTTTGAGGAAAACCCACATCGGAAATAAGGTTAATAAATATATAACATTAAGATAAAGAAAGATTCAAAGGTCACCCGATATAGCCCATTCTAGGATTTTATGAAAATATGGATATGGAGGAGAAACAAACCATCAAGGTCTGATGGAGAGTTATAGAAAACAGGATTAGGAGAAAGTTTAACCACAAGAAAATCACAAACTTGTGATTGGTTAAACGGTCATTGAATCCCCAGTTGGAAAAGTTAACCGACAACATTTTTGTTTTAAGTTACCTTTTATAATGTTGAGAAATTTATTTAGGAGATTTACTAAGAACGTAAGGGAATATACATACTTGTTATGTATACTTTCATTCGTTAATAAATTTTTACCACAAACCTAACTTTTACTCCAAATGGTAACGGAACTCAAAAATATTCTATTTATCCTAATTCTATAAGGTTCCAAATGTTAACAAATGCCATTTAGATTAGTAAAATTATTTTGTAATAACCAGGGACTTCTTGTGGGCTAGAGGTAGGAAATAAAGGCATGTCGCACTATGATTGTGGGTTCGATTCCTGCAGCTTTGTCCGACGCGACGGGTTATGCCCCACCCTGCAGGTTGTCCTTTTCCTAAAACTATATTATTATAATATTCCAAAAATAATCTTCAGAAATGCTTTAACCTTAAACAATACTATCCAAAGATCAACTTAATCTATTCCAACCTTTATAGTTATCCAAAATACTTCTGTCCAACTCACAGTCCAAATTTTATAAGGAAGGTAAACATAATGAAGGTCCTTTTTTCCACGTAACAACATGTGAAAAACTTCATCATGTATTCTTTTTAAACATACTGAATTACCATGATCCCTTATTCCTTATAGAATACTAGATATACTCCTTCTATCCAAAAATGTTTACAAATCATCAATCAGTTTCAAGGAAGTTAAGAATATCCAATATAATTTATCCAAATCAATCACATCTTATTCCAAAATCACTATCTCAAAATAGGAACCATATTATGGTTTATCTTTCTCTCAACCATATATTTTCCAATAATTTAACCTACTGTGGAGTCACTTTTCTTGGTTCCACACAATCTCAAGTCCTTGATGAAATAGTATTGTAGTACAATCCTTATATACTCCATAATTATTATAACCAGTACATAATTGGTACAACACTCAAATTACAAAATTCTTCAATAACAACATAATAACTCTAATCATTACTCCTCATCTGTGGTAGTATCATAACTTGATTATTATCAAATAACATCATTTGGTGCATAATCTGATGACTTGGACATTGGTTTGTGTAGTGTCCCCAATCCTTGCAGAAGAAGCATTGTACATTTGAAACCATTTTCTTACCCTTTCAGTCAAGCACTTTGTGTCCTTTTTCTCTACACTTATAACAAACTCCCATTCCCTTTAGGCAAGTTCCATGATATTTCTTCCCACAATTACCACATATTGGAAAATTCTTCTTTCCCCTCATCCCTTTATCCATCATTCTCTCTTCCACCCCTTTCGTCTCTTGCTTCGCTTCAAAGCCATAGGACTCATAGAATTCTCTACTTATCTTATTAACACATGATACTATTTCTTCATATGTTGAGAACACATGGGAGACTATTTCCCTTCGAAATGTTGGCTTAATACCATGAAATATATGATCCTTCTTACTCTTTGAATCGTACGTATTGCTGGAGTTCACATTCCTTCTACTGGGCGCCATTTCTATACAATGGCATAAACTAGGTTAGATTATGAATCAAAATACATAATTCCATATTTGTAAAACACTTTACATAAATTGAACTATTTATGAATATAATCCATAATCATAAAAAGAAATGTTTTCATTGATAAGGTATATACTCATAACCCTTCATAGTGGTTTGTAAAGAAAGTGAGAATTATCCTAAGCATATCCCCCGGGAGTGTCGTAACCAAGAGTGCAGCAAGGCCCGTTGTAGTGCACCAGTTCCCGTTCGAGTCTAGCTCAAAACGGTGTTTTTGGGTTTTACCTCTAGGTACATCTGTGCCAGAGCCGCCTCTACCTGCTCGTATCCAGACAGGGATGTATTTCTCGGAAAACACACAACATCTCTACAATACCAAAATTCTAGGATGTTCTTCTATACTAATCCTCAAAGTCTATCTTTGGGCTATGTTCTCTAATCAGAGTTTATCTAAATCTACCTTCCAAGGTTAGTACTAAACTGCCTCTGATACCAACTGTAACGCCCCGACCCCAGCTACCCAGAGCCGGTGCATTACTTCGTAACATTGGCATGATCACAAAAGATCAAGTCTCGAAAGACCGATTAGTTTAGTAGCCTTGGAGACACTAGATACATTCATAAGTCTTTCATTACATCAAAAAGTAAACAAACTATAATAACATGGTCTTCCAATCATATCCCTTTCTGACTACCCCTGCAGGTCACTCATAAATTACTTCTTCACATCCTGGAAAATTATTAAAACATTAAAAGGGGTGAGCTCAGATGCTTAGTAAGGTTAACAATATAGCGGAAGCTTTCAAAAATAAACATTAACATTTAAGGCAATGTATAACTAAAACAAAAGCCCATTAAACTTGATCATCAACACAATATAGCAAAAGTAAAATGAGATAATGCCATTTACTTCTTCACATTGATATTCTACTGGTCGAATAATCACATGCAATATCAACAACCACTTTCATAATGAGGGAATGTATAATGCCGGACATTCTGAAACATTTTGTCAAGGCCTCGGCCAAGACGTCTAACCTGATTAAGGCCTCGGCCAAAACCATAAATCAAATTGGGAAAGGGCCTCGGCCAATTCCACGTCTAGTTGTCTCATGAGACCTACCGATTCATTGAGGAGCTATAGCGGGATCCACCCGTCACTTATTAAGTCCAATACATTCCTCACATGAATAGGTTTAAACATATCATAAATCATAACATAATCGTATCAAATAAAACATGCATAAAGGAATCATAACATTTCCACATTTCAATCACAAGATATCAATACAACACATTGATATAATAAAAACGATTTCAAAACCATTTTCAATACCAAAATAAAATAAAGTTAAAACTTTGTATTTATTTTTCATTAAAAAAAATGATGGCTTGTAGAGGAAGTCGAAACTCAAATAATGGTCACGACGGCAGAGAAGTCGTTGTCGCCGCATAAGTACGGAAAGAAAAACATTCCCTTTTGTCGTTTAGAAAAATGCTTCGTATAAAAAAGATTCCTTTTGAATAAACGTAAAAGTTAAAGGGGTTTATACACCGTATAAAAGAAAGTTGTGTATAAAACCAAATATGCCTCAATGAAAGGGGATTGAGACGAAGTCCTTAAAAGATCATTTTTAAAATAAAATAGATCTATTATGTGTATTCACTATAGGTACACATAATGAAAGTAAAAAATACAAAATAGGACATAATAATATCATGACTTAATTTGAAAGTAGGAGATTAACCCAAAGAATGAAAATCGGGTTATGAAATTCTCTTACCATGCGTCTTGTCCTGACTCGACCGTTCTTTAACCTCCTAAATAATAAACTAGAGTCAATTTCTATTTACTTAAAAACCTTTTTCATGTTCATTATCCCTTTTATATTACTTATTACCATGTTATGAACATTATGTAATTATTTAAGTTAATAACGGTCGTTTTGTCGATCTTTGGTACTTGAGTCAAAAATAAACTTCTTATAATTACAAGTTGTTCATGTGGTGAAATATAAATTATATCCAGAATTATATTCATGATGTAGATATCATATATATCATATATATACAGTATATACATTCATTTATAATATTACGTAACATTTAGAGGTAAGAAATGAAATGCACCGTTCATGGAGACGGTAAGACGTACTTACGCATGAACGCTACTTTCATTTCTATTTCGTATTTAATGTAATGAAATCATAATTATATAAAGGTATAATATATTTCCAGTATAATATCATATATAATATCATTTACTCCATCCTTTATACATCCCATATATGGCATTAACGATTCACATCACTTTGAGGGGCGGTAGTCCGCACTTCCTAAAATTAAATTATCGCGTTTTACCCATAATGGAAATCATAAAGTATGCCATAAATGAGAAATACAGAAGCATAAGTAAAACATAAACATATTATATATCATATATAAAAATAGTTACATCTTAATGTCCACCTTTGAAGGTGTTATATGAGTGTTGAACAATCATCGTTTCGTGAGGAAGAAATTCGCCATCCACAGAAACTGTATATTCTTTAACCATTAGATGTAGGTGTGTGTAAGTGTATCTCGAATACTTCTTAAAAAAACATCCTAGTATTTTGAGGATACTGGTGTTGTTACAAAAGAAATTGATAAAAAGAGTTTAGGGGTTGGAGAAGAAAAATAAAACAAAACAACATTAGAGAAGACATTACCTCAAAATCGGGTAACTCTTTTTGATTTGAGCCAAAGGCTTCCTTGAGAAGAGTTATGCCCAAAGTGAGGCTTCTAGGAGTAATAGGGGGAAGTTGGGAGAGTATTTGGTCAGAGGTTGGCCGATCCAAATGGCTTGAATGTGTGAATAATGTGGGAGAGGTGGGGGCCTTTTATAAGTGGAGAGGAGGGGCTCTTTTGGAAAGATTGAAATGTTACATTATTATACAATGATTTTCGGATTCTAAAGGTCCCACACTTATATAATTCGTGGATAAGTTGATAAGGGTTCGAAATATCTTCATCCAATAGGCTTTGGACAAGTGTAAGACATGGATTTTGCATTATCTTTTCATTTTATTAAAATTGTTTAATAATGAGGTCATCGCTGCATCATAATGATGTCATAAATAATTTAATTTATTTAATGTCTAAAAATTATAAAAAAATACTATGATGTAGGAAATATTTTTAGATTTTTAATTAATATTTATAGTCAAACTTTGGACTTGTGTAACCCTAGTTAAAAACTGTTTTAGTAAAGCAACTCATGTTTGTGTCAATTTAATTTTAACATTAAATAAATATATATTAATGTCATTTTCCAACTAAAGTGGCTCCATGGGGTCCCCAAGTTGACCCATGGGTTGTCTTGGTCGTCCATGAATCATCCAATAGGAGTAGGACAAGTGTCAAGCTCATATCATATTATTAAAACGTTGTTTTTACCTTAAACTACACTAATTACCTCTAATCGCGATTAAGAACTTAAAAGTTACTATTCACCAAAAAATTATTTTAATATCATTGAACCACATTTTACTTCTTAATGACAACCATGTATGTCAGATTTTTGAAAATAAAATCACAGAAGTGGTAATATTTCATTTAAACAAAAAATCAGTTATTTAACCACCACTTAGTGGTTTCACTATTCATCAAAAATTGAGGTTTTTCAGAACAATTCCAAAATTTCACCCTAAGCTATAATTGATATTCCGAATTCAAAAATTATGTCTATTTTAAAAAATTACGAACATATAAGTTGCATTAATTAATTTTATAATTAATTCCCGCTGTCACAACAAATAGCGTGTTTTTAAGAAACAATTTATATCAAAAGATTAATAATTGTTTATGTCCAATTGCATTGTTAAATTAATTCTAATGACCAACATTGGATAAAATGGTAAAAATATATTCAAATTTTACTTTAGAACCACTAAATAGTATTATTTATCACTATAAATTATTTTGATTAAAAAAAGTTGTTTTTAAGTATTTTTCACTATTCATAAAAAATTGGAAGTTCTCAGAAAATTATAAAAAATTCAACTTTGGATAATATTGATATTACGAATACAAAAATGAAGTCCATTTTGAAATATAAAATTTCTATAATTTTAAAAGGAGGTTATTACTATTCATAACGGCTACTTTGATTAGTCGCGGTGTTTTAGAACTCGAAGTTGCGTACAATGCAAGCTATTGCATTATTGAATGAGAAGCGTATCGTGGAAGCTCGGGGTGTTACAATAAATATTCACATGAAATGATATTTTCATAAAATCATCTATTTTCTACACCTCAATGAAATAATAATAATAATAATAATATATTTATTACTTGGTGTGAGGATTATTATAAATTAATGGCTTTGTTAAGATCCATTGTGAAAAAATTAATTATCTGGCTAGTGTATTAAAAATAATGTCAAATTATTTTATGATATAGATATGTGTGTTCATAATGAAGTATCTATGGAATTATGTCTAAACATAGAAAGCTATTGTCAAGATTTCACTCATTAACAAAGAGAAAATCCCCATCCTTCTTCTCTAGATATCATGAGAAAAAATAATGAATTAACTCACCCTAATATATATTGTTGTGATCATTGGTAAATCAAATAAGTGGCTTAAAACTGCTTCACAAGCCCAATAGTTTCTATATATGAATTATGGGACATCAATAGTTAGTGGGGATACCACTAGAGGGTTTTTAAATATTGATTCATCATCTGAAAAACAAAATTATAAGAGTTGGCAATTGATTAAAATGAATAATAAATTATCGAAAAATTTAGTTATTATCTACATAAATTAATATATATTATATGTGATCTTTAATTTAGTTGGGGTTATTATTATCCAATTATTAGCTTTAATATGAGGAAACCGATGAAATCAATTATTATTAATGGGGAAAACTATATCTGTTATGCCCCAAAACCTTCAAGTGATATCTGAGTGATCACATATTAATGTATAATTATTTTTTTAACTATTTATTAATTTAATAATATGATATTAATATTTATTTTCTTTTACAATTTGACCTTTAATATTAAATTTTATATAATTTTCTCATTCACATTGTATGACCATGAACAAGGCCAATTTTAAATGAATAATTGTTGAATACAAAATTATGAGGTGATGGATATTCGAGTAAATGGACAAGACTACATCACATTTAAATGAAACATATAAACTATAGAATCATCTAAACCACCCCAATACATGATCATGTAATCATATATCATCATTTATAAGAACAACATCCAATTTCATTACACATCACATATTTAATTGGTAAGATGGAATACGACTTGACGAGTTACTTGGTGTCCATCTAGTGTACACATATTATAGATCACACTATTTTTCACAATGGGAAACATTGATACTAATATCCCAATAATGAAATGAAAATAATCTAAAAGAGTGGATTGAATTTTAGGTTTAGAATAATTAGCCAAATATTTCTTGAACCATCGGATTCAAGATGATCAGATTTATGAAATAATGATCAATTCAAGGATCAAAATAAAGAAAATTTATGCATGTAATATTTAATGAGATAGAAATAATATATCATGGAGGAAATAAATTTATAGTATATTTTTTAAAAAAACAAATAATGGAAATATAAAAATTTATACAAGTAGATCATCAGAAAAGATTTCCATTGAAATATCATAAACAATGCATGGAGTATCGGTTATCAAATAAAATTGTCATTGAAAGGATCTATTAAAAACACATTCATTATCCTTATCAATAAGGATTTCTATAGTCCTAGATTTAGGTATCACATATTTTCAACCATGAGGAAGGTATAGTTGATTTAAACCCTCCCATAATGATTGTTTTCTTTTTATCAGAAGCCCCATCGGTTAACCTAATTTTGGTATAGTATTAAAACACAAAAAAATCATCCAAACCATTGTAGTCGTCAATCACATATTTTTAATAGTAGAAAAATTAGTAATCAAATACTATGAGATTTATAGTAATTCTTCAAATTTATTATATACAAGGTAAAATAATCATCAATAAAAAACATTAATTATTAGAATGACATATTTTCAATTAGTTATTATTTTGATTGAGGTAATAGCTCTATTTATATAAATATTTGGAACGATATTTAATAATAAAATTAAAAAAGCCTTAATGAAATTTGTAACATCATCTATAATATATTTATCCACTTTCAATGAACTCTACAGATTGATTTATCTGTTAATTAGTTAATCCAACACCATTACAGTGCTATGGAATCTGGTGAATTTATTCAAAAAGAAAAATTTAGAGAACTACATTCCTCATACAATTTGAAAAAAAATATGGTATTTATTTTTGCAAAAAAAACTCATTGTTCAAAATCATAAAAGTAATAAAATTTAAATTTTATTCATTTGAATTGTATTTTAATTTATTAAATAAATAACGGAAGTGAGTAATTGAATAAAAAGTCTCTACAATTTTAGAAATTGTTAAACAATTAAGGAAGAATATTTTTTTTTACTAAATTTAAAAAAAGTCATTTGAAATGTTGATATGAAATATATCATATTTTATTCTGGTCATTCTAGAATAAGATTCAATTTTTTTTTTGAAATGGTGATAGAAACACTCTTTTTTAAATAGAAAAATAGTACAATGAATACTGAAATGAATGGGTTCAGAGAAAACAAACATCCCTCATTTAGGATAAAAAAATAACACAATAAAAATTGATATAAACTCCAATAGTATTATAATCCTCATAATCCAATTCAAATTCATCTTCTACTGATCTGAAATAATTACCATGATTATTTATCCAGCTTGAGGTAGATGCATTTCTCATGGTGTGAATAAATTATTAACAGTCCTTCCTAGGAATTTCTTTATTCAATGTTTCCCATGGAAATACATTAATGTCTATAACATTAAATTTTTCAACAATATCCTGATATTATATTTTCTTTATATATTGATCATTGTTTTTCTATCCAATTTCCCGCAATTATATTTATACACCACTACATGTAATATTTTTCTATGATCAAGGTACATTCATTAGTAGAGTCACAATAAACCATATAAATAAATTTCATCAGTGCTACCACATCTCCTAGAATCCTATTTGATTAGAATGCCTATATAGTTTTAGTCACCCCTCCTTGGTGAGGGACTAGATCCGACAACACCCTCTCTACTTTTCTGCAGGGCCTATAGAGGACTATCTTGAGCCCGTCTGGTTTGGATATACTATCACTAGTTTATTGCATCACCTCAACCAGACTATAAGTCCATGTTCACAAGTATAAAACATTTCCACACTGCTTATTTTACTTCTCTAATAATTCCCCAGAACCGACATCGTCATTATCCTATATAACCTCTTTCATTCCAGTGACATTAGAATACAAAAAAGCTCATAAACCTACTTTATTTCATGAAGGGAGGTAGAGGATCCTTCAATTACTTTTTTTGAATCTTCTATCAAAACATTGGGTTATGAACATAGGTAGAGAAATATGATCATTTTTAGATTTGAATACAAATTTTTTGGAGGATTCCAACAGATAGAAAATCTATGAAAATGGAGGATATTCTCATATTTAATCGAAAAATTGGTATAATATTTCAATGTGTATTGAAAAAACTACTCTATCAATTCATAATTGAGATCATTATCAAAAAATCCCCTTGAAAATTATACAGAACATGAAATATTTGTAGTTCAATCCATTTTAATTGAAATTACCACAACTGATGCAATATCATCCAAGATTTGAGGATTACATAAAACCTAATTTAGACATCATACCACTTAAAAATATACTTAATAAAAAAAATTGAACTAATATTTTCTCAAAATTTAATTAAATTTGTCACCATTATCATCTTTTTAATGGAATATAATGTTTTTTGGAATATATATTATATTATCCATAAATATATAAAAACTAACATTTAAAATTAGAAATTTAATTGTTTAAAAATTATTTGAACAAATATTTTGGTTTCTTATAATTTTTATATACATTTTTATTTTAAATAAATCCTTTTACCAATGTCAATATAATAATTTTTTAATGTCAATTATTTTTCAACAATGCTTTGGTATTATAACATATCTTATTGGATGATGAATTTATATGTGAAACTCTATCTTCTCCACTAGAATTAAGGATTTTATCATGATTATCTTCATAATAGTTTAAAATGTTTCTGTAATCAATTATTGAGAAAAGTCAAATTTACTATATCACTTTGTAAATTCTTAAGTAATATACAGTGAGATGACTATTTTTATAGAAGGATTTTTGAGAGGTACGGATAGAATTTTGGGTTTCTTCTGAATTTTTTTTGAGTGATACATAAATTGAAATAAATTTCAGTGATGAATAGGGAAAATAGATAAAAATAAATAAAAACCAATTTTTGTGGTTATATCCCCTATATTGTAATTTGGGATTTGTAACATACCCAAATTCATAATTTTATTATCAGTTAAATAGAATGATTTCAGTAAAAATATGTGTCTAAAACATATGTTGTATGCATTATTGTTTTGATATAAATTAATAATTTCATGATATAAAAAAGGGTTTTTACCTTATTTTAAAATTTAATTAAAACATAAACATATCAATAAACACACCTATAAAAATTAATTATAATAAAAAAATAATAGCTAAATAGATATCCCCCTTAAGGTGTTTAACATATTTGATATTCCTAAAAAAGTTCATCGAATTTTATTTTTTTATAATTATTTTCCCTAAAAAATGGCTAAGTATATTTTCCACTTATAAAGGATAACTCATAATTTCCACTGGATATAAAGCTACTAAAATGAAAATCCAAAAAAATTTGAAACCAGTGAAATGGAAATAAAAAAAATACAAAGTAAAACTAATGAAGTCAATTTGTTCCCTCCCTTACTTGAGGATTTTATTAATTTTAGAAGACTAGTTGAATAAAAAGTAAATTGAAATTCATTTTTTTTTCATGCCCAACATTTGGTCAATATATTTGGATATACTAAAATGAAATGATTTTGAAAATATATCATCATAAAGATGTAATGTTTTGATAAGTTCTATAATTATATTATCTTTTTATGTGCGATTCCTAATAAAATTGTGCCTTACATCTATGTATTTATTAATTTATATACATATAATAATACTATATAAATAAATGGAATAATTATTATCATTATGGATTGAAGATTTTATGATACTCAAACAAAAATTTATGAGTTTGTGTTTCATCAACAAAAATTTATCTCAATAAAATAATGCTATTAAATATTAATCATTAATATAATAAATTTAAACACACAATAGAAAATATATATATATATATATATCACATCATATTTTTCATTTAGTTTATTTATAAAAGATGTGTAAAAATAAAATTTTCCATCTATATTATCAGTTGTTATATAACCAAAATAAATAATCTAGATATGTCACTTTATCCCGTTAGTTATACAATTACTGACATGATAATTTAGGTTACACTATTTATCGGGTCAGTTATTTCGTAACAAATATCAAAAGGAATATTTTCTATATCAGTTATATAATCACCAATGTAATATACCTAACTATAGATTTTTTTAGTCCAAGGAATCAAATCTCAAATTTTCATTTTCATTATCCCTTGGGTTTTTTTGGGTAAATAGCTACATATTTGAATATAAATATGGTCATCTAAAATCACACATTTCAATCTTTATTTATATTTGGTGGGAGTTTATTTATGTATAAATTATCATAGAATTAATTTTATCTTATTGTTCAGTGTTGGATCATAAATTTCTTGATTATATCATAATGTTTTTTCTACAATATTGAAATGTTTTTTCACTAATTTTTTACACATATTTTTATACTATATAACATATAAATTTTCGTATTGGATCTCAAGGTATTTCTTATTTGGATGATGTTTGGGAATCATTCATTGTTTAGGCATGTGAAACCATGTATATTGAAAATTTTCAATTATTTTAATGAATTTATTAGAGGATTCATAATATTAGAATGTAATATATACATACATTTCAATTTTAATACAGTTCAATATATAATATCATATATGTAGTGTATATGCTTATCATCAATTTTCTTGTGATGTTAGTGTATTCTTATCTTGAAAAAGAATATGTTAAATATGTAGTCTATAGATTATAAGATTATATAAATATAATTTTCTTATTATTGGGGAATAAACAATAGGATATTTCCATTTTTTCCTTTTCATGTCAATGTTATATAATGATAGAATAAGAATTAATGGTGAATAAGAGATTTACCTGATTCAATCATTCAAAAATTAAAAATGTCTAACATAAGAATATATGTATTTAGATAGTGAAATATCTAGTTACATATGTTAAAGAAATGAATTATTGGAACGAATTCCACAAGTATTCATGAATCACTATTCCTTTTATGAATGAGATCATATTATGATCAAAATCTTAAATGATATTTTGGTTAATGTCTAAACCATTAGCTTCTTATGTAAATAATTTTTTCATGTTTATCCTAATTTTAATAATATGGTATATTGTTAAAGGTTATCATAGGACATAAAATTTAAGAATCATACTTCATGATAGTCTATAAAAATTAAAAAATTAACTAAAATTAATCAAAAAAATCCCTTATTATATGAAAATAATCATCTGTCATATTCTAAATTAGAAAAAATATGACCGCAAAAAAAAATTATATAATCACCAAGGATTCAAACTCAATTCCTCCACAGACATTATACAAAGTACCGTGAACTTATTAGATTTTTATAAGACAATATTATGTGATTCAATATCCAAATTTAAATAATAGTGATCACCTCTCCCTTTTAAATATTTAAACAAATAAGTAGATATTTTAGAATTAAAAAAATAATAACAATATCTCACTCAACCAAATCACAATGGATAATATACCATTCTATGGACCACATGATGATGTCACTGTTTTTTTACTAGAAAAATCAAATTCTACACATGTAATGGAAAAAAACATGAGGGATGTGGGTATCTTCTCCAATATATCTATGTTTATTTGGGCCAATAATATTCAATTTAATGTTTCATCAAAATTCATTCAGAAGAAAATGAAATATGGGAGAATAGTGTAACTATACATTCATTTTCAAATTACATCCATGCATTTATATTTATTATTTTCCAATAATATATATACTTATATTCCATTATTTTATATAATTTATAATTATACATTTAAAAGATGCCAATTTAGTTCATTTAAAAATTTTATTACCACCAAATTATGAAATCATTGATTATTTTATACTTTATTATTGTATAATCATTTGAATTATCATTAAATTTTATCTATAATTTTACTAACATTATAAATATTATACTCACTATCAATGAGAATCATAAAAACATTTTATGGATGAAATCATCCACATGTGTGTCTTCGTGATTATCATTGAAATAATCTATTATTTCCCCTATATACTCACTATTATCACAAGAATATTCATTAGAGAATGTATTTTTTTATAAATGTTATAGATTATGTTGAGTCATAGTAAGATTATAGAACTTCACCCAATTAATGAATATGAAGAATCTATTTATGCAATTTTGGAATTTTTTAAATCAAGTTTTCCATACAAGGACATGTTTTTTCTCTCGATGTCTAAAATGATTAAAAGTAAGGATTTTGAATGGAATAGAGATAAAATATTATTTAATTTTTCTTGATTTTAATCAAATTTAGATGAATAGAATTTGACATGGTGAAACTATAAAAATTTCAGACATATTGATAATGATGCTTTGTAACATGGTTGTTATGATTTATTTAAATAAATGATTCATGATATTGAAGCTGAGGAAACTGAGAGAAAATATTCTATTTAGAACCTATAAGGCTGTACTGAAATTCCATTTTATTCATGTTGTATTGAATTTTTTTCTATAAATTATATGAAGATTGGTTAACGTGAAGTTTAAATATGAAAGGAGTGATAAGAGTATTGAAGGGTTGATAAATTTATTGAATTATGTTCTTCATAAATACAATTTTATTTTGTATTCACATTATAAAGAGAATATAGAACTGTGCCAGATCGGATTATGGTACAACAAATTGATTCTCTCCGGAATAATTTTTTGATTTATAGGAAGGAATAATATTTCTATTAAGCTTTACTAAATGCGGTACATCACACTATAGGATAATATAATAATCACAGGTGGCAGTTATAGAGACCCATGTACATTATCTTAAAATTCCACATTTGAAATGATTATTTTAAAATTCATATCTCTAAAATAGATTAAGATGGCATGCAGAAGAGAAAAAATGAGAAGTAAAATTATAAAATCCACTTTATTCTTGAAAATGGATAAAAATTTATCTGTACCTTCCAATAATCAGAAATGAAGTTATAAATATTAGAAATGGACTATGAAATGATGGAATAAATAGTATCACACATATCTAATGTTGTGTTTTAATAGTAATTTATAACTTATCTCTTCAATTATGAATGAAGCGAATGTATGTCATGTTGAGTTTATTGATCTCTTGACTAA